>CM040120.1:338259022-339459022 GCA_022559845.1 Amorphophallus konjac
CCAGCCAACGGTAGCATCCTACCGAGGGGAATACTAGCTAGAGGCCTGGCCTAGGTAGTGGTTAGTGTGTGCACACGTTGTCAGGGACTGGGGACTTACGCGACGGGCGTGGCCCTGACTAGTCACTCGAAGTTGGTGCTATAGTCTTGTGCTGTGGTACCGTGTTTCCTTGGGACTGTTGTTCATTGGACCTGGTTCTTAGTGTGTCTAGTCCTTGAGTAGACATGACACTTGAGGCGCAGTGTAAGACGTCAGTGGACACATCTGGCTGTTCTTCTAGTGTGAGGGTACTCCTATCACTTGACCTGTGACTCTCGGCGTTTCTCGTGCGTTGCGACCTTTGCGGGTGGCCCTCTCGGGGCTGTACTCAAGGTCGGTGTCCTGTTGTGTGCGCGACGTTCTGGTCATGCGTGGGGCTGTGTGCACGACGTTTCTAGCTCATGTTTGGTTGTCGTGTGTCTGGGTCTTCTCTAGACCTTTTTGTCCGCATTGTTGGTTTTTGCCTTCTTCTTTGGTGTTGGTTGACGGACTGGTGCACCCTTCTGTGTGAGTTTAAGGTTGACCGTCTGTTGCCTTTTGGAGTAGCTTAGAGTGCCGAGTTCTCCTCGGTGACCGTGTTCTGGGTTTTGCGGCCTCGCTCTTTCTTTTGGTTAAGCTCCCCTTGCTCGTTTCCTGTTCCCTACTCCTGCTGTCCCTATTCTGCTTACAGCTTTGTAGTGTAGCTTTTCCTGCTTTGCTACACTTGTTGTTAGTGTTGCTTCCGTTGCACTGTGCGTTTTCCAGTGGGGATCCGCGTGACCCTACTGAGTTTCTGTTTAGAGACTCACCCCTGCTTTTCAGGTGGGTTTCGCCGACTGCCTCTGCTGTTCCTGGTGGAGGGCGTTGTTGTAGCTGCCAACTGTACCTGTGTCGGGCTTCCCCCGACTTCTGTGTACGTTCTTTTCTGTCAGACTGTACTTGTTGTCTTTCCTTTGGACTAGACTCTGGTGTATAATTGTAAAATTTGAATTATTAATGAAAAAGTAATTTTATTTCTGCTATTTTAGCAAACCGTTCTAATGAAATTTAATTGCTTGCTGTTATATCGTCAGTTCAATGTACTACCACGACAGTCCTTTTTTCCCTTCGGCGCTTTCCCGCGCTTGGGAGGCCTCGCGGCTCCCATGCGGTACCACGTGTATCCGGTAGTCCTACCGGGTATATCTGGTATCCGGATCCGGGTCGCCACAGTTGGTATCAGAGCATTGTTGTGTGAAGTATATGGGAATCTCAGATATACAGTTTCCAGAGTCGTGAAGGTCCAGTACAGTCTCTTGCTGGCTTAGTGTTGCGATGGTTTATCGCGTTGTTTTCTATGTGTGGTCTTGTGCGTGCTCGGTTGGCACTGTGCGAGATGGTTATGCTCTCATCTGGATGTGACGAGGTGCTTCGTTCGGTTTAGTGTTGATCTCGATCGTCTTACACTTGGCAGTGTTTGTGGGATGGCATGAACCTGCAGTGCATTGTTCGAGATGTTTCTGTGTTTTGCTCAGGTTGCTGTTGACCTTTAGCCTTGGTTGATGACCGTACATGTTCTTACGTTGTCTTGGTCATCCCGGCTTTAGTCTGTTCAGCTCCTGATGTGTTTCGCTTCTGTTGAAGTGCTCGATTAGATTCCGTGTTGGAGAAGTTGCTCAGGCGAGCTAGGATTTCCCTTCCTGGTGAGCTTTTGTGGTTGAGCTTCTTGCTTCTCGTCCTTTCTAGTAGAATCTTTTCGAGTGTTACCTTGGAATTGCTGTCTTGGTGATACCTTTGTCCTGTGTCTGCTTAAGTGTGGACAGCTTTGTTTTGAGCCTGATCTGCTCTCTGCTATACGGTTACTTGTCTTTGGACTCCATGTTGGTGTTAAGAGCTGCCGCGTACTGTAGTTGTCGTGCCGTGTCTAGCGGCCCGATGTATCGTGAAGGCTCATTTATCATTTTCAAGATGTGAAGGTAAGTGAGATTTATGCTTTCCTTGCGCTTTGTGCTGAAGCTGGTGCTCTTCTCCTGTTGCACTTAGGCCCCATGTGATCGGTTATTCGCGGGATCGGTACTAGTGACGTGTCATTTATGATCTTTGTTGATGCGAAGGCGCTTAATGTGTGCTGAGATGCGATTACCGAGGTTGTTCTGTTGCCTGTGCACGTTGTTGAGAGCGCAACAGAATTACGTGGGTTGGCTACCCACTCGTCGAGAGATCTGTTTCTTCTCGATGTGACTTCATCTTGGCTTCTTGTGCCTCGATGTCGTCTGTTGCCGTGCCATTGTTGGTGGTTTTCTGGTGTCGGCTTTGGCATTTGTGAGTATTGGGGAATTTGTCGGCATTCCTGCTGATTGAGTACCCTCTGCTCTGCATTTCTTTCTTGGGTGTTGTGCCCTTAAGGTGTGTTTGTAATCCTTGAGATGTGTTCCCCGAGATTGTTGTCATTTCTCGTTGTTGGGGTTCTCTTCTTGGTGAGCAGTCTGATGTGTGACCCGTCTCTTGTGGTCGTGTGTTCAGCTGTTCGTGTGCCTTAATGTGACCTTGCTTGCAGATGTGTTCCTCGGTTCTGTGTTTGGAACGGGACCGGAATTCTGTGAGTGTTTCTATTGTTGTCGTTTTGGCGCTGTTTCTCTATGATCGCGTGTCTCTATTTTGGACCAAGTCTTGTCGGTTAGCCTTGCTGTACTCTTTTTCCTAGAGTTAGCTTGTGACTCGATCAGATGTAATGTCTGAGTGAGCGCTGACTCGATAGTGGTTGTGGTCCAATGTTGTCGTTGGCGTCCTGTGTGCCAGGTGTTCTCTGTTGCCTTTGGCACTGGAGCCGATGATGTGGTCGAGCCGTCAGCTGTGAGGACTACGTCTCCTTGTGCAAGCTACCGCTTGCCGTGCTGTCGTTGTGTTTTTCAGTGTTGGTTTTCAGTTGTTGTGGCAGTCTTGTCTCCTATTTTGTGAGACGTAAACGACGTTGCCTTGCTTCGGAGGTGTCAGACGTGTTCACTTTGGTGCCATGCTCGTGCTGTGGACTTGTGTCTTGGAAGCTGAGTGTGTACCTATAATGGTGGTCTGATGGTGGCCCTCTGAGCTGTGTTTCTTGAGATTTGTGTTGTTTTTGAGGTTGTGTTGTCGGGTTGTTCTTCCCTACTTCTCCTTTGTTAGTCCTTAACTTCGAGGGTGAAATTTCTTAAAGGAGGGAGGATGTAATGCCCTGGATCCTTGGTAGGTCTTGCTGGATCTTTTGGATTGGTTTCGGTGAGTTTTCGGTTCGCTTTGGTGGCTTCCGAGTTGAGCTTTACGAGCCGTGTGGGTTTTTCTCTCGTACTAGTTACGGAACCCTACGGTGAGTTTGTTTGTCAATTCTCGAACTCGTGGATGCTACAACGACGATGTACTCATCGAGCCGGTCGTTTCGACTATTTTTACATATTTTTCTGAATTTGTGCATTTTCGACGCATTTTCAGAATTTTCAGAAATTAGAAAATTTTCCTAATTTCTTTTCTTTTTCTTTTCTTTCCTCTCTCCTCCCTTCTCATTTTGCCGCCGTCGTCTCTCTCTCTTCCGTCTCTCTCGTTTTGCCTCCTCGGCTCCAGCTGCAGACGGGGTGCCTAGGGGCATGTGTTGGGGATGTGGTGGAGCTGGTTGGGTGCGCGATGGGGCGAGGATCGGATCGATTCTGGCGCGATCCCGTTCGGTGGATTCAAAACCGACGTTCGACCTCGCGAGAGGTTTTTCGCGTGGTTTAGTTCCTTCGGGGCACGGTTTCTTCGATGGAGGTAGGGTGACTGATCCTCACTTCTTCCTCTCCGTTTTCCCTGCCATTGCACGTCGTTCGGCTAGGAAACGGTCGAGTTTGGGCTTGTTTTACCTAAACCGTGATTTTCGTGGTTTGTAGGGTTTGCCAGAAAACGGCGACCGTTTGCGGTGTAGTTAGTTTTAAACTGACCGCAGGGATGTTAGGATCCCATCCACGTTAGTTTCGTGTCGTTTGGTGTTCATTCGAGGCCGGTAGAAGCCCGGGAACCTCGGTGACCCATTTAGGGTCGATTTGTCTAAATCGCCCGGATCTTGCATTTTTGTGGTTGCATGTGGGCTTTTTAGGCCCCTAATGTTGTTTTTCATCGTCTACGTGTGTTTCCCCTGCGTTTCGGCGTGTATGGGGCGTGGAATGGGCTGATTTGGCCATTCCTATGTTTTCCCCCCGTGATGGAAGTGGCGGTCGTTTCAGAGGCCGTTACTTGGCTCTGACGGCCCCACGACTGACCGTCACTTGGCTGGGCATTTTTAGAGCTTTGGCTTCTGGGTGAGTGACGGCCCTGGGGTGGCGCGTCACACCCATGTAACGTCCCTAGGTTAGCGCGTTACATTCGCTTCGTCGTCGTTTTGGTTTGGGGTTAAGTCGGTTAGTCTAACGCGCTTGACCCAGCGCGTTAGATTGATGTAACGCGCCCTGCCCTGGCCGTTACATTCCATTTGACCGACGTTGACCATTAGAGGCGGTGCCTCTGATGGTGGTGCCCCTATGCGTTGGGTGAATGTAACGCGCCTGCCGCTGGCCGTTACATTCTATTTTTGGCCGAGTTCGGGTGGTTGCATGCTGTTCAGTTTGTAACGGCCCTCACCCTGTGCGTTAGGCCTGTGTAACGCGTCCTCTCTGGACCGTTACATGTTGTTTGGTTGAGTTGGGTTGCTGCACCGTTGGATGTAACGGTGGGGACCCTGTGCGTTAGGTGTTTTGTAACGCGCCTTGTGCTGGCCGTTACATGCCTCTCAGCCTTCGTTTTCTATTTTGAGCCTGTGCGTAACGCGCCTCGTCCTGTGCGTCAGGCGTGTGTAACGCACTAGGCCTAGCGCGTTACATCGTTTGAGCTCCGTATGATTTGGGTTTTGGGATCTGACGGCCGTGGTCTAGCGCGTCAGATCCGTGTGACGCGCCTGGTGCTGCGCGTTACATGCCTTTGCATTTTTCGAGGTTGGTTAGGGCGGTGTGTGTGACGGCCTATCGCCCGATCGTCGCGTTGGAAGTAATGGCCCTGGTTTAGACCGTCACTTGCCTTTAGCAGTCTAGGGGTGGTGCGTTACATTCCTTGTGCCTTAATTTCCATCCGTTGGTTTCTGTTTGTCTTGGCTTATCCTTGTGGTATGCCCGTTGTCCCGTAGATGTCTCCCGACGTCCTATGAGGGCTATGACTACGTGGTTTAGCGGCCATGAGTCTTCTTGCTTGAGGTAGGATTCTCTTTCCTACTTTTTGAGCATCGTTGTTGGGTTCAGGTCAACCCGGTGTGACCCAGTGGTTGACGTGTGACCTTGTGTGTGCGTGTCTTGGCGGTTCTATCCGACCCGAGACACTGCTTCTGGATACATCGATGTGTTATTCTACCTCGTTTTGCGTGTCCAGTTGTGCTGAGGGTTTCTGGTTTTTCCTCAGGTCTCCGTGTGTTATTTTCTGCGGAGCGTGGTTTCGTCTGGCTTAGGATTAGACCGATTGGCGGCTTGTTCTGCTGTTTGTGGCGATCTTGCCCTTGAGTCGTTCGACTCAGGATCGTTACGTGGTAGGTCTAGTTGCCTAGTCCTGAGTCTGTCGGCAGAGGTTGTACTGCCAGTGGTGCTTCGTAGTACGTGTGACAGGGCTTTAGTAGACTGTCTGTACTTTAGCACCTGTGTTTTGGAGTCTGTGCCTTGTGATGAGGACAGTACCAGCAATTTCATTTGATCGAGGATCCCGATGCTCGCCACCTATGCTACATCTTGTTCACCACTTTATTTCGAGTCATATGATGTAATTTTCATTTTCTTATCATGTACTTTTTCTTTTATTTGAGTCCAATACCTAGGTTAGGTAGCTATTTACCTAAGTCTTAAGTCATTATGTGTGTTATTGGGCCCAATTATATGGGCTAGGCCCAGGGGCGCCCCCTTCCCCTTGGTTAGTGTTAGTAGTCCAAAAGTCAGGGACTTAAGTTAAATTGTGAGATTCCTATAAATAGGACCCCAATCCCTCATTTGTAAGCTAATGAGATATTGAAGAAAATTTACCACTTGAGTGCCTCTCTCTCTCCCTCACTAGCTCTCTCTCTTCCTCTCTCTCTTCTCCCCTCCCTTGGGAGAACCTGGCCCTTCACCTTCCCTTCCCCCTTGCCACCTCAGCTACCACCTCAACCCTCCACCCCTTCATCTTCCCAAGGCCCATAACTCCCTTCAATACCTCCCCCATCCTAGGCAACCCTTCCCATTCCCCATACAACTTCTCAACCTCCAAGGCAACCTTCCCTCTTCCCCAAGCAACCATTCCACTCCCCCACACATCCATTCATATCCCCAGAGCCATCAAACCCCTATCCCACCACAACTTGCGCACCAGCCCTCCCCATCTACTCACCCCCCCCTTGCCTTGGCCGACCCCTCCATCCCCCTCTCATAGCTACGACCCTCACCCCTCCCCTCCACCCTCTTGGAACTCCACATCCCCTGCTCCACCCCACTCATCATCCCCAAACATCCCACTCCCATCTACCATCACCACCAGCCTTCCCACCATTGCTAAATCTCCATTCCCTTTAGCCTAGCTCCACCACCATCACTTTCATTTGGCCAAGTCTGCAGGTGGCAGAAGAAGGTTCTACTTGCAGAAGCCACCCCGGATTCATACGACGACATCTGAAGGCGTACCATACCAATCTGGAAAGGTAGTCCAGTTAGCTTTGCAGGCAAGGTGACCTCATCCCATTCCGAGTTCGGGGCCGTCCGGGAGAGCCATTCTCCCCTGACTGCGGCTGGACCCCCCCTGAAGAGTACCTGAATTGGCTTTGAAGCTGTACCCCGACGAACCACGGAATAATTCGGCCTCAAGTCCTTCTACAAAGTTCTTCGTCCTCCAGTCTTCGGTCAGGATCAAGAAGCAGAACTGCATTCGGCGACCGGAGGCCAATGTTCCCTTTTTTCTCCCTCGACTGGTTGGGTCTGCCTCCCACAGCCTGCAGAGACCGACCTTCACTCTTCTGAATCTCCCTGTCTCCTCCGACGTCAGACGGCTGCCCCGTCAGTTTTTCTGCATAGAGGGTTTGTCCACGGACCCATAAACTCCGGCGGTTTGTGATTCGGAGGCCAGGAACCATCGGGACAACTTCTGTATCCTGCTGCATCAGATTAGTAGCTGCCAGTCCCAGATCCTGCCGCCCTGTTCGAACCCCCGCCGCGGCCAGTGACGACATCAGAAGAAATCAGTAAAATTCTGAGAAGTCCAGGTTCATTGTCCGAAGAGAACCCCCCTGGTCTCGACATCGGAAAATTTCCTGATCGGAATCGACGGCCATGACACCGACTGACTGTCATCTTCCATAGCAAGCAGGGTTATCCGGCAGCGGCCTCCTCTCGGACTTATCGGCAACTCTCCCTTCCCCGCCGGGCTGGCTTAACGCCCCTCCCTGTGTGGAGGTAGTAATTGATTGTAACAGCAGAGCCCCCCACCCCAAGTTCACCCTCCTGTGTCAGGCGTAGTGGATGTAACCGATAAACAGGTCAAGCTTCATCGGTGCAGTGTGCGGGGAATCCACACTTCCCCGCTCGCCCTCGTCTCCGAACGGGGTTGGTTTCCTCAAACCAACCAGGTGAGCCTCTGCCCTTGCTCCATTACTCTTTTTCATTTCATATCTGCAAAATTTATCCGCTTGTCGGTGAGAGAGCGCTCGTTCCCGGACCCACCGATTCTTGTGTGGTCACCGTGGCAAAAGTGAGAGAGAGTGACCCAGTGCTCCAAGGCACCCGGCCCGCCCTTGAACTTGGGCAACGTACCCTCGGGAGGGAAGACCTTAGCCCTGCTGGCCCTCAACCAGCAAGGGTCTTGTTCCACCACCTCGACTCGGCATCACCGAGTCACCACGGGTTGCGGGTGTGCACGGTGGTTCGGTCCAATTTCAAAGAAATCTCAAATCTTGAGTTGTGTTTTGCGAATTAAGTCCGAGGGAGCATAGTATCTTGCTGCCTCCCCTTCATTGTGTCACATCAAATTGGTATCAGAGACAGGTTCACAACTTGTCTCTCTACAAGTTGGTCCTAGGGCGCATTCGCATTTAGAGTCTTTATCGGGCCACCCAGTACATCATCATGTACACTCCACATTGGTTAAGTCCCCTCAACACGGTCTTCCCCAAGAGCCCGATTGACCCCCTCCTCATGGACATCATCCTAGAAGGGGACCTTAGTTTTGACGGATCTAGTCCTAATGCCTACCTAAAGTGGGAGGCTACCATGGATAAACACTTTGATAGGACTAGGGTCTATGGACACGCTAGAGTCCGCAGAGCCACAGGGTGGCTTCGGGGACAAGCCAAGAAGGAGTGGGAACGCATAGTGAGCTTAAGAAGGATTTGGAGGCAAGAACCCGTAGGATCATGGGAAGAGATGAAGATCGAGCTTAGGAAGATCTACGCTCCCCGACCTTCCCACTCCTACCTTGAGAATCATAACCCGAGGAGCACTCCCACTCCTCCTTTCTCTCCCAGTCAACCCAAGACCACCCGTAAGGCCCAAACTCCACCACCCCAGATGATTCCAATCCCGATCACCACCACCACTCAAACCAAATTGGCCACCACCCAACCCAAAATTCTCCATCAAACCCACACCCTACAAACTTCCAAAAATCCTCCTTCCACCCCTTTCCAAAAGGAACTTAAGGAGGTGGCCGAAGACTATGAGGCTCCACTAGATTGGGGAAAAGAATATGAATCACAATGTCATGGGTTAGGCCGAGAAGTTCCCATCCCAGGTGGAAGAAGCATCATGGCTCACTCCACCCTCACCATTTAAACCCTCGTGGACCCCATGTCCACCCCTCCATCTAGGCCCGTGACAGCCACCACTTCCCAACCCAAAGTTACTCACCCAACCCACCTTCCACTTCCAACTCCTATCCTACCCAAACCTAGCCCCCCACTACTTCCACTCCCAACCCCAACCCAAGTCCGGCCTCACTCACCACCCTGGGTACACCATACACCAACCGTTTTCAGCTCACCCTCAGTGGACCCGCTCACCTCCTTGGTAGAAAAACCCATACCCGACCCCATAATGGTGAACACTCCGGACCCAACCCCCGCCATGGAGATCACCCATGTCTAGGAAGAAGAAGACACTTCACATAGTGGTCTTCACCTTACACCACCCTCCCTAGTAGGGGCCGAGCTCATCTTAGGAGAACCCCTGTTACGTTGGCTAAATGAGAACCCATTTAGAGATCTCATGGCCCATGTTTGCCCTCCTATGGAACAAAACCTTCCCATAGTACCCTTATCCACCTATCACACCACAATCCAATCATCCTATCAAGTGGAAACATTAGGGGATCTTCTTAAGGGTATAGTTTGGCAAATGGAGCTAACTGGCATGATGTCTACAATAACCGACCGACCTAGGAGCCTTGACCTCCTACACCTATGTGTCGGATCCATCTCCTCCATTTACACTGTGGGTTGCTACACTAGTGACCTTCTGTTACTCCTCCCTACACCCGACGAGCCCGATGCTATTCACAAACTAGAGTTACTTGTCTCGGGTAGAACATCTAGGTCCGAGGGGTCGTGTCACATCAAATTGGTATCAGAGCAAGTTCTAGACTTGTCTCTACTAAGTCTTGTCCTAGGGCCATTGCATGCATCACACTTGTCCTCCATCATGACTACCTCATACTTGGCATATTCTCCACTCTTAGGCCCATTAGAAGCCTTTGTGTTTGATGGAACTCGCCCTAGTATATATATAGAGTGGGAGGACTCCATAGATCGACACTTTGGGAGGTTCACTCTATCAGGGCCTATGAAAGTCAACTATGCCAAGAGTTTGCTCTGGCGCCAAGCTAGGAAAGAATGGGAGAACATTGTAGGATTGAGAGAAGCCAAAGGGGAAGCACCCATTGAATCTTGGATGAAATGAGAGCCAATCTTAGAAAGATCTATGCACCCCAATCCAAACCTCTTCAACCAACCGATCTTCCACCCCCGACCCCAACTCCAACCCAAGAACTTCCCCGACAAAACCCAACCCAAGTCCACCCATGTTCACCACCCCGAGAGTTACAAGATGACCAACCAAGTCCCCCCACCCATCCCTCCATGAGAATTGTAATTTTAGGGGAACCCCTCATAGAGTGGCTAAAGCAAAACCTCCTCCTCCGCGTCACACGCCCCTCCATGGATAACCACAACCCAATCGTGCCCACCCCACACCTCCACACAACCTACCATTCATTCTACCTTGTAGGGACCCTGAGGGACTTGATTAGGGGAGTACTACGGCAAATAGAGGTGACAAACCTGCTGGCCTTAGGGGAAAGTGACACTGGATACCTTAGTTTCTCACACACCTCTATTGAATCCATCACCTCCATTTACACTAAGGGTCCTTGCACAAGCAAGCTATTATTGATCCTGCCCGAACCCGAAGAATTTTTCCAAAACCAACCCTATGACCCCCACCTCCCTCAAGAAAAGGGCACCCCATCTAGGGAGTCAACCTTGGTGATTGTCCCACTAGGTAACGAGTGCACGGTCCGCACTAGGCAGTGTGTGACTTGGAATACTATAAGTCTAGAAATGGAAGAAGCATCCTTCCCCACAAGCCAAGCCCACCTACATCCTTGTGACCTATTCCCTTGGGAGCCCCAATGCCAACCTGGCCACTTTCCCTCCTTCGCCATTGCCCACCCCTCATCCAATCCCAAGGGCCATTTCATTATACCCAACCAGGCCCATTGCTCCCGCACCACTACATGCCTAGTAGGCCTCAAACTGATCCCTTGGGGCGAGCAACACCCACCACTCACACCCTTCAATTTTCCCATTGACGAGGTCCCAACCTACATTAGGGAATCTATGGAATGGACTTTCTTGATCCATGGGATTGAGAACACCCCCTTCACCAAGGGCCTAACCATACTTGACCCATTTGATCCCTCCGCATGGGAACCCCCAAACCTACCATCCTTGTCCCATTTCTCCAAAGAATTCCTAAGCCTCGCCCCTTGCCGAGACCATTGCGCCAAAGTTGAACCAAACCCCTCCTTGTCAACACCCACGCTTTGGAAGATAAGACTCAACGTTTGGATAGAGTGGCATGGTAGGATCACATTTGGGTGTCCTGGACCCCCTATAGAAGTCAACATTGTTAGGAGACACATGCATTTTAGGATCACATGTGGATGCCCCGGTCCTCCAACCTTCCGTAGAGAACCTATGCATGATAGGGCCACGTTTGGATGCCCCGGACCCCCAGTCTTCACCCACCTTGATAGGAAACCTAAGCAAGCTAGATCCACCTATGGTTGCCCCGGTCCCCCCTGAGTCCATGAAAGTCTTCATCACATCTATGCAAGATAGGTCCATGTACGGTTGCCCCGGTCCACCTTTGCATGATATCCTCCGTCACACCCACTCACCGCATCATGATGCATGGCATGAGCATACACGCAAGCAATTCTTGACGAGCGGTGAGGTTCACAAAGAGCGGGCAAGAGCTCGCGAGCGCCACTTGGAATTCCAAGTAGGCAATCTGGTGATGATGACATTGGAGTGGCTCTACCCTAGGGTCACCTCCAATTCGAGGGCACGAGGACTTGGACCTTCCCAAGTTCCGAGTGACTTTGGCAACCCGGCTAACGGGTTGGACTTACTAATGGGTTTTGGGATTCACCCCCATTTTCCACGTGGCAGATCCGGCACCCTATATGGGCACCGCGGCGGATCCTAGTGAGTGCCTCAAGCCTTTATCTTCCTTCGAGAGAGACGTCCTCGGAGAGCCACCAAAAATCAGCCCGACGTGTGCACACGGAGGCAATACTAGGCAAGCAGGGTTCCATCGCCAGCAAGAGGGTGCGCCTGAGCCACCTCGAGAGGATGAAGGACCGTCCCCTGGTTGCGGACGCAGGGTTGAGTTTGGAGGTTGAGGCTCACTCTGAGCTGCTTGAGAGGACCACTTCCCCGGTGGGCCCATACTCGACGAAGTCGAGTTTTCCGCACCCCAGGGGTATGATGAGGACATCACCAGTAATTTCATTTGATCAAGGATCCCTATGCTCACCACCTATGCTACATCTTGTTCACCACTTTATTTCGAGTCATATGATGTAATTTTCATTTTCTTATCATGTACTTTTTCTTTTATTTGAGTCCAATACTTAGGTTAGGTAGCTATTTACCTAAGTCTTAAGTCATTATGTGTGTTATTGGGCCCACTTATATGGGCTAGGCCCAGGGGTGCCCCCTTCCCCTTGGTTTAGTGTTAGTAGTCCAAAAGTCAGGGACTTAAGTTAAATTGTGGGATTCCTATAAATAGGACCCCAATCCCTCATTTGTAAGCTAATGAATTATTGAATGAAAATTTTGAGTTGAATATTGAAACCCCTGTGCTCTCTCTCTCTCTCACTCTACCTCTCTAGCTCTCTCTCTATTTCTCTCTCTCTCTCTAAAGGGGGCGAACCCCATTCTCTCTCCTCCTCTCTCTAAATTTCGAAATTCACTCTCTCTCCTCCCTATTCATCCCTAATTAAGACCCCTCCCCCTTCCCCATACCTCCCATTTAATCCCCCTCCAACCCCTAGGTGGAATCCCCTTCTCCTAGGCACCTCTCCCTCCTCCCAAGCAACCTTTTCCCTTCCCCATACAACCCTTCATTTTCCCAAGAGAGAATCCCCTCTCCCTAGTAACCTTTCCCCTCCCCAAGGCAACTCCTCCCCTTCCCAAGGCCACATTAACCAACCCCACATTAAACTCTGTTCAAATTTCCCTCTGTCTCCAAGCCACTTGCGCCCCCCCTCTCTCTCTCACCCTCCACCCTTGGTCGCAACCCTCTCCCCCTCCACCTGCTAGCTGCGGCCCAGCCCTCTTCTCCAGCCTCTCCACCACCTCTATCCACCTCCATCCAAGCCCCACAGCCATTATCCCTCTCCCCATTGCAGCCCCTTCACCCCTCCCACCACTATCAACTTCATTCACCAACCTACTCTATCCAGTTCGCAGGCAGCAGAAGAAGCTCCACTTGCAGAGATTTCCCTGGTGTTGTCCGACATTATCTGGAGGTGCACCATACATCTCCGGAAAGGACTTCCAGTCTTCTTCGCAGGCGAGGTGGAATCGTCTTGTTCTGACTTTCCTACAGATCGTGGTGCCCATTCTCGTCCGACTGCGCAACCGGGACCAGAACCTGGACTAGAGCTGCAGTGCAGAAGCTACTACGGCCACACCCCTCAACTTCTGAAGGCGCCACTTGGCCGAGAGCTGATACTACAAGGAATCTACCATCACCCACAAGAGGCATCCCGTTCGGCATCAGGAAGAGCAGTTTCTAATTTTTCTCTCCCAGGTGCGCAGAATAGGCCATCAGGGTCTTGTCCTGACTCCCCCTCACTCAACGGACCTCTCCTCACTACCCCGACATCGTCTGGTGCCCATGTTGGTTTATGCTCGTAGAAGACTCGTCCACGGTCGCCCTCGACTTGGTCCTGCCACGTTTGGACTTCGGGAGCTGCCGTGGTGACTTCATCCATCTGCTGCTACACCCAGGGAGCAGTCCGAATCTGATCACAGGTACCCTGTTCCAGAGCCCGTCCCGGCCGGTGTTGACTTCAGAAGCGCCCACAAAAATTCACAGACGTACCTGGGTCTGTCAGTGACGTTTTGGCACCAGTCTCGTCGAATTATGAGTTCGGAGGAGTGCACAGCAGCGACCACTCCGACCCCCTATTCTGCCATTCCAGACCGGGACAGAATCGGCAAGGTGCTCCATCGGCGCGATCCAAGCTAATCTCCCCTCCCCGCCTGGCCGGCTTAGCGCCCCTCCCTGCGTGGAGGTAGTGTTTGCTTGTACCCTACTCTCCCCACACCAAGTTCCCCCTCCTGCGTGAGGAGTAGTGCATGTATTAGCAGGTCATCGGCCGAAGCTTCATCGGCGCGGCGTGCGGGTAGCCCACGCTTCCCCGCTCGCCCTCGTCTCCGGCCGGGATCGGCGTCTTAACGCCGATCAGGTGAGCTCCTGGTTGCACTCCTCTTGGTTAGCACTTCCTGCTTAACTAGTATTGCTTCTTAGTTCCGTCGGTGGCGAGGGAGTGCGCGATCCAAAATCAATCAAATCGAGTGTCCGCCGCGGAGCGAGTTGTGAGAGAGCCACTACATCCCACACCCTTGGCGTGCTGGCTGCCCACGGATTTGGGCATCCCAGGCCCTTAGGGGTTCAGCCCAATCTAGTCAAATCCTTGGAAAGGCGAGGTCCATCCTCGGACCCTCACCACTATCGCCGGTCCACCTACGGACCCGGGTGTGCGCTACGCGGGTGAAGCCGCTTGAGTGGGTCCGCCGTTCGGTTCGATTGCTTGCAAATCTAGGTCCGAGGGGTCGTGTCACATCACCTTGTGAACCTCCACTAGTCATAGCCTGTGACATAGGCTTTTCTTAGTACGTCACCCACCGGGAGTGGTGGACAGGCAGTTTCCCGTTACACGGTTTTTAAGCTAGTTCCGTGGGTCCCGGACAACGGTAGCATCCTACCGAGGGGAATACTAGCTAGAGGCCTGGCCTAGGTAGTGGTCAGTGTGTGCACACGTTATCAGGGACTGGGGACTTGCGCCGACGGGCGTGGCCCTGACTAGTCACTCGCAGTTGGTGCTATAGTCTTGTGCTGTGGTACCGTGTTTCCTTGGGACTGATGTTCCTTGGACCTGGTTCTTGGTGTGTCTAGTCCTTGAGTAGACATGACACTTGAGGCGCAGTGTAAGACGTCAGTGGACGCATCTGGCTGTTCTTCTAGTGTGAGGGTACTCCTATCACTTGACCTGTGACTCTCGGCGTTTCTCGTGCGTTGCGACCTTTGCGGCTGGCCCTCTCGGGGCTGTACTCGAGGTCGGTGTCCTGTTGTGTGCGCGACGTTCTGGTCGTGCGTGGGGCTGTGTGTACGATGTTTCTGCTCGTGTTTGGTTGTCGTGTGTCTGGGTCTTCTCTAGACCTTTTTGTCTGCATTGTTGGTTTTTGCCTTCTTCTTTGGTGTTGGTTGACGGACTGGTGTACCCTTCTGTGTGAGTTTAGGGTTGACCGTCTATTGCCTTTTGGAGTAGCTTAGAGTGCCGAGTTCTCCTCGGTTACCGTGTTCCAGGTTTTGCGGCCTCGCTCTTTCTTTTGGTTGAGCTCCACTTGCTCGTTGCCTGTTCCCTACTCCTGCTGTCCCTGTTCTGCTTACAGCTTTGTAGTGTAACTTTTCCTGCTTTGCTACACTTGTTGTTAGTGTTGCTTCCGTTGCACTGTGCATTTTCCAGTGGGGATCCGCGTGACCCCTACTGAGTTTCTGTTTAGAGACTCACCCCTGCTTTTCAGGTGGGTTTCACCGTCTGCCTCTGTTGTTCCTGGTGGAGCGCGTTGTTGTAGCTGCCAGCTGTACCTGTGTCGGGCTTCCCCCGACTTCTGTGTACATTCTTTTCTGTCAGACTGTACTTATTGTCTTTCCTTTGGATTATACTCTGGTGTATAATTGTAAAATTTGAATTATTAATGAAAAAGTAATTTTATTTCTGCTACTTTAGCAAACCGTTCTAATGAAATTTAATTACTTGCTGTTATATCTGTCAGTTCAATGTACTACACGACAGTCCTTTTTTTCCCTTCGGCGCTTTCCCGCTGCTTGGGAGGCCTCGCGGGTCCCATGCGCTACCACGTGTATCCGGTAGTCCTACCGGGTATATCTGGTATCTGGAATCCGGGTCGCCACATAGCTTGTTTCCCCTTAATATCTGCAATGCCTTCTTGAGGTGTTCTTCATGATTCTCTTCGGTCTTTGAATAGATCAGAATATCATCAAAAAAGACCACAATAAATTGGTCTAAATAGGGCCTGAATATGCTGTTCATTAACTGCACAAAAGCTGCGGGGGCATTTGTTAGTCCGAAAGGCATAACAGTAAATTCGTAATGCCCATACCTGCTTCGGAATGCAGTTTTATGAATGTCTTCTTCTTTGATCTTCAATTGGTGGTAACCAGAACGAAGATCAATCTTGGAGAAATATAGAGCTCCAGATAGTTGATCGAACAGCTCATCAATCCTTGGCAGTGGATACTTGTTCTTGATTGTAAGGTGATTTAGCTGCCGATAATCTATGCATAATCTCATTGATCTGTCCTTCTTTTTGACGAATATCACGGGTGCTCCCCATGGGGAAGTACTCGGCCTGATGAAACCCTTGTTCAATAACTCCATTAGCTGCTCTTATAGTTCCTTCAGCTCAGCAGGGGACATTCTGTATGGTGCCCTGGAAATAGGACCAGCACCATGGACAAGGTCGATTGTGAACGACACTTCCCTTTCCGGGGGTAAGCCGGTTAAATCTTCTGGAAAAACATTAGGAAAATCCTGAATTACACGGATGTCTTCAAGTTTAACCTTCTCGACTTCCGTGACAGTCACAAATTCTATGAAAGCCATGCATCCCTTATTCATAAGTTTACTAGCTCGGAGTGCTGATATAAGAAGTGATTTACTCCGAGGGCTATTGTAAACTAGCTCTGGGAAATCTACGAAAGCTACCTTGCAATGCCGGCAATCTACAGTTGCTTGGTATGTGGATAGCCAGTCGGCACCTAGTATGATATCATAACCCTTTATATCTAGGCATATCAGGTCAGCAGGTAAATTATTTCCCTTAATCATCACTTCACAGTTTGGATAGTGATAAGTGATATCAGACTCATTCCCAAGAGGTGTAGATATGACCAAATCTAACAGTTCATGTTTCTTAGAAAATGAAGCAGCAAAGTTCTTGGAAACGAATGAATGAGTTGCTCCGGTATCGAATAAAACTTGAGCAGTTTTTGAACAAATAGTGAGAGTACCTTCCACAATTCCACCTTTAGTGGGTTCCGTCTCTTGGAGAGCTTGCAAACGGCATTGTTTCTTTACCGAACGCTTCTCGTCTTTGGTGTCTTGTTCCTTCATCAGTGGGCAGTCTGGGATTCGATGCTCTCGGCTCCCACATCGAAGACAAGCTCCTAACTTTCACCAGCATTCCTTGATCTTATGACCAGCTTTATCATAATACTTGCAAATCTCCTTTGATGGTGTGGTGGTGGAGAATGGCCTGTCATTCTTCTGGAATTTCTTCGCCTTAGAGGGCTCCCCTCCCATGAAGAATTGTTTCTTGTTGAAGGATTGTTTGAATTTTCCCGAGCTTGTGACGGGTTCCTTCTTGTCTCTTCCACGGATTCTCTTAGATAATTCGGTGGCGTCTTCCAGTATTTGAGCACGCCGAACCATCTCCGAATAGACTTGGATGTCCATCGGGGTAAGTTGTGTGATCTAATGGGGCCAAAGCTCGTTGAGGAATCTTCTCGCCTTCATCTTTTCCATACACACCAAGTGGGGTGCATACCTAGATAATCTGGAGAATTGGGCCTCATACTCAGCCACTTTCAAGCCCCGTTGTTTTAGAACGGTGAATTCTGCGGCTTTCTTTTCCTAGATATGATCGGAGAAGTACTTGTTGTTGAAATGCTCCGTGAATTCATCCCATGTGACATGGTATTCTGGCAGTGTTGCTTCTATGGATTCCCACCAGCATCGAGCATCCCGCTCTAGTTGGAATACGGCAAGTAAAACCTTCTCTTCATCCGTGCATTGCATCACACGGAAGATTCGTTCCATCTCCTTTAGCCAATTCTCAGCATTCTCGGGGTCGGACGAACCCGTGAACCTCAGTGGGTTCATGTTACAGAAACTTCGGTGGAGATCTCCCGCTCCACGATTTGCTCCACCTTGGGCCACTTGTTGTAGTGCCTGTGTGAGGCCTTGCACGGTGCGCTGCATCTCGCGCCATTGTGCTCTTTCTGCAGCCATGATCCTACAAAAGAGTTAAGTATGATAAAGATTGGATTTACTTGTAAGGTCGAAAGTCATTGTAGAACTTAACCCATGGCTCTATCCATCTCACCGAGTAAGGTATATCTATCCTTGAACTTGGGTTTTACCTATCCTTGGACTCAAGTTTTTACTTAGATTTCAATTTCTAACCGTTTATTTTTTCTAGTTCCCTAGGTTTGAAAACCCAGGCTCTGATACCACGAAGACTGTCACGCCCCGAGCGCGGAAGATTACCCGGAGGCGTGACACGTCTATATAGATCGTGTCAATCATGTAAATATCAGAGTGCGCAAATAACTAAGATTTAACTCGAAATTAATACAAATAGTACGAGCTGACAATTGTCACAACTAATCAAAGGACAAATACATATGTTCCCAGAGTCCAACGACTAGGCTTCAAATCAGTTCTAATCAAGTTGACTAATACAAATGACATAGATGAATTGATACAACTGACATAAGTGAACTAATACAATAACACAAAGGACATGACAATTTGATAACTTCACTCTAACACTCATCACTCAGTCTCATTCCCTTCCGAGTGTTGGTTGGCATCCAAATTACCTGAAAATATTAGAAAACAACTAGATGAGCGAATCGCTCAGTAAGAATTACATCTCAAGATTTAACATGCTTTAAGTGGTTTACAAGTTCAATTAATGTCAGTAAAGCTATGCATGTAGATGAGTAGATATCAAGGATTGTAAAAATCGACAAGAGCAGTGAAGGAATAACAAGTGAGAGTATAAGGATTCCAACTTCAATGCAGCAATAGCAAGAGATTCAAGCAAGTAATAACTGGAATTAACAAAATCTTTCCAGGAGAGTAAGAACTCATGTCAAGCAAGTAATAGAATGTAATATAAATTCAAGCATGAAAAACTGGAATTGGCTATTTATCAATTTCATTCAAGTAAAAATTTTACCCTTCTGCGGGTCTCAAGTCAAGTCAATCAAGTAATATCACGAGAATGAGTGGAATGTCTAAAGTCTAGCAAGCAAGTACTCAGGTGCAATGCCAAACACTATGATCAATAAACTCCCATGGGCACAAGTACCTTCGGGTGCTCCTCTCAGGCCAGATCGGGCCCTATATGCACAGCATTAATCATGTTTGTTAACATCCACTCTCATTTATAGCCAATATGAAAATTTAAGGTTTGACCAGTATGATATATAAGGTGGAATTATGGAATGGAATCTAAGGGCGCATTGATGTGTAGGGATGAACTAGGAGTGGAAACCAGTAACGTTTGATACATGAAAAAAAAACTAGATAAGAGAGGTGCCTTATGGGCCACCTGACAATTTTAGAAACGACACCCTCACTGTGGGATGCCCTTCCTGGGAACTATACAGGGTTTAGAGGACCCTGTCAGGAGTTAAATGTCACCTCTCAGGCTGCCATCTATCAGTGGAGATGGCAAAAGTGAAAGCCTAACGATCACGTTAACGCAATGTGTTGTGTCCCTGAAGTCATTTGAGTCATTCTGTGGTCACTTGGGTCATTCGACATCATTCTATAGTCATATGCATTCTGTGGTATTCTTGGTTTTGATAATGGCTAAACACTATTAGTCATTGTTATTTTTCACTCTTATATGACTAACATATGTGCTCTTGTGTTCATGACAGATATGCAAATGAATAGACAAGTGAAAGCTCAATGTTGCGCCCTCGCACGCAGATCGACCTGCGCGGTCAGGTCGCGAGGGTCAAGGGGGCAGCGCCCCTTACCGGGGTTTCCAGGGGCGGAGCCCTCGGAACAAAAATTTGATTGAAGACTCAGTAATAAAACTTCAAGACAGTCAAAGTTGTTGCCACAGACATGAACGGACTACTAAAGGACTTAAGCGGCGGAGCTAAGATAGATAACGGACCAACCCGGCAAAATTCGGGTTCTGCCCAGCTGGCGGTCGACCGCCAGCACAGGGGCGGTCGACCGCCCCAGCCAGCAACTGCCAGTCTGCACGAGTTTCAGTAGCGGTCGACCGCCAGCCAGTGGCGGTCGATCGGAAATCCCAGGGGCAATTCGTCTATAGCATTTCACAGTAGCGGTCGACCGCTAGCCCCGAGCCTTCAATGTTGACTTTGTTTCCAACTTCGAAAAGGGCCAATCAACATGGATTTCTTTAATCCAAAAGTCACCTAATCACACACAAATTGTGGATCTGGTCTGAGGCTTGTCTATAGATCATTCAAGGTCTATAAAACTCTCACTTGAGGGATTAGACAAAATGCTTCAAGGCTTCAAGGGAGATCAAGGGAGCTCACTTTCGAGGTACTGTAGCACCTCCGTGAACAATGTTTTGGGAGGAAGTTCTTCATCCATTCCAAGGCATTCAAGTCCAGATCTGAAGCCATCTCAACCTCCAAGGAAGAAGAAGGAATCAAGGCTCTCAAGGGTGATCTAAGCTGCATCCTACATCTTCTACATTCTCTTCATCGACTCAAGAAGATCAAAAGGAAGATTGAAGCTACATCCATCATCTTCTTCATCAACTAGAAGAGGTTCAAGGAAGATCATCCCGCAAGAAAGAAGACACCGTCAAAGCATTCGATTCAAGCTTCTACAACTCAGACAAGATCCTTTTCTTTGAGCATACTCTATATCTTGTTTGAGTGATTTCATATTTGTTCTCTTTTTCATTTCATACAAACAATTGAATCTGAGAATCGTCCTTACCGGTGGTTAGTAGGAAGGTAATCGGAGGTTGTCCGATCTGCGTTGTTGACGTCCCTACCAGGTGGTTAGTAGGAAGGCAATCGGTGGTCTTTCCGATTTGCGGTTCAGTGCGTGACACTAGTGGAGCCTTACCGGATTTGGTGAGGGGTGGACGTAGGACTGGGGATTCAGTCCGAACCACCTTAAAATCTCGTTTGTTGTGGTTTGCTTGTGTGATTGTTTCGTTCTAAATGCATGCTTCGGTTCGAATCGATATATTAGTAATCATCTTGCTAAGCATATCGTTGTGTCCTTCTTTTAGCTAGTTATATTCCGCTGCAATTTATCTCATCTAGCTATATAGAGGGTTACATTGCGAAAAGAGGGACAGATCTATTCACCCCTCCCCTCTAGATCCGCTGTCCACTACACAACAAGTGGTATCAGAGCCTAATCTCTCATTATGGGGTCCAACGACCTTGAGGGAAATGGTGGATCAGCATCTAAGGGTTATTTACCTGAAGGACACTCTGTGAACAGACCTCCTTATTTCACTGGATCTAACTATCCTTATTGGAAACATCGCATGTAGGTGTTCATTCACGCCCAAGACTATGAACTTTGGCGTGTGATCAGCAAAGGTCCATATGAGCTTACGGATAATGAGGACTTGTGGACCAAAGAACAAATACGGCAATCCACCGTCAACTGGAGTGCTAAACATATCATGCAATGCTCACTCCATCCAGTTGAATTCTCAAGAGTAGCCACCTGCGCAACTGCGAAATTGATGTGGGATAAGCTAGAGGTAAGCTACGAAAGAACCTCTCAGGTACGAGAAACAAAAGCTAATATTTTAGTTTCTGAATATGAAATGTTCCGCATAAAGCCTAATGAATCAATTCAAGATTTGTATGCTCGCTTAACTGTGCTTACTAATAGTTTAACTGATTTGGGAAAGAAATATATAGAGCAAGAACTTGTAAGAAAAATTCTCAGATCATTAACTCCAGCATGGCACACGAAGGCAACCGTTGTTGAAGAATCGAGAGATCTCGCAACCACAAAGGTAGATGAACTCATTGGGTCATTAATGACCTATGAGATCAACATCAAGAACAAAGAGGCTGAGGCACCTAAGAAGAAGTCCCTAGCTCTTAAAGCTGGACCCAGCCGTCAAGATACTTCTGATGAAGGTGAGGATTCGGGAAGTGAGCGAGATGAGGATGATGTAGCCATGCTCACACGTAAGTTCAAGAAATTCCTGAGAAAGGAAGGTAAGAGCTTCATGAGAGGAAGGTCAAGGGTAAGAAATGGTTTCAAATCTAATTTTGAAAACTCTAAGAAATCTGACAAAATCATTTGTTATTCTTGCAACAAACCAGGGCATTTCAAGAATGACTGTCCCGACAGATTCAGAAAAGCTGACAAATGGAAGGGCAAGAAGAATAACAAGGCCATGGTATCCATATGGAGCGATGAAGAGGAAAGTAATGATGGAACTAGCTCCTCGGACAAAGAAAAAGAAGATTTCTGCCTCATGGCCAAAGGTGACGAAGAAATTGAGGTAAATTCTCCATTTGAAGATTATACAATTGATGATTGGGAGGATGCATATATACAACTCATGGAAAAATATAAAATGTACAAAAAGGAGAATAAATCATTGAAAAATAAAATTAACTCATTTGTGCATGATCATGATATGAATGATAAGAATGCTCTACTTGAAACTGAAATTGAAGATCTTAAGAAAATGATTGAGAATTTGGAGGAAGGAAGAAAAGAAATGGCTGACTTGGAAACTGAAAATGAAAATTTGAGAAATGAGATTGACAGCATGAAACTCAAAATGCAAACCTATGAAAACGATAGCAAATTAAGCAATGAGAAGTATGAAGCTGTCAAACATGTCAACACTCAACTCTTGCAAAACATTGAAAACCTACAAAAAGAGTTAAAGGACAAACAACAATCTTTAGAAAAATTTGTGGATGGAAGAGAAAACCTAGATGCATTGCTAGGTACTAGAATGACCTTCAACAAGGAAGGGTTGGATTTTGAACCAACAAACAAAAGGCCAATTGGGCTAAAAACTGTCACATTTGTTTCATCTTCCAAAGCTTCCACCTCCAACACAACTCCCACACAAAACCAGCAAAAATAAAAGGAGAAAGGGAAAGAAAAGATTGAAGAGGTAGTCACCAACATTCCCAAAAAGCCTGTCCAAAAACCTAAGAAAGGTCGACCTTCCCCGCAGCATAGGTCAACACTTCCTTGGCCATTGCATGCTCAACCTTCCAGATTTCACCACAATTGGATTGCACACTCATATAGGCCAGCATCACCATATCTTTGGGAAAATTGTGATTTCTGTGTTCAACAATCCCATAGGTGGCAAAACAATCAGTTTCAACCCCAAACCAACCAAGGGCCTCAATGGTTTAAGAAGCAAACCTCTTCAAACTTTCACAAAATCCAACAAAGAGCTTATAAACAAAAAATGAAATTCAAGATGGAAAAGAAAAATCAAATCCCTGCTCTAAGCAAACAAAACATGAATGTTAGAAAAGTCTGGATTCCAAAAGAAATGGTTTCATGCTTTGAAAATTTGAAGAGTATGATGGGACCTAAATTTGGTTGGGTTCCAAACACATTTGCTTAATTGCTTGTGCAGGAGTGTCTTGCAGCCATACATAACAGGTGGTACCTTGATAGCGGCTGTTCAAGACACATGACCGGAGACAAATCAAAATTTTGTCTCTTGGAGGAAAAGGAAGGAGGACATGTCACATTTGGAGGGAACAACAAAGGAAAAATCATTGGAACAGGTAATGTAGGTAAGAACCTCTCCAACTCCATTGGAAATGTGTTGCTAGTTGAAGTTTTGAAATATAACCTACTAAGCATAAGTCAATTATGTGATAAAGGTCACAAAGTGTTGTTTGATTCTCATGAATGTAAAATCTTTGAACCAAAATCTGACAAGGTAAAATTTTCTTGTAAGAGAGTTAACAATGTTTACATGATTGACTTAGATGATCCTGCTTATTCAAACCTTTGTCTTGCTGCACCAAAATCTGAAATTGCATGGTTATGGCATCGTAGACTAGGACATGCTAGTTACAATGTCTTGCATAAACTCTTGAAGCGTTCAATGGTGAAAGGTTTGCCTGAACTATCCTTTAAACAAGAAAATAAATTGTGTGATGCATGTGCCCTAGGTAAACAAACTAGAAAATCATTCAAGGGAAGATCTGAAAATACATCATCCAAACCACTCGAGCTAATTCATAAGGACCTATTTGGCCCAACCAGAACTGCTAGCTTAAGTGGTAAAAAATATGGATATGCCTTGGTGGATGACTTTTCTAGGTTCACATGGGTTTTCTATCTCACACATAAAAATGATGCTTTTGATGAGTTTCAGGCACTCTACATGAAGATAAAGTAGGACGGTGAGTTTAAAATTTCCAAGATTCAATCTGATCACGGTGGTGAATTTGAGAATGCTAACTTCTATAACCTTTGCAGGGCCGAAGGGATTTCACACCGATTTTCTTCACCAAGAACGCCGGAGTAAAATGGTGTAGTTGAAAGAAGAAACCGAACACTTGTAGAGATGGCAAGAACCATGCTTGCTGAACGGCAACTTCTAAGGAGATTTTGGGCTGAAGCGGTAAACTCGGCATGTTACATTATCAACCGCTCTATGGTAAGGCCACACACCAAAAAGACTCATTATGAGTTACTGAAAGGTAAAAAGCCTTCTCTCTCACATATGAAAGTGTTTGGGTCAAAATGCTTCAGCCACAACAATGACAAAAGAGCCTTAGATAAATTCAAGCCCAAGAGCGATGAAGGTATATTCCTTGGATATTCTGATAGATCTAGGGCTTATAGAATTTATAACATTAAAAGTCAAACTGTGGAAGAATCACCACATGTTTCCTTTGATGAATATCATGATTCTAACAATGATAACTCTTACAGGAAAAATGATGAAGATGGGGAATTCCTAAGCATGAAGGACAAGAGTGATTCTCCACAAGAAGAAACAAAAGAAGAGGGTGACCGAGCTGAATCAAGCAATGCAAGGATTCAAGCTCCAATAGAAGGTAATGATGCTACAAACATTCAAATTCTTAAGGATCATCCTTTAGAAAATGTCATTGGTAGCTTGAATGACCCACCTAGAACTAGGTCACATTTTAAAATTAGGGAAGAATTAGATCAACTTGCTCTTGTCTCGCAGCATGAACCCAAAAATATTGATGATGCTTTAAAAGATGAAAACTGGATAAATTCCATGCAAGAAGAGTTAAACCAGTTTGAGATAAACAAAGTTTGACATCTTGTTCCTAGACCTTCATCACAATCCGTCATAGGCACTAAATGGGTCTTTAGGAACAAACTAAGTGAGAATGGCAAGATAATAAGAAATAAGGCGAGATTGGTGGCTCAAGGGTATAATCAAGAGTTTGGGGTAGACTTTGATGAATCTTATGCCCTAGTTGCTAGACTCGAAGCCATCAAAATTTTACTTACCTTTGCATGCTCTCTTAGAATAAAACTTTATCAAATGGATGTCAAAAGTGCTTTCTTGAATGGCTTGTGTTGTGACTCCTCTGTGTTGATGGTGTTGACATGTAACTTTACTTTTTATGGCAACACATTATTTTAATTGATTGGCAACACTGTTTATGTTTTGATGAAATTACTTTTATCAGATTGTCTGTGTGTTCTATGCATTTTATCTTGCATTCACACTGAACACACACTCAAAGTCTCACAGTCTATACATTGCTTCAGTAACGTAAGTCTGTACACTGTCCGTGTCTCTTGCAGCATCCTAGCAAGTGTGTACATTGTCTGTCGATTGCAAAGTTTATACATTGTTATGGGTCGACCCCCTGTTCTCATGAGTCGACTCATCTGGTTGTGCATAGTCTACACATTGCCCGTCGTTGCAAAGTCCATACATCCACAGTGCATTGCATAGTCTATACACTGCACGTTCAAGATCAATGTATATACATTGCTACATTACCTGCTAGAGTGAAGTCTGTACAGCCGAAGCACACATATCAAGTCTATACTTTGAAGCTACTGTGCAAGTCCACACATTGCCTTCAGGCTTGAAAGTCTGTACATTGGACTGCGTCAACTCATTGCATTGACATACACTGTTGCATCAACTCATTGCATTCGCTAAGTCTATACACTGTCCGTCTCATTTAGAGTCTAAGGCAAAGTCTATACATTGGACGGTGTCAGGCGAAGTCTGTACATTGAGCGTCTCAATGAGCGTCTCATGTAAGTCCATACATTGGACTGTAGCATGCATTTGTCAATGGCATCTAAGTCTGTACAATGAGCGTCTTCCTTAGCGTCTTGATCTTCCAAGTCTATACAGGCTTCTGTTTTACAAAGTCTGTACATTGGTCTCAGACTCCAAAGTCTATACATCGCCTGTTGACTGCAAAGTCTATGCAGAGCTCAAGAGTTCGAAGTCTATACATTCATTCACTGTAGCTTGCACGAGGTAAAGTCTGTACATTGGCCTCCATGCCTCAAGTCTATACATTGGACTGTTTGGCCAAGTCTGTACATCGCTGTTTGCCAAAGTCTGTACATTGGCATCTGTTCCTTCGTTGCGATTCAAAGTCTGCACATTGGGTTATTTACCTACGTTCAGCTTCGAAGTCTATACATCGATGCCTTTACCTACGTTGCAGTTCAAAGTCTATACAGTCGATGTTTTCCATTGCTTCAAGTCTATACAGCCGTTCTTTTAGAAAGTCTATACATCGGTCTTCACCTCAAGTCTGTACAGTCCTTTGTTGACAAGTCTTCACATAGTGAAGTCTATACACTCAACTCCTTCACATCTTGCAAAGTCTGTACATTGCATTCATCAGTCGTGAAGTCTATACATCACTTGTCTTCATTCGAGTCTCATGAAGTATGTACATCGTGCATCAGTTCTGAAGTCTATACATCGTCTGTCTTATTTGAGTCTCACTGAAGTCTACACATTGCATCTTCTCACTGAAGTCTACACATTGCATCTTCTTTCATGAAGTCTACACATTGCATCTTCATTCATGAAGTCTACACATTGCATCTTCATTTGCGAAGTCTGTACATTGCATTGATCTTCACTTAGTCTATACATTGACAGTCTTCATATCACCTAAGTCTGTACAGCGGTTGCTTCATACAGCAAGTCTGTACATCGCTTTCACTTATATGAAGTCTATACAACGCAGTTCTTCTGATAAGTCTATACAGAGTTGTTATTTAATCTGATCATCCGATACTCTGTCTGACAGGGATTCTCTACTGAGATTGCTGACATGGCTCGTGATCCAGGAGGACGAGGTGTGCAGATGCTGACATGTGGATGGAATTGCCTCGGATCTGGCGAATTCACTTGGGCGGGAACCGTGGAAGCCACGCGCCCTTATCCACCTACTGTTGTTATATATAGCAGTCTTATCTTCTATAAAGGCTGATCGAAGTTGGCGAAGTCTATACATCCAGTCTGAAGCAGCAGCCACCGAGATCCACTGTGTGAGGAAGAAAAGCAGAGAAGAAGAAAAGGAGAGAAGAAGAAAAAGAGAGATGAGTTGAGAAGTTATATGAGAGCTCGTGAATCAGTCTCTTGGTCCAGTTACCAGAGCTGATATTGCTCAACTTTGAGCGACAGTCGTTTTGGTTTTCTTCCATTCGATTATGTGTTTTGTTTGTTTTCAGTCTTGCTATTTTCTCTTTGAAAACTCTTGTTCGATCAAGCTGTTAGTCAGCGGTTTCAAGCTGTGAGGCAGCGGGTTGTAGAGGTGCTCCTCTGGTCGGCTAAGCTGCAGTGCCCAGCAGAGCAAGCTGTGAAGCTCAGCTATTGCAGAGGGTGTTCCCTGGTCGGGATAAGCTGTATGCCCCAGCCGTTGTTGGCAAGCTGTAGAGCCCAGCTGATTGAAGCTGTGTATCAGCAGTAATCCACATTCGAGTTGAATGTGGGGTGGACGTAGATCGGATTGACCGAACCACCTAAAAGCCTTGTGCCTCTCGTGTGTTTGATTGCTTGTTCAGCAGATCTTGTGTGTTTCATTCGGTGCATTGGCTGTGTTCGTTTAGTGTTCTTCTAATTCCGCATTTGATTCTAGGCCTAATTTTTAAATAGCCAGTTGATCTATTCACCCCCCCTCTAGATCCACATCCTGTGGTGATAGAGCCTTCCATCTAACTTCAACACTTGGTATCAGAGCTAGACTCTTCTACAGGGACTTACCGCCCGAAGAGGATAAGCACAGATGGACGGAAGAGGGATGATAGCTGAAGGACACTCCACATCCAAGCCCCCGTACTTCGATGGAACCAACTACGCATACTGGAAGCACCGTATGCAGGTATTCTTGAGGGCTAAAGATTATGAAATTTGGAAGGTGGTTAGCAAGGGACCTTTCGAGCTGTCCCCAAATGAAGATGTATGGACCAAGGAGGAAATTAGAAGGTCCACGCTCAACTGGAGTGCAATCAATGCAATCCAGTGCTCTCTGCATCCCACCGAGTTCTCACGAATATCTGCCTGCTCCTCAGCGAAGGAAATGTGGGATGCACTTGAAGTCATCTATGAGGGGACTTCACAAGTCAGAGAGACTAAGACTAATCTACTGGTTTCAGAATACGAAGCTTTCAAGATGAAGCCTAATGAGACGATCAAAGAAATGTATGCTCGGCTGACTATTATCACAAATGGTCTCAGAGGCTTCTGGGAAAAAATATTCTGAGTATGATGTAGTCAGGAAGATCTTGCGATCCTTGACTCCAATTTGGCACACCAAGGCCACAGTTATGGAAGAGTCAAGAGATCTGCACAATACTAAGGCAGATGAGCTGATCGGATCTCTAATGGCTTATGAGATGAATCTGCCGAAGATAGAGGAGGCTGACAGAAAGAGGAAGCCTATAGCTCTGAAGGCTGGTGCTAGCAGATCCAGTCGATCCAGCCCCAACGGATCATCAACTGAAGAGAGCTTGTCTGAAGAAGAAGTGGCAAATGCTGATATTGCCATGATTACTAGGGAATTCTGGAGATTTCTCAAGAAGGAAGGAAGAAGATTCAGCCGAAGAAATCCCAACAGTGGCCGCCGAGACACAAGGTATAAATCAAACCCTGTAAAGAAAGCTGAGACTAATGTTTGCTATCAATGCAGGAAGGCTGGTCACTTTAAAGCTGAATGTCTGACAAATCAGAACCTCAAGGACAAGCCCAAGAAGAAGAACACAAAAGGGAAAGCTATGGTGAGTACCTGGAGTGATGAGGACGAGGGATCTTTGAGCGTCACTTCGGACAGTGAAGTTGAAGCTGAGAAGCCAATCTGTCTCATGGCAACCAGCTCAGAAGATAGAGAGGAAGAATCTGATGAGGTATCCTCTCGCTATGAAAATTTTACTATTACTGATTGGATGGTTGCTTATGATGAACTTACTGATAGAGTAGATGAGGTCAGAAAAGAAAACAGGCATCTACGAAGAAAAATTAAAATCATGCAAAATGATACTTCATTGTCTGATAAAGTTGCCTGCTTAGAAACTGAGAACAGTAAGCTGAAACTCACATGTTCTGAACTTGAAGAAGTCAATAAAGAACTGAAAATTTCTAAGGAAGAAAATGTGAGATTAGACAATGAAATTGATGCATGGAAACTGAAAATTCAGAATTATGAAAATGAGATAAAAATTGTTTCTAAAAAATATGAAGCTGTCTCAATGTGAATAATGAGTTAAAAAATCTATTGATGAAGTTCAGAAAGATAATGAGGATAAGCTAAAAACAATTGAGAAAATGACCCAAGGATCTGAAAATTTAGATGCATTATTGGGGTCAAAGGTAAATTTCAGAAGAGAGGGCCTAGGATTCAACTCTAGTGCAACTAAAAGCTTTGGAATGAAAACTATTTCCTTTGTTGCACAAAAGGAGAAAGGACCTCTGATCAACATGAATTCTAATAATGCTGTAAAGACAAATTTGAATCTGAAAAGGCTAAATGCAGAGGAGAAGGGCAAATAGAAAGTAGGTGAGCCTAGTAGAATTGGGACTTCCAAACCTAGCTCTAGTGCTCAACCCAAGGTTAGGGGTCAGCCTGCTCAGGTAAACAAACCCCATGTCAATGCCAAAAAGTCTTCACCACCATCATCACAGAAAAGGACCCAACCAAAACCTATGAATAGGTCAGCAGGGTCAAGGGTGCAGGGAAGACAAAATATTTTTAGAAGTCAGCCCAACAAATTCAATCCACCTAGAGTTCAGTCCTACTACCCCACACAGCCAATCTATCCTAATGGGTGTGGGTGGACTAGAACTCAAGGGATGCATACAGGGTATGTTCATCAACCTACACACTTTTACAGACCCTATGTCAGAAATTGGGAAAATGGGTATGGTAGTCGGATGCCTAGGAATTACCAACATTTCCACAGCCAGCCAGGAACTACTATGGCCAAAACTTATGAATGCAACCTGGCCGAAGCATTGGCACAATAACAACAATTCTGTGAATAACTCTGTTGGTGCAAATAAGAAGAAAGTCAACAAGAAAAAGCAAAACAAAAAGAAATCTGAAAATCCACTGAACAGAACTGCTTCAAACAAATGTGGATTCCCAAAACCATGCTCTCTTTCTTTACTTGCACTTCATCTGCATTGGAGCCCAATCAGACTTGGGTTCCAAACTCTTTGCCCTAATTGTGTGTGCAGGTATGCTTGGCAGCCAAGAGCAACTTGTGGTACTTGGACAGTGGCTGCTCCAGGCATATGACAGGAGATAAGGCCAAGTTTTGCATGCTAACTGAAAAGCTAGAGGCCTTGTCACCTTTGGAAGCAACACAAAGGGTAGGATCATTGGATCAGGTAAGGTAGGTAAGTGTTCTACCTGCTGCATTGATGATGTTATGCTGGTTGAAGGGTTAGCTTACAATTTACTTAGTATCAGCCAGTTGTGTGATAAGGGTCATAAGGTTTTATTTGATTCTCAATGCTGCAAGGTTTTTGAACCTGATTCAGAAATTATAAAATTCTCTGGAAAAAGAATAAATAACACATACATGATAGATCTAGATGATATTCAGCATTCTAACCTATGTCTTACTGCCAATAGAGAAGATTTAGCATTTTTATGGCATCGTAGGTTAGGCCATGCTAGTTATACCATTTTGCATAAACTAAACAAGCATAGCATGGTTAGAGGACTTCCTGAAGTTTCCTTCAAGAAAGAAAATAAAATCTGTGATGCATGCACTCAATCAAAGATAACTAGAAAGTCATTTAAGTCTAGAACTGAAAATCTGTCTTCCAAACCCTATGAGCTGATACACATGGATCTTTTTGGGCCAACCAGATCTGTCAGCTTATCAGGGAGGAGGTATGGGTTTGTCATGGTAGATGACTTTTCTAGGTATACTTGGGTTTATTTCTTATCTAATAAGAGTGATGTCTTCTCAGAATTTCAGGAGTTCTATGTTAAAATAAATCAGAAAATTGAAAATATTTTGACTGATCATGGAGGTGAGTTTGAAAACTCACAGTTTGATGAATTCTGCAGGTCAAATGGAATCAACCATAGGTACTCCTCACCAAGGACACCTGAGCAGAATGGAGTTGTGGAGAGAAGGAACAGAACCCTAGTGGAGATGGGTCGTACACTTCTTGTTGAAGGTGGTCTACCAAGGAAATTTTGGGCTGAAGCAGTGAACACTGCCTGTTATGTAATTAACAGAGTCATGGTAAGACCTTCTACCCAGCAAACACCATATGAGATCTTAAAGGGTAAGAAACCTCTATTGCTCATTTCAAGGTTTTTGGTTGTAATGTTTTATTCATATAAATGATAAAAGAGACCTTGATAAATTTGAACCTAAAGGTGAACCAGGAATCTTTCTTGGTTATTCTGAAAACACCCGAGCATATAGAGTGTACAATCTGAACTCTAAAACTGTTGAAGAATCTCCACACATAGTTTTTGATGAATCCTTGGTAAATTCTAATGTTGGTCAATGCAGGAATGAAGACAATGGTGAAATTTTGAAGGAAGGAGATCCTGCAGACAAATCCGAGGATGAAGAAGGACATACAGAACTTAATGAAGAGGAGCCTACAGTTAGGGGAGGTAAATCAAACACATGACAATTCAATTGTTAACATTAGATATCTTAAAGATCATCCTGTAGATAATGTAATTGGAAATCTGCATGACCCCCCTAGGACTAGAGGCCACCTGAGAATTCAACATGAACTGAATGCTTATGCTTTTGTATCAAACACAGAACCCAAGTCCATTGACTGTGCTCTCAAGATATGCATTGGATTAATGCCATGCATGAGGAGCTCAACCAATTTGACAGGAATAAGGTGTGGCACTTGGTCCACCTCCTGATCATGAACATTCATAGGGACTAGTGGGTGTTTAGAATAAATCTGATGAATTAGGGAATATAGTTAAAAATAAAGCCAGACTTGTTGCTCAGGGGTACAACCAGAAGTTTGGTATTGACTTTGAAGAGTCATTTGCCCCTGTAGCCAGATTAGAAGCTGTTAGAATTTTATTAGCTTATGCATGTTCCCTAGGTATAATCCTCCAGCAGATGGATGTAAAATCTGCATTCTTGAATGGGGAAATTAATGAGGATGTCTATGTTAGACAGCCCCCTGGGTTTGAATGTCTAGATTTCCCTAATCATGTTTACAAATTAAATAAATCTCTCTATGGTCTTAAGCAAGCTCCCAGAGCTTGGTACGACAGGTTGAGCAAGTTCCTCACTGATCAAAATTTCACTAGAGGAGTAGTTGATCAGACCTTGTTTACAAAGGTGAGTCATTCTGAAATTCTTATTGTACAGATTTATGTGGATGATATCATTTTTGGGTCAACTAACCCCAAATTGTGTGAGGAATTTTCTAAAACAATGACTAATGAGTTTGAAATGAGCTCAATGGGTGAGCTCAAATTGTTTCTTGGACTGCAGGTTACACAAACAAAGGATGGAATGTTTATAGCTCAGTCCAAGTACACAAGGGATCTACTCAAGAAATACAAGATGGATAACCTTAAAGAGATAGCTTCTCCAATGGGTACCTCTACAAGCTTGGATGAAGACACTAAAGGTAACCCATTTGACCAGAAGTTATACAGAGGTATGATCGGATCCCTTCTCTACTTAACAGCATCTAGGCCTGATATTCAATTCGCTGTAGGATTATGTGCTAGGTTTCAGGCCAGTCCTAAAGAAAATCATTTTAAAGCAGTGAAAAGGATTTTTAGATATCTGCTAGGCACCCAAGAGCTAGGATTATGGTATCCTGCTAGGTGTGAGTTAGAGCTTCTAGCGTACACTGATGCTGATTATGCTGGGTGTCGAGTAGATAGAAAAAGTACTAGTGGCTATTGTCAATTCCTTCGTGGCTGTCTAGTATCTTGGGCATCTAAGAAGCAACACACTGTAGCATTGTCTACAGCTGAAGCTGAATATGTTGCAGCAGGTAATTCTGCTGCCCAAGTACTTTGGATTAAGCACCAACTAGATGATTATCAGATAAAACTGGAATGTATTCAATTCTATGTGATAATACTAGTGCCATATGCCTTGCTAAAAATCTTGTTCATCATTCTAGGACTAAGCACATAGAAATAAAACATCATTTTCTAAGAGATGATGTGAACAAAAAGGAAATTGAACTGGACTTCATTGAAACAGACAAACAAGTTGCTGATATCTTTACTAGGCCACTTGGAAATGAAAATTTTAAATTTTTTAGAAGAGAACTTGGCTTGTGTAAATTTCAGCATAATGAATGAACTCTTTGTTGACTTGAATAAAACTTTTGAGCTGCTTTGAATAAACTTCTGATTTGGACTTGCTGTTGATAGATTGAATAAACATTGTGCAACAGACTTATGATAATGCATGACTCTCATATTTTTTATTGCACTCATGATCATCATTGCATATATATGTCTAGATGCATGATATGTCTATATTTCTGCATGATTGTATTGCACTGCATTTCTCTGCATAATATAGCATAATAGGTCTGAATAAGCATGAAGTTCAAAATCAATTGTTCAGTCACTATTCACAAAACCACTTGCACATAGACAGGGGGAGTATTGCATATGATTCAGAGTTGAGTCTGACAGTATGGCAATCTTTTAGTCAGTTCTAATATTAAGCAATAGAAAATAGATTTCTTCTTTCATAAGAACTTGAATTGCTTAAAGACTGACTAAATGGTTTAAAGTTTATAATCTTTAGAGTTGAAAGACTACAATCAGTAAATAAGGATGCTGAAAATTGATAAACCTCTCAACCTTATCTTATTTCATGTCAGACAAAGCTAATTATATCTGAAATCTGAAAACTCATCTGAAATCATGTTAGAGAAGCTAAGTATGTGTATTGTCCTTAAACAAGTCATTCTGAACAAATAAAGGGCAGCTAAGAAAGATATTGAAAAACATTGAAAATTATTTGAAAAATAGCATTGACAGAGCAATGACTGGTAAATCACTGAGAAACTGAGTGATCCATCAAAGAAGTGGACACCACTCATGTCATGAGGTGTATCAGCTATCTCTGTATAAAATGATCAAAACAGTAGGTTGTTTTCACTGAGTACCTGGGGGTAACTGGCGTCTAATAAACGTGTACCCTCACACAAAAAGGTGTCAATCAATTCTATTGAGTTTGATCATAGGCAAGATGGTCCATCATGTTGAGTATCTAGGGGTATTGGCGTCTGATAAACGTATACCCTTACGCAAAAGACTTTTGGTACCTGAATGCCCTAAATGAAATAATATTGAAAATGATGTTCCTTCAAAGAAATTTCATGGATGTCAATTGTTTAATTTCAATACATGACCTGGTTTATCTTAACACATTTTACTGAGTCTATGAAAGTAAGATATTCTGAAACTGAATCTCTCATGTAAATATGACTCTGGTTTATTGTTTTATCATGCACATCTACCTTATCCAATGACTGTAGTGCATGAACTCTCCTTTTTATAACCTTTAAACCAGAATTTCAATTTCTAAGCCGTTTCTCAGTTCATATGACTGAAGGTTCTGTGCTTTAGTTGCTTAATTTCTGAACTACTTGCTAAGAATGCCAGTCAGCAGAACTTTCTTTTTTCTTCCCTTGCACTCACTTTCCCTCCTATTTGTTGATGGCAAAGGGGGAGAATATTATCTGAATTCATTCCTTCAGTTCAGGGGGAGAATTCTGAATTGAGAATTCTGCATTCAGGGGGAGTGTATACATCTGCATCATGGTATGGCAAAAGGGAGAAATTTTGTTAGCAGTGAGTTGCTTACATTTTGTAGCATGCAGCATGTCATTCATAGCATCTACATGCATGCAGCATGTCATTCATAGCATCTATATGCATCTGCATAACAATCTGAATAACAAATCATGTCCTTCATCAAAAATGCATCTATATGACAGAATGTTGCTACTCTATATGATAGGGGGTTGCCATCATCAAAAAGGGGGAGATTGTTGTGACTCCTCTGTGTTGATGGTGTTGACATGTAACTTTACTTTTTATGGCAACACATTATTTTGATTGATTGGCAACACTGTTTATGTTTTGATGAAATTACTTTTATCAGATTGTCTGTGTGTTCTATGCATTTTATCTTGCATTCACACTGAACACACACTCAAAGTCTCACAGTCTATACATTGCTTCAGTAACGTAAGTCTGTACACTATCTGTGTCTATTGCAGCATCCTAACAAGTGTGTACATTGTCTGTCGATTGCAAAGTTTATACATTGTTATGGGTCGACCCCCTGTTCTCATGAGTCGACTCATATGTTTGTGCATAGTCTGCACATTGCCCGTCGTTGCAAAGTCCATACATCCACAGTGCATTGCACAGTCTATACACTGCACGTTCGAGATCAATGTATATACATTGCTACATTACCTGCTAGAGTGAAGTCTGTACAGCCGAAGCACACATATCAAGTCTATACCTTGAAGCTACTGTGCAAGTCCACACATTAGCCTTCAGGCTTGAAAGTCTGTACATTGGACTGCGTCAACTCATTGCATTGGCTAAGTCTATACATTGTCCGTCTCATTTAGAGTCTAAGGCAAAGTCTGTACATTGGACGGTGTCAGGCGAAGTCTGTACATTGAGCGTCTCAATGAGCGTCTCATGTAAGTCCACACATTGGACTGTAGCATGCATTTGTCAATGGCATCTAAGTCTGTACAATGAGCGTCTTCCTTAGCGTCTTGATCTTCCAAGTCTATACAGGCTTCTGTTTTACAAAGTCTGTACATTGGGCTCAGACTCCAAAGTCTATACATCGCCGGTTGACTGCAAAGTCTATGCAGAGCTCAAGAGTTCGAAGTCTATACATTCATTCACTATAGCTTGCACGAGGTAAATTCTGTACATTGGCCTCCATGCCTCAAGTCTACACATTGGACTGTATGGCCAATTCTGTACATCACTGTTTGCCAAAGTCTGTACATTGGCATATGTTCCTTCGTTGCGACTCAAAGTCTGCACATTGGATTATTTACCTACGTTCAGCTTCGAAGTCTATACATCGATGCCTTTACCTACGTTGCAGTTCAAAGTCTATACAGTCGATGTTTTCCATTGCTTCAAGTCTATACAGCCGTTCTTTTAGAAAGTCTATACATCGGTCTTCACCTCAAGTCTGTACAGCTTCACATCGTGAAGTCTATACACTCAACTCCTTCACATCTTGCAAAGTTTGTACATTGCATTCATCAGTCGTGAAGTCTATACATCGCTTGTCTTCATTCGAGTCTCATGAAGTATGTACATCGTGCATCAGTTCTGAAGTCTATACATCGTCTGTCTTTATTTGAGTCTCACTGAAGTCTACACATTGCATCTTCTCACTGAAGTCTACACATTGCATCTTCTTTCATGAAGTCTACACATTGCATCTTCATTCATGAAGTCTACACATTACATCTTCATTTGCGAAGTCTGTACATTGCATTGATCTTCACTTAGTCTATACATTGACAGTCTTCATAACACCTAAGTCTGTACGGCGGTTGCTTCATACAGCAAGTCTATACATCGCTTTCACTTATATGAAGTCTATACAACGCAGTTCTTCTGATAAGTCTATACAGAGTTGTTATTTAATCAAATCATCCGATACTCTGTCTGACAGGGATTCTCTACTGAGATTGCTAACATGGCTCGTGATTCCAGGAGGACGAGGTGTGCAGATGCTGACACATGGATGGAATTGCCTCGGATCTGGCAAATTCACTTGGGTGGGAACTGTGGAAGCCACGCGCCCTTATCCACCTCCTGCTGTTATATATATCAGTCTTCATCTTCTGTAAAGGCTGATCGAAGTTGGCGAAGTCTATACATCCAGCCCGAAGCAGCAGCCACCGAGCTCCACTGTGAGAGGAAGAACAAACAGAGAAGAAGAAAAAGAGAGATGAGTTGAGAGAGCTATTGTGAGAGCTTGTGAATCAGCCTCTTGGTCCAGTTATCAGAGCTGATATTGCTACAGTCGCTTTGGTTTTCTTCTATTCGATTGTGTGTTTTGTTTGTTTTCAGTCTTGCTATTTTCTCCTTGAAAACTCTTGTTCGATCAAGCTATTAGTCAGCGGTGTCAAGCTGTGAGGCAGCGGTGTTGTAGAGGTGTTCCTCTGGTCGGCTAAGCTGTAGTGCCCAGTAGAGCAAGCTGTGAAGCTCAGCTGTTGCAGAGGGTGTTCCTCTGGTCGGGATAAGCTGTAAGCCCCAGCCGTTGTTGGCAAGCTGTAGAGCCCAGCTGATTGAAGCTGTGTATCAGCAGTAATCCACATTCGAGTTGAATGTGGGGTGGACGTAGATCGGATTGATCGAACCACCTAAAAGCCTTGTGCCTCTCGTGTGTTTGATTGCTTGTTCAGCAGATCTTGTGTGTTTCATTCGGTGGATTGGCTGTGTTCGTTTAGTGTTCTTCTAATTCCGCATTTGATTCTAGGCCTAATTTTTAAATAGCCAGTTGATCTATTCACCCCCCCTCTAGATCCACATCCTATGGTGATAGAGCCTTCCATCTAACTTCAACAGCTTGATCAAAGAAGAAGTCTATGTTGAGCAGCCCCCTGGCTTTGAGAATTCTAAAAATGCAGATTTTGTATACAAGCTTGATAGGGTGCTTTATGGACTTAAGCAAGCACCAAGAGCTTGGTATGAGAGACTAAGCTCGTTCCTCGTTGAAAGAGGGTACACACGAGGTAAAGTAGATCAAACACTTTTTACCAAGAAGCAAGGTAAGAACATCTTGATTGTTCAAATTTATGTTGATGACATTGTGTTTGGTTCTACAAAATCTGAAATGTGTGAAGAATTTGCTAACCTCATGACTAGCGAATTTGAGATGAGCCTAATGGGAGAACTTCAATTCTTTCTCAGTTTGCAGGTCAACCAAGAAGAAGATGGTTGCTTCATAAGCCAAGCCAAATACATCAAGGAGCTGCTAAAAAGATCCGACATGGCAAACAGCAAAATCATTGCAACTCTGATGAGCACCTCAACATCACTAGATTCGGATGAAAATGGTAAATTAGTGGATGCAAAGATCTATAGAGGTATGATTGGCTCTTTACTTTATTTGACTGCATCTCGACCAGATATCCAGTTTAGTGTATATCTTTGTGCTAGATTTCAAGATAGTCCTAGAGAATCCCATTTGACTGCCGTCAAACGTATCCTTCGATATCTTGCTGGCACTCAAGATTTGGGATTGTGGTATTCGTCATCATGTGATTTATCTCTTATATCTTATTCTAATGCGGATTACGCTGGATGCAAGCTGGATCGTAAGAGTACTAGTGGCTATTGCCAGTTTCTAGGCGGGTGTTTAGTTTCTTGGGCCTCCAAGAAATAACACTCGGTTGCCCTCTCAACCGTGAAGGTAGAATATGTTGCTGCGGGGAGCTGTGGCACCCAAGTGTTGAGGATTAAACACCAACTCCAAGACTACTTGGTGGATCTTGGTTGTGTCCCGATTCTGTGTGAGAACACTAGTGTGAGCGACGTCACGCGGTTCGGGGAAGCGGAGAAGAGAACGCGGAGCGCGCGGGCTCCTTCTTTTTGTTTGGCTGCAACACAGAAATAAGAGAAAAGAGAAGGGGCCACCACGGGAGATTGCTCCGGCGGGGCGAGCGGGACAAATGTGATATAGCAAGATATGGGGGTTAAATGGCCATAGCGGGAAGTGACTCGCCGCGGCCTCGGGGGACGGGAATGGTGCAGAAATTAAATAACAAGAAATGAAACGGCCATTGGGGAAGTGACTCGCCGTGGCCTCGAGAATATGAGCAGATAATAAGATGACAGAATATAAAGAGAATACAAAGAGCGAGAATTTAAACGGCCATTGGGGAAGTGACTCGCCGCGGCCTCGAGAACATAAACAGATAAGAATATAACGTATAAGAACGTGAATTTAAACGGCCATTGGGGAAGTGACTCGCCGCGGCCTCGAGAATATGAGTAGAATATAACAGAATATAGAGAGAATATAAGAACGGAAATTTAAACGGCCATTGGGGAAGTGACTCGCCGCGGCCTCAAAAACAAGATGTGATCGCCAGGGGCCGAAAGACCCCAAAATAAGAAAGTGATCGCGCCTACCTCAAGAGCGGGAGATGGCGGGTTGCTTCTTCCTCTCCCTCGGCCGGCCGACGGAGAGGGCTTTCCTCGGCTACCCTTGCAAAACAACGACAAACAAATGACAAGTGGATTAGAAAGATGGAGGTGTAGTATTCAAATCCTTGCGATAAAAATAATGAAATGATGGCAAGACACACACCTGGTTGGTGTTATCTTTTAAACCCCTCTCGGACTCGAGTAGGAGGAAAATGAGATGATGGATGTAAGAAGTGTATAAGAAAAGGCGCCCTTATGAAGGGGGATAGGGGATGCAAGATGATAATTGCAAAAGAACTACGAAGAAAAGGAAAGAATTGGCTTATTGGATGTGCCGATGGTGAAATCCGGCGGAGCTCCGGCAGCGTGGGGACGACGTGGAAGTGCGGTGGATGAAGACGACCTTCCTCTCGCGAGCGTGAGCACCCGAGAAGCCGGCGGAACCTCCACCTACAAAAGAACCCACGGGTTAGAAAATGACTCCGTAGCCTCTGGGCTCCGGCAGCCTATCGGATCACTTCGAAGCTCTCCCAGAACTGAGGGGGTGGGCCTCTATTTATGGGCTCCGGAGGGTGGAGGCGTCCAGGACCCTGGACACCTCCATCAGGGCCGAACTAATATTTTATTCTATTTTTATATATATTTTTTGGAATACTTTTGTGGAGGCGTCCAGGGCCCCGGACGCCTCCAACAGGTCCATCGAAAACTGACGACGGCCGCACGCGGTTTGGCACAACACGTGGTTTTGTGAGCGGCGCCTCGTGATTCAGAAATGGGCGCGTCCAAGTGGCTGGACGTCTCTATAATTTGGATTTTTTCACACACGACAAACCGTCGTTCGGTGAGCGGCGCCCGTGAGAGAGTTGATGGAGGCGTCCAGGGGCCTGGACGCCTCCAAAAATATGTTATTTTTTATTTTCATTTTGTCTTTTATGCCAAGGCTGGCATTTTAATTTTTTATATTTGTTTTTTATGGAGGCGTCCAGGGGCCTGGACGCCTCCATTAATATATATATTTTTATTTATTATTTTTTTTGTTTTTTTTATGCCAACTGGCATTTTACACAAATTTTTTATTTTTGTTTTTATGGAGGCGTCCAGGGGCCTAGACGCCTCCATTAAAATATATATTTTTTATATATTTTTTATTTGGTTTTGGGCCCTGAGAAAAGAATAATAATAAAAAGAAAAGAATGGGGGCGTCCAGGGGCCTGGACGCCCCCATTAAGACCCACCCGGGTCCTAGTCAGCGGCCGCCCGGCAGACATCCTTCTTGGTTCCGGAACCTCCTGATGCGTTCGACTGGTGTTGATGCCGTCCGAATGCCATGACGGGACGATTCCGAATGCCGAAAAAGGCAGAAGAAGACCCAAGAAAAGGAAGCACTCGAGTGATTCAAAATGTGTAAGCCGTTGCGGGGCGTTGTATAGTAATATGAGATTTTCTCAGGAGACGTCAAGAATGGCGTGTCTACAGCTGTCCCGCCTTGGCGTCTGCTTTGCAAGGGAGCGACACGTAGTGGAATGGTATCGAAGTGGAGTGAAATGAAGTGGGAGCGGACTGATAAGTTGATGCCAAGGTGTGATGAGACACGCTTTTGACGTTACTGTTTGGAATCTTTTCTGAAGTTTCAATGAGGCGACCTTGAAGAAGGTCTTTCAAATATTGACGATTGCTTGGACGGAGATCAAATAAGGGAGGGTGAGATGTGCGCTCAGGCACGAAACAAAAAGAGACCAACTTCTCGGTGTGGAAGTACCTGGGTCATAAACCGGAGGTTTCACCTTTGGGGAGTGGTTACCAGCCAATGTGGAAGTGCTGCGGCCAAGGTGGGTCAAACAAGGTCAAAAGTAAAGGAATATCTGAGGGTCTGTCCAAACAAGGGTCTCCTTTGGAAGAGCAGCGTAGGGCTGTCTCAAGGAAACTCAGTATTTCATTCGGAGTGGAATATCTCATATTTGTGGGAATTGAAACACAACGGCTTTCACAATCGAATCACTTGAATGATCTTTCGCAATAAATCAAAGTCCTATATGAATGCATGCTGGGTTAAAATAAAAATTTAAAATAAACTAAAATAGAAAATAGCCAAGGATAATATTGTCAACTTGTTAAGAACGGGTCAGGATACCGATCCGGTGAGCCGACACTGGGCTGGGGCCCGTTTATCCGCGCACCAACTCACTGAATGGAACCGTCGTCCCCATGCTACCACAAGTTAACGGCCTATCCGTACAACCCAAATTATTCGGGATCATCACTGTTTTTTTTTTGTTGAAGGGGAACTCAAATCCCAGATTCGTTCGGGCCGCAAGGTCCTTGACATGTTCTAGTAGCGTAGGTATCATATACTATGATGCATGACATGGTGGGACCAACCATTGAAAGGTGGGACAGAAGACAGGACAAAGACGTCCGTTAGTAAAACCTGCACAGGCCAGCATGGATTAATAACATCAGAAAGTAGCAGAATCATAGCAGAATGGCACCACAATGGGAAGGAGATCTAGTCAAAATCCTGACATTGACCGCTGATGTGACATGTTCTGTCCTGTAGCGATCTTCCCTTCCTATAAGAACTCCCCTTAGGCTAGTTCATTCAGATGCACTAAGGTGGGTTTTGGAAGCTCAGGAGAGGAAGGAGAGGAGAATCTAGAGATTTCAGGATGGAAGGAGAGTCTTCCCGCGTTATGAAGAGGAGCAGGCCTAGCAGCGAGATCAGGTGACTCTCCGACCTCGAGGGTCATCTGAGTGGGACGATCATGTCGCATATGGTAAGCTGATTCATTTCAAATTTTCCATGTGAACCTTCTTCTTACTTCCTTCATTTCTTCTTTCTTTCCTCTTCCAGCCATATCCACTCTTCCCAGGCCCGAGGAAGTTTTCCAAACTGCCATGGCTTTCAAAGCTAACTTCCAATATCTCCATTGGCATGAGGGCCATACTCTCGAAGTGGCATCTGCAGGGGCTCCTTATTCACGCCAAGCATTACGAGAAGATTCGTATGGACTGGGCGGCTATGGGCGCACTAGTGGAGATCTGGCATCCCCAGACCCACACTTTTATCTTCCTGACCTTCGAGGTGACCATCCTCCTCGAGGAGGTGGAACTTCTGCTCGGATTGAAGAAATTCAAGAGTGACGGGAAGGTGAAGGCTATGCGGATGCTGACACGGGGGACTTCTGAAAGCGTCCTTGGAAGCTTCATGCCGCCCGACGTAGCCCGAAAGGTCCGGACTCAAAAGGGGATCGATCTCTAAAAGCTCGCGGAGTGGGTCATGGACGTCTTGAGAGGGTCACCAGACGATGACTATTTGGAGGGAATCATGAAGGGGTTCATAGTGGAGGAGGGATCAACTAAGTGCCATTCGCGGGATCTGGAGTGGAAAGAGGGTGGGACCCGCCGTCCTTGCCTATCTTTACAGCGGCCTTACTGTCTCGAGCATGGGTAAGCCTCCTTTTGGTTGCGCACTTGTCTTGAATTGCTGGCTTGATTTGCACTTCAAATTCGACCACCGCGAGGGAATGCCAACTGCTTCGAAGCTCTTCCAACAAAGCCCGCTTCACCACATAGCCGACGTGTTAGGCTTCGGTGGTACTGTAGTGAACCGCGTTCCGTGGCTGAAGAAACGTGAAGACTGGCGGTCTCACTTCCGCACTGTGACACAAGGCTTCTTTACTTGCGCACCGACATGTTTGTTTTCGCTAGATCTCCTCATGAGGCCTTCTCCCGAAGTTGATCTTCAACTGATCGGCGCGACCGAGTTCGTCCTTTATAATGCGTATCGGTGCTGCCTCCAGATTGGCATCCCACGCCATTCGTTCCCGCCACCGACTAGCATCGTTCCTTTGAAGAAAAGGGAGTTGGGCACTGAAGCGGACGCGAAGGAAGCGAAGGCCATTAAAGCTCCCTGGAAGACAAGTGTTGCGGGAAAGGCCTTAGCGCACGTGGTGGAAGAATGCGAGCCGTGGAGGGCTTATGTAACCGAACTGGGGAAGTTAAGGCCTAAGGCGCCTAAACCCCTGATGTAGCTCATTCTGCTTTCTTGATGGAATAAAATCTGGCATTTGGATGTTTTGGACCAGTTCCGTTAATTATTATTGTCTTTTTTGTGGTTTTTCTTTTTCTTTGTTTGCTTTTTTGTGTTTTCTTTCTTTTATGTACCTATTTGTTCATAATATGATCATATATAAATATATATATAAAAAAAATTTAATGGGGGCGTCCAAGGGCCTGGACGCCCCTACATTTTTTGAATTATTATTTTTAAAATCTTTGTTTGGGGGCGTCCAGTGGCCTGGACGCTCCTGAAAATTTTTATAATTTTTGTTTTAATTTTTGTTTGGGAGCGTCCAGGCGCCTGGACGCCCCTAGATTTTTTTGAAAATTTAAAAATAAAAAGAAAAAGTGGGGGCGTCTAGGCGCCTGGACGCCCCAAAAAAGGTGATTTCTATATATAGGGAGGGGCTCACCCCCCCTGCTCACTTGTACTGTTCATTCTGACAACCCATCCAACCAGACGATCCATCCTTAGCCCCAATGGAGCAAGGAGGCCCGAGCCAGGGTGGAGAGAAGCGGAAACGACAGGCTCGTCGTCCGAGGAGGCTGAGGGATGATGCCGAGGAGGCTGCTGCAGCGGAGGAGATTGCCGCGGGTGAGGAGGCTCTTCCTTTGGCCTTGGAGGCTGCAGTGGACGCTGGCGACGCGGCAGAGGACGAGCACGATCCGGGTAAGCCCCTTAGACCTCCATTCTATTGGTTCACTGGGTTAAAAGGGCGGACGAGAGGCTGTGTGATGAACGCCGGGTGTGAGGGAAGGAGGCGTCCAGGGGCCTGGACGCCTCCACATTTTCTTTTTTTTGTTCCTTTTTTTATTTATAAATTTTTTGTAAATAATAAAAAAGAATTAAAAAAAAGGAGGCGTCCAGGCCATGGGACGCCTCCATGATAATATATATATATATTTTTTATTTATTTTTGTTTTTTTTGTTTTTTTGGGGTTTTTCTAAAATTAAAATATAGAAAATGAAATGGAGGCGTCCAAGGTGTTGGACGCCTCCAAAAAAATATATAAATATTTTTAAAATAAAAATAAAATAAGATGAATAAGTAGTATATACAGTGTTATTGTTTAATATTATTCATGATGCTGATGTACTTTTTATTGATTTTGTGGTGTGCAGGGTGTGATGAAAGGACGGATCAGCTGGTCCCTAGTGGTGGTAGCATATCGTGGGCTGCCGGACTTCTAGAGGGCGCGTGTGGACGCCATGGGCTTTGGAGCTTTCCTTAGGATCGAGCCCTTCCGGCTCGACCTTCCTCTTATCCAGGCATTGAGGGAGCGGTGGCACGCGCCGAGCCGGGCGTTTCTGATGCCCTGGGGGCACATGGTGCCGACACTCGAGGACGTGGCTCGGATCACCGGGCTACTGGTTGACGGAGAGGCGGTGAGCAGGGTCACCTACCCCGACTACCGAGAGAGTGCCCTGGACCTGCTGTGGTTAGAGACGAGCGTGACTGACAGGGACAGCAGGGTAGTTGGCCGAGTGGAGATCATGGAGGCGCTCGGATTCGTTGACCCGCGCCAGCGGGTTAGCGAGACTGGAGCGGAGTTTCTGGCATGACTGGAGGGAGATGCCCGTGCAGCTTTCACCCAGGATCTGAGCGAGAGGGAGCTGGTGGATCTAGACCTCCGGAGGTTTCTTTTCTTCTTCCTGGGCCGCCTTCTGCTGGGGACGAAGGGGGATGGCATCCACTGCCATTTCCTCGGGATCTTGGCGGATCTGAACAGAGTGGGACACTACGCGTGGGGAGCGGCTCTGCTTGCCCATTTGATTGCTGATCTCTCCCAGACTTCGGAGAAGGAGACGACAGTCAGCGGCTTCGCACCTTTTCTCTTGGTAAACATTTTATTTATGCATTCCCACAGTTAAATATGCAATTATTGTACTAATGATGTATGATGCATGCAGGTGTGGAGCTATTACTATTTCCCGATGGGGAGGGCTAGGCATGGGAACAGGAGGGCCGTGCCTCTGGCGCGGCGGTGGAGGCCGGTCGTGGTTGCAGCACCCCACGGCTACCAGCTGGCGTCGCTTCGTCGGGAGCTGAGCGAGTATCCCGAGGCCATGGTATGATGCGTATGATTTTTTTGTGTTTATGCATGTGACTGAATGGTAACTAACATGATGTATGTATGGTGATGCAGGTGGTGTGGAGACCCTACCTGGGCATGGGCGACGCTGGCCAGCCTTGAGTTGTAGCGGGTCTTCCTCGTTTCAGGCGGGACGTGTGGGTCCATTGCCTGAACGAGATCGAGCCGCTTCGGCTGAGGCTGGTTATGAGGACGTTGGGGCGAGCCTAGGAGTGGGTTGATGTAGAAGAGCCGGCCCGCATTGGGCGGAAGACTAAGGGGAAGGCGAAGGTTGTGGACTGGCGTACGCGCTTCCCAGCACAGTACCAGGACTGGCAGCAGGGCGGGGTCCCAGTGGTGTCCCATGTACAGGACAATACTGATTACCTGAGACGGTACCGGGCTACGTATGGGGACCGCCTCTTCCTTGGTGGTATGGCAGGGGTAAGTGAAATGAGAATGCTTCACTCTTTTATATGTATATGCATGTGGTACTAACTTATGTGCAATGCAGGATGCTCGTGATACCATGATCGCCGACCTGCGGGCCCAGTTGGCGGACGCCAGGCGACAGTTGGTGGCCATCCGACAGGAGTTGGAGATCCTGGTGAGTTTATGTGATGCATTTTTTTTTTGCGACCTGGATTTTTGATGCTTAGCCTTTGACTGACGTTTGCCCCGTGTTTCAGCGGGCCCACCAGACAGCGGCAGCCGGGACGGCTGGTGGAGCGGGTTCCAGTTCGCGGGGCCCTCCTCCGGAGGTTTCTGCCCTCCAGGAGCAGCTGGCGTATGCGGTGGCTCGGGCTGAGGAGGCCGAGCGTGACCGCGAGGCTCGAGTGAGTGCTTGCCTGACCTTGACTCTCTTCTGGCTGCTTTCCTTCTATCACTGTTGTTCTCTTATGGTGCATGCGTGCTTTGACAGGTGGCCGAGATTCGGGAGGCCCTGGCGCGTGCTGTTCATGCCGAGCAGGAGCACGACGCTCGGGTGGCGGAGCGTGACGCCCGGATTGCAGAGCTGGAGGAGGAGCGTCGACGGGAGGCTGAGGAGCTCCCTCGCGACGTAGTGGATCTGCGGATCGCCCTCGAGCTGTCGAGGAGAGAGGCGATGAGGGAGAGAGAGGAGAGGGATAGGGAGAGCGTGGAGGGAGAGAGATAGGGAGAGGGATAGGGAGAGAGAGAGGGAGGAGCGACAGCGGGATCAGACCGAGAGGAGGGCTCTAGAGGCCCAGCTGCTGAGCTCCGATTGAGTCTCGGCACGGCGGAGGGGAGGCTTCGGGAGAGCGAGGAGCGGTACCAGAGGGCGAAGGAACGCGGGGCACGACTTCGTCAGTCCGGTTCTTTTTCCATGGGCAGCTATCTGGTTTCTTCGGCCGAGGAGCGTCGTCGCGCCTTTGAGGCTGGAGTGCCACCGCAGGGCGAGACGAGCACGGCTTCTCAGGGTTCGCAGAGGCCCCCTAGGGATCCCCGTCAGAGGAGGGAGGAGAGAGATGACCAGGAGGGTGATGGTGAGAGTTAGAGAGTTGCTTGTACACGTCACCCTTCTCACTGTATGATGTACTTTCAGCTATTATATGAAATGGAAATGGCTTTCTTGTATTGTGTGTACTTTTCTCTCTCCTACACTTTCTTCTTTGCACTGAGTTGTCCTTCGAGGCACGCTCCACGAGACCTTGTCCTGAACAGCGGGGAACTACGCTTTGCATAGGGGGATTCTGTTTCCTTTCTCCCCCTTTTGGGCGCGTCCAGGCGCGAGGACGCGTCTTAGTCCCCGAATTCAAATTTAAAGCGTCGGGTGGCCTTTCTTCTCCCGTGCCTTACCCGCAAACGAGCCCGCCTTCCGCCGAAACTCGCTTGCCCCTTTTTCGTCTTCCTCCTCTTTTGATTGATGGAGTTCGGTGGGCCCGATCATGGTGAAGGTGGAGAGGGACGAGGAACTCCTCGCCCGAGGAGGGACGCGCCAGAGCACGGAACGGCGTCTATGGAGGAGGAAGGGCCGCTTCGGGCCCCCGAGGGACCCGAGGGGCCCGATGTCGCGGAGGGAGGTGAACACGGTCTGGTAGGTACTTGGTTTTCCCTCTCTTTGATCCATTTTAAGTTTTGAAGCAAACCGTGCGAGGGGGGAAAGGGTTCGGGAGTGTTGCACTTAAATGATGGATGCGTCCTAGACAGGGGACGCGTTCTTTTTGACTGATGTGGGACCCCTTTCTTGGTGCAGGACATGGCAAGGACCCTGGGCCTGGCCGATGAGTGGGCGAGTGCGGACGAGCCGAGCCGCGTCAGGAGGGAGAGTCGCGGCAAGGCGAGGCTCGAGGACTGGCCCGTATGTCTCCCTGGACAGCAAGGGGGTGTACTGGTGCAGGACAGTGCCGACTTCCTGCGGCGGCAGAGAGAGAGTTACGCGGGGCTTCCCCAAGCTGGGGACACGCGTGGCATCGGCGGCTCGCGCGCCCAACTGTCAGAGACTAGGCGGCAGCTGACCGTCGCTCAACATGAGCTGTCGCTCCTGGTAAGTTACGTGCCGCACTTTTAACTTCAGATTTTGGAGTTTCACTGACGGCCGTTGTTTATTTTGTTCCAGCGTGCCCAGCAGACAGCGGCGGCGGGGATGATTGGTGGTGCATCTTCCAGTTCCTCGGCCCCTTTTCTCGAGATTGCCTCCCTCCGGGAGCAACTTGCCGGTGCGGTGGCTCGGGCGACCCGGGCGGAAGAGGAGCGTGATGCCTGGGTGGCGACTGTAACGGAGCTGCGGCATCGTGGTGAGGAGAGGCCTTCTCCAGACATCCTGGCGTTAAGGGTTCTTCTGCAGATGATGAGGAGAGAGGCAGAGAGAGAGAAAGCTGAGAGAAGGTCCGAGCGACAGCGGGATCAGACCGAGAGGAGGGCCTTGGAGGCCCAAGTGAGGGAGCTCCAGCTGGGCCTTCAGGCCGTCGTGCAGAGGCTAGGAGGGATGGAGATGCGCTACGAGAGAGCGCGAGAGTTCGGGGAGCGACTCCGTCAGTCCGGTCGCTTTGCCGCTAGTGTCTTCTTCGCCACGCCAGGGGAGGAGCAGCGAGTCACTGCTGCGGAGCAGGCGCCAAGAGGCGAGGCAGGTGCTGCTGCACGAGGATCTCGGAGACTTCTGAGGGACCCTCACCTCGGGGGAGTGGAGAGGGACGCCCAGAGAGATGAGTGATGGCGAGCTGGTGGACTCGCCTCCTTTCTATGATTGTAGTGTTTATGACAGCTTATTATGAATGGAGTGATTTGATTTTCTGCTGCTCGTTTGTTCTCTTGTGCATTCCTTCTTCCCTACACTTCCTCTCCTTTGCACTGTTCCCATGTGACGGGTCTGCCGAGACTCAACGCCGAGCGGAGAATCGCGTCTTTGTTGTGACCATTTTCCACGTGAATTTGCCGTCGAAGTCAATAATGACGGCCCTAGCCCCTGGATGTTGTGTCAAATTTTGCGGACGTCCTCCAAAACATGATAGGGTATCCCTAGACAACATAGGGGGCTAGTCGTCATATTCTTCGTCCAATCAATCACCCTGTGCGAGTGGTGAAGTGACACACGGGACCGCATGGCAAGTGCCTTATTGCGAGGGCTATCATTAACAGGTGATGGAGGTAATCTTGGCCTGCACTCCTTCCATTTCTATAAATTAGTGTCCCTTTTATCCTCCCTGGTATATCGTGAGCTAACTCGAGGAGCACAAGTTCTCACGGGAGAAGAGGAGTTCAAAATTCCGAGAGTTGGATGGAGGGCGAATCTTCCCACTCCTCGAAGAGAAGCAGATCCAGTGGTAGTAGTTTCAGGAGGCTTTCAGACCTCGAAGGGCACTTCAGTGAAAGGGCTCAATCACAACTCGTAAGCCAAGTTTTCCTGCCCCTCTTCTCATTCTTTCTTCTTTCTTCTGACCAAACCTCACCTCCATTCCTTGTATGTGTAGGTTGTGATGAAATCACAAATCTTATGGGAGTTGGTAGTAGCAGCGTACAGGGGCCTCCCAGATTGTCAGAAGGCGAGGCTAGACGTGATGGGATTTGGTACCTTCCTTCGGATCGAGCCGATCAAGCCTGACCTGGTTCTGATCCAAACCTTGTGTGAGAGATGGGACCCAGTGAGTCGGGCATTCCTGATGCCCTGGGGGCATATGGTGCCCAGCCTAGAAGATGTGGTCTGAATTACGAGTCTCAAGGTGGATGGCGAGGCAGTGACCGGAGTCACTTACGCGGACTACAGAGAAGGTGCCCAGAAGTTACTGGGTTTGGACCTAGATGGTCGGAAAAACAGGTCGGTAGCCAGGGCGTCCCTCATGGATGCATTAGGGCTCACCGACACTCGTCGGCGGGACGATGAATCCCCAGAAGAGTTCATGGAAAGGATGGAAATAGGATGCCGTGCCGTGTACTGCACAGATTTCGGCGACTGGGAAAGATGCAACATAGATTTGAGGAGATTTCTCCTCTTCCTTTTGGGGAGATTGGTACTGAGCTCGAAAGGGGACGGTATCCAATGTTGCTTCCTGGAGCTGCTGTCAGACCTTGAAAGAGTAGGGTATTATGCCTGGGGAGCCGCCATGCTGGCACACTTGTTTGTAGGCCTATTCCAAGAAACGGATCGTGAGATGACTGTGAGTGGTTTCACACCATTCATCCAGGTATTTTTTTGGTTTTGCTTGTTTTGTATTTTTTTGTGTTTTTATTTTTCGTAGGATATTGACGACATGTGCAAAAGCAGTTGTGGAGCTATTATTACCTCCCCATGGGGAGAGCTTGACACTGACGACCCGCGATGGTGCCGCTAGCCAGGCGGTGGGAACCCATCATGAGTGCGGCACCCCTGACCTACCAACTGATGGTGCTAAGGCGGGAGCTACAGGAGTTCCCTACAGCGATGGTAAACTGGAGACCCTACTCAGACATGGTCGATGCTGACCAGCCGTGGGTTCTAGCAAGTCGTGCCCGGTTCGGACGGGAACTGTGGATGCACTGCCTAAATGAAATTGAGCCGCTTCGGCTACGATTGGTTATGAGAACTTTAGGATTGGCTCAGGAATGGGTGGATACGGCTGTGCCACCTCGTGTCGGGAGAAAGATGCGGGGACCGGCGACCTGCATTGACTGGCGCGTGCGGTTCCCCGAACAGTGTGAAGACTGGCAACGGGGTGGCACAATTGTAGAATCGCACGCGCGGGATAGCGAAGACTACTTGCGTCTATATAGGACAAAATATGCAGAGCGGCTCCAACCCTGGGGACTTGCGGAGGTAGATTTCCCCTTTTTCTCTTTTCTTCTTTCTCCCTTTTCTTTTTTTGGTTTTCCGGTGGAAATGCTGACTCGTATGGCTGCAGGATATCCGTGATACCATGATAGCGAATTTACGAACTCGCTTGGCACAGATGGAGCAACGGTTGGGCGATGCCCGCGGAGCTACGAGCGCCTTGGTAGGTGTACAGTGCGCGTTCGTAATTAAATCCTCAGATTCCTGATGTTGGCTGCTAATTCACATGGTCGTAGCATGCCCAGATTGGCGCGGCCTCCCCAGCGATGGGAGTAGGTGGTGCCTCTTCCAGCTTGTGGATTCCTACCTCAGAACTTGACTCGCTTCATGAGCAACTTGCTCACGCCACGCAGCGTGCTGCGGAGGCAGAAGGGATGCTTTGTATACAGGTAAAAAGTTTCAGTGCTGAGTTCACTTTGTTTACGCCTTATCGCGTATCTGAGATGGTACACTTGGCAGGAAAAGGAGACGGAAGAAGCGCTTGCCCAAGCTGCGCAGAAGGAGGCCAGGATAGCAGAACTGGAGGGGAAACTGCGGCGTCATCCTGATGTCGACTCCTCTAGGGATGCCATGGAACTGAGGATCACTCTCCAGTTGGAGAGGGAAGACCGTGAGAGAGAACATGCAGAGAGAGAAAGAGACGCGGAGAGAGAAAGAGCCAACAGATTGACTGAAAGGGAGGAACAAAGGGCCATGGAGGCCCAACTATTCGAACTCCGAATCAGCCTTGGTCTTGCTGAACAGTGGCTGAGAGATGGTGAGGAGCGCTACCGAAGAGCACGAGAGCGCGGCTTTCGTGTTCGTAGCTTCTCTGCTGTTTCCGTGGATCAAAGCCGGGGTGTGGGAATAGGAAGGGGAGTACAGAGCGGTAGGAGTACCGCTTTTCGTAGTTGGGTAGCACCTTTGAGAGCGTTTTGCCCGGAGAGTAGTGGGACGAGTAATGCAGAGAGAGAGGGCGGAACTTAATGTAATTTTTTTTGGTTTTTGGAATAAAATACAAGGTTCTGTTTGTTTGGTTTTCACCTTTGCTTCTGTTGCCTGAATCCCTGCATACATCACTGAAACAAATAAATCAGAATTTCTGTTCTGACTTGGCCCCTTGCTCAATAAGCAAATGGTCACTGTGACTGTCCTTGATAACTGGTCAAGGGGGCAAGCCTTTATTAAATAAGGCAAGGGAAAAAGTGGTGATGATAAATGCGACAGGCAAGCACACGAATGCAAGTGGTATTAAAGTGAGATGCTGCACGCAAATGCAATCATGCAAAATTGATTTGTTTTTTTTTTATATTTGGCATTTTTTTTATTTTAAAAAAAGATTTTTTTAGTTTATAAATATGTACATTTTCTCTTTTTCTTTTTTTTGTTATTTTTATCATTTCAATTTTTTGTTGCTAACACCCGGTAAGCACCCAAATGGCACATAACCTACATGAGACATGGGTTTCTTACCAACCTCTCAGGTATCCTAAGTACACATCTAGGTTGATTTGGGCCTCTAGACCCCTCGAATGATGATCCGCCGGCTAAGACTTACCCTGATGACAATACCGTCATATCATGCTTAGGCTCCCAGTCGCTTCCGACCACAGGGATTCACCCAAAAGGTGTTCGAGGTAAATGATTTGCCCGACCCGGGTCTGTTTCCTCACAACTCTAGATGGTATATGATGGAACACCCTGGAACCCGAACGACCAACCACGCGACGCTGACCCGGAATCAGACGCCGTCGCACCCATAGGTGACGCGCTTGCATTGGCCTAAGCCCGAGGTTAAACAAGAAGACATCAAGGTGGTAAACAGGGGTCTTGACCAGCCAGAAACACAGAGACTCCTTCGCAGCGATAGCTTTTGCTTTTCAAAGTAGGCAACCAAATGTGTATATTAAAATAAGGTCGCAGACCCTAGGCAGTTTTCATCCTTCAGAAACTCCATCGAACCTTCATCTTTAGAGGAAGAAGGAAGAGCGTAGGGGATAAACCTCCTGAGAGGATCGGCAAAGCCGTTAACCCGGCGAGCGAATAAGGGCCCATTAACTCTTTCCTTTCGGACAACTTCGGACCAAATCTCGAGCATTTACATTCCACGGCCCCTTTTGTGGATTCAGACTTTTGCTTTGAGGGGTTCCGTTTATCGCAACAGGCACGGTCACGACCAGGCTTTTCTCTTGATTTTGATTTTGTATTTCTTTTTGCGAGGGAGATACAGTCGTTTGACGTTTATGGGTTCCCTTTTCGTATGCCTGCGGGGACACTGCCCTCTTCTCGTGCTCTGATCGATGCTCGAGGAAATGGATCCTACTCTTGCCTTTGGGGTTTGAGTTTCGGTTTCTAATGCTCAGCGTTTTAAGGGCGCCGACTGTCTCATTTGGTCGAAGAGAAAAGAATAAAGATTATAGCTTCCGGAGATCTTCTGGGTGGGGCCCCACCGTAGGTGATGCTACCGACTTTTTTTTTTTTGAATAAAATACATAAGTGAGCACATGTTAGCTTCCTTTGAGCGAGCATAGGCCTACATGGCCGGACAGGGATCTCCACGGTTCTGGCAAACCAAGACCCGGTGCCTACCAAGCCTTAATGGGCCCTATCCTAACATGAAGGTTAGATGCAAGGACTTAACTACATGGTGACTGCCAGACATCGGCATTTTGAATTTTTCATATTTTTAGTGGTTTTCAATATTTCTTTGTTTTTGATGTTTTTTATCTTTTCATCATTTTTTGTTTGTTTTGTGCTAAGGGTAGTATTTCATAAGATAAAGCCCATTCCAAGGATGGGATAACTCGGTCCCTTCGGCGTTGACTAGCTTGTAGGCGTTGCCAGGGTATACGGCTTAAATTACAAATGGTCCTTCCCAATTGGGTTGGAGCTTAGAACGCGGACCTCCAGGTTTGACAAAGATTCTTTTTACGACCATCTCACCGACTTTGAATTTTCTCTCAACGACTTTCTTTTGGTAAAAGCGAGCGAGTCTATTTTGATACACACGCGCGTGTTCGGCAGCGGCCAATCGCTTCTCATCCAAGAGTTCCAACTAGGCGAGGAGTGAATTACGACGAACGTCGAGGGGAAATTCCTCGTCCAATTGTACCCTGAGAGAAGGGATCAGAGTCTCGTACGGGACTACCGCTTCCATACCATAAGTAAGGGCAAATGGAGTCTGCCCGGTGGGGGTACGGATTGAAGTGCGATAGGCCCATAGAGCTTCGATAAACTTTTCTGGCCAGTCTGAAAACTTACTAGACTCGCAGGTTTTTTTGATGATTTTGAGCAATGTTTTATTGGTGGCCTCCGCTTGGCCGTTACCTTGTGGGTAATAAGGCGATGAATGATGCAATGCAATTGCGTACCTTTTGCAGAGGTCTGTAGGTCCTGAGAAATGAACTGTGGCCCATTGTCGGTGACGATTGTGTTTGGGATGCCGAATCTGGCGAGGATGTTCTTGATGACGAATTTGCAGACTGTTGACGCCTTGATTTCCGCGTAAGCTTCAGCTTCGGCCCATTTGGTGAAGTATTCCGTCGCAGTAAGGATGAAAGATTTCTGCTTGGTGAGGGAATTGGGATCACCTAGGGGACCAATGATGTCGAATGCCCACATGGAGAAAGGCCACGGGGAAGATATTGGATGAAGTGAGGAAGATGGTGAATGGATTTTATCGGCGTGAAGTTGACACTTGACACACCTACGGACATAGACATCACAATCTTCTTCCATAGTGGGCCAATAAAAGCCTTGGCGAATGATCTTCTTGGCGAGCATCTGACTATTTACATGGCCACCGCACACACCCAAGTGCGTCTCCTCTACACATTTCCAAACCTCATCGTCACCAAGACATCTTAACAGAATACCAGTAAGGCTCCTCCTATAGAGTAGACCTCCAACCAAAGTATATTTCTGAGCCACCCTTCTTATGGCTTTCTTGTCCTCTGTGGTGGCCCCTTCAGGATAAGACTGATCTTGGCAGTATTTGACAATTTCATAGAACCATGGTTTCTCTTCATCAGCCAGTTCCTCTTCGGCCTCTGCCAACATGATTTCCCTCTTCTCAAGGATATCTTCCTGCAGGATCTTCCTTGCTATCCTGTCTTTGATGTTTACGTAGGAAGCATCATCGATTGCAGGGGCGTGGAGTTTATAGATGGAAATGGACTTAAACCATCTTCCTAGAGGGAACCTTATGGATGATGCCAACGAGGCGAGGGCATCGGCGAGAATATTCTGATGACGAGGGACATGAACAAAGATCAGTTTGGCGAACAGTTTGGCAAAGGCAGCAGTGAGTTCTTGGTATGGCTTGAGTTTGGGATCGCGAGTGCAATATTTAGTGAGCACCTGGCGAAGGATGAGTTGACTATCACCTACGACTCGCAACTCAGTGATATAAAAAGAATGGGCGAGTTCTAGGCCAGCTAGAAGGGCTTCATATTCGGCTATATTGTTGGTAACTGGAAATTTGAGCTAGTATGCCAATGGGAATGTGAGGCCTTCAGGCGACAGGAGGGCGATGCCGATTCCTCTCCCTTGAGAATTTAGAGCTCCATCAAAATATAGCGTCCACATTGGCTCATCTGATTGGTTGATGGACATTAGTTCCTCATCTGGAAACTCTGATTGGACGGGATCGAACTTGGGAAGAGGATGGTGAGCGAGATGCTCAGCTATGGCATAGCCTTTAATCGCCTTTTGCTGGATGTAGGTGATGTCGAACTGAGAGAGAAAACTTTGCCAGCGTGCTAGCCTATCCGTAAGGACAGATTTCTCCAGAAGGAATTTGATAGGATTCATTCGAGCAATCAAGTGGACCTCGTGAGCCAAGAAGTAGTGCTTCAATTTCTGCACTACCCAAACGAGGGCAGCACAAGTTTTCTCCATGCCGGTGTACTTCTGCTCACAGGGATTGAGAAGTTTGGACAAGTAATAGGTTTCCCGTTCCTTGCCTTCTTCATCAGCTTGTGCAAGGACGGCTCCCACGGAGTCATCCAAGACTGAGACGTAAAGGATCAGAGGTTTTTCTGGTTTGGGTGGAATGAGAACGGGTGGACTAGCCAGATATTCATTCAACCCTTCAAAAGCTTTCTGACATTTAGAATTCCAGTGGAATTCTACTCCTGGCTTGGTCAACTCGTAGAGAGGTCTACACCTTTGTGAATGTTGGGACACAAACCGACGAATAAACTGCAACCTCCCGATTAAACCTCGGACTTCCCTCAAATTCTTGGGAGGCGGCATATCCCTGATAGCCTTAGCTTTATCGGGGTCTATCTCGATCCCTCTTTTGCTCACAATGAACCTTAGCAATTTACCCGACGACACACCAAACACACACTTCTTTGGGTTCATTTGCAAGACCTTAGCCAAAACTTCTGGATGTTCCATCCTGGTCCTTGATTTTACCAATAAGTCATCCACATACACTTCCAGATATACGTGCATCATGTCATGAAATATGGCCATCATCGCTCTTTGGTAAGTAGCTCCATCATTCTTTAATCCGAACGGCATGACCACGTAACAATATGTTCCCCAAGGGGTAGTGAATGATGTCTTTTCCTGATCCTCTTTTGCCAAACGAATTTGATTGTATTCTGAAAATCCATCCATGAAAGAGAGGGTTTCGTAGCCTGCCGTGTTATCAATCAGCACATCAATGTGAGGTAAGGGGAAATCATCCTTTGGACACGCGCGGTTAAGGTCCCGGAAGTCGATGCAAATCCTGACTTTCCCATCTTTCTTCATGACCGGGACAATGTTCGCCACCAATTGAGGATAAAGAATGACTCTAATGAACCTGGCTTTGTGGAGCTTATCGACCTCTTCTTTCATTTTTAAAGCCATCTGAGGGTGGAAACGCCTTAACCTTTGTTTTACCGAGATGGACCCTGGTTTTAGGGTTAAACGATGTTCGACCAAGGTTGAATCCAGACCCGGCATATCCTCGTAGCTCCATGCAAACGTGTCCTTATATTCCTTGAGAACCTCAATTAATACCTCTTCTTCAGAGGGTGGTAGGTTGTCACTTATGAGGATGATCCTAGGGTCTTCCTCAGTTCCCAAGTTGACTTCTTTGGTGGATTCTTCTACGGCGGTTGACGGCTCGTCGAATCTCCTCATTCCACTAGCGTATGCGGCCGCCGCATCCTCATATTCTTCACCCTCATCTTCAGTGGGGCATTCTTCATCCGTGATCTCATAGACTCCATACCCTTCATCAAATGCACAGTCGCCCTCACATTCTATTTCCGGTAGCTGGATGGGGTTTTCTAACAACTGGGGGATGGCGAGAAGGGCCTGACACCTGGCGGCTAAATCCAGAAGGAATCGACGAGGGATCTGCCTACCCTTGGATTTCTTCCTAGGTACTACCCTTGGCCTATCATTCCTAGATTGACTGACAATATTTACAGAAGAAGAGGAAGATGAAGAGGATGATGTAGAATGTACAGGAGAAGACCCCTCAGAGGAGGGGTAGAAAAGGTCGCTCATCAGACCTTGGACGGGTGGTCCGCAAGACGGTACGCACCCGTGGGAGATGTAGGAGGTTTCCTCAACGAAGATGTGTTGTTGGGGAGTTTGAAAATTGACGTTTTTTTTTTCGTTTTCATTTTTAATGACAAAGCAGTGAAAAGAGATTGGAGGAGAGAGAAAAGTGGTTATGGCTAGAGGATTGTGAGGCTCATAGAGCAGATCGTGGTTGAAGACCTGGCGCGGGTTGAAAAGCCCGCGCAGGTATGTAAGCAAAGAAGGGGTCCTGGGAAGATCATCAGACAATTGTCTGGCCCAGAAAGACGATATCAGCAAAGGCTGAGACGAGTGGACGGAGAAGATGGCGGCTAATGAGCCGTCAATGGCAATGTTGAGGATGGATGAAGATCCATCGATGACAGGGTCCTTCTGGCGAGGACGATGATAGTTTGGAACTTTGGCAAGAATGGTAATATTCTCTGGTATTTCAGAGATCAATGGTGGTCCTTCAAGCTGCGGAGATGAGAACATCCTTTCCAGTGCAACGGAAATGTCCCGTATGTCGAACCATTTGTTCCACTCGCATTCCGGATCTTTGATCTTGCCTCTTTTGGTGATCCTCGGACATTTTTCAGCCAAATATACAGCATGTGATCCCCCGTATGCTTCTCGTTGGTAATCTCCCATATGAACAACGGGCCCTCTATTGAAGTGGTTTGATAGAGTCCATGTGAGGGGCTTCCAATCTGCCTTGAACGGTCCTTTGAAGCCTAGGCCAAACCTGCGGTTCGGCCTAATTTCCTTTGGCGGTTTGAGCATACCCTGTAACTGTGCGCCCAGACCTTTTCCTTGTTGATAGCCGATGTTCCTCATAATCTCCCAACCTTTGGAGTGAAAAGGGAGACATGATGTTGTGGTTGCCCTGACCGGCTCCTTTGGTGCTAGTGGAACATGAGATGGATCACGTACGTCCAGCAGTGACAATATGGGCCGATGAGACGGCCAAATAGAAGGCAGAGAGGTGTTGATAGCATCCACTGTGTTAAGGACATGTGTACTGACCACTTTAATAATTCTCCCATTGTAAGGAAACTTCAGGCACTGATGGTTGGTGGAAGGCACAGCGTCCATGGCTTCGATGTAAGGGCGACCCAGTATAGCCTTGAATGTGGGGTCCATGTCGAGGACATGGAATTCCGTGGGAATTGACATGGGGCCTAGTTCTGCCTTCAGAATAATCATCCCCTGCGGAGGCCTTTTGCTATTGTCATAAGCCGTGACCGTGATCGAGGAAGGTCTTATTTATTCCTCGTTGACCCCACATGACTGAAGAGTGCTCATGGAGATCACATTTATGGACGCACCCGTGTCCACAAGACACGGGTTTATGGATACCCCATTAATTTTTATTGAAATGCACAATGCATATTTCTGAGCTTCCTTGGGAGCGAGCTCGTAGTTGTGAAACATGATGGCTGGTTGTGTGTCTGTTGGGGTCAGGACGGTCGAAATCTTCTCCACGGGGAGGTCTTCATTAACCATGACCTTTTGAAGATATTCCATCAAGGCGGCCTGGTGGGATGTGGATCTTTGAAGTAGCTCCAGGATGGAGATCCGGGCAGGTGTCTTGTCCAAGTGTTTCAATAGATCATACTGTGTTCCAGGGATAGCTCTTTCTGGTTGTTCTGCATCATCCTTCTCTGGCTGAGATTGCTCGGGATTCTGACTGTTGTGGGGGAAAACTCTGTGGAAAATCCTTCCACTCCGGAGCACCATTGCCTGCGGCTTTTGTACCTCTGTGGGGGTAGTAGTGGGTTTTAACAGGGGTTTGAGGGGTAGTAGTGGAGGAATGGTTGATGAAGCAGGGGTGATGACGGGAGCAGGGATTCTGATGAGGGGTTTGTTAGGTGGCGGCATGGTGGAGGTAGAGGGGATATTGCGCGGATTATGAAGGATAAGGGGCCTAGAAGGTGGCGGTGGAGACGAAGTAGGAGTGGGTAGGGCTTGAAGTGGGCAATGATTTTGAGGTGGGTGATGGTTAATGAGTGGTTTTGAAGGCGTTAGTGGTGATACGGTGGAGAAAGACGGGGTTATGTATGGTTGACGGATGATAAGGGGTTTAGAAGGCGTAGGGGTAAATGTGGTAGAGGTGGATGGTAAAGTGGGGGAGTGAGAGAAGATGAGAGGGTGTGAAGGCGTAGTGGAGAGTGTCGGTTGATAGGAGGTCGGGGTGCGGATGAGAGGGCGTAATGGTAGTGGAAATGGTGATGGCGATATTGACGCGGGTTGATGAGAGAGAGGTGCTACCCGGGCAAGGCGAGGGGGTTGCATGACGATGGGGTTGGAGGAAGAAAGAATGGAGGTACTTTCCTGGTGCCACACCTGCTCTCTCCCGACTTCCGGGAAGGAGGAGATGGGGTTAACCTGATGATTGGGCTGTTGGTGCTCCGGTAATGGATTCTGGATTATGCCCATGTCGGGCTGTTGTTGTGGGGCCTGCTGAGCCTGCTGTTGCTGTTGTGGTTGCTGTTGCTGTTGCTGTTGTAACTGTTGCTATGGCCTATGAGGAGGTCTTTTAGCCTTGAGAGCCGCGACGTATCGTCTCATCTCATCCCAATCTATTTGATGTTCATCATTCATATCATGGATGTAATCTTTGAAATGGAAGCAGTAATCTACTGTGTGTCCCGGCTGCCTGTGGTAGACACAGTATTTGGAGGTATCAACATTGGGGGGCCACGCGGGCCTTTCTCTGGGTAGGGCGAGTTGGTTTGATGCCATGAGGGCATTAAAAATGTCTGCTAAGGTTTCCGGCAATGGTGGATAGTAGGCTCTCTTGGGACCGAGCGGCCTCCTTTGTTGCTGTTGGGGACCATAGTTCCTCGGGGGTGGAACTTGGTTGTACTGAAGCGGTGGTTGTTGTTGCTGAGGTTGTGGTTGTTGTTGCTGGGGTTGGCGTAATGGAGGCATATTATCCTGGGGTGGATTATTTTGGAGTAGAGGACGAAGAGGGAAAGGACCTGGTTGAAGGGGAAGTCGAGGCATTTGTGGAGGCCTTGGGTTGACCGCATAGTTGGCATTGTTGACCGCACCCACTTGCTCATTTGTCACGACCCCTTCTGTGGCTCCGCCCGGGACACCAGCGCCTGTCTTTCTGACCACTTTGGGCTTCGAAGACTCAAATATGTTCATAATGGGGGAGTCTTTTAACTGGGTTTGGATGTATCGGGCCCTTTCATAGAGTTCCTCCATTGTAGTAAGTTTATTCATGGCCAGGACGTGTCTGAACTGTGGGGTTGCATTAGACACAATCATCTTCACTTGTTCGGACTCAGAGAGGGTATCCCTTATTCTTTCCGCCAGAGACCTCCATCTATCTGCATAGCGGACAAAATCCTCGTCGGGTTTCATCTTTTCGGCCACTAGGTCGGTAATGGAGAGTGTGGGACCGACCATATCCCTATATTTCTGCAAGAACCTTCTCTGGACTATTTCAAAATTCTCGGCCTCGCGGGGCTCCAAGGAATAGAACCACTCAAGCGCGGGACCATCCAATGATCTCCGAAAGAGGTATGCCAGGGACCTTTGATCATTTTGCCAATAGGAGGACTCATACATGAAGTCCTTGAGGTGAATGAAGGGGTTGCCGGTACCATTGTATCTGCGGTACGTGGGCATTTCGGAGGGAGGAAGATGAATGACGGGAAGGATTGGCAAAGCAACCTCCGGGGTGGCTTTCACGTCCACCATTCTTCTCAGATTTTGAAACTGCTCGTCCATGCGATTGAACCTATTGAGGAGCGATTGGGCGAGCTCCTCTAGAGGTGAAGGTGGCACTTGCCACTGGGGGAGAAACTATCTCCCGGAGACTTGAGGGGGGAACCCGGAATGAGAGGGAGCTGTCGGACCGCCGACAGTTGGCCCTGGCTGAAGCGGTGTGTGGGGAACAACGGGAGTTTGAGATTGTGACGGGAACTAGAATGAGGGTGGTTGTTGGCTCGCTTGTCTTTGAAGCGAGGGAGACTGGATGGCTTGTGCCAACGAAGGAGATGGAATGGCCTGCACGGACTCTTAGAGAGGTGCGATGGCCGGAGTTGATTCCTGGGGCGTGGGGGAAACAGATTTCCCCTTTAGAATGGCCTGGAAGGCCCGGAGCTGTTCAGAGGTAAGCTCCGTGTTGGCGAGGATGCCCAGTAAGGAAGAGATATCCTATGGTGGGGACGTGTCCCCGGCAATAACCTGCACCTCATGCGAGGGGTCATGAGAAGGACCCGAGTCCATAGCATAGACTCGCGGGTCGGCTGACAAACCACGGCTAGGGTGGTTCTCAAAAGACTCGTGAGACATGCTCACAGTTTTCCCAGAACGTAAAAACATACACTAGCAAGTAGGTAGCAGAGATTATCAAACAAGTGGATGCCTTTACGCCCTTTTTTTGTGTTTTGATTTTGATGATTTTTTTGTATTTTTAGCGAGATCCGAAGTTCACACAAAATGGGGACCCTAGTTTGTTTTTGTTTCACCGCCGTGTCAGCTAGGGTCTCTCGTCTCACCACGAATGAAATGACTAACTCCGGAGAACTTCAATGGTACAACCAGCCTAGTGAACGAAGAGGAGATTCTTCGATGTCGGGGACTTACGGAGGTCCCAGTGTAGGAGATTCTAGTCCGTTGAGAGGAATTCCCAAACGGAGAGTCCTTCCTTCACCGGGAAAGGGTGATCCTCAAAAAATGAAAAAAGGATAGAAAAGAGGAATGGATGTATGCAATGGAATGATGACAGATATATAGAGTAAGAAAACAACAGAAATAACAGACATATAATAAACAAACAACCAATCACAACTGATAGTGCTACCGTGAGCACAACGGGGGCGCGCGCGGGCGCCAAGGTGGAGAGGCACGGATGGTGCCGAACTTGCAAGGGTATCCGAAAGGAAGCAGTAGAGGTCCCACCGTGATCGCCAATCTGTGAGCGACGTCACGCGGTTCGGGGAAGCGAGAAGAGGACGCGGAGCGCGCGGGCTCCTTCTTTTTGTTTGGCTGCAACACAGAAATAAGAGAAAAGAGAAGGGGCCACCACGGGAGATTGCTCCGGCGGGGCGAGCGGGACAAATGTGATATAGCAAGATATGGGGGTTAAACGGCCATAGCGGGAAGTGACTCGCCGCGGCCTCGGGGGACGGGAATGGTGCAGAAATTAAATAACAAGAATTGAAATGGCCATTGGGGAAGTGACTCGTCGCGGCCTCGAGAATATGAGCAGATAATAAGATGATAGAATATAAAGAGAATACAAAGAGCGGAAATTTAAACGGCCATTGGGGAAGTGACTCGCCGCGGCCTCGAGAACATAAACAGATAAGAATATAACGTATAAGAACGTGAATTTAAACCGCCATTGGGGAAGTGACTCGCCGCGGCCTCGAGAATATGAGTAGAATATAACAGAATATAAAGAGAATATAAGAACGGAAATTTAAACGGCCATTGGGGAAGTGACTCGCCGCGGCCTCGAAAACAAGATGTGATCGCCAGGGGCCGAAAGACCTCAAAATAAGAAAGTGATCGCGCCTACCTCAAGAGCGGGAGATGGCGGGTTGCTTCTTCCTCTCCCTCCGGCCGGCCGACGGAGAGGGCTTTCCTCGGCTACCCTTGCAAAACAACGACAAACAAATGACAAGTGGATTAGAAAGATGGAGGTGTAGTATTCAAATCCTTGCAATAAAAATAATGAAATGATGGCAAGACACACACCTGGTTGGTGTTATCTTTTAAACCCCTCTCGGACTCGAGTAGGAGGAAAATGAGATGATGGATGTAAGAAGTGTATAAGAAAACGCGCCCTTATGAAGGGGGATAGGGGATGCAAGATGATGAATGCAAAAGAACTACGAAGAAAAGGAAAGAATTGGCTTATTGGATGTGCCAATGGTGAAATCCGGCGGAGCTCCGGCAGCGTGGGGACGACGTGGAAGCGCGGTGGATGAAGACGACCTTCCTCTCGCGAGCGTCAGCACCCGAGAAGCCGGCAGAACCTCCACCTACAAAAGAACCCACGGGTTAGAAAATGACTCCGTAGCCTCTGGGCTCCGGCAGCCTATCGGATCACTTCAAAGCTCTCCCAAAACTGAGGGGGTGGGCCTCTATTTATAGGGCTCCGAAGGGTGGAGGCGTCTAGGACCCTGGACACCTCCATCAGGGCCGAACTAATATTTTATTCTATTTTTATATATTTTTTTTGGAATACTTTTGTGGAGGCGTCCAGGGCCCCGGACGCCTCCAACAGGTCCACCGAAAACCGACAACGGCCGCACGCGGTTTGGCACAACGCGTGGTTTTGTGAGCGGCGCCTCGTGATTCAGAAATGGGCGCATCCAAGTGGCTGGACGTCTCTATAATTTGGATTTTTTCACACACGACAAACCGTCGTTCGGTGAGCGGCGCCCGTGAGAGAGTTGATGGAGGCGTCCAGGGGCCTGGACGCCTCCAAAAATATGTTATTTTTTATTTTCATTTTGTCTTTTATGCCAAGGCTGGCATTTTAATTTTTTATATTTGTTTTTTATGGAGGCGTCCAGGGGCCTGGACGCCTCCATTAATATATATATTTTTATTTATTATTTTTTTGTTTTTTTATGCCAATTGGCATTTTACACACATTTTTTATTTTTGTTTTTATGGAGGCATCCAGGGGCCTGGACGCCTCCATTAAAATATATATATATTTATATATTTTTTATTTGGTTTTGGGCCCTGAGAAAAGAATAATAAAAAAAAGAAAAGAATGGGGGCGTCTAGGGGCCTGGACGCCCCCATTAAGACCCACCCAGGTCCTAGTCAGCGGCCGCCCGGCAGACATCCTTCTTGGTTCCGGAACCTCCTGATGCGTTCGACTGGTGTTGATGCCGTCCGAATGCCGTGACGGGACGATTTCGAATGCCGAAAAAGGCAGAAGAAGACCCAAGAAAAGGAAGCACTCGAGTGATTCAAAATGCGTAAGCCGTTGCGGGGCGTTGTATAGTAATATGAGATTTTCTCAGGAGACGTCAAGAATGGCGTGTCTACAACTAGTGCTATCAACCTTCCAAAAAATCCAGTCCAGCACTCTAGGACTAAGCATATTGAGATTAGACATCACTTCATTAGAGATAAGGTCGGTAAGAAAAATTTTGAACTGCATTTTGTTGATACTCTAAATCAAATTGCTGATATTTTCACAAAGTCCTTGTGTAATGACAGGTTTTCAACACTCAGAAGGGAGCTTGGTCTTTGCCGACCTCAGGCCAATAAGAATTTGAAATGATGATCATGTTCAATTTAGTGTGTGTTTTTACAGATTGGTGTTTCATGCATTGTTGATATGTCAATCTGTCATTTTACATTGCATGTAGATGCATAATAATGAATTGAGTTCATGTTCATAATGCATTGTATGGTTTGTGTCGCATCATTCTTGCATGGCCATGGTATATCAAATGTTGATGTATGGAAGGGCAAGTTATGCTTGTCTCGAAGCACTCAATATGCGTGAGGTTTCACCTCCGCCAAGTACCATGTGTCAATGTCGCATATAGGCCATATAGTAAGGGGGAGTTGTCCTTGTGCAACATTCATGCATATTCATTCTGTGGCATTTAATAAGTGTACAACCATGCGTTGGGTCATACATTTCATTTCTGCTACCTTCATGAGTGACTAGGTCAACCTCCTTTGCCATTCCACTTGATTGCAAACATAACCCCTTTGCGTATCCATTGCATATCCTTAGGGAGAGTTTTGTTGATTCTCTTAACCTCTTGCAATCTGCACTTCTTGGCTTACACTCTGAATTTGAGATCATGAGACTGATGAACATATGGTGTAAGAGCTTTCTATTATGTGCCTTAATGATTGTCCATCCAATGAAAATGGTTCAGATTTAATGGTTTCCTTGACGTTCTAAAATATCTGTTATGAAATCATCTATGTTCTGTGGTTTTAATAGACCTTAACTAGAGATTGCATATTGTGCTTTGAATGACTATCCTGATATCTGAAAATTTAAAGTTCATGACCATCTTGTTGATACACTCAGGCTTAGTATTATTTTTAAACATCTTGATGAGCTGGAATTCTTGAAAATCAATTTGACAGAGCAATGATTTTGTTGCACGGAGAAACATGTCATGTTATCAAATCAAGTGACAAATGAATATGTCATGATGTGCCCTTGTTATCTCTGTCTTAAAACTTTTGGACTCTAGGCAGAGCAATGGCATAATTGCTGAGAAATATATCCCCTCATCAAAGAATTGAGATAGGATATGTCATGACGTGACTTTGCTATCTCTGTTCATCTTGAAACATGACAGTCAGTCTTACCAAATTCCTAGGAATACTGGCGTCTAAACAACGTGTATTCTTACGGCTTGGAGACATGTACTAGACTTGATTGCTCGTAAAATATGAGTCTTGTGCCTTCAAATGCAAATGATATTGATAATCAAACTTGTTGAATTCCTAAAAATTACATGCTTTAGTCATGATTGTTTAGCCTCAATACATGCTTTTGTGTTATTGCCTTTGTCGTTATTGAATATGGATATATAAGACAAGGGAAGGTTAAACACTGTCATGATATGCACCTTTGCTTCATTTCTATTAAATCTTGGATGTAACTGCTTTTCGAACTCTGTTGATGATCTCAGATTTCATTATCTTTGAACCATATATGTTGCTCACGGCATGCTTCAGTTTTGCATATAATGGCTTGCTCTCCACTCCTTTCAGCTATGGTCTCACAGACATTTTACTATTATCACTCCTTTTTTGCTGTTGGCAAAGGGGGAGAATTCTTTGTGTGAGTCCTTTGTAAGAGCTATATGCGTTATCGCATTGTCAAAGGGGAGAGCTTATGTGCTTTGTGAGTTGTCATGGGGGATGTGTGAATGGTGTACGGGGAGAGTCTAAGGGGAGAATCCATTGTTCACTTTGCATCTCATATGTGTATGTGATAAGGTTTGCATAATTGCATAGCACTCATATCATACTTGCCTTCACATGCTATTACTATCATGAATCTTGAGCTGCATATATTGCATTTGTTATAACTTGTGCCATTTTAGACATTCATATCACATAATGACTCACAGTGTTGCCATCATCAAAAAGGGGGAGAATGTTATGTCCCTGAAGTCATTTGAGTCATTATGTGGTCACTTGGGTCATTCGACATCATTCTATGGTCGTATGCATTCTATGGTATTCTTGGTTTTGATAATGGCTAAACACTATTAGTCATTGTTGTTTTTCACTCTTATATGACTGACATATGTGTTGTTGTGTTCATGACAGATATGCAAATGAATGGATAAGTGAAAGCTCAATGTTGCGCCCTCGCACACAGATGACCTGAGCGGTCAGGTCGCAGGGATCGACCTGCCCGATCAGGTCGCGGGGGTCAAGGGGGCAGCGCCCCTTGCGGGGGTTTCCGGGGGCGGAGCCCCCAGAACAAAAATTTGATTGAAGACTCAATAATAAAATCTTCAAGACTGTCAAGGGCGATGCCACAAATAGGCACGGGCTGCTAATGGAGTTGAACGACGAAGCTAGAATGGAAATTGGACCGACCCGGGATAAGCTGGGTTCTGCCCAGCTGGCGGTCGACCGCCAGCACAGGGGCGGGCGACCGCCCCAGCCAGCAACTGCCAGCCTGTACGAGTTTCAGTAGCGGTCGACCGCCAGCCAGTGGCGGTCGACCGGAAATCCCAGGGGCCATTCGTCTACAACATTTCACAGTAGCGGTCGACCGCCAGGAACTGCAGGTCGACCGCCAGCCCCGAGCCTTCAATGTTGACTTTGTTTCCAACTTCGAAATGGGCCATTCAACATGGATTTGTTTAATCCAAAAGTCACCTAAACACCCACAAATTGTGGATCTGGTCTGAGGCTTGTCTATAGACCATTCAAGGTCTATAAAACTCTCACTTGAGGGATTGGAAACCCTCATGCTTCAAGGCTTCAAGGGAGATCAAGGGAGCTCACTTTCGAGGTACTGTAGCACCTCCGTGAACAGTGTTTCGGGAGGAAGTTTGTCACGCCCCGAACCGATAACAGCGGGAAGCGATGCTCGGAACGTGGCAAGAGACAAGTCACGATAACAAGAGCGGAAGATAAATAATCACAATAAAATACAAAGAGGCCAGACACACATTTTGAGAAAATACAAGCTCTTATTAATTTAAAAAGATATATTTTGATACCACTTACAATAAAAGATTCAAAATAAATAACAAAAAGAAATAACTAGACTAGCTAGACTCAAGAAAATGAAAGAGCAGACTCCAACTCTAGGTTCCAGGTTCCACTCGATCACATTGATCCATTTCCCAATGCACGTACCGATACTCGCATAACCTGAAAACGGTTGGAAGTAGGGGTGAGCAAAAAGCTCAGTAGGAATTATACTCTATCATCAGGCATAGTTTAAGTGATTAACAAGTAAATTACATTTTTATATGCAATACTAAGAAAGAAATAATGATGATAACGGTATAATGAAACAACGTAATAACAAGATCTTGCAAGGTCAAGAAATATGTGATGTCAAGAATTAACAAGATAACAAGTACAAGAATTTACAACAGGAGATATAACAAGAGACAGTAGTAAAGATTTGGCCACAAGTAAGTAATATCAATTCATTCGCGATCAAGTAACAAGTAACAAGTAACAAGAGATGTTTGTCATAGACGCAACAAGCAAGCAAGTATTTCGGTGTAATGCCCCACCATGTCATTAGCATCCCATGGGCTCAGTAATTTTTCGGGCGCTCTCCCCAGGACCAGACCGGGCCCTTATGATGCGATGGCATTTATTTTTATGGGCCCAAAGTCCCACACGTCCAGACATTCAGTCAATTGTAATGGCCAATTAATCAGAGGAATTTTTGTCAAGAGTATGAGTTTTTAAGGACTAACATGTCCTTGGATTCCACACAAAAACTCGGTTGATACGGTCACCTCGGTGCCGCTTTACAAGAACTGGACCAAGACTCGGTCCACGGGGTCAAGAAAGAACAGCTGACAGTATACCGTTCAAGTGTGTAAGTAATCCATTCTACTGGAATAATAGGGACTAAAACAGCAACTTAACAATCAATTTAATCCTAATTACCAAGTTAATATATCAAGGATTATCCATTATCATTTGCATTAAACCAATTTGCCAAAGGATGATTCAAGATGATAAGGTAAAGGAACAAGCTCGTACAGGAATGAAATAGCATGCATTAATAGAGATTTAGTTTCACCATTAACCACTAATTATGTGGGTTTCTATTTAACCATTGTATGAAGATGATAAATGGCATGTTTTAACACTACGTTTGCATGTAGGGACCAATGTTAATTGAAATCAAAGGGGTACATGAATAGGTTACTGGTTCTTCAAGAATATACTTTTCAATTGGTCTAAGTTAAATGGGTCGATCCCCTAATGATCCGGATCGATCCTCGGGTCGAAGAACGACAAAAACTGGGTTTCTGGTACATGGGTCGACCCCTGGGGTTGACCCCTGTAAAAATGGGGTCTGCCAGTGAGATGGGTCGACCCTTGGGGTCGACCCCCACAATTTCTGCAGAATGGGTCGACCCCTGGGGTCGACCCCACATTCTGGCTGTATGGGTCGACCCCAGGGGTCGACCCTTGCTGGGTGCTAGATGGGTCGACCCCTGGGGTCGACCCTCGGGCCTGCCAGGGCTCCCAGAAAACGGGTCGACCCCAGGGGTCGACCCCTGCAAGAACAAAAACGGCTGGGGCTCCGGAAAACGCATGAACTCACCCAATTGAGGTCCAATTGAGTTGGGATCTTAACCACATGACCTAGGGTTATTAATATACATACTAGGGTCATAAAACAAGCGATTTGAAACACTAATTTCAACAGAAATCAATTAAATCTTAACCTATTCTATGATGAACACATGAAGACCTAATTCTTGACATACTTCTACTAAATCGTAAAATTCTCTCACTATATGCAATGAAATTTGGGGATTTTACTATAAAAATGACGAGCATGAAAAACTATATAAGATGCATGGATTACTTTTTGATTCACAGCCCGAATTCATCACTTAATCTAAGGAAGAACAACTTAAACCCTGGTTCTAACATGATTCTAACATGGCTCACTAAATGACTAAATTCGCATGCTACACTTAATAGAAATTGGGGCTTCTTACATCAAAAGAAAGCTAACTCAATGTTGAATTCAACCATGTAGATATGGTACATAAAGATCAGTAATTGAAACTCGAAATCATAATTAACTCGGATGAACACATCAAAACTAGGTTTAGGCATGCTATTACTTCGAGCAGAAATACTCTAAACATGGTTCATGCAATTTAGGGCTTTCTATATCAAAAGAAAGAGGACTTCATGCTGAACATTTTGATATATCATTTGCTGTTTGAGCCCGAGAGAACCTACCTCAATTTGATGAAGAACAAGGAAGAACAAAGGAGGAAGAAAGAAAGAAGGAAGCCGACACCCACGCACTCAAAGCGAGATATCTCCCAGATCTGAAAACTTCAGCGACTGCCGCGGCTACCAAATGAAAATAGACTGGAAGGGCTTCATTTTGATAGTTTATACACGTTCTGGGATGGTCTGTGGTGAGAGGAATCGACGCCACAAGAGGCGTGTTGGACAAGGCGCCGCCAAGCAAGACCAAGTCAAAACTTGACTAGCCGCCTCAATTAGGGTAAGGGTTTCGAGCAATTTTTAGAGGGCTATTGAAGTTAAGATCATGGCCTTTAATTTGACACCAATTTCAGATCAAATGGTTGAGTATTAAGGTCAAATTTTGTGTTTGAAGTCAAGGTTAGGTAAAGGTTGAAAAGTGTGGATTTTTCACTTAAAACATTAAATAGATCTTGCTACGGATTTTTACTGGGTTAATCCCAGAAGACAAATTTGTTACATACACTTCCAGAAACCTAATTACCATTTTTATGGATTTTATCAAGTAGAAGAATTTTCGATGGTACTATTCCAAGGAATAAAATATTATTTAATGAAACCCACTTAAACGATAAATAGATCTAATTACAGATTTTTACTGATAAAACTCAAGAAGGCAAAGTTGTTTCATAAATCATTCTCTATCAATTTACTATTTTTCTAGATTTTTGTGAGAAAGTTGAAATTACGCTAGCACTATTCACTGAGGAATATAATATTGATTTCCAAAATTCATTTATCTAAATTTAAAATTGACTATTTCAATTAAACTTTAGATTTTAAAAACCGGGGTGTTACACCCTCCCCCACTTAAAAGAATTTGGTCCCCAAATTCACCGGGTATTACTAATTATGTGAATGTTTAAAGTAAGATGATCTTATCTATCAAAATAACATGTTAATTATACTATCTATCAAAATATCATGTTAATTATATAACTAATGACGAAAGAAATTTAGCTATAGCTAGGGATAAAAGAGAACGATACCATATATAATTCTTCATTATGTAGGAGTGGGTTCCGATTTTTCTCTTGTAGTTTTGCTTGTGGAAGTAACTTAGGACAGCTAGCTATTTTATGATCCTGATTTCCACAACGTAGACACGCTCCGCTCCTTCGCCAGCACTCCTTCACGAGATGACCAAGTTTGTGACAGTACTTACATTCCATTTGCATAATATTACTCTTCTTCTTCTTATTACGTCGGGTTTCCTTACGATGGACTCGCCAGCCTTTCGCGGAACCGAAACTTGGCTTACCGGTGGAACCACTCGATTTCATTTTAAGAAGGGTTTAGAGACCTGCAAGATAGTTATATGGTTAACTTTTTCATTACCCTTACGTGTAACGTAACGCAATCTTGCATATATTTAATTACTTAACCCCAGTTTCTACCCAATCTCACTAGGTCGGGTTCTTAGACTTTAACAAGGTTAAGGGTCCTATGCACCTAGACATGACCAAAACTCGGTACCTGGCGGAGATAATTGATGCGAAGACCACTCGCGCAAGTGTGCGACCTTCCCGATAGGCGTAGCCTAACGTTCGGATAACACCTTTTGATATACCGGGTCATTGGGATGTAATGCAAAACTTAGAAAACCTATAACTTAGGAAAACCTATACTCTTGGACAAAATCCAAGGGACTCAGGCAAGGAGGCAACACTTGGACAAAATCCAAGGGACTCAGGCAAGGAGGCAACACTTGGACAAAATCCAAGGGACTCAGGCAAGGAGGCTCTGATACCAAAATTGTCACGCTCTGAACCGATAGCAGCGGGAAGCGATGCTCGGAACGTGGAAAGAGACAAGTCACGATAACAAGAGCGAAGATAAATAATCACAATAAAATACAAAGAGGCCAGACACACATTTTGAGAAAATACGAACTCTTATTAATTTAAAAAGATATATTTTGACACCACTTACAATAAAAGATTCAAAATAAATAACAAAAATAAATAACTAGACTAGCTAGACTCAAGAAAATGAAAGAGCAGACTCCAACTCTAGGTTCCAGGTTCCACTCGATCACATTGATCCATTTCCCAATGCACGTACCGATACTCGCATAACCTGAAAACGGTTGGAAGTAGGGGTGAGCAAAAAGCTCAGTAGGAATTATACTCTATCATCAGGCATAGTTTAAGTGATTAACAAGTAAATTACATTTTTATATGCAATACTAAGAAAGAAATAATGATGATAACGGTATAATGAAACAACGTAATAACAAGATCTTGCAAGGTCAAGAAATATGTGATGTCAAGAATTAACAAGATAACAAGTACAAGAATTTACAACATGAGATATAACAAGAGACAGTAGTAAAGAATTGGCCACAAGCAAGTAATATCAATTCATTCGCGATCAAGTAACAAGTAACAAGTAACAAGTAACAAGAGATGTTTGTCATAGACGCAACGAGCAAGCAAGTATTTCGGTGTAATGCCCGACCATGTCATTAGCATCCCATGGGCTCAGTAATTTTTCGGGCGCTCTCCCCAGGACCAGACCGGGCCCTTATGATGCGATGGCATTTATTTTTATGGGCCTAAAGTCCCATACGTCCAGACATTCAGTCAATTTTAATGGCCAATTAATCAGAGGAATTTCTGTCAAGAGTATGAGTTTTTAAGGACTAACATGTCCTTGGATTCCACACAAAAACTCGATTGATACGGTCACCTCGGTGCCGCTTTACAAGAACTGGACAAAGACTCGGACCACAGGGTCAAGAAAGAACGGCTGACAGTACACCGTTCAAGTGTGTAAGTAATCCATTCTACTGGAATAATAGGGACTAAAACAGCAACTTAACAATCAATTTAATCCTAATTACCAAGTTAATATATCAAGGATTATCCATTATCATTTGCATTAAACCAATTTGCCAAAGGATGATTCAAGATGATAAGGTAAAGGAACAAGCTCGTACAGGAATGAAATAGCATGCATTAACAGAGATTTAGTTTCACCATTAACCACTAATTATGTGGGTTTCTATTTAACCATTGTATGAAGATGATAAATGGCATGTTTTTACACTACGTTTGCATGTAGGGACCAATGTTAATTGAAATCAAAGGGGTACATGAATAGGTTACTGGTTTTTCAAGAATATACTTTTCAATTGGTCTAAGTTAAATGGGTCGATCCCCTAATGATCCGGATCGATCCTTGGGTCGAAGAACGACAAAAACTGGGTTTCTGGTACATGGGTCGACCCCTGGGGTCGACCCCTGTAAAAATGGGGTCTGCCAGTGAGATGGGTCGACCCCTGGGGTCGACCCCCACAATTTCTACAGAATGGGTCGACCCCTGGGGTCGACCCCCACATTCTGGCTGTATGGGTCAACCCCAGGGGTCGACCCTTGCTGGGTGCTGGATGGGTCGACCCCTAGGGTCGACCCTCGGGCCTGCCAGGGCTCCCAGAAAACGGGTCGACCCCAGGGGTCGACCCCTGCAAGAACAAAAACGGCCGGGGCTCCGGAAAACGTATGAACTCACCCAATCGAGGTCCAATTGAGTTGGGATCTTAACCACATGACCTAGGGTTATTAATATACATACTAGGGTCATAAAACAAGCGATTTGAAACACTAATTTCAACAGAAATTAATTAAATCTTAACATATTCTATGATGAACACATGAAGACCTAATTCTTGACATACTTCTACTAAATCGTAAAATTCTCTCACTATATGCAATGAAATTTGGGGCTTTTACTATAAAAATGACGAGCATGGAAAACTATATAAGATGGATGGATTACTTTTTGATTCACAGCCCGAATTCATCACTTAATCTAAGGAAGAACAACTTAAACCCTGGTTCTAACATGAATCTAACATGGCTCACTAAATGACTAAATTCGCATGCTACACTTAATAGAAATTGGGGCTTCTTACATCAAAAGAAAGCTAACTCAATGCTGAATCCAACCATGCATGATATGGTACATAAAGATCAGTAATTGAAACTCGAAATCATAATTAACTCGGATGAACACATCAAAACTAGGTTTAGGCATGCTATTACTTCTAGCAGAAATACTCTAAACATGGTTCATGCAATTTAGGGCTTTCTATATCAAAAGAAAGAGGACTTCATGCTGAACATTTTGATATATCATTTGCTGTTTGAGCCCGAGAAAACCTACCTCAATTTGATGAAGAACAAGGAAGAACAAAGGAGGAAGAAAGAAAGAAGGAAGCCGACACCCACGCACTCAACGCGAGATATCTCCCAGATCTGAAAACTTCAGCGACTGCCGCGGCTAGCAAATGAAAATAGACTGGAAGGGCTTCATTTTGATAGTTTATACACGTTCTGGGATGGTCTGTGGTGAGAGGAATCGACGCCTTAGACAAGGCGCCGCCAAGCAAGACCAAGTCAAAACTTGACCAGCCGCCTCAATTAGGGTAAGGGTTTCGAGCAATTTTTAGAGGGCTATTGAAGTTAAGATCATGGCCTTTAATTTGACACTAATTTCAGATCAAATGGTTGAGTATTAAGGTCGAATTTTGTGTTTGAAGTCAATGTTAGGTAAAGGTTGAAAAGTGTGGATTTTTCACTTAAAACATTAAATAGATCTTGCTACGGATTTTTACTGGGTTAATCCCAGAAGACAAATTTGTTACATACACTTCCAGAAACCTAATTACCATTTTTATGGATTTTTATCAAGTGGAAGAATTTTCGATGGTACTATTCTAAGGAATAAAATATTATTTAATGAAACTCACTTAAACGATAAATAGATCTAATTACAGATTTTCACTGATAAAACTCAAGAAGGCAAAGTTGTTTCATAAATCATTCTCTATCAATTTACTATTTTTCTAGATTTTTGTGAGAAAGTTGAAATTACGCTAGCACTATTCACTGAGGAATATAATATTGATTTCTGAAATTCATTTATCTAAATTAAAAATTCACTATTTCAATTAAACTTCAGATTTTAAAAACCGGGGTGTTACAAAGTTCTTCATCCATTCCAAGACATTCAAGTCTAGATCTGAAGCCATCTCAACCTCCAAGGAAGAAGAAGGAATCAAGGGGTTCAAAGGTGATCTAAGTTACATCCTACATCTTCTACATCCTCTTCATCGACTCAAGAAGATCAAAAGGAAGATTGAAGCTACATCCATCGTCTTCTTCATCAACTAGAAGAGGTTCAAGGAAGATCATCCCACAAGAAAGAAGACACCGTCAAAGCATCCGATTCAAGCTTCTGCAACTCAGACAAGATTCTTTTCTTTGAGCATACTCTATCATAAAACTTCTGCAACTCAGACAAGCTTCTGCAACTCAGACAAAAATTTGATTGAAGACTCAGTAATAAAACTTCAAGACAGTCAAAGTTGTTGCCACAGACATGAACGGACTACTAAAGGACTTAAGCGGCGGAGCTAAGATAGATAACGGACCAACCCGGCAAAATCTGGGTTCTACCCAGCTGGCGGTCGACCGCCAGCACAGGGGCGGTCGACCGCCCCAGCCAGCAACTGCCAGCCTACATGAGTTTCAGTAGCGGTCGATCGCCAGCCAGTGGCGGTCGACCAAAAATCCCAGGGGCAATTCGTCTACAGCATTTCACAGTAGCGGTCGACCGTAAACCCCGAGCCTTCAATGTTGACTTTGTTTCCAACTTCGAAAAGGGCCATTCAACATGGATTTCTTTAATCCAAGAGTCACCTAATCACCCACAAATTATGGATCTAGTCTGAGGCTTGTCTATAGACCATTCAAGGTCTATACAACTCTCACTTGAGGGATTAGACAAAATGCTTCAAGGCTTCAAGGGAGATCAATGGAGCTCACTTTCGAGGTACTGTAGCACCTCCGTGAACAGTGTTTCGGGAGGAAGTTCTTCATCCATTCCAAGGCATTCAAGTACAGATCTGAAGCCATCTCAACCTCCAAGGAAGAAGAAGGAATCAAGGCTCTCAAGGGTGATCTAAGCTGCATCCTACATCTTCTACATCCTCTTCATCGACTCAAGAAGATCAAAAGGAAGATTGAAGCTACATCCATCATCTTCTTCATCAACTAGAAGAGGTTCAAGGAAGATCATCCCGCAAGAAAGAAGGCACCGTCAAAGCATCCGATTCAAGCTTCTGCAACTCAGACAAGATTCTTTTCTTTGAGCATACTCTATATCTTGTTTGAGTGATTTCATATTTGTTCTCTTTTTCATTTCATACAAACAATTGAATCTGAGAATCGTCCCTACCGGTGGTTAGTTGGAAGGCAATCGGAGGTTGTCTGATCTGCGTTGTTGACGTCCCTACCAGGTGGTTAGTAGGAAGGCAATCGGTGGTGTTTCCGATTTGCGGTTCAGTGCGTGGCACTAGTGGAGCCTTACCGGATTTGGTGAGGGGTGGACGTAGGACTGGGGATTCAGTCCAAACCACCTTAAAATCTCGTGTGTTGTGGTTTGTTTGTGTGATTGTTTCATTCTAAATGCATGCTTAGGTTCGAATCGATATATTAGTAATCATCTTGCTAAGCAAATCATTGTGTCCTTCGTTTAGCTAGTTATATTCCGCTGCAATTTATCTCATCTAGCTATATAGAGGGTTACATTGTGAAAAGAGGGGTAGATCTATTCACCCCTCCCCTCTAGATCCGCTGTCCACTACACAACACAATGAGCCAGCTGTGTCGACTCAGTAGTTCATCACGTCAACGTGGTGAATAGGCTGAGTCGACCCTCTGAATAGGCTGGGTCGACTCTGCAGTTCATCGTGTCAACGCGGTGAACAGGCTGGGTCGACCCTGTGAACAGGCTGGGTCGACTCTGCAGTTCATCGCGTCAACGCGGTGAACAGGCTAGGTCGACCCTGTGAACAGGCTGGGTCGACTCTACAGTTCATCGCGTCAACTCTGCAGTTCATCACGTCAACGCGGTGAAAAGGCTAGGTCGACCCTGCAGTCATCGCGTCAACACGGTGAACAGGCTAGGTCGACCCTGCAGTTCATATCTGCTCAAAATGGCTTAAGGAATTAATCTTTGATTAAGCTAGGGTTAACTGGACGATTAGTTTAACATCATGCTGTTAGAAAGCGCCCATGGGGCTGCCATCTCTTAGAAGAAGGTGCCCTTGGGTCTGCCACCTTCTATTAGAAGGCACCCTGGGGGCTGTCATGAATTTTTTTTTATAGGTGCCCAAGGGGGGGGCTCTTCACAGAGGTGTAGTTTGCCCATTTACTACTTAGAATGAGCGTCTGTTCTACAGCCGCTGTTCAGTGAATAGCGTCCGGGTCAGGGACGCCCTTTGATTTAAGTTGATTTAGGTAAAACTGATGTCATTGATAGATAGAGAAAACTGTAAGGATTATAGATCTTTATTCATGCACTCGTTTCATGCTTTAGTTGCTTAAATATCAGATTTTTAACATGACGTATCATACTAGTTTTCATTTTTAAAGGAACTAAATGGAGATAAGGTTTCTGGATAGGCTACCTAACAGATTAATTAGGTATGCTAATTAGTTAGTAGATCAACTAACATGTTAATTAGGTATGTTAACAGGTTAGTTAATAGCTAAACTAATAGGTTACATAAAAACATAATAAAAGTTGCATTACACGGAAATATCATATGGATATGAAGCTAATACATGCCAACTACCCTAGATTGAAGCTAATACATGCTAATCAATGCTAATCATCTTGGGTATAAGGCTTGTACATGCTAATTATCTTAGGTATGACACTAATACATGCTAATCATCATAGATTTAAGCTAACACATGCTAATTATTCTAGGTATGAGACTAATACTTGCTAATTATCTTGGGTATGAAGCTAATACACGCTAATCGTCCTAGATTTAAGCTAACACATGCTAATTATTCTAGGTATGAGACTAATACTTGCTAATTATTCTGGGTATAAGGCTAATACATGCTAATTATCTTAGGTATGAAGCTAATACATGCTAATTGTCCTAGATTTAAGCTAACACATGCTAATTATTCTAGGTATGAGACTAATACTTGCTAATACTTGCTAATTATTCAGGGTATAAGGCTAATACATGCTAATTATCTTAGTGATGGGGACGTCACCGGTGATCTCATTTGTTCGAGGATCCTGATGCTCGCCAGCAGTGCTACATCTTGTTCGCCACTTTATTCCAAGTCATATGATGTATTTTTCATTTTCTTATTATGTAATTTTCCTTTTATTTGAGTCAAGTCCCTAGGTTAATGTGTCATCTACCTAGGTTAATTGGCATTAAAGTGGTTAATGAGTCAGTTGGGCCCAATTAAGTGGGCTAGGCCCATGGGCACCCCCTTCTCCCTTAGTTTATTGTCATTAGTCTAAAACTCAGGGTCTTATGTTAAATTGTGGGATTCCTATAAATAGGACCCCAATCCCTCCATTTGGAGCTAATGAATTATTGAGTGAAAATTATCCACAAGAATTGTGCCTCCTTCTCTCTCTAGCTCTCTCTCTATTTCTCTCTCTCTCTCTCTCTCTAAAGGGGGCGAACCCCATTCTCTCTCCTCCCCACCCCCAATTTCGAAATTCACTCTCTCTCCTCACTAATTACCTCTCATTAAGACCCCTCCCCCTTCCCCATACCTCCCATTTAATTCCCCTCCAACCCCTAGGTGGAATCCCCTTCTCTTAGACACCTCTCCCTCCTCCCAAGCAACCTTTCCCCTTCCCCATACAACCTTTCATTTTCCCAAGGGAGAATCCCTTCTCCCAAGCACCCCTTCTCCTCCCCAAGGCAACCCTTCCCATTCCCTAGGCCCCCATTAACCCCTCCATTCAAACCAAAGGAGAGATCTCTCCTCCCTCTCTCCTTCCCAACCCAAATTCGCAGCTCCCCCTTCCTCCACTTGCTAGACCACCTCCCAGCCCCCTTTCTGCCCCTCCCACACCTTGTATCACCCCCTAACAGACCCCCACATAGTCAGGTGCCATCCCCACACCCATCCACCCCATTTCCCACCCCATCTACTCCGTCTCCCATCACCTTTCACCACCCTATTCATCTCAGTTCGCAGGCAGCAGTTGGAGCCCGACTTGCAGAACCTGCCCCGAGGTCATTCAGCATCGTCTGGAGGCGTACCATACATCGATGGAAAATTCTTCAAGATAGCTTCGCAGCCGAGGTGGTCTCTCCGGCATCCGACATCCCTGCTGTCTGGAGGGTTCGTTCTTGTCCGACTGCGCAATCGGGACCTGAACCAGGACCAGAGCTACAGTGCAGAAGCTTCCACGGTCTCATCCTTCCGTTCCAAGGCACGCCACTTGGCTGGGTCGAAGATCCACCAGTCCTCTGTCCAACACAGTAAGCGGGACCTCGTTCGGAGTCCAGGACTGCCCGTTCCGAATTTTCTCCCCCAGGTGCGCTGAACAGGCCACTCAAGACCTATCCAGACCCCTCTTCACTCAACGGGCTTCCCCTCTCTGTCCCAACATTTTCTGGTGTCCCCCCTAGCTACTGCTCGAAGAGGACTTGTCCACGGTTGTACTCGTCCTGGTCCCGTTGCGTTTCGACATCGGGAGCGGGCGTGGTGACTACTTCCACCTGCTGCTGCACCCTGGGACAAGTCCGAACTAGAGCGCAGGGAACCTGATCCAAAGCCCGCCCCCGTCGGTGTCGACATCAGGATCATCCATAAAAATTCACAGGCAATGTTGGGTCTGTCAGAGACGTTTCGGCGCCAGTTTTGTTGACTTTCGAGTTCGGAGGAGTGTGTGGCAGCGTCTACATCAACCCCCTATCCGGGTATTCCAGAATAGGGCAGATCGTTCGGCACTAGCTAGTTCACCACCCCACCCCGCCTGGCCGGCTTAACGCCCCTCCCTGTGTGGAGGTAGTGTTTGTTTGTAACTGAAATTTCCCTTTCCCTAGTCCAACCCCCCTACGTGGGGAGTAGTGCATGTAATATTTGAACAGGGGAAGCTACATCGACGCAGTGTGCGGGGAACCCACACTCCCCCGCTCGCTCTCGTCTCCGGTCGGGATTGGTGTCTTCACACCGATCAGGTGAGCTTCGGGCCACTCTCCTCTGCTGGTGTCTTACCTTTGCTTAGCTTAGTATTATCTCTAGTTGCGCCGTCGGCAGTGAGAGAGGGCTTGTTCCAATTTTCCATCAATTCGAGTGCCACCGCGGGTGAGTTGTGAGGGAGACACTACATCCCACGCCCTCGGCGTGCCGACAGCCCTTGAAGTTGGGCATCCCTATCCCATTGGGGTCCATCCCCAGCCAGCCATATTCTTGGAATCCCAAGGTCCAACTTCGGACCCTCACCATCATCGCCGGTCCGCCTACGGGCCCGGGTGCGTGCATCGCGGGTGAACCCGCTTGTGAGATATCGCCGTTCGGCCCGGTTGCTTGCAAATTCAAGTCCAATGGGTCGTGTCACATCAATTTGGTATCAGAGCAAGTTCTAGACTTGTCTCTACCGAGTCTAGTCCGGCATTGACATTTGAGTCTCCATTGCATCATGTTTTCCATCACTCCACTGCATGACCACCCTAGGGAGATGCCCCAAATACCCATGGACCAATTTGACGCTGTCATAAACAAAGTTAATAACTATATAGATACCCTCACCACCCGGATTGATCGGATTTAAGCAAAAAGGAACCACGGCCCTAGAGCTTGGTCACCTCGGGATGAATTTGGATGGGAAGCCAAAGGACCCATAGACTCATGGGAAGAGATGAAGATTGAGATTAGGAAGATCTTCACTCCCCGACCTTCCCACTCCTACCTTGAGAACCATAACCCGAGGAGCACTCCCACTCCCCCTTTCCCTCCCAGTCAACCCAAGACCTCCCTTAGGGCCCAAACTCCACCACCCCAAATGATTCCAATCCCGATCACCACCACCATTCAAACCAAATTGGCCACCACCCAACCCAAAATTCTCCATCAAACCCACACCCCACAAGCTTCCATGGTCCCCACCACCACCCCTCCATCTTCCCCTAAAGGGGACACACCCCCCAAAACCAATCAACCCAATCCTCCTCAACCCACCCATCTACCACTACCAACCCCAATCCAACCCCAACTTAGGTCTCCACTTCTTCCACTCCCAAACACAACCCAAGTTCAAACACCCTCACCACCCCGGGTGCACCATGCCCCAACCTTCATCACCCCATCCCCAAAAGACCTTCCCATTCCCTTGGAGAGTAAAACCCCCACACCCCAAAGGGATAAGAATGTGATTGAGGAATATGAGGCCTCCCCCGATTGGGAAGAAGAATATGAGTCACAATGTCATGAGTTAGGCCAGGAAGTTCCCATCCCATGTATAGAAAGCATAATGGCTCACACACCCGACCACCTAGAAGAGGAGAACACCATGGTCACTATCCCAACCGTGGGGGAAACACATGTCCAAGTGGAAGAAGAAACCTCGCACAGTGGTCTTCACCCTACACCACCCTCCCTAGTTGGGGCCGAGCTCATCTTAGGAGAACCCCTTTTACGTTGGCTAAAGGAGAACCCAATTAGAGATATCATGGCCCATGTTTGCCCTCCCATGGAACAACACCTCCCCATAGTACCCTTATCCACCTATCACACCACAATCCAATCATCCTATCAAGTGGAAACATTAGGGGATCTTCTTAAGGGTATAGCTTGGCAAATGGAGTTAACTAGCATGTTGACCACTGTAGTCGACCGACCTAGGAGCCTTGACCTCCTACACCTATGTGTCGGGTCCATCTCCTCGATTTACACTGTGGGTTGCTACACTAGCGACCTTCTTCTATTCCTCCCTACACCAGATGAGCCCGATGCTATCCACAAACTAGAGTTGCTTATCTCGGGTAGAACATCAAGCCCTCCATTCATGAACTTCGACCCAATTGTTCGAGTAGAGGAGGATGATTCACCACTATGTGAGGACCATGAGGGCCTAGAGTTCCTCTCCCTAGGTGACTCTTACCATGACCCCTTCGATCCCTTCCTATACCCACCCACCTTACTCACCACCAACCTTTTCCTACCCCAACCAACCAGGATAGACCAAGCCTACCTCTCTCAATACCCGGCCCACACCAAGTATACCATGACCATGGGTGAAATACCCCTGGGAAACAATGAAGTGCCCCACTCCATGACACATACCTTCTTTGACCCCTACGACCCATTTGAGTGGAAGCTCGAAGGCCACCCCACCACCCCACACAAGGAAGTCACCTATGGGAAAGGAATTTCTGTGTCTTGTCACATCACACCACTTGGCATGAATAGAAAGTCGGGTCCTTTCATACATGACACCCACATGTCAAGTTGGATGCATGATTGGTCCAAAGGTCCTCCGACATTCATCATTGGTCTTAGGCATGTTACGAACATTCACGGATGTCCAGGACCCCCGGCATTTGCTATACCCATGCGCAATAGATTCCCCTACGGATGCCCCGACCCTCCAACCATTATTATGAAGTCCATGCATGATAGGGCCACTTGTGGCTGCCCCGGTCCACCTAAGTTCATCAAGGTCCACATGGCATCAAAGCATGATAGGTCAATTTATGGTTGCCCCGGTCCACCTTTTCACACTACCCACTTTCACAACCACTCACCGCATCATAATGCATGGCATGAGCATACACGCAAGCAAATCACAACGAGCGGTGAGGTTCACAAAGAGCGAGAAAAGGCTCGCGAGCGCCACTTGGAATTCCAAGTAGGCAACCTATTGATGGTGGCATTGGAGTGGCTCTACCCTAGAGTCACCTCAAACTTGAGGGCACGAGGACTTGGACCTTGCCAAGTTCCGAGTGACTTTGGCAACCCGGCTTACGGGTTGGACTTGCTAATGGGGTTTGGGATACACCCAACTTTTGGCGCGGCGGATCTGGCACCCTATATGGGCACCGCGGTGGAACCCAGTGAGCACCTTGAGCCTACCCCCACCTTTGTGAGTGATACCCTCGGAGAGCCTCCACATATCAGCCTGAGAGCCCGACGTGTGCACATGGAGGCAATACTAGGCAAGCAGGGTACCATCGCCAGCAAGAGGGTGTGCCCAAGCCACCGTGAGAGGATGAAGGACCGTCCCCTGGTTGCGGATGTAGGGTTGAGTTTGGAGGTTGAGATTCACCCCGAGCTTCTTTAGAGGACCACGTCCCCGGAGGACCCATACTCGACGGAGTCGAGTTCTCCGCACCCCGAGGGTATGATGGGGACATCACCGGCGATCTCATTTGTTCGAGGATCCTGATGCTCGCCAACAGTGCTACATCTTGTTCGCCACTTTATTCCGAGTCATATGATATATTTTTCATTTTATTATTATGTAATTTTCCCTTTATTTGAGTCAAGTCCCTAGGTTAAGGTGTCATATACCTAGGTTAATTGGCATTAGAGTGGTTAATGAGTCAGTTGGGCCCAATTAAGTGGGCTAGGCCCATGGGCACCCCCTTCTCCCTTAGTTTATTGTCATTAGTCCAAAACTCAGGGTCTTATGTTAAATTGTGGGATTCCTATAAATAGGACCCCAATCCCTCCATTTGGAGCTAATGAATTATTGAGTGAAAATTATCCACAAGAATTGTGCCTCCTTCTCTCTCTAGCGCTCTCTCTCTCTCTCTCTCTCTCTCTCTCTCTCTCTCTCTCTCTCTCTCTCTCTCTCTCTCTCTCTCTAAAGGGGGCAAACCCCATTCTCTCTCCTCCCCACCCCCAATTTCAAAATTCACTCTCTCTCCTCCCTATTCACCTCTCATTAAGACCCCTCCCCCTTCCCCATACCTCCCATTTAATTCCCCTCCAACCCCTAGGTGGAATCCCCTTCTCCTAGGCACCTCTCCCTCCTCCCAAGCAACCTTTCCCCTTCCCCATACAACCTTTCATTTTCCCAAGGGAGAATCCCTTCTCCCAAGCACCCCTTCCCCTCCCCAAGGCAACCCTTCCCATTCCCTAGGCTCCCATTAACCCCTCCATTAACCCACCATTCAAACCAAAGGAGAGATCTCTCCTCCCTCTCTCCTTCCCAACCCAAATTCGCAGCTCCCCCTTCCTCCACTTGCTAGACCACCTCCCAGCCCCCTTTCTGCCCCTCCCACACCTTGTATCACCCCCTAACAGACCCCCACACAGTCAGGTGCCATCCCCACACCCATCCACCCCATTTCCCACCCCATCTACTCCGTCTCCCATCATCTTTCACCACCCTATCCATCTCAGTTCGCAGGCAGCAGTTGGATCCTGACTTGCAGAACCTGTCCTAAGGTCATTCGGTGTCGTCTGGAGGTGCACCATACATCGACGGAAAATTCGTCAAGTTAGCTTCACAGCCGAGGTAGTCTCGCCAGCATCCGACATCCCTGCTGTCTGGAGGGTTCGTTCTCGTTTGACTGCGCAACCGGGAAGTGAACCAGGACCAAAGCTGCAGTGCAGAAGCTTCCACGGTCTCATCCTTCCGTTCCAAGGCACGCCACTTGGCTGGGTCGAAGATCCGCCAGTCCTCTGTCCAACACAGTAAGAGGGACCTCGTTCGGAGTCCAGGACTGCCCGTTCCGAATTTTCTCCCCCAGGTGCGCTGAACAGGCCACTCAGGACCTATCCAGACCCCTCTTCACTCAACGGGCTCCCCCTCTCTGTCCCAACATTTTCTGGTGTCCCCCCTAGCTGCAGCTCAAAGAGGACTTGTCCACGGTCGTACTCGTCCTGGTCCCGTTGCGTTTCAACATCGGGAGCGGGCGTGGTGACTACTTCCACCTGCTGCTGCACCCTGGGACAAGTCCGAACTAGAGCGCAGGGAACCTGATCCAGAGCCCGCCCCCGTCGGTGTCTACGTCAGGATCGTCCATAAAAATTCACAGGCAGTGTTGGGTCTGTCAGCGACGTTTCAGCGCCAGTTTTGTCGACCTTCGAGTTCGGAGGAGTGTGTGGCAGCGTCTACATCAACCCCCTATCCGGGTATTCCAGAATAGGGCAGATCGTTCGGCACTAGCTAGTTCACCACCCCACCCCGCCTGGCCGGCTTAACGCCCCTCCCTGTGTGGAGGTAGTGTTTGTTTGTAACTGAAATTTCCCTTTCCCTAGTCCAACCCCCCTGCGTGGGGAGTAGTGCATGTAATATTTGAACAGGGGAAGCTACACCGACGCAGTGTGCAGGGAACCCACACTCCCCCGCTCGCCCCCGTCTCCGGCCGGGATCGGTGTCTTCACACCGATCAGGTGAGCTTCGGGCCACTCTCCTCTGCTGGTGTCTTACCTTTGCTTAGCTTAGTATTATCTCTAGTTGCGCCGTCGGCAGTGAGAGAGGACTTGTTCCAATTTTCCATCAATTCGAGTGCTACCGCGGGTGAGTTGTGAGGGAGACACTACATCCCACGCCCTCGGCGTGCCGGCCGCCCTTGAAGTTGGGCATCCCTATCCCATTGGGGTCCATCTCCAGCCAGCCATATCCTTGGTGTTAGTGTTGGTGTGCTACAGGCCAATTTCGGGTCGGGTAGGCCCAATAGTTGTACGATCTTGTTCATTATTAATAAAGTGGTGTTTGAGCGTAAATATGCGATTGTGTTACTTTACGTTGTCCCTATGATATGTGGTTGTAAAGTCAACTCGAGATGGGATCTCGATTATGAGACTGACTTTACATGAACACATACCTTAAACTGTTCCTGGTTGGAGGGTAATCACTCGGGGACTTTGATTACCTATTAAACCAGTACACATGATGTGTTAGTGGTCAGTCTCATGGTCAATGGTGCAGGGCACCAACACATATGTGTAGGTGTATGTCCTTGGAGGATGTACACTGAACTGATCCACTATTGGATCTTCAGATGGTTGATTATACCTAATGTCAACTCAAGATCCAACAGTCTCAGTAGCATCGTTGGTCCTTTGACCTGAGACATTGATCGGATCTTACACGAGGACTGGAATGGTTTAATTACTTGGAAAAGTGACTTTAACCATAAGTCATGAGTTGCCGAGTCGTTAACCACTCCAGGATACTTGTGAAGATCGTCAATGGTCAAGAATGGATCGCTCATTGTCGGGTATATATCAGACAGTTAATGGGTCATGATATTGACGCTCCGTTAAATCCCTGGCCAGGGTCGTATGAGTTCGTTTAGAACGGACGTCATACACTTTAAGGAGGTCATAGTCAAATGGCACGATCATGGGGTTTGCCAGAAACCGTACCCTCGATCGTACCAGACTCATAGAAGGAGCGAGATATTATATCGATGCGGTAAATGTGGACTTGCAGGTACCAGACAGGCTGGTTTAAACCCGACGTCCTCTAGGATCACGCGGATTTGCTTGACCCAACGTGATCGAAGGTTCGGAATGAAGTAAACTATTATTCATCTCTTGTAGAAGCGAATAATACGTTTAATTTACTTCTAATTAGGAATTAGAAGTTAATGGACCTTAAACTAGAGTGACTATGGGCCTAGAGGATCACACACAATAGATTCTTGGGTGACGGATTGTTATTATACAAGTGTATGTATTAATTCCCTTTAATTCCTTTTGAAAAGGAGTGTAAATGAGACTTAATACATATGTATAATAGAGGAAAGGTCATATAAATAATTTTGGTTCTTTGGAGGTCTTTAGAAAAGGGCCAAAACTCTATATATAACCACCTACGTGAGTTCATTCGAACGCTTGAGCCTTCACTTCTTCCAACCTCTTAAGCTTAAGCAAGCACATAAGCTTAAGAGGAGGATTAGCCTCCCCCCTTTCTCCCCTTTGCTCTCTCTCTCTCCAAAAGGTGATAGAGTCGGGGAAAGTTACGTCGGGGAGGTACCGTCGCTGCGCAAGGGTCCGTGTGGATCTGCTTTAGAGGCCGTACAGCTGTACGGCTCGATATTCTGCATCGGGCATCGCGGACAGCGTCGTTTCGCGCAAGGTGAAACACGCAACCCGTAATTAGGGTCTTAGAAATACCGATTAGAGCATAGATTAAGCTTTCCATAACACCGGGATCGGATAAATGAATTTTTGTTATCCGCTGCGTCGCCCGTAGGTGCTGTGTGAAACCTTACAGTGGTATCAGAGCCAGGTTCGTGCTCTGGTCGATGTTTTTATCGCCGTTAAGGACCGTGTTTTAGGGGCATTAAATCTTCAATTATTATTTGTAAGACATGAGTGCTGGGCATTTCTGTTTTTCCTGCATGCTGTGCGCCCGCGGGGGCAGCCGCGTGGGCGGGCGCCGCCCACGCGGGACGCCCGCGTGGCGGGCGCCCGCAGGCGGCGCCCGCAAGTCGGGGGCGGGCGCCACGTGGCGGGCCCGCGCGCCGGTCAGTGCCCGCGTTGCGGGCGCCGTCCCGCGATGCGGGCGACGCCCGCCGTGGGCGTGTCCGCGCCCGCGCGCGTGGGCGCCGCCCATGCGCGAGCGCGGCGGGCCCGCCCCGGCCGATTTTTTTAAATAAAAAAATATATTTTATTCTGATTTAATTTATTATGTGCAAAATAATAATATATATATTAGATATATATATCAAAATGCACAGTAAATTAAATAGAATTTTATCGAGTAGGTTAAATAGTGTTATCTCAATAGTAAATGTCGAATGGGAAATTTTATTTAACCGATTTGAATTTACCGAGGTGAGATAATTACTATTTATCTTAAGATAAAATGGTAATAATTGAAGTTACTTCAGTAAATTTTAATTTTTGAATTTTTAATTATTAGATAATTAGAAAATACAAATTTTGAATTTTGTTGAAGTTAAATGTAAAAAAATTCAATTATTTGAATTTTAATTATTAGATAATTATTAAATTCAAATTTTGAATTTTAGAAAAATTACTAATTGAGGATACTTGCATTATTTTTAATTTATTTTCAAACAAAATTATTGGATAATTAGTTTAAATTTAAATCTAAATTATTGGCATGTTTAAATTTTGAATTTAAATTTGATTATTGGATAATTAAATTTAAATTTAAATTTATTTAATTATCTCAATTAGATGCCCCTATAGAAAATGATGGTTCTTTACATGCTCTACTTTATTTACCTGGTATTGGCCTGCTTGTGTGTTTAATTTTAGTTAATCATGCTTTGATTTTTAAAATTAAACAAAGCTAGCCTATTTTTGTTTGCACATCCCATTTTTAAATTCAAAAGTAAGGATTATGTTCAGAAAATAACCCTTGATTGATTTTATTTGAATGAGTTGGCAAGTGATCATGGACTTGGAATAATGTAATTAATTGGGGTCTGCGAACCTCCTTTCTCTCTCTGTTAAAATTCCAATGTACTTCTATCTTCCTCCGTTGTTGTACTCGCCCTAAGGGCTGCTGGAATTTGAGTCACATATAATTTAATTTTTCCAGCCTGCGTGCCGTGTAAAAGTTGTAATTGATGCGGCGTCGGAGTTTGAAAGCACGGAGCACACCCGACGAGGACGATCTAGCTGCTTCGGAAGCGGGCCGGATGTCTTAGTTACATTAGGGTTAAAGTCCATGATCACTTGCGTTTAATTTTGCATTGGATGCATTTACTTTGTGCAAACTACTAGGTACGGTAAATATATTGGATATATTTATATTACCACCTAGGGTGAGATCAAGATAAAATTGAATTCTCTCGCGCTTAAATTTTAGATCTGGTAAGCGTGGCTCTAGGAGTCGTCGTGGCCCTCCATCATTATGGAGTGAATGAACGTCTTCATTTCATGGATTTGTTGTACTTTCCACAAGGTTCATGAGTTTGGGGGCTGGATTAAACTCCAAGGCTCGGCCTCAATGGGGTGAGGAATTGAACTCGGCCTTGTTGTGCTTTCCACAAGGGTCGGGTCATGAACTCATTGCTATGTAGTAATGATGGTTAGATCTAACCGAGAATATCCTTTGTTGTGCTTTCCACAAGGGGATGATTTCTCGGGGGCCGAATATCAGATATTGCATTAGATGCAAGTGCCTGTTGACTGCCCTTGAGATGGTGTATGGCTTGTTGTGCTTTCCACAAGGTCGTACATCAGTCTCGTTGGGATTCCGACCCACTAGGTTGATCTCGCTGACCTCCCGTTCTATATACTGAGGGTTATATAGTCCGATCAAAAAATAGTGGGACTAACTAAGATAGAAAACCATATCTAAGTTAGAATTTGAACACATGCTAAGTTGTCTTTTATTTCTTATCCAGATTATAATGTCGTCGTCCAACCCCCTCCGCGGTATCTTGGATGCAAATAGATTAACTGGACCGAACTACTCGGATTGGCTGCGTAATCTACGCATAGTCCTTACCGCCGAAAAGATTACGTACGTGTTGGACACGGTTCATTCTGAGCCAGCTCCTGATGCCGACGAGGGCGAGCTACTGGCTTATGCCAAGTGGTCTGAGGACTCCTCCCTTGCCTAATGTTACATGTTGGCCTCTATGGCTCCCGAGCTGCAGAGGCAATTCGAAAAGACTGATTGTAGAAGTATACTTCTCAATCTACGCCAGCTCTTCGGGGAGCAGGGTAGGATTGAGAGGTATGACATCTCCAAAAGGCTTTTCAGGACACGGATGTCTGAGGGTTCATCAGTACAGGCCCATGTACTGAAAATGATGGAGTGGATTGAAAGACTCAATGCATTGGGGTTCAAGTTAGATCTTGAACTATGCATTGATCTTATACTCCAGTCATTGCCCGATTCCTTTTCTTCCTTCATCATGAACTTTAACATGAACAGGATTGAAGCAACTCTCCCAGAGCTGCTCAATATGTTAAAGAGTGCTGAAGGAACCAAGCAGAAAGATAAACCATCTTCGTCTGTAATGATTGTTGGCCGGGCCAACAAGAAAAGGAAGGCCTCTCAAATATCCACCACAAGTAACAAAGGGAAGGGAAAGAAAAAGGCCATGGGTAAGCAACTCGCCAAAGTTGACAAAGGGAAGGGCAAGAAGAATGAAAAGGAAGACAAATATTTTCGATGCGGGGAAACTGGGCATTGGAAAAGGAATTGCAAGGCAATTCTAAATGAAGGTATTTTTGTCATAGATCTTAATTTGTCATATATGGAATCCACATCATGGGTATTGGATACTGGATGTGCATCTCACATCTGTAATTCTGTGCAGGTGCTGGCAAATAGAAGGTGATTGGGTAAAAAGGAGATTGAACTGAGGATGGGAAATGGAGCTTTGGTTTCTGCCAAAGCTGTCGGGACTGCACGCCTCAGTTTACCTTCAGGAGTCATTCTGGAGCTGAATGACTGTTATTATGTTCCTAATATTATTAAGAACATTATTTAAATCTCTGGCTTGTATAACATTGGATATACATTGACTTTTAATAGCACTGGGTGCTCTATAATGAATAATGGTTTGATTATAACCAATGGTTCATTAGTCAATGGCCTTTATGTATTAGATACACGTTCTAATATTATGCAAATTTCCAATGCGGATGAAGTGAATTCTGCATTTCTATGGCATTGCAGACTTGGTCATGTAGGTGAGAAAAGAGTCTCTCACTTACACTCAAATGGGTATTTGAATTCGTTCGAATACAAGCCACTTGATACCTTTGAGTCGTGTCTTATGGGGAAAATGACCAAGGCTCCTTTTGGTGGACATGGTGAGAGGGCTGTTGACCTTCTCGAACTCATACACTCGGATGTGTGTGGACCCATGTCCATAGAAGTAAAAGGAGGTTATCTCTATTTCATTTCTTTTATTGATGACTTCTCTAGATATGTCTATGTGTATTTAATAAGACATAAATCACAAGCCTTTGAGAAGTTTAAGGAATACAAAAAGGAAGTAGAGAAATAGACTGGCAAAAGTATTAAGGCTCTTCAATCGGATCGAGGAGGTGAATACTTAAGCCATGAATTCACTTCTTATCTTAAAGGCCATGGAATAGTTTCTCAGTGGACTCCACCGTATACACCACATCACAATGGTGTATCCGAAAGGAGAAACAAGACCTTGTTAGACATGGTCCGATCCATGATGTCTATGTCAGGACTACCCTTGTCACTCTGGGGCTATGCGTTAGAGACTGCGGCTTATTTATTGAATAGGATCTCAAGTAAATCAGTTCCTTCTATACCATATGAGATATGGAAGGGTAGGAAACCAAATTTTAATCACATTAAAATTTGGGGGTGTCCTGCTCATGTAAAGAAGAACGAGAGTGATAAGCTTGAGTCGAGAACCGATAAGTGTAGGTTTGTGGGATATCCAAAGAAGACGTTTGGATATTATTTCTATCACCCTTCTGAGCAAAGGGTCTTAGTGGCCAAGAGAGCTGTATTTCTGGAAAGAGAATATCTACTCTAGAAAAATAGTGGGAGCCAGATAGAATTGGACGAGGTCCAAGAACCACAACCCATAGACACAAACTCATTAGATGAGACGGTATCGGTTGATCCTATTCAAAGTGAGACACTGACACTACGGAGATCTGGTAGATTACCGAGAGAACCTGAGAGATATGTTGGACATGTCTCAGAGGGGTCCTCTAGGGTATGTATCGATGAGGATGATGATCCTCAGTCGTACCAGGAGGTGATCCGTAGTGTAGACTCTGAGAAATGGCAAGAGGTAATGGATTCAGAGATCCAGTCCATGTACACCAACAAAGTTTGGAACTTAGTTGATGTACCCGAAGGGAAGGTCCCTATCGACTGCAAATGGATTTTCAAAAGGAAAATCGATGCAGATGGACAGGTTGACACATACAAGTCTAGACTAGTGGCGAAAGGATATCGTCAAAGGCAAGGCATTGACTATGACGAGATGTTTTCGCCGGTAGCCATGGTTAAGTCAATCAGAATCCTTCTTGCCATTGCTGCATACCTGGATTATGAGATCTGGCAAATGGATGTGAAGACAGCTTTTCTTAATGGAAACTTGTAAGAAGAGGTGTACATGGTACAACCTGAAGGATTCACCTCCAAGCTACATCCTAATAAGGTATGCAAACTTCAAAGGTCCATTTATGGATAAAAGCAGGCATCTAGAAGCCGGAACTTGATATTTGCCGAGGCTGTCAAATCTTTCAACTTCATTCGGAATGAAGATGAACCCTGTGTTTACAAGAAGGTCAGTGGGAGCTGAGTTACCTTCTTGGTACTTTATGTTGATGACATCTTACTCATTGGGAATGATGTAGAGATGTTGACATCAACTAAGTCTTGGTTGTCCAAGACCTTCTCCATGAAGGATTTGGGAGAAGCATCCTATGTGCTGGGCATAAGGATCTATCGAGATAGATCTAAAAGGATGCTAGGATTATCCCAATCCATGTACATAGACACTATCCTCAAAAGGTTTAGGATGGAAAATTCCAAGAGAGGTCTCATTCCCATGAGACATGGAATTTGCCTATCCAAGGGGATGAGTCCTAAAACTTCTGAGGAGGTGGCACACATGAATAAGGTACCCTATGCTTCGGCGATAGGGTCAATCATGTATGCAATGCTATGTACACGGCCTGATGTTGCCAATGCTTTGAGCATTGTCAGTAGATATCAGGCAAATCCAGGCGAAGAGCACTGGAAGGCAGTAAAGGGCATCCTTAAGTACCTACGAAGGGCTAAGGATCTTTTTCTGCTTTATGGAGGAGAGGACCTACAGCTTAGAGCTTTCACAGATTCTAGTTTCAAGTCAGATCCAGATGACTGCAAATCCATGTCTGGATTTGTATTCATGTTGAATGGAGGGGCAGTCAGTTGGAGAAGCTCCAAGCAAGACACGACTGCAGACTCAACGACGGAGGCGAAATATATTGCTGCAGCTGAAGCTGCTAAAGAAGCCGTCAGGATGAAGAAATTCATCTTGGAACTTTGCGTAGTTCCCGAGATATCAGCTCCCATCCCATTATTTTGTGATAATAATGGGGCCATCGCCCAGGCGAAGGAACCGAGATCTCACCAAAGGTCAAAGCATATTCTCAGGCGCTTTCACCTTATTCGGGAGATTGTTGATAGTGGAGATGTGATGGTAGAGCGTGTACCGTCAGAAGATAACATAGCAGATCCACTGACTAAGCCTTTGACACAGACTGTATTTGAGCGTCATCGGGATAAATGGGCCTTAAAGTTGTGGGCAATTGGCTATAGTTCAAGTGGGAGATTGTTAGTGTTGGTGTGCTACAGGCCAATTTCGGGTCGGGTAGGCCCAATAGTTGTACGATCTTGTTCATTATTAATAAAGTGGTATTTGAGCGTAAATATGCGATTGTGTTACTTTACGTTGTCCCTAGGATATGTGGTTGTAAAGTCAACTCGAGATGGGATCTCGATTATGAGACTGACTTTACATGAACACATACCTTAAACTGTTCCTGGTTGGAGGGTAATCACTCTGGGACTTTGATTACCTATTAAACCAGTACACATGATGTGTTAGTGATCAGTCTCATGGTCAATAGTGCAGGGCACCAACACATATGTGTAGGTGTATGTCCTTGGAGGATGTATACTGAACTGATCCGCTATTGGATCTTCAGATGGTTGATTATACCTAATGTCAACTCAAGATCCAACAGTCTCAGTAGCATCGTTGGTCCTTTGACCTGAGACATTGATCAGATCTTACACGAGGACTGGAATGGTTTAATTACTTGGCTAAGTGACTTTAACCATAAGTCATGAGTTGCCGAGTCATTAACCACTCCAGGATACGTGTGAAGATCGTCAATGGTCAAGAAGGGATCGCTCACTATCGGGTATATATCAGACAGTTAATGGGTCATGATATTGACGCTCCGTTAAATCCCTGGCCAGGGTCGTATGAGTTCGTTTAGAATGGACGTCATACACTTTAAGGAGGTCATAGTCAAATGGCACGATCATGGGGTTTGACAAAAACCGTACCCTCGATCGTACCAGACTCATAGAAGGAGCGAGGGATTATATCGATGCGGTAACTGTGGACTTGCAGGTACCAGACAGGCTGGTTTAAACCCAACGTCCTCTAGGATCACGCGGATTTGCTTGACCCAACGTGATCGAAGGTTCGGAATGAATTAAACTATTATTCGGCTCTTGTAGAAGCGAATAATACGTTTAATTTACTTCTAATTAGGAATTAGAAGTTAATGGGCCTTAAACTAGAGTGACTATGGGCCTAGAGGATCATACACAATGGATTCTTGGGTGACATATTATTATTATACAAGTGTATGTATTAATTCCCTTTAATTCCTTTTGGAAAGGAGTGTAAATGGGGCTTAATACATATGTATAATAGAGGACATGTCATATATACAATTTTGGTCCTTTGGAGGTCTTTAGAAAAGGGCCAAAACTCTATATATAACCACCTACGTGAGTTCATTCGAACGCTTGAGCCTTCACTTCTTCCAACCTCTTAAGCTTAAGCAAGCACATAAGCTAAAGAGGAGGATTAGCCTCCCCCCTTTCTCCCCTTTGCTCTCTCTCTCTCCAGAAGGTGATAGAGTCAGGGAAAGTTGCGCCGGGGAGGTACCGTCGCTGCGCAAGGGTCCGTGTGGATCTGCTCTAGAGGCCGTATAGCTGTACGGCTCGATATTCTGCATCGGACATCGCGGACAGCGTCGTTCCGCGCAAGGTGAAACACGCAATCCGTAATTAGGGTCTTAGAAACACCGATTAGATCATAGATTAAGTTTTCCACAACACCGGGATCGGGCAAATGAATTTTTGTTATCCGCTGCGTCGCCCGTAGGTGCTGTGCAAAACCTTACACTTGGAACCCCAAGGTCCAACTTCGGACCCTCACCATCATCGCCGGTCCGCCTACGGGCCCGGGTGCCCGCATCGCGGGTGAACCCGCTTGTGAGATATCGCCGTTCGGCCCGGTTGCTTGCAAATTCAGGTCCAAGGGGTCGTGTCACATCACTTAGGTATGAAGCTAATACATGCTAATTTTCTAAGATTTAAGATAACACATGCTTTATAAACACTAAATATCGCATGGAAATGAGCCTAAGACTAAATGCCTAGACTAATCATCCTAGATTCGCTACTAGTTTAGTTAAAAATTGAGAACACCTACCTTGTTGGAAGATCTCTAGCAGTAGCAGAACCCTTCTAGGTGACTGTGTAATCCCTGCAGAGCTTTGCCCCAACCTTAGCTAACCTAGAATAGGGGTAGCAAAGGGTATGTTATAGGGTCTGGTATGACCGGATAGGGGGGCAAGATCTGGAATAATGGGGCTTTACAGCTTGTACAGGCTGGAGAGATAAGGGATAATGTTTGGACAGCCAATCCATGGCCCAGATCGTAAAGTCTGTCTTCCACATTCATACACGATCCCTCTTCAATGTGCACACTTTCAAAGTCTGTACATCCTCAAAGTCTATACATTGGCCTCCTCAAAGTCTGTACGTCCTCTCCCTCTCAAAGTCTATCTGTACATCCTCTCCTTCTCAAAGTCTATACATTGGCTTCTATCACAAAGTCTGTACATCCTCTCAAAGTCTATACATTGGCTTCACAAGTCTGTACATCCTCTCCCTCTCAAAGTCTATACATTGGCTTCCATCACAAAGTCTGTACATCATCACAAAGTCTGTACCCTCTCAAAGTCTATACATTGGCTTCACAAGTTCACAAGTGTTGGGTCCCGTAGTGCAGGAACACGGATCTAGAGGGGGGGTGAATAGATCCTTGTGCTAAAAACTATGTCCAATTAAAAACACAAACTACCACAGAGCGGAATTTACAAGATTGATAGGATTGAGGAAATTAATCTAAACAACTTTAAACTTAATTCACTCAATCTCACCGAGCTCACACGATTACATAACTAGATAGTAGACAACACACAATCACACAAATCAAACCACAAAACACGGGGATTTTTAAGGTGGTTCGGGACCACGACGGGCTCCCTACGTCCACCCCTCACCAAACCGGTGAGGCTTCACTACACGCTACAAAGTGTAGCAACACGGGGAAGAACCCCAACACACACACGCTGCTTTCGCAGCAAACCACACACGAGGCCTCGCCTCAAACTACTGCCACAGCAGCACACACACACACACACGTTGGGGAACACACTCCGAACTGTATACTTCACACGGAGACACAACTCTGTCCACACACACGTAGGACAAGGCCTACACAACCACACGGGAGAAAACTCCCAACAACACACGCGGATATACTCCGCACAGATCGACACACAAGAGACCACACAAACACTCGGAGACCCCTTTCTCCGAACACCCACACAAAATATTCTGTCAAATGTATATGTAACAATCACAAATATATGCTATGACCTTCCACACAAATTCTATAGATGTAAACTAGAAGAATGCATCAAGTATAAGGCTCCCCCTTCTTCATCAAAATCCGATTCTCCTTGCTCATTGAGGGATGATCATAATCTTGACATCATCTTCTTCCTCTCCTCTAGCCGCTTCTCTTTTCCTTATTCCAATCTCCTCTCTTCACCTGAAAGAGTAGATAGACATAATGAGTTCAATCTTTAAGCTAATCTCAAAAAAAAATATAGATCATAGAACATATCACAAAGAACTGATAGAAGACATAGAAGTGATCCCCCTTTGTTTTCCAAGGCCGGTTGATGATGTTCCTTGAACCACGAGTTGGAGGGTAGCCGGATGACGACGATTCTTACGTCCTCTTGATCCTCTCTTCGATCCGCTCCTTTTTTTCTTCTTCCACGAGCTCCAGATCTTCACGGATGTAGATTATATCCTCCTTGGAAGAGCTCCACCACGTTTTCCCCTTTTCTTCACCTATACGAATGAACAAAATGAGCATTAGGGTTTTTGAACTCCCAAATTCGTAACTCTTATATAAGCAACTTAAGGGGTGAGGAAAAGACTCATAAAACCCTCCTAATACATGTTAAAAACACCTTAATAACAATAGAAACTAATAGGGGGTAGTATGATAATGTTTGAAAGGGTTTTCAATGGATTTTAAACACTTTCGGAACTCCCGTCCGGAAGGGGTCGACCCTTGGGGTCGACCCTCGGGCAACAGGTTGCTGGAAAACACAAAACAGCACCTTGTGTTACAGGGGTCGACCCTTGGGGTCGACCCCTGGGGTCGACCCTTTCAGGCAGGTTACATAAAAAATAGCACTACGCGGTTCGGCGGCAGGAATTATTTCTTCTAGATCCGAACTCCGATCGAAGTGAGACTAGAGGCGTTGGAAAGAGGACTCACAGAGCTACAACATATAATTTTTATGGGGAGATCCAACGGTTGGATTGAAAATGGTGAAGACTGTAAGACAGTTTGAGTTTAAAAAATAACTAAAACCTCCATCAAACCAAAGGGAAACAATTGATTAAATGTTACCATAATCCCATGAAGATCAACAATGATTTTGCATCCTGAAAAATATGATAAATCAAGAGGTTAGATCAAGATCAAAATATATGGGTCATGTATTAACATATGAAGCTAGTTTTGAGACCGAGACCCAAAAGTCATGAAATGTGATTGCGAAATCATGAGCATGAGGCATATGAGCATTCCCATGATAGATCAGTATCAAGGCATTAGAGAACTCAATTTTCCAGTTCAAGATTAGAAGAGTCTCACCATGGATTCTAATATAACTTCTTACCTTGAAGCAATATTACCCTGCACTATATGGCAATGAACTCATAAGCAAGTTGATATTAAACCGAATCTCAAGATCCCAATTTCAACCCAATTCTCCTACAAGGCATTTCACTAACCATTTAAGCCATGTGATCCGAAGGACAAGGAACCATCATTCAAACTTTCAAACCACACATCATTTCCTTGGGGGTAAGCCATGATATTTGCATCTCAATCATTCATTTAGCATTACCAAGGTACACATGCATGACATGTGGCTCAATAGGACATGATGCTCGAGTATGCTTTTCACAAAGACCTTTCACATTGAAGATAGAGCAATCTCCCCAGGTGTAGATGGTATATGCAATGTGCTAACATCAAAGCACGTATGAGCCTTATAGTGACGCAGATGTATCCACATGATGATATCCCAAAAGAAACAGTTTGTAATCATTTTCCACAATCATTTTATACTTCATACACATGAAGACATGAGTAACCATTCACGCACAAGACCAAGCAACAAGGGCATTTTGTAATCATCAAAATCACATACACAACAATCTCCCCCATTTTGATGATGACAAAATATTACATTATGCTATAATGCTCTCTCCCCCTTTGACATAATCAGAAATGGGGATCATGATGGGGAATCCAGAATGGCAAGAACCCATGGACAACCGGATTATGAAGAGAACCAATGTGCGGATGCATGAACTAATGGCAGAACTGTTGGAAACCAATTGTTGAAATGAAACTCTTATACCAAGTGTCTGACACCAATTGTGGAAAGTGGAAATACAAATGTGGATAATGTGGTCATACAAGATGACAAAACGATATGCAAATGCACATGAGTTGCAGCAATTGGAAATGGCGTATGGCATGAACAATGTTGAGCCAGCAAATAAGCACTCAAACACCAACAGAAAGGTATTGACTCATGTAAGACATGATGAGTTAAGCAAATAAGATCACATGCAAAGCTCCCCCATTGACATTGACACATTAGATGACTGTTTTGAATTTCAAATTTGATTTTTAGTTTTCTTGTGAAATGCATGAAACATGACGTATGAAAATGATGAGACATGAAATGCATACAATGTAATCAAGCAGATATCTATAGATACATGCAACATAACTCCTTCACAAGAAGTGATACCAATTTATTTACAGTGAGGGCATAGGTGTAGGAAAAGTGCAAGTGAGTCATTAAGTTCAGAATGCTCATGTTTACACTTAGAGGATTATGCAGATAAATAGGAGAAGACGTACAGCAGGTCATTGCAATTAATCAAATTTTCAGAATACATATCAAATCAAATTACCATGTGCAAGTGAGTAACATGAGAATGAAGTTTAGCCATATGGATAACCAGATTTTCAAGTAAACACAATAGTAAGTGTACAAACTGCATTTCAATCTAGAGAACAGCGTATTGGAGACTTCGCTCTACCTCAATCAAATATATCATCAGAAATTTTCATACTGACAATCTGAATTTTTCCAAGAAGGATCAGGTTCAACATAATTCCTTTTTACGCGAGGAGACACATGGAGCTCATGCCATAATCCCCGGTTACTCAGAATACTTAACCTTGTCACCTCATTTGAACAGAGATACTGTAGTCAACACTTTTCAGAAATGAACCACATCACGTCTCAGGTGACATGTGCCCAGTTTACTCAGTGAGACTTAGCATTGCTCTGCCTTTCATTCCAACCAATTTTTTTTTATGCAGAGGCAGGCAACTTTTTCCTCAACTGTCTCTTATCATCCATGCAGCAAGTTGAATTACTTTAGAGTGTTGAAATGAAATTCCTATATCCTTATGAATAACACTCAATTTCACATTAAAGTGCATGAAGTGTACGAATTTGATTTAACATGTATGGAGAAAATTTAACTTAAAATAGGATAGTGTAGCTCCCCCTATGTAAATGCAATAAGCATGAAATGCTCCCCTTAAGAGTTTGACATGAAGCACACTTGTTAAGACTCAGATGCAACATTATTTAACAATGGAGTATTCGGTCTTAGAAGTTTCAAAGGAAGGGGTTGAATAGCATATAATAACATGCAAGCATACAATAGAGATATGCATATGCAATGCAAAATGAAAAGGTATGCAATTTCAATACTTGAAATGTTGGCTCCAAAGATATGATGACCAATGTTGGAAGTATTCTTTTTGGCATTTATGCAACATGAAATGTTCAAGATGATGCATTTCAAAATATGCACTATATGCATGCTAGAAATGCCAACTATGCAACAAGACACACGATGAGCTTCATCTTCCAAAAATACTATGTGAATGATATGTAGAGAGTGATTTGCAAATATGCAATGTGATGCACGATTTCAGATTTCACATGACACTCTATATGCACCTAATGCAACTAATGCATGACACGCATTGCCAAATGTTAAAATGTGAGGACACCACTTTATTCTGAAAAGAGAATTCAGAAAATTTATCCAGAGCATCAAAACCATCACATGTGAACTTTTCTTGAAAATAGTTGTGCTTTTAACCAAAAAGATGAGTGGCACATTGGTAAAGACCATGGAACATTGATCAACTTCAGTCCTCAAAAAGTTCAGCCACAGAACAACATCATCATGCTGAGAGAATGGAAAACATCAATCTCAAAATTTTCAGCATGTAAAACTCCCCCATAATCAATGCATGATTTCAGAAAATTCATTTAAGTTGGATGCCATATGCATAAATGATTCATGGTACCAGGCGGAGGCATATTCTCACGCATGGTGATAGCTTTCAGATAGGCTTGACCTATCCTTCCACATGTCACTATTTTATATACCATGTAATCATTGAAATGATGACCAGAAACAAATGTATGCACATTTGACATCTGGAGTTTAGCAAAAGGCATTCAATAGCTACACTCTCATATATACTGCTCAGATGTTCCAATGTCATTCAGCCAAACATTCATTTTCCACATGGTCAAAAGCAACCAAAGAGTATTCACGATTTCAAAATCATTGTCTGTCAAGATATGGCATTGACATCAAGATTAAAGAGTTTCAAACAAACACTTTATTTCCTCACCTCTGTCTTGAGTTACCTTTATTGACATTTTCAGATTCTTTGCTCTATTTCGCTTGTTGTCATCTTCATCATCAATAAGCTCCTTTCTTTCTCTCCTGCAGGAAATATATCGATATTAGCCAAAGGAGTTCCATTGAGACCCTAAATTCGCATTTCATATAAGGCAGCACATAAGGATATGACAAGATCAAGAACCCCATGCCAAAACCCTTCCAAAACCCCTCTAGGATAATGGGGTTAAAAGTTCAAACCAATCGGTCCTCAAGATGGGCCTTTCGACACTAACTTAGGAACAAGCAAAACTGCTTAAGACAGTTAATCTGAGCCCAGAAAAGCCAAACATGAATTAAACTCCATCTAGGCACATGGTGATACATTCAAACATTTGAATTCTTACCATGATTTCAGGGGTTGATGGTCATTATCAAACCTGCACTGTAAAGAGTTCAATTCATATCAATCTCAGTTCAATACAAGTTGTTCACTCAAGCTGACATGAGTTCAAAGTTCAGTTTAGAAATTTCAAGTGTAGCCCAAGAGTGTAAAGAGTCAAGTCTAAGCACATGTGTAGACAAGGTTGATGCACATAAAACACACAAGACAACCTCTTCAAACCTGCATATTAGAGACTTAAATTTCAGCAACATGAACTTAGAATCCACACAAACGATGTGCACAAACATGAACAACCAACTTACAAATCAGTGTGAAATCAAGGACAAGCATATGTTAACCAAGGCATCACCCCAGAACTGGCCAAGTCGACTTAAAGCCTTCCTCTTGGCCACATGGCAATCCTGCAACAAAGTTCTCATTTGGTTATTTTGGGTACCCAAACCTTCTTGGGTCCCGGATGGTTAGTTGCACCTCTAGTGGGTGCCTTCCACTATTTTTGGGCATGCATATCATCAAAATACTTTAAGGAGCAAACATTCATGGTATGCCCAAACTCACCACAATAATGACAACAACCAAGAAACTTCACAGAATTCTCATAAACATGACAATCAAATTTCGGTGATTTGACATGAATGTTATCACTATAAGCATGGAAATATTTCTTCTTCACAACAGGATGAGCATGAAGTTTTTGTGGGTTTACAAAAGTATAATTATTTTTGACTTTGAAAATTTTTCTTTCATTTGCTTGCGAACACTATGACACACGGTGTCCTAGCTTTCCACATGTAAAACAACCACCCCTTTTTCTTTTGGAAACAAGTTTATTTTTGCATGCTTTCAAATCATCCGATTTCATCAAAAAGCAATCATGCATCATATGACCAAGTTCACCACAATAAAAATATGATATTTTCTTTATGGATGCATGTGTGTGTGCAACATGATTTTTCATGGCATTCATCGTGACACCAACAACATTTTTAGCCTTTTGATGCAGGTTTTGTTTCTTCTTCAGACTTTTATTTGATTGCTTTGTTGTTTGAGGAACAGATTGATTTGGAGACCCATTTTATGTGCTGGCTATATTAGAACCATGGACAAATGATGTGTAGACTTTGTTTTTAAAGTTCTTTTTGTTCACAGGATTATAGCCCAGTCCTTCTCTTTGGAAATTCACCATAGTCCCCAATATCTTGTTCAGATTTTCTTCCCCATTCACAAACTTACACAAAGAAGCATTCAGATCAAGAATTTCTTTTTCAAGTGATGAAATATGCAATTCATAGGAAATGATCTCATTTTCACAAGAAATGACTTTTTCATTCAATTGAGCATTGATGGTTTGGTAGCTTCCCATCTTTTGTTCTAACACAAGCATCTTGTCAGATTCATCAACAATCACAGATTTCCCTTTTTCAAGTTTTTCAAGATTTTTTAATCTACTTTCAAGCAGGGAGATCTGAATTAGCATTGCACTATTCTCCTTTTTGAGTTCTTCATTTTCATTTGCAAGTTTATCATTCATAATCAATTCATTGCAAATATCCTGATCAATTGAGTTTGATTCCATTTTGTTTCTTAGATCTTTTTCAGTTTTCTCCAATTGATCAATTGTGTTTTTGAGGGCAACATTTTCATTTCTCAAACAAGCAATGGTTTCTTTGTGACATTCAACATCATGCTCTAAAAGATCATTGAAGTTAACAAGCTCAGAACATTTATCACAAGAACCATTTTCATGGACCAAGTTTTCAGATTTCTTTTTCAATTTTCTATTTTCTGACTTGACTTTCATTAAAGCTTCAACAAGATCGTCAAGAGTAAATTCTTCAGAATCAGAATTTACCTCTTCTGTATTTTTGTCACTTTGTTGATCAGCATCATCGGCCATGAGACATTTTTATCTTTCCGTTTCTTGAGCTTTAATCAACCGGTCCATAAGCTCTTTGACGTCCTACAAGAAGATGCAAATAGATACTTGTTACTACTTACAGAAGCTTTCAATAAACTCAAAGCAGTAACATTATCATGATGCATCATTTTATCCTGATTAGACCACTTGGTCTCATCTAGAGGTAATATGTGTGGACCATGACAAATCAATTTCCAAAGACTAGGATTAATAGAATTGATCACCACACATAGTTTGCCTAGCCATGAATCAAAATTCAAACCAGTGAAGATTGACAAATAGTTCATTGATATATGTTCAGTAGAAAAATTCATGATTGTGGAATGCACTGGGATCACTCTGTAGATCGCAAGATCTAGAGACAACAGAGCCTCGCTCTGATACCAATTGTTGGGTCCCGTAGTGCAGGAACATGGATCTAGAGGGGGGGTGAATAGATCCTTGTGCTAAAAATTATGTCCAATTAAAAACACAAACTACCACACAACGGAATTTACAAGATTGATAGGATTGAGGAAATTAATCTAAACAACTTTAAACTTAATTCACTCAATCTCACCGAGCTCACACGATTACATAACTAGATAGTAGACAACACACAATCACACAAATCAAATCACAAAACACGGGGATTTTTAAGGTGGTTCGGGACCACGACGGGCTCCCTACGTCCACCCCTCACCAAACTGGTGAGGCTTCACTACACGCTACAAAGTGTAGCAACACGGGGAAGAACCCCAACACACACACGCTGCTTTCGCAGCAAACCACACACGAGGCCTCGCCTCAAACTACTGCCACAGCAGCACACACACACACACACGTTGGGGAACACACTCCGAACTGTATACTTTACACGGAGACACAACTCTGTCCACACACACGTAGGACAAGGCCTACACAACCACACGGGAGAAAACTCCCAACAACACACGCGGATATACTCCGCACAGATCGACACACAAGAGACCACACACACACTCGGAGACCCCTTTCTCCGAACACCCACACAAAATATTCTGTCAAATGTATATGTAACAATCACAAATATATGCTATGACCTTCCACACAAATTCTATAGATGTAAACTAGAAGAATACATCAAGTATAAGGCTCCCCCTTCTTCATCAAAATCCGATTCTCCTTGCTCATTGAGGGATGATCATAATCTTGACATCATCTTCTTCCTCTCCTCTAGCCGCTTCTCTTTTCCTTATTCCAATCTCCTCTCTTCACCTGAAAGAGTAGATAGACATAATGAGTTCAATCTTTAAGCTAATCTCAAACAAAAATATAGATCATAGAACATATCACAAAGAACTGATAGAAGACATAGAAGTGATCCCCCTTTATTTTCCATGGCCGGTTGATGATGTTCCTTGAACCATGAGTTGGAGGGTAGCCGGATGACGACGATTCTTACGTCCTCTTGATCCTCTCTTCAATCCGCTCCTTTTCTTCTTCTTCCACGAGCTCTAGATCTTCACGGATGTAGATTATATCCTCCTTGGAAGAGCTCCACCACGTTTTCCCCTTTTCTTCACCTATACGAATGAACAAAATGAGCATTAGGGTTTTTGAACTCCCAAATTCGTAACTCTTATATAAGCAACTTAAGGGGTGAGGAAAAGACTCATAAAACCCTCCTAATACATGTTAAAAACACCTTAATAACAATAGAAACTAATAGGGGGTAGTATGGTAATGTTTGAAAGGGTTTTCAATGGATTTTAAACACTTTCGGAACTCCCGTCCGGAAGGGGTCGACCCTTGGGGTCGACCCTCGGGCAACAGGTTGCTGGAAAACACAAAACAGCACCTTGTGTTACAGGGGTCGACCCTTGGGGTCAACCCCTGGGGTCGACCCTTTCAGGCAGGTTACATAAAAAATAGCACTGCGCGCTCCGGCGGCAGGAATTATTTCTCCTAGATCCGAACTCCGATCGAAGCGAGACTGGAGGCGTTGGAAAGAGGACTCACAAAGCTACAACATATAATTCTTATGGGGAGATCCAACGGTTGGATTGAAAATGGTGAAGACTGTAAGATAGTTTGAGTTTGAAAAATAACTAAAACCTCCATCAAACCAAAGGGAAACAATTGATTAAATGTTACCATAATCCCATGAAAATCAACAATGATTTTGCATCCTGAAAAATATGATAAATCAAGAGGTTAGATCAAGATCAAAATATATGGGTCATGTATTAACATATGAAGCTAGTTTTGAGACCGAGACCCAAAAGTCATGAAATGTGATTGCGAAATCATTAGCATAAGGCATATGAGCATTCCCATGATAGATCAGTATCAAGGCATTAGAGAACTCAATTTTCCAATTCAAGATTAGAAGAGTCTCACCATGGATTCCAATATAACTTCTTACCTTGAAGCAATATTACCCTGCACTATATGGCAATGAACTCATAAGCAAGTTGATATTAAACCGAATCTCAAGATCCCAATTTCAACCCAATTCTCCTACAAGCCATTTCACCAACCATTTAAGCCATATGATCCGAAGGACAAGGAACCATCATTCAAACTTTCAAACCACACATCATTTCCTTGGGGGCAAGCCATGATATTTGCATCTCAATCATTCATTTAGCATTACCAAGGTACACATGCATGACATGTGGCTCAATAGGACATGATGCTCGAGTATGCTTTTCACAAAGACCTTTCACATTGAAGATAGAGCAATCTCACCAGGTGTAGATGGTATATGCAATGTGCTAACCTCAAAGCATGTATGAGCCTTATAGTGACGCAGATGTATCCACATGATGATATCCCAAAAGAAACAGTTTGTAATCATTTTCCACAATCATTTTATACTTCATACACATGAAGACATGAGTAACCATTCACGCACAAGGCCAAGCAACAAGGGCATTTTGTAATCATCAAAATTACATACACAACAACAAGTCTGTACATCCTCTCCCTCTCAAAGTCTATACATTGTATTCACAAGTCTGTACATCCTCTCCCTCTCAAAGTCTATACATTGGCTTCAATCCTCTCCCTCTCAAAGTCTATACATTGGCTTCAATCACAAAGTCTGTACCCTCTCAAAGTCAACATTGGCTTCACAAGTCTGTACATCCTCTCCCTCTCAAAGTCTATACGTTGCTAGCCTATAATGTATAATTAATTGGCACAAAAGGTAAATGGTGGATGCTAGGATTTGAACCCTGGTCATTGGGTTGAAAGGCAAGTTACTTAACCAACTAGACTAGGAAGCCACTTGGTAAGTGAATAATCTTTACATATGATAGCTTCGTGTTCCAACTTCTTACTTAAGCTTCCTCTAGAGTTTATCTAATATTTTTTTTTATTTTGGAAATATTATTAATATATATATATATATATATTTATACGGGGTGCTACAATATCAAACTGGTTAGGAAAGCTTTGCCATCTCACTAAACGGTCAGTCAATACGGGCTTCTCTAGCAGGTATTTGATTGGGTCCATTCGCGCCAAAAGCTTCACCTCGTGAGCTAGGAAGTAGTGCTTCAATTTTTGGGCTACCCAAATGACGGTCACGCAAGTTCTTTCCATAGCAATATACCTCTTATCCGCTTTATTAAACAACTTTGGCAGATAGTAGAGTACTCGTTCTTTCTTCACATCGTCATATTGAGCCAATACTGCTCTAATGAATTCTTCCGTGGTGGACATAGAGAGTGATAGGATCGGTGCTAAGGATACAGAGGGGGGTGAATGTATCCCTCTTCAAAAATTGCTCAAATTAAAACCTGTGGCTAGACACAGTAGCGGAATAAAACAATTGAGCTCTTCAAGAGGAGATTCCAAGACACACTTGATCAAATAGTTGAACTACAGTTGAACTGCTAACAATACTAACACCTGATCAAGTCTAAGCCGTAGACGGAATCAATCAGAACTGAGTATGCCTCAAAGCATTCAGAAAGAGTATTCAGTTGAAGCGATCCTAGCCATGCATCTAATGACAAACAGATAAAAGAACAAACCACGAAGACAATGGATTTTTTAGGTGGTTCGGTCCACAGACCTACATCCACCCCTCACTCCAAATCGGAGTGAGGCTTCCACTAGCAACAGCTAGAATAGCAGACTTAGTCTGCAAACAAATGCTGCCAAATAGCTTGACCAGGGGAACAACCTCCCCTCTTCCTCAAAATCAGAGGGAACCACTAGTGACACACAGTCACTAGCAAACCAGAGACCGAGGTCTCTCTTCCTCCACCCAGAAGGGAACCCACAAGCGACACCCAACCACTTGCAACCGGAGGACCAATCCTCCCTTCCTCCAAAACGGAGGGGAACCCAGAGACCCAAGTCTCTCTTCCTCTGAAACCCAGAGGGAAACCTCTAGTGACACCAGTCACTAGCAACCGGAGACTCCAAGTCTCCCTTCTCCTGAATCAACAGGAGGAACCCCGACCTCATTAGAGAATCGGAAGAACAACAAGCCAAGTGTAAAAGAAAAGAAAACAAGAAATGAAAATACAGCAATCAGAAAGCTAGAAATGCAATGCAAAATGTAGCTCTCGTAGGAGCAAGTCTGGCTTGGATTTGATCCAAATGCCAGTGGACAGATCTTCTGATGAATCCTCTTTCTTCTTCTTCACGAGCCCTCTCTCTATCTCTCTTTCTCTTTTTCTTCTTCTTCACGAGCTCTTAGTCTATCTTCACTCTTCTTCTTTTTCTTCCTCTGCAACTTCTTTCTTCTTCTTCTTCTTCTGCTCTCTGCCTTTCTGTTACACTCTTCTTTTATCACTCTTGATCGATCAGTCTTCTTCTGATGGAAGAAGCTCCATATTTATACCAGCAGCAGCTAGGGCGTGTGCAGGGCTTGTGTCCTCTTTATCCTCGGATCACGTGCCAGGTGCCAACCTCGGATCACGTGCCCAGACATCTTTCTTCTCGAAGGATGTACCTGTCAAGTAGTCATAAGAAGATATTAGGGGGATGTACAGAGTTGGTTCAGGATTTTAACAAAGTGTGTACAGGCATGATGCAGCATTGAGTGTATAGACTTGAAGTGAATGCAATGCAGACACAAGAGTGTATAGACTTGAAGTGAATGCGATGCAGACACAAGAGTGTATAGACTTGAAGTGAATGCAATGCAGACACAAGAGTTGTATAGACTTGAAGTGAATGCGATGCAGACACAAGAGTGTATAGACTTGAAGTGAATGCAATGCAGACACAAGAGTTGTATAGACTTGAATGCTTGGAAAGGATTGTACAGACTTCGTCTTGAAGGAGATGCACATATGCACAATCAACATGGATTGAAAGACTAAGGCACGAGCAGAGCATGTATAGACTTGCTGAACAACAGCATAACCATATCAGCAGTGAATGTGCAGACTTTGTATTTAAGGATGCGCAATAGAATGAAAGTATGCACATTGAATGCATGAGATGCTCAGACAAGCTGTCAACGAATGTACATACTTGTCTTAGTGTTTATGCATGAGTCTGTCAACGAATGTACAGACTTTCTATGCTGCATGCACAAGACGCTAAGAGAGACGCTGTATAGACTTGACAATGCATGGACTATGCACATAGATGCAGCAAGACTCTGTGAGCGCCAAGACGATGTACATACTTTGCCTTAGTGTTTATGCATGAGTCTGTCAACGAATGTACAGACTTTGTTATGTTGTGCAAACGATGTGCAGACTTGCTATGGGGGGATGTGTAGACTTATGAGGCAACCAGAATGTACAGACTTGCGTTGAAGCAACCATAATGTACAGACTTACGTTGAAGCAACCAAAATGTACAGACTTGCTTTGAAGCAACCAGAATGTACAGACTTGCGTTGAAGCAACCAGAATGTACAGACTTGCGTTGAAGCAACAAGAATGTACAGACTTGCGTTGAAGCAACCAGAATGTACAGACTTTCTTTGAAGCAAGCAGAAGGTACATACTTGCATTGAAGCAACCAGAATGTACAGACTTTGAAATCAAGGGATGCACTGGCTGTACAGACGTTGCATAAGTGATGTATAGACTTGGTGAGCTGAACGTAGGTAAAGATAAGCAATGTATAGACTTGAAGTGTGGATGACTTGCGATGTACAGACTTGGCCAATGTACAGACTTGAAGCAAGGAGTAGATGTGTAGACTTGGCCAATGTACAGACTTGAAGCAAGGAGACGATGTGTAGACTTGTGAAATGCTGAAACCAATGTATAGACTTGGTGTTTGTGCAATGCAAAGGCTGTACAGACTTTGAGACTTGAATGCATGGTGGCGAATGTACAGACTTTGTCTGTGATGTGCAGACTTGCTATGTTTACGCATGGACTAAGTCTGTATAGACTTTATCATGCAAACAACCCATTAAAGTTTGTATAGACTTGAGAGATGAACAACCGATGTATAGACTTGGGTGTGTACAGACATAGGAAATGCTTAGCACATGATGTTACAAGGCTCTGTACAGACTTAAGGCTCTGTACAGACTTAGCCTGAGCATAGTTATGAAATGCATGAGTCTAGACATCCATTGACTGATGGCCACCATGAAACATAGTTATGAAATGCACCAAAAATGCACATAGCCTGTACGATGGAATGACACTCAAGAGATGCTCAATCAAAAATTCATATGCAGACACAAACAAATGATGACTTATAGTGTTTGCTATCATCAAAACCACAGGGACAGAACAATCTCCCCCTTTTTGATGATGGAAACACTATGAGTCTCATGAATGAAAGAAATGGAATATTCAGACTAGACTCATCAAAGTATTCTCCCCATTTGACTTCATCAAAAAGAGAACAATACTTTGATAATCTAGTGATGTCATATGAGACAAGCAAAATAGTTCAGCAGATGAGGGCAACACAATATCAGAAGCAATTAAAACAATTCTCCCCCTTAGACAAACAGCTTATGCAGACATGCAAATGCAACAAATACTCCCCATTTGACATGGCAGAAGCTAGATAGCTAATGCAGACAAACAACATAATCAGACACACTAGCACATTGTCTCCTTTTGCATATAGTCTCTCAAACAGACTAGAGCATTCTTCCCTTATGATCCATGATGTAAGAGTAAACTACAAGGATGAACTCTGGTTATCCAAAGGCTGCAAGTAAACAGGTTAAACTGAGAGTTATGCCTCACATATATGAGAACCAATGTCATTCAAAGCACAGTGATAGAGAGCAATGGGATGAACAGATTTAGCAAATAGTGAAAATTGAGATATAGAACTTTTCAGCATGATACCAACTTCATAAAACAGAATTTAGGTTTTAGATTCCTCCATTATAAAAGCTTATGAATCCTTGATTGTCAGATATGGTTTAAGAATGATGTAAACTGAGTTTTTTTCCAAAAGAAATTGTACTCATATCTGAACCCACTCTTAATAACAAGGAACTACAAGCTCATATAAAATTCTAGTTCAACCAACTTCCATCTTACTTAGTTTACTTTCCATGACTGCTTTAAGAGATACATAAGTGAATGCATCTGAATTTTAATTGTTCTTTCAGAAATTGATTTACACTTGTTCATATTTTTCCTTTTTTTATGAACAATTTTGGTTTATCAACATATTTTGACGTGGGGAGACACCTTGATCAGAGGTCAGAATCCCCAGTTACTCAGTGTGACAACCGTATTGCTTCTCCCATTTTAGAGAACAGAGGTAGCATTAAAAGTATCTTTGGCATGAGGATACACCTTGATCAGAGGCCAGAATCCCCAGTTACTCAATACAACTATGCCATTGCTCTGCCATAATTTCAAAGTAGTTTCCAATCATCTCTTTAAATAGAGTTAGCCATGGTACTTCATGACACAATCCTTTGGACAGGTTTCTCAGTAACCATAGTCATTGCTCTGTCCATACTTTTTCTCAGAATGGATTCAGAACAAGTTAGGTGTTTAAGAACAACTACATACACTATATATCTCAGTCAACGTAGACATGGACTTCAATTTTTCAGATTTCAGAAAGTCTTACATGAATTTACATGAAGCAGACAGTTAAAGTTTATTAAGAGGTTGAATCAGATATTTTCAAGTTCTTTGAGTCCAAACAAGAGTACATAAGACTTAAACCAATTCCAGTTAACAAATGTTCTTAAGCATGTATAATGGAAGGTTCCTCATTAAAGATGTTTTAACTTTTATGAAGTAGTATTCAGGCTGAAGGTTTACTTCATATCTCGGCTCATTAATTCAAGTGAGCTGACTGATATTTCAACAACCAGCATGGATTCTGAAAAAATTGCAGCATGGAGACTGCTCTTGAGCAAAGTAGTTCAGAGTTGACAGATGAGGTATAAATTTAGGTTATGAATGCTTCAGAATCAGTCAAGAGAGAACTTTTGATGATGGAATCACTGACACTACAGATATGACAAGATGAATCAGGTAGATGGACAGGAAGAGTTCAGACAAAGACACAACTGAAAAGATTAAGCATGCTCCCCCTGTCTATATGCAGTGAGTCACTTCCTCCTTTTCTTTTTTTATTTTTCAAAATAAGTGATATGCTATGCAATGACTCCCCCTAACTAAAAACACTGAATCATCCTATATGTCATGAAGACAATGCATGAGACTAGAAAGACTCCCCCACATATTGTGCAATGTTTGCAATGAAGGCTGAACATATGATTTTATGACTCAAGCTCATTCAGACTGCCCTATTAAGTGAAATGACCAATGGTACTAGGCGGAGGACTTGGTCTAAAGACCACCTCACACATAGCAAGCAGTTCCAGACAGATTTCACCTGCCTTTTAGTCACTTACCATTGAATATACCATAGTGGTCATGCATGACAATGCAATACTAAAAGTTCTAAGTGCATCAGAATTTTCAATGGCTGCATATGCAAATTCAGACAATCATTAAAATGTAAATCATGTGAAATTCAGATGTTTGCAGAAAATTCTTAATCAGGCAATGTCCATCAACAGAGTTGAGTGCAAAACATACACTTTAGATGAGGAGAGTTCAGAGAATTCAAATTTGACAATGCAGATGATGAATGAATATGTAAAAATAGATTTAACATGCTATGCAGTAAATCTAAGAACAGGAAGTGCAAGGAATTTACCTGAAAGGTTCAGAAAGGGGTTTTCTTTCGAGTGCCTTGGTTTATTTCCCCAGCTTATTTTCAATCCAAGGCACACCTGCAAAACAAAGTTTATTTTGCACAAATAGGTACCCATGCAGTCTTGGGTCCTGAACTAACAGTGACACATTTGGCAGGTGTTCTTAATATTTTTTTAGCATGAATGTCATCAGATGTCATCAAGTAGTAATTATTCATTGAATGTCCAAATGTACCACAATAATAGCAAGATGCAGCAGATTTCAGATTTGATTTATGCACATTCTTATTAGCATGAATTCTATGTGCATATGCATGAAAATTTTTGTTAACAGAATAAAAATTCTGTTTACCAAAACCAGTCTGGTTTTGATATCCTGCCAGCCAATAGGTTGCAGCCCTGTGACCTGGCTTTCCACATTCAAAACATAGAGAAGAATTCATTCTGTTAAAATTCTCATAAAATGCATGTCTTTTTGCAGGGATTTTAACAGGTTTGAGATTCACATTCCTACCCTGGATATACCAACAGTCCTTGACTATATGGCCATGCTTTCTACAGTGAGAGCATTTGAGAGAATTTCTTCTGAACGAGCCTGACCAGCATTCAGTGCCCTTGTGACCAGTCTTGTTATAGTTAAAACAAGTGATGTGCTGGTTCATTGAAATAAATTTGTTCTTATTAAAACCATGTTGGCTTGCAGGGAATTTAGCATGATATGAATGAGATGTTTTCTTACCACTTGCAAACTAGCATTGTGTAATTATGTGTCCTAATTTGCCACAGTGAAAGCATTCAATTTTCTTTTTCTGAGATGAAGGATTTTTATCATGAAATTTCCTAGCATTCATATCATCCTTCTCTATCAATTTACACTCATGCATCAGATGACCAAATTTATGACAATAGTGGCATGACATTTTCTTTTTGTGTGCATGTGTGTGTGTGTTTAAGTCATGTGTCACATGCACAGCATCAACATGATTGTTTCTTTGCTTATTCTTCACATGAACATATTTTTTCACCTTTTCATTTTGTTTCTAAATGACAGTTTGTTTCTGCATTTTCTGAACAATGGGCTGTTTATCTTTTGAGGTGGTGGCTACATTTGATGAAGTGACAAACTATGTCATTAGCTTGTTTTTGAAAGCCTTTTTATTGACATTGTTATAGCCTAACCCTTCCTTTTGAGTATTCACCTTAACTCCTAGCAGCCTGTCCAGGTTACTTTTTCCCTCCACAAATTTTGATAGAGAATTGTTCAGATCATTTATTTTAGATTGAAGGGAAGAGATATGATGTTCATAGTTGACTATATCTTCTTCACAGATCAGAATTTGTTGATGCATCACATCATTCAAATTTTTTAGAGTTTCAATTTCTTGTTTCAGTTTGAGCTCATTTTGATTTTCATCAACAATAGATTTTCCTTTTTCTAAGATAAGAAGTCTTTCCGACATAACAATATTCAACTTTTTCAATTCCTCATTTTCCTTTCTCAATTTCTCAGTTTCTATCTTCAAACTAGTGTTCTCCTCCTAAAGTTTATCATCATCAAACAATACATCAGTTAGGAAACTCTGGTTTTCTGGTTCATAGTTTTCAAGATTTTCCTGAAACTTTAAATTCACAGCACTAACAGCCTCAAACTTTTCATTGATCAATCTGTTTTCACTTTCAAGATTGATTAATCTTTGTTCAGATTCCTGACATTATTTTCTGAGTTTTCCATTTTCAGATTTGACATGATCAAGATCAGATTGGATTTCATCTAGTTTCGACCGTTGTCTTCTGAATATTTTATTTTCAGTTTTCAGAATTTCAGGATTTTCACCTCGAGAGATAGAATCCCCTAGATTTTTTAGCTTCTTTATCAGACTTTTATTCTTCTTCTCTAGTTTTTCATAGGAGTGTAACAGATTGGCATAGGCATCTTCCCAGTCATCTAAAGTGTAACTAGAGAAAGGATTGATTACCTCTTCAGCATCTTCGAATTCATCTTGATCACTGCTATGGTTGCTCTTGTTAGCCATCATGCAGTTGTCCTCATTTATCCTGTGAGCTAGCTCCAGCGTATCCAAGATGTCTTTAGCGGACCTGCAATCATGAAAGCAATAATGTAAGGCTTTGTCAGTAGCTGCTTTCATCAGATTCAAAGCTTTCTGATTTTCTCCATCCTTTGATTTGTGACTGTCGGTCCATTTGGACACTTTCTTTGATAATCTGTGAGGACCGTGTGAAATTAACTTCCACAGATCAGGATTAACTGATATAGCATAGTTGCGCAGACTGACAAACCACACATTAAAATTAGAGCCGTTGAAAACCAGTGGATCACCCATGGAAACAGATCAAATTAATGCAACGGGAATAATGATGCACCAAAAGCAAGATAGCACCGAAAACTGCAGGAACGAATCTGCTGGTCTCTGGACCTTCTATGCAGACACCAGCTCTGATACCAAATGATAGGATCGGTGCTAAGGATACAGAGGGGGGTTAATGTATCCCTCTTCAAAAATTGCTCAAATTAAAACCTGTGGCTAGACACAATAGCGGAATAAAACAATTGAGCTCTTCAAGAGGAGATTCCAAGACACACTTGATCAAACAGTTGAACTACAATTGAACTGCTAACAATACTAACACCTGATCAAGTCTAAGCCATAGGTGGAATCAATCAGAACAGAGTATGCCTCAAAGCATTCAGACAGAGTATTCAGTTGAAGTGATCCTAGCCATGCATCTAACGACAAACATATAAAAGAACAAACCACGAAGACAATGGATTTTTTAGGTGGTTCGGTCCATAGACCTACATCCACCCCTCACTCCAAACTGGAGTGAGGCTTCCACTAGCAATAGCTAGAACAGCAGACTCAGTCTGCAAATAAATACTGCCAAACAGCTTGACCAGGGGAACAACCTCCCCTCTTCCTCAAAACCGGAGGGAACCACTAGTGACACACAATCACTAGCAAACCAGAGACCAAGGTCTCTCTTCCTCCACCCAGGAGGGAACCCACAAGCGACACCCAGCCGCTTGCAACCAGAGGACCAATCCTCCCTTCCTCTAAAACGGAGGGGAACCCAGAGACCCAAGTCTCTCTTCCTCTGAAACCTAGAGGGAAACCGCTAGTGACACCAGTCACTAGCAACCGGAGACTCCAAGTCTCCCTTCTCCTGAATCAACAGGAGGAACCCCGACCTCACTACAGAATCGGAAGAACAACAAGCCAAGTGTAAAAGAAAAGAAAACAAGAAATGAAAATACAACAATCAGAAAGTTAGAAATGCAATGCAAAATGTAGCTCTCGCAGGAGCAAGTCTGGCTTGGATTTGATCCAAATGCCAGTGAACAGATCTTCTGATGAATCCTCTTTCTTCTTCTTCATGAGCCCTCTCTCTTTCTCTTTTTCTTCTTCTTCACGAGCTCTCAGTCTATCTTCACTCTTCTTATTTTTCTTCCTCTGCAACTTCTTTCTTCTTATTCTTCTTCTCCTCTCTGCCTTTCTGTTGCTCTCTTCTTTTATCACTCTTGATCGATCAGTCTTCTTATGATGGAAGAAGCTCCATATTTATACCAGCAGCAGCTAGGGCGTGTGAAGGGCTTGTGCCCTCTTTGTCCTCGGATCACGTGCCAGGTGCCAACCTCGGATCACATGCCCAGACATCTTTCTTCTCGAAGGATGTACCTGTCAAGCAGTCATAAGAAGATATTAGGGGGATGTACAAAGTTGGTTCAGGCTTTTAACAAAGTGTGTACAGGCATGATGTAGCATTGAGTGTATGGACTTGAAGTGAATGCGATGCAGACACAAGAGTGTATAGACTTGAAGTGAATGCAATGCAGACACAAGAGTGTATAGACTTGAAGTGAATGCGATGCAGACACAAGAGTGTATAGACTTGAAGTGAATGCAATGCAGACACAAGAGTTGTATAGACTTGAAGTGAATGCGATGCAGACACAAGAGTGTATAGACTTGAAGTGAATGCAATGCAGACACAAGAGTTGTATAGACTTGAATGCTTGGAAAGGATTGTACAGACTTCGTCTTGAAGGAGATGCACATACGCACAATGAACATAGATTGAAAGACTAAGCCACGAGCAGGGCATGTATAGACTTGCTGAACAGCAGCATAACCATATCAGCAGTGAATGTGCAGACTTTGTATTTAAGGATGTGCAATAGAATGAAAGTATGCACATTGAATGCATGAGATGCTCAAACAAGCTGTCAACGAATGTACAGACTTGTCTTAGTGTTTATGCATGAGTCTGTCAACGAATGTACAGACTTTCTATGCTGTATGCACAAGACGCTAAGAGAGACGTTGTATAGACTTGACAATGCATGGACTATGCACATAGATGCAGCAAGACTCTGTGAGCGCCAAGCTGATGTACAGACTTTTCCTTAGTGTTTATGCATGAGTCTGTCAACGAATGTACAGACTTTGTTGTGCTGTGCAAACGATGTGCAGACTTGCTATGGGGGGATGTGTAGACTTATGAGGCAACTAGAATGTACAGACTTGCGTTGAAGCAACCAGAATGTGCAGACTTACGTTGAAGCAACCAGAATGTACAGACTTGCTTTGAAGCAACCAGAATGTACAGACTTGCGTTGAAGCAACCAGAATGTACAGACTTGCGTTGAAGCAACCAGAATGTATAGACTTGCGTTGAAGCAACCAGAATGTACAGACTTGCTTTGAAGCAACCAGAATGTACAGACTTGCGTTGAAGCAACCAGAATGTACAGACTTTGAAATCAAGGGATGCACTGGCTATACAGACATTGCATAAGCGATGTATAGACTTGGTGAGTTGAACGTAGGTAAAGATAAGTAATGTATAGACTTGAAGTGTGGATGACTTGCGATGTACAAACTTGGCCAATGTGCAGACTTGAAGCAAGGAGACGATGTGTAGACTTGGCCAATGTACAGACTTGAAGCAAGGAGACGATGTGTAGACTTGTGAAATGTTGCAGCCAATGTATAGACTTGGCGTTTGTGCAATGCAAAGGCTGTACAGACTTTGAGACTTGAATGCATGGTGGCGAATGTACAGACTTTGTCTGTGATGTGCAGACTTGCTATGTTTACGCATGGACTAAGTCTGTATATACTTGATCATGCAAAAAACCCATTAAAGTTTGTATAGACTTGGGTGTGTACAGACATAGGAAATGCTTAGCACATGATGTTACAAGGCTCTGTACAGACTTAAGGCTCTATACAGACTTAGCCTGAGCATAGTTATGAAATGCATGAGTCTAGACATCCATTGACTGATGGCCACCATGAAACATAGTTATGAAATGCACCGAAAATGCACATAGCCTGTACGATGGAATGACACTCAAGAGATGCTCAATCAAACATTCATATGCAGACACAAATAAATGATGACTTATAGTGTTTGCTATCATCAAAACCACAGGGACACAACAGAGAGCAGTAGTGGCCGACCCGGGACTGAGGGTGTCAGAATAGGAGGATTAAGGAGATAGCTCTTCATATCATCAAAGGCCTTTTGACATTTATCGTTCCATTCAAATCTGGCCTCTCCCTTGAGCATGTCATAAAAGGGCTTGCATCGCTGAGAATGATGAGATATGAATCTTCTAATAAATTGTAGGCGCCCAATTAGACCTCGAACTTCCCTGATGTTCTTGGGAGGAGGCATCTCGGTGATTGCCTTGGCCTTGTAGGGTCTATTTCAGTCCTTCTTTTGCTAAGTATGAACCTTAGGAGTTTTCATAAAGAAGCCCCAAACACACACTTTTTGGGGCTCATCTTAAGCTGATGCTCGCGAGACCTTTGGAGAACTCCGTGGAGGACCTCTGCATGACCGCTCCTAGTTTTGGCTTTTACCGGGATGTCATCCATGTATACCTCCATGTGAATGTGCATCATGTCGTGGAAGATAACTATCATAGCCCTTTGATATGTAGCTCCCGCATTCTTTAGTCTGAAGGGCATGACAACATAGCAGTAGGTCCCCTACGGAGTGGTGAAAGATGTTTTCTCCTGGTCTTCCTCCGCTAGGCGGATTTGGTTGTATCCCGAAAAGCCATCCATAAATGATAACATCTCATAGCCGGCGGTGTTGTCTACAAGGACATCTATTTTAGGAAGAGGAAAATCATCCTTAGGACATGCCCGATTGAGATCATGGAAGTTTATGCAGATCCAGACCCCACCATCCTTCTTCATAGCCAGGATGACATTAGCTACCCATTGAGGATATAAAATCACCCTGATGAACTTGGCCTTATGAAGTTTGTCAACTTCTTCCTTGACCTTGAGAGCATGCTTCGGGTGAAGTCGCCTTAACTTTTGTTTGACAACTCTTGCATCGGGCTTTAAGACAAGGCGATGTTCCACTAAGGAGGGATCCAGGCCCGACATGTCCTCGTAGGACTAAGCAAAAGCATCAACAAATTCTCGAAGTACTACGGCAATGGCAGCTTCCTCTTCTTTCTTCAAATTGGCACTTATCAAGATAATCTTCGAGTTATCCTTGGTGCCCATGTTGACTTCCTTAGTTGATTCATCGATAGACACATCGTCAAACCTTTTAGTCCCGTCGACAAAGGGAGTTATGTGATTGGTGTAGTCCTCTAGCTGATTTTCTTTAATTCCTTCTTTGCTATCTTCCTTCAAAACATAAACACCTAAACCGTCATCTAGTAGAGATCCCTCTACTTCATCTGTCCCTAGGGGAATGGGAGTCGACATGAAGTCGGAGACCTGGCATAGTTGGGCACACTTCTCCGCCAGTTGGCTGATGTAGCGTGCAGGAACGTGTCTAGCCCTAGGTATTTTGGAGGGATGAGGGGAGGAGACACTAGACTCACTTGAACATAGACTCGATTCTACACTACAATAGACAAAGGGAAAGTGAGAGATAGAATCTAAGGTGGAAAGTGCCAGCCCTTGGCCAAGCTATCCTGACTCCAAGGAAGAGGTTTCTTCGATAGTAAGCTGACAAGCCCACCTCTGCAGATTGGCCTTTTTTGGTGGTCATGGCTGAATGTGAAGATGACATGTGTTGGTTGTTCCATGACCGGGTGGGTGAGAAGTGGAGGAAAAGGAGGGTGAAATAGAAATGGGATGAAGTAGACAGGAGCCGGCTTGTCCAATGCTAGGAACACGCCCACGGGTGGAGTATCATCCGGAGGTTTATCCAAATGGAATAAGGAGAGGAGCCCAAAGTCCTCCTCGAGTGAGTGATCCTGATGAGTTTCTTTTTCCTTGATCTCATGGCTTTTACCAGGCTCAATCTGAGTCCCTGGCTGTATTGGGCCATTGACAAAATGATCATAAAAGTTGCCCCTAGCTTGGGCTATTTGGATGCATGTTCAGCTGAACACCCTAATCTGGTCTGACCTTTTGAGATCTTGAGCCTCGTCCTCTAAGTGGGATCCTGTTCATGCTGACCTAAACCCTTACCCATCATAAAACCCATTTTAGCCATTATTTCCCATGGTTTTTGATGTTGCACAACCAAGTGTGACACGGGATGACTCAACGCCCCTCGGACCTATCCTTGCAAGCACACAGATGAGTAGTAACGAACCCAATTTGGCGAGTTCACTCACGCGGCACACACTTTCATCCGAAGGCAACTCGGGGATGACCGTGAGGGTCCGGGGTGGGACCTTGCTGTTCTGGGACTTAGTTATGCTCAGGCTGACCCCTTAGGGGTTGGGACTCCCACATTTTGTGGGCGGCCAGCATGCCGTGGGCGTGGGGTAATTGATGGCTCTCTCAACTCTCTTCGCGGCGGGGCCCACAAATGAGTAAAGAATGGGATCGAGCACTCACTCTCCATCTGACGGGCAGTAAGAAATGATACTAGCTAAGTAAAAAATTGTCAGGGAGGGGTAGCCAAGTGCTCACCTGATCAGTTTGAAAAAACCGATCCCGACCGGAGACGAGGAGAGCGGGGAACGTGCGGTGCCCCGCACGTGTGTTAGAGAAGCTTGATTGGCCCTATTTTAATACAACCTGCGATGCCTTTCACTGGAGGGCCGACTTTGAAAGAGGAATGGGAAATACAACCAACACTACCTCCACGTAGGAAGGGGCTTCAAGCCGGCTAGGCGAAGGAGAGGGGGGAGCGATGACGGGAACCGGGCCTTTAGTCTTCACAACCTCGCGCATTGTCTGCACAGTCTGGTACCAGCAACTTGTTAGCGGCGGAGCTCCCTGCTTGGATCTTTGATGAAGATGGGTTTGTGCCGCTGGAAAGGTGCTCACCTTTGAAAGATCTAGGAAGAAGAACCAGCTTGTTCGGGGAATGGTAGTGCTGGGAGCAGCAGTTCTCGCGAGACTACGCCGGTGCCATCGTCTGTTGGACAGAAATGCCTTGTTCGGGGTCGTACGTCCCATTGAGACGTCGAAGCGAGCCGGGACCAGATTTACTTGGAAGAGGGATGGCCCAAGCTCAACTCCACCGAATATCTCCTCGAAACTCGCCCATATGGAGAAATGGTAGCTTCTTTTCGTCGGTGGGGTAGGACTGGCCATAGAAGAAGAAACACAGGCCTGACTTATCGGTGCTTTAGCTCATAGATCCGGAGTCAGATCGGGCTAGGACTAGTCTTGATGTGAAGAGGGGAGCCTCTGGGACGCACCAGAATAAGAATGACCCTGATATGATAGAAGGGGAGCCGACACCACCCGTTCTCATGAGGGCAAACAGTCAGATCCGTTTGTTGGACAGAGGCGCCTCGCTGGGGATGGTACTCTCAGCCATGACTCCGGATTGAGCCAAAATTGATGCAGACTCGAAGAGGAGGGACATGGGTTGATCTCCACCAAGCGAGAGGAGCTGAAGATGCCAGATGAAGAAATGGTGGCTTCTGCAATAGGATGGTAGTCTACTGCTGCTGTCTGGGTGGCACGGGAAGATAGGTAGTGAGAAGGGGAAGAAAAGGAGGGAAGGGATGAGAGGGGGAATGGGGCTTGTCCCTGGTGGGAGAGGAGATGGTGTTGGGAAGGAGAGAGAAGGTGGGGGCGCAGCTAGGAGGAAGAGGGGAAGGAGGAGGAGGGGGGCGGCCTAGGGAGGTGGTGGGGTGAGGGTGGGGGGCGCAAGTGGCTTGGGGGTGGGGAGGGATTTTCTAGTTTGAATTTTCTTTGAATGAAGGCATTCAATGGAGACCTAGAAAGTGAGAAAGGATGTGATGGGAGGGAGGGAATGTCTACCTTGGAAGCTATGGTGATGGGAGAGGGAGGGAAAGTCTACCTTGGAGGCTATGGTGATGGTGATGGGAGAGGGAGGGGAGAGAGAGGGGGGTGGCCTCCACTCTTGGGTAGAGAGAGAGAGGGGTGCAAGTTTGCTAGGGGTAGAGAGAGAGAGAGAGAGAGAGAGAGAGAGAGAGAGAGAGAGAGAGAGAGAGAGAGAGAGAGAGAGAGGAGAGTCACACTCCTAGGGGGGAAAGAAGTCACTTAAGGTGGATTTCAATTATCATGGATCAAATTTGTTACAAATTGATGGGGGTTGGGTCCTATTTATAGGCACCCATCTCTTTACAAGACCAAAGTACCCCTAACAATACAACTAATGACCAAGCATGTCCAAGGGGGGGGGGGGCCCTCGGCCAGCCCACTGAGTTGAGCCCAATAAGCTTAATATGCTATCCTATTGACCCATTAACCTACTCAACTGACTCAATTAAAGAAAATACATAGATAAGACTCAAATAATGTGAAAAATGCATTATGCGACTTGAAAAAATAAGGAGCAGTGTGTAATGTCCTTATCATACCTCCGGGGTGGGAGAAACTCGACCCCGTCGAGTATGGGTCCACTGGGGTAGTGATCCAGCGCGTCCGGGTCCAGGCGTTATAGGTCCTCTGCATCACCCACGTATCCTCAACCGGTAGTCGGTGCTTCTGCCTCACAAGGTAGTGATCGTAGACCCTTTTCCTGATGACGGTGCTATGCTCGTCCAGTTTCCTTTCCACTTGCTCATGTCGGTCTCTCTGGCTGATAAGTGAACTCTCATGGGTAGTGTCTCTTACAATGACGGGGGTAGGCTCAAAATCCTAACTAGGTTTCACCGTGGGGCCCTTGTGGGGTGCTAGGTCTACCACAATGAAACTAGGAAGTAGTCAATAGCCCTCCAGGGGGTCCAGCTCATAAGCGTTGTTGTCAACTCATCTTAGAACCCAAGAAGGTCTAGACCCTCGTGCCCTCAGCTTGGAGGTGGCCCCGGGGAAGAGCCGCTCCTTCCTCACCATCACAGAGTCGCCTACTTGGAATTCTAAGTGGCGCCTATGAGCATCTGCCCACTTTTTGTAAGCCTCGTTACTCTTCCCTATGTGCTTGCTTGGATGCTCATGCCATGCCTTATCATGCTGTGTAGGTGTGAAAATTCTAGTATGCAAGGGTGGACCTGGACATCCAAATGTGGTCCTATCGTGCAAAAGATCAAGTTTGTTGGTGATGAGGAATGGGGGAGGGCTTGTACACCCAAATGTGGACCAATCATGCATTTTATTGAAGGTGTGGATGATACAGATGGAGCGGCCTGACGCACTATCCTTGCCAAATGACGCGGTATGCTAAGACTCATGCATTTCCATCCAGGAGCTAACCCCTATGTTTGGCTGACAGGTCGTTAAAAAGGGGTGCAAGGGCATAGTTTGGCCTTTGAGTATCCAACCGTCGGGATCAAAGGGATCCAGGAAGGTAGAAACCTTGGGGTGGAGTGCTTCCATGATCACTATTGTCCTCTAGATGCACAATTGGACAAGAAAGGGGGTTGAATTGTCCCCTCGAATTGAAATGATAGTTTTAAATTTTTTCACAGCAGAATAATATTAACTATCAACACAAGAAATGAACAGATGAAATTATCAAACTTGTTCTCTCAACCTCTCCATTCTCACACGTTCAAGACAAGAATAATAATCATGTAAACCACAAACACACAGATGCGAGACAGATTTTTAGGTGGTTCGGGACCACGACGGGCTCCCTACGTCCACCCCTCACTAAATCGGTGAGGATCCACTCGCTTCAAATAAAGCACACGGAGCTTCCGCGCCAGAAACACGGAGACCTCGTCTCCTACACGATCCACGAGGGATCAAGACACACACACATTGTCACGTCCCGAGCGCAAAAGATACTCGGATGCGTGACACATCTATATAGATTGTGTCATTCATGTAAAATCAGAGTGCGTATAGTACTCGGTAATTTATCACTAACTTAGAATTCGACATATTATCCATAGTCCAAGATGACAATCATTCAACCAGAATAGTAATGTCTCAAATTGATTCATAATGCTAGATATTTGGCATAATCCAATCCAACTTAATCATAACTGACTGAAACCGTACCATAAATTACAAGCCTTAATAATAACTGGAAATACACAATGTAGGACCTAAAATACAAAAGGCAAGACTAGCTGATGGTACACCAAATCTAGCACTTATCATTCGGTATCCGTCCCATCCGGGTGGTGGTCGCTATCCAAGTTTCCTGAAAAAATGTTAGAATTGCAACTTTATGAGCGAATCGCTCAGTAGGAATTATATCTCAAGTTCTAACGATCTTTAAGTTGATTACATGTTCAGTGCAGGTATAATGATGCATGTTGGAAGGAGCAGGATATCAAGAATTGTATACAAGATTATCGCATGAATTTTAATAAGATGTATCAGTAAGGAACATAGCAAGTAATTTGCCAAGTAATTGCACTAGTCTTCCGAAGAAGATACGAATTAATATTCAAGCAAGTCTTTTCAAGAAATCAATATTCAAGCAAGTGATCTCAAGCTCGTGTAATAACAAGTAGTGTAATGGAATTGGCTATTTCATTCATTTCATTCAAGCAAGTAATTTGCCCTTTTTCGGGCCAAACCATTCATGTCAAGCAAGTCAAGCATGTCAAGAGAGAGTGAGTGGGAATGTCTCAAGTCAAGTCAAGCAAGCAAGTACTTCGGTGCAACGCAAACACCGTGGTCAATAAACAACCATGGGCACAAGTACCTTCGGGTGCTCCTCCCAGGACCAGACCGGGCCCTATACGCACAGCATTGTTTCATCTATATCTTTAGATATCCACTCTCATTTTTACAGCCAATATGGAATTTCAATAAAAGTATGCATTGTAGGAACATCAGGTAGATCTCTCAGGAATAGAGTTTAAGGACATATCACGTGTAAATGATGATTTATGACCGAGCTACTTAAAATACATGACACATAGGCCATTCAGGGTGAAAGAAGTGGCCAGGGATCATTGGGTAAGGGCTGGACAAAAGCCCAAAAATTCCCATTTACAGGGAAATGGCACCCTTGCAGAGGTTCTCTATTTCAGTAAATAGAGTCTTCTCAGAGAGTCTCTATTTCAATAAATAGAGTCTTCCCAGAGAGTCTCTATTTCAATGCTGAAATAGAGTCTTTCCGGAGGGTCTCTATTTTAGTAAATAGAGCCTCCGTAGAGAGTCTCTATTTCAATGCTGAAATAGAGTATTCCCAGAGGGTCTCTATTTCAGTAAATAGAGCCTTCGCAGAGAGTCTCTATTTCAGAATGTTAACAGTGATAGATTTCTAACAAGATAACAGGGTTTAACAAACTATGTGATTTACAGGCTATAGGAGTAACAAAGCTTAACAACGGCTATGTAATTAACATGGTTTAACAGGATATGTAATAACTAGGCTCTGTAATTAACATGTTTAACAGGCTGTGTGATTTTTATAGACTTAACCAGGTAAGTAATTAACAGGTTAACAGGTTAACAGGTTTAACAGGCTAATCAATAAGGTTTAATAGGCTTAACACAGGATCAGCGGGTTTAACACAGGCTGGAGAATGGCACCCTGGGCGGGGCCCCACTTGGAAATGGCACCTTGGCCAAGAGTGCCCTTTGGAAATGTCCAAGTGGGGCCCCTTACAACATGCCCTTTGGAAATGTCCAAGTGGCTCCATTTACGTAAATGCCCCATTTACGTCAAAAAGGTAGGTGTTCTTGGAAATGTCCTAGCCTTTTTGTAAGTGGAGCCACTTGGAAATGTCTAGTGTGCATGATGAATAGTGATCTTGAGAACACCTACCTTTTTGACATAAATACGTAGAAGAGATGAAGAGATAATAAAAGACCATGCCCTTCATGCAAGGTTCCAGCAGTAGGAAGAAGCACGTAGGATGAAGATCTCCCTTCATGTACGTTCCTGTAAAGACCTTCTTTTGCAGGTGGAGACTAACCAGATGATACAGGCAATCAGCCTCTAACACTAGAGGGTCGGGGATAGTTATAGGAAAGGAAAATATAAGGGTCCATTGCCAGGGAAAAAGAAGCAATTAATGCTTCAATCGATTGTCGGGTAAAAGGGTATGTTGCCAGCAAAAGAGGCTGTTCATGTTTACTTCTGGATGGATGACATAATGGTATTCGGTTTGGCATGTTGCTGGCAAGGAAATGGCGACTTCCCATATAGTCTATGTTTAGGGAAATAATGCCCATGCAGGTGGGAGTTACATCCTTTGGGCCTTATATATATATATTTTATATATATTCAATTTGCTCAAAAAGAAATGGCGCCTGGTCTGGGGGCGCCCTATTGGGAATAGCGCCCAGGTCAAGGGCGCTATTTCCCTGACTACTGTTCCTATTCCGAGCCATGCCGGGTGTGTTTCCTGTTCCGTGTTATGCTGTGTATTAAAAGGTGTTATTATATATGTATATGTGTGTGATTGGTTGGTAAAGAGAGATATATGTATACTGTGGGTTTTAAAATCGTGGGTTGTGGCCCTGTGGCTTGAGAAAATGACGCCTTTGTATAGAGTCACTATTTCAGATGAATAGTCTTTTAGGAACAGGAAGCCCCATTACGTATGATGACTTCAGTGGTGGTATATTTACATAATGGCCCTCCTTGGGCATTCTAACTTTTTATTTAACCCTCTTATAGTGTTATCTCCTCATAAAGTTATCTAAAGTTTTTATTTACTTTGGGGGAAAGTCTATATATTATTATTATTATATTTTTTTCTATTATTTTTATACGGAGTGCTACACCCTCCCCCACTAAAAAGAAATTGGTCCCAAAATTCAATTACATATACGGAGGCATGGAGGAGGTACTTACATACTAGAATAGTTCTAGAAATCTCCTTCTCATAGACTCCTCGGTTTCCCATCTATGAGCGATGTCACGCGGTTCGAGGAGCGAAGAAGACGCGGTGAGCGCGACGTCACACGGTTCGAGGAGTGAAGAGGACGCGGAGCGCGCGGGCTCCTTTTGTTTGCTGCAACACAGAAATAAGAGAAAAGAGAAGGGGCCACCACGGGAGATTGCTCCGGCCGGGCGAGCGGGAAAAATGTAATATAGCAAGATATGGGGGTTAAACGGCCATAGCGGGAAGTGACTCGCCGCGGCCTCGGGGGGACGGGAATGGTGCAGAAATCAAATAGCAAGAATTGAAACGGCCATTGGAGAAAGTGACTCGCCGCGGCCTCGATAATATGAGCAGATAAGAATATAACCGAATATAAGGAGAATATGAAGAACGGGAATTTAAACGGCCATTGGGGAAGTGACTTGCCGCGGCCTCGAGAATATGAATAGATAAGAATATAACAAAATATAAAGAGATTATAAGAACGGGAATTTAAACGGCCATTGGGGAAGTGACTCGTCGCGGCCTCGAGAATATGAATAGATAAGAATATAACAAAATATAAAGAGAATATAAGAACGGGAATTTAAACGGCCATTGGGGAAGTGACTTGCCGCGACCTCGAGAATATGAGCAGATAAGAATATAACAGAATATAAAGAGAATATAAAAACGGGAATTTAAACGGCCATTGGGGAAGTGACTCGCCACGGCCTCGAGAATATGAGTAGATAAGAATATAACAGAATATAAAGAGAATATAAGAACGGGAATTTAAAAGGCCATTGGGGAAGTGACTCATCGCGGCCTCGAGAACATGATGTGATCGCCAGGGGCCAAAACACCCCAAAATAAAGAAAGTGATCGCGCCTACCTCAAGAGCGGGAGATGGCGGGTTGCTTCTTCCTCCCCCTTCGGCCGGCTGACGGAGAGGGCTTTCCTTGGGTACCCTTGCAAAACAACGACAAACAAGTAACGAGTGGATTAGAAAGATGAAGGTGTAGTATTCATATCCTTGCGATAAAAATAACGAAATGATGTCAAGACACACACCTGGTTGGTGTTATCTTTTAAACCCCTCTCGGACTCGAGTAGGAGGAAAATGAGATGATGGATGCAAGAAGTATATAAGAAGAGGCGCCCTTATGAAGGGGGGATAGAGGATGCGAGATGATGAATGCAAAAGAACTACGAAGAAAAGGAAAGGATTGGCTTATTGGATGTGCCGATGGTGAAATCCTGCGGAGCTCCGGCAGCGTAGGGACGACGTGGAAGCGCGGTGGATGAAGACGACCTTCCTCTCGCGAGCGTGGGCACCCGAGAAGCCGGCAGAACCTCCACCTACAAAAGACCCCACGGGTTAGAAATGACTCCGACAGCCTCTGGGCTCCGGCAGCCTATCGGATCTCTTAGAAGCTCCCCTAGAACTGAGGGGGGTGGGCCTCTATTTATAGGGCTCCAGAGGGTGGAGGCGTCCAGGACCCTGGACACCTCTATCACGGCAAAAATAATATTTTATTCTATTTTTATTCATTTTTTCTGAATATTTTCATGGAGGCGTCCAGGGTCTCGGACGCCTCCATAAGTCCCACCGAACTCCACCGAAAGTCACACGCGATTTAACACAACACATGGTTTTGGAGTGGCGACCCGTGATTTAGAAATGGGCGCGTCCAGCCGGCTGGACGTCTCCACAATTTGGATTCTTTCACACACGACAAATCGTCGATCGGTGGGCGGGGCCCCGTGAGTGAGTTGATGGAGGCGTCCAGGGTCCTGGACGCCTCCAAGAAAATATATTTTTATTTTTTTTGTTTTATTTTTTATGCCAACTGGCATTTTATATTTTTTATTTTTGTTTTCATGGAGGCGTCCAGGTGCCTGGACGCCTCCATTAATATATATATTTTTTCATTTTTTTGGGTTTGAAAAAAAATAAAAAAATAATGGGGGAGTCCAAGAGCCTGGACGCCCCCATGAAGACCCGCCTGGGTCCTCAGACAAGGCGTTGGCAGCCGCCCGGCAGACACTCTTCCTGGTTTCGGAACCCTCCGGTGCATCCAATTGGTGTTGATGCCGTCCGAATGCCGCAACGAGATGATTTCCGGATGCCGAAAAGGCGGAAGAAGACTCAAGAATAGGAAACACTCGAGCGATTCAAAATGCGAAAGCCAATGTAGGGCGTCGTATAGTAATATGAGATTTTCTCAGGAGATGTAAGGAATGGCGTGTCTACAGCTGCCCCGCCTTGGTGTCTACTTTGCAAGGGAGTGACACGTAATGGAATGGTATCGAAGTGGAGTGAAATGGAGTGGGAATGGACTGATAAGTTGATGTCAAGGTGTGATGAGACACGCTTTTGACGTTACTGTTTGGAATCTTTCCTGAAGTTTCAATGAGGTGACCTTGAAGGAGGTCTTTCAAATTTTGACGATTTGCTTGGACGGAGATCAAATAAGGGAGGGTGAGATGTGCGCTCAGGCACGAAACAAAAAGACACCAACTTCTCGGTGTGGAAGTACCTGGGTCATAAACCTGTAGGTTTCACCTTTGGGGAGCGGTTACCAGCCAACGTGGAAGTGCTGCGGCCAAGGTGGGTCAAGCAAGGTAAAAAGTAAAGGAATATCTGAGGGTCTGTCCAAACAAGGGTCTCCTTTGGAAGAGCAGCGTAGGGCCGCTTCAAAGAAACTCAGCATTTCATTCGGAGTGGAATATCTCATATTTGTAAGAATTGAAGCACAGCGGCTTTCGCAATTGAATCACTTGAATGATCTTCCGTAATAAATCAAAGTCCTATATGAATGCATGATGGGCTTAAAGAAAAATTTAAAATAAACTAAAATAGAAAATAGCCAAGGATAATATTGTCAACTTGTTAAGAACGGGTCAGGATACCGATCCGGTGAGCTGATACTGGGCTGGGGCCCGTTTATCCGCACACCAACTCACTGAATGGAACCGTCGTCCCCATGCTACCACAAGTTAACGGCCTATCCGTAGAACCCAAATTCTTCCGGGATCATCACTGTTTTTGTTGAAGGGGAACTCAAATCCCAGATTCGTTTGGGCCGCAAGGTCCTTGACATGTTCTAGTAGCGTAGGTATCATATACTATGATGCATGACATGGTGGGACCAACCATCGAAAGGTGGGACAGGAGATAGGACAAAGACGTCCGTTAGTAAAACCTGCACAAACCAGCATAGGTTAGTAACATCAAAAAGTAGCAGATTTATAACAGAATCACACCACAGTACAAGGGGGTCTAGACAGAACTCTGACGACTGACCACTGTAGCGCCTCTCCTTTCCTACACTTCTTCTCTTGCACCAAGTTGTTTCGAGGCATGCCTTACGAGACTTTTGCCCTGGACAAAAGGGAACTACTTTACACGGAGGGATTCTGTTGCTTTCTTTTGGGCGCGTCCAGGCGCGAGGACGTGTCTTAACCCTCGAATTCAAATTTAAAGCGCCGGGCGGCCTTTCTTCTCCTGTGCCTTACCCGCAAACGAGCCCGCCTTCCGCCGAAACTCGCTCGCCCGTCTTCGTCTTCTTCCCCTCGATCGATGGAGTTCGGTGGGCCGGACCGTGGTGAAGGTGGAGAGGGACGAGGGACTCCTCGCCCGAGGAGGGACACGCAAGAGTACGGAACGGCGTCCATGGAGGAGGAAGGGCCGCTTCGGGCCCCCGAGGGACCCGAGGGGCCTGATGGTGCGGAAGGAGGTGAACACGGTCTGGTAGGTCCTCGGATCTTCTCCTTTGATCCATTTTGAGTTTTGAAGCGAGCCGTGCGAGGGGGGAAAGGGTTCGGCAAGTGTTGCACTCAAATGATGGACGCATCCTAAACAGGGGACGCGTTCTTTGTTATGATGTGAGGCCCTTCTTTCTTGGTGCAGGACATGGCGAGGACCCTGGGCCTGGCCGATGAGTGGGCAAGTGTAGACGAGCCGAGCTGCGTCAGGAAGGAGAGTCGCGGCAAGGCGAAGCTTGAAGACTGGCGCATACGTCTCCTGGACAGCAAGGGAGCGTACTGGTGCAGGATAGTGTCGACTTCCTGCGGCAGCAGAGAGAGAGTTACGTGGGTCTTCCCCGAGCCGGGGATACGTGGGACGTCAACGGCTCGCGTGCCCAATTAGCCGAGGTCGGGCGGCAGCTGGTCGCCACTCAACAGGAACTGTCGCTCCTGGTAAGCTAAATGTGACATTTTCCATTTTTAAATGTGGAGCTTAGCTGACGGCTGTTGTTTGTTCGTTCCAGCGTGCCCAGCAGACAGCGATGGTGGGAGTGGCTGGCCGCGCATCTTTCAGTTCCTCGGCCCCTTTTCTTGAGATTGCCTCCCTCCGGGAGCAACTTGCCGGTGCGGTGGCTCGGGCTGCCCGGGCGGAAGAGGAGCGTGATGCCTGGGTGGCGACTGTAGCAGAGCTGCAACATCACGGTGAGGAGAGACCTTCTCCAGACATCCTGGAGTTAAGGGTTCTTCTGCAGATGATGAGGAGAGAGGCAGAGAGAGAGAAAGCCGAGATAAGGTCCGAGCGACAGCGAGATCAGGCCGAGAGGAGGGCCTTGGAGGCCCAAGTGGGGGAGCTCCAGCTGGGCCTTCAGGCCGTCGTGCAGAGGCTAGGAGGGATGGAGACGCGCTACGAGAGAGCGCGAGAGTTCGGGGAGCGACTGCGCCAGTCTGGTCGCTTTGCCACTAGTGACTTCTTCGCCACGCTAGGGGAGGAGCAGCGAGTCATTACTGTGGAGCCGGCGCCACGAGGCGAGGCGGGTGCTACTGCACGTGGATCCAGGAGGCTTCTGAGGGACCCTCACCTCAGGGGAGAGGAGAGGGACGCCTAGAGGGACGAGCATGAAGATAATGGCAAGAGTTGACGAGCTAGTGGACCCGCCTCCTCTCTATGATTGTAGTGTTTATGACAGCTTATGTAGAATTATGAATGGAGTGATTTGATTTTCTGCTGCTTGTTTGTTCTCTTGTGCGTTCCTTCTTCCCTACACTTCTTCTCCTTTGCACCGTTCCCATGTGATGGGTCTGCCGAGACTCCACCCCAAGCGGAGAATCACGTCTTGTTGTGACCATTTTCCACGGGAATCTGCCGTCGAAGTCAATAATGACGGCCCTAGTCCCTTTTCCCGGATGTTGTGTCAAATTTTGCGGACGTCCTCCAAAACATGATAGGATATCCCTAGACAAAATAGGGGGCTAGTCGTCATATTCTTCGTCCAATCAATCACCCTGTGCGAGCGGCGAAGTGACACACGGGACCGCATGGTAGGTGCCTCATTGCGAGGGCTATCATTAAAGGTGATGGAGGCAATCTTGGCCTGCACTCCTTCCATTTCTATAAATTCTTGTTCCTTTTATCCTCCCAGGTATATCGAGAGCTAACTCGAAAAGCACAAGTTCTCACGGGAGAGGAGGAGTTCAAAATTCTGAGAGTTGGATGGAGGGCGAATCTTCCCACTCCTCGAAGAGAAGCAGGTCCAGTGGTAGTAGTTCCAGGAGGCTTTCAGACCTCGAAGGGCACTTCAGCGAAAGGGCCCAATCACAACTCGTAAGTTGAGCTTTCCTGCCCTTTTCTCATTCTTTCTTCCTTCCTCTTGACAACACCCTTCTCCATTTCTTATGCACGCACAGAGTGTGATGAAATCACACATTTCATGGGAGTTAGCAGTGGCCGCATACAGGGGTCTCCCGGATTTTCAGAAGGCGAGGCTAGACGTGATGGGATTTGGCACCTTTCTTCGGATCGAGCCTCTTGAGCTCGACCTAGTTCTGATCCAAGCCTTGTGTGAGAGATGGGACCCAGTGAGTCGGGCATTCCTGATGCCCTGGGGGCATATGGTGCCCAGCTTGGAGGATGTGGTCCGGATCACAAGCCTGAAGGTGGAGGGTGAGGCAGTGACCGGGGTCACTTATGCGGATTACCGAGAAGGTGCTCGGAAGCTACTAGGTTTGGACCTAGATGGTCGGAAAAATAGGTCAGTAGCTAGGGCGTCCCTCATGGATGCATTAGGGCTCACCGACACTCATCGGCGGGATGATGAATCCTCAGAAGAGTTCATGGAAAGGATGGAAATAGGATGCCATGCCGTGTACTGCGCAGATTTCGGCAACTGGGAAAGATGCAAGATAGATTTAAGGAGATTTCTCCTCTTCCTTTTGGGGAGATTGGTACTGAGCTCGAAAGGGGACGGTATCCAATGTCACTTCTTGGAGCTGCTGTCAGACCTTGAAAGAGTAGGATACTATGCCTGGGGAGCTGCCATGCTGGCGCACTTGTTTGCAGGTCTATTCCAAGAAGCGGACCGTGAGATGACTGTGAGTGGTTTCACACCATTCATCCAGGTATTTTTGGTTTTGCTTGTTCTGTATTTTTTTCTTTTTTTTGCAAGGTACTGATGACCTACGCCGAGCAGCTGTGGAGCTATTATTACCTCCCCATGGGGAGAGCGCGGCATTGGCGACCCGCGATGGTGCCGCTAGCCTGACGGTGGTAACCCATCATGAGTGCGGCACCCCTAACCTACCAACTGGTGGTGCTAAGGCGGGAGCTACAGGAGTTCCCTACAGCGATGGTAAACTGGAGACCCTAATCAGACATGGTCGATGCCGACCAGCCGTGGGTTCTAGCAAGTCGTGCCCGGTTCGGACGGGAATTGTGGATGCACTGCTTGAATGAAATCGAGCCGCTTCGGCTACGATTGGTTATGAGGACTTTAGGACTGGCTCAGGAATGGGTGGATACGGCTGCGCCACCTCGTGTCGGGAGAAAGACGCGGGGACCGGCGACCTGCATTGACTGGCGTGTGCGATTCCCTGAACAGTATGAAGACTGGCAATGGGGTGGCACGATTGTAGAATCACATGCGCGGGATAGTGAGGACTACTTGCGTCTATACAAGACAAGGTACGCAGAGCGGTTCCAACCCCGGGGACTTGTGGAGGTAGGTCTCCCCTTTTTCTCTTTTCTTCTTTCTCCCTTTTTTGGTTTTCTGGTGGAAATGCCGACTCGTATGGCTGCAGGATATCCGTGATACGATGATAGCGACTTTACGAACTCGCTTGGCAGAGATGGAGCAACGGTTGGGCGATGCCCGCGGAGCTACGAGCGCCTTGGTAGGTGTACAGTGCGTTCCTAATTAAAACCGCAGATTCCAGATGTTGGCTGCTAATTCACGTGGTTATACCATGCCCAGATTGACGCGGCTTCCTCAGCGATGGGAGTAGGCGGTGTCTCCTCCAGCTTGTGGATTCCTACCTCAGAACTCGATTTGTTTCACGAGCAACTTGCTCGTGCCACGCAGCGTGCCGCGGAGGCAGAAGGGATGCTCTCTATACAGGTAAGAGTCTCAGTGTTGAGTTCTCCTTGTTTATGCCTGTTGGCACTCAAAATATGATCCTTCGGCGATCAAGCTGCAAAGATGAATGATACGGCCCACTGAATCACAGAAGCCGATGAAGACTAGCTTACTAAAGGCCCTTCAAGCTGCCAGAGCCTCGAGCCACCTTGAAGGGAGCACCGGGGACTTCACCTTAGGAGAGTCGGAACGAACCCACAACCAACCGGCAACGCGATCAAGCCTGCCCAATGATCCGGCATCGACCTAGTCATATCGCTATCCCACATCCGTCGCCCGACCAAGGATGACGGTCTACCCAATGACTCTCCTAAGGAGGAAAAACATCCTCAGCCGCCCACAACAAGAGGCCAAGAGTTCTGTCAACAGAGGGTCCCGATTACCCGACACGGGTTCGGCTTCTCGCCATAGTGGGCCCATTAGCGGCCGATTGAGCGCCGTTTAAGGCAGAATTATCCAAGATGCAACACCATCCTGCAAAGAAGCTTTGAGCACGAGTTCGTCTCAACCAGGAGCACAAGTCACAATGCCGAAGGCTATACCAGCAGGACATCCGTGTGCTCGGACCAGACACACGCGAAGGTCTGATCAAGGCCACTCGTCGTACCAAGAGCTATGTCAACACCTCGTCAAGGTTTTCCAAGGGCCAGGGCGAGAGGAATAGTCAACGAGGGCTTCTGGAATCATCTCCGGACCCACCGGACCCAGCACGCCAAGAACAAGCTGAAACGGCGCCGTCAAACCGGCGCGGCAAGAGCAACAGGGGCGTGTTCCCCGGCGCCGTCAAACCGGCGCGCAAAAGCCCAATCCGGGACTTCTTCCCGACGCCACCAATCCGGCGCGCCCCCCTTCCCGGGGCACCGGATTAACAGAAGCTATATATATAGCCTGCCTTCGGCCAGAGGAAAAAGAAGAGATAAGAGAGAAAAAAAAGGGAGAGGCGGAATCGAAAGAAAAAAAAAAAGAGAATTAGAAAGAAAGGGGAGAGGTCCAAGGAGAAGGAGTCGAGGGTTCTTCAATCTGAAGAAACCTCCATTCGAGTCTCTCGGCGGCCACCGCTCTGCTCCATCCGAGCCTCCCAGAATCGGAGAAGGAGAGCATTTGTCTCTTGTCTACCTAGGTGGGTCTCCGTGGTTTCTTCCGGTTGAGTCCCCTATTCTTCTTTGATTTTCTTCCCCTGATACAATGTAAGTGAGGGAGGGGAGGGGCGATGATATGAGCCTGGTTTTCCCCCTCCTTCTCACCGTTTCTGCGATCCCCTATATCGCACTCTGTAATTTTCCCTTTCCATCATCAATGGAAACGGTGGCTGCGTGACAACGCCGGCACCGGAATGACAGTTGCGTGCCTCCCTTTCTTGTGTTCATATGTTGAATGGATGTATGCATCGTATATTTCCTCCGTTCACGGATTGAATGAAGGTATCGTTTATTTCATCTTATGCTCCCTCACAGTCGGTGAAATGGTACCGTGTGACAACGCCGGTGCCGTGGAGGGTGATGTTATTATGAGCATGCCTCTCCAATGATTTCTATGCAGAACGAGGGGGAAGGAGTGTGCACGGCGCCGTGATCGTCCCTCCCGTCTGCCTCCATTCTTCTCTCTCTCTCCGTCTGTGTTTACCGGATTTTGCCTCTCGGCCAGGGATATGCCCTTGCGCTATACGAATTGCTTCCCCCCCTCCCCGGGGTTTCTTCTTTTATTATTCCGATGCGATGATCGAGTTCTGCATTATGCGTGTTACGAGCCTCGCGGTCAAGGACACACTCATGTGTGTATCTCTGCCCACTCCCGTCTAGGGATTAAATCTTCTGCCTTCCCCATGCCTTCCTCACAGGCCAGAGGGAAGGAGAGGACCGTCTCTGTGCCGAGCCCCTGTTGGCTATTTTGTGAGCATAGTATGTACATCCTTTCCCCCAGGTCTCCGTGCTAACCAGATAATGCATAAGTATCAACTCACTTAGCCCACGGTTTTCACCGTCTCGCGTTACTCTCTCTCTGCTCTGCTCGCATCTTAACAGGGGTATGCTCTGTAGCATCACTCCAGTGCCCGGGGAGGGGGACATTCCCTCCAAATCTTCTCCACCAATCTTTTGGCCGACAGAGGACTCATCCATCGATGATGAATGTCCTTGCTGACTGTCGGGTGTACAGCAATGGGGCTAAGCCCTACAGCTCAAAATCCACAGTCCTTAATGGACTTTGTGGTGGCCGTGGGTTGTGTTCCCCTGGTAGGCTAGCCCTCGGGGATTCCTTCTCTATATCGGTAGTCCCGATCCGAGTGTTGTGGTGACTCGGATTGCGTGCCCCTCGTAGGCTAGCCCTCGGGGTCTTCGCTCCCACATTGAGTCGCCTCATTCACTCACTGTTACCCACGGATTTGGTGCCCCTAGCAGGTTTGACATCGGGGTTTTTCCTCTCCGTTCGGGTTTTTGCCAGCCGCCGTTGTGCCACCCGGCTCTTAGGGGTTGCTCCACTACGTGAGTAATCCCCGCTTCTCCCCGATAAATCCTCCGGGATGGGGAGATGCTGCCGAAATTTCAGCTCGAACGAGTATAACTCGGAATGATCGCCGCGCTCGAGTACGAACCTCGCGCGGGCCCGTGACTCGGCTCCCGGATGCCCTGGGGTCGACCCTGTGAAATAATAACTCAAATAAACTCTCAAAGTTTTCCAAAGTATTTCAATAAACCCAAGAAAAAATGAACAAATTCTCGTTTTAAGTTAAACTGGCGCCATTCGTTTACGGCGCGGCCTAAATGGCGCGCTCTAAAACGGCGCGCTCTCCACGGCGCGCCCTCCCCGGCGCGCCTCTCCCCGGCGCGCCCAATCAGGGCCGCGCCGTTTTAAACCTCTTTCTTTACCTACGGTTCTGGCGCCGTTTTAAGCCATTTACCTATGTTTCAGGGCGCCGTTTCAAGCATTTTAGCCCCTTCCTTCGCATGCACTGCACCAGTTTCGTTCCGAATCGTGTCGTCGCGTCATTCCAACCCTTTTCCCGCTCATGGGATGATTTCTTATGCTAATCATAGAAGGACACAAGCTCCTCGACCAAATAAACTGAATAAAATTAGCATGTCCAAGCATTCATATCACATTAATGTATGCCTAAATATGTGCATCTTTGGTATATCAAATAATATTGCCAGAAGGTCAGGTTACGCCTGATTGGAAGCCTAGTTACGCGTGAAGGTGGCCTTCGAGCCTAAGTCCTCCGCCATGTACCAGGGTCCACCCCAATAAATCGTGTGTAGTCAATCGCAGCATCTTGCATGATCACTCGCATGCTCTGTATCCTTTATTCTGGCTTTGACAGCCCGCTATCTCGGCAATTAATCAAAGGTGTTCCCTCCTCGTGGGGGATGTAATTAACGCCATAACCTTTATGGTATGGCGGACTGCTGGTCCCGACTGAACCTCACATTCGCCCGACATGGGTCAGAATGAGCGCACAATAAAATCGTCACTCATGTGACTGGCACGCCCGCGTCGTCAATCGGTCAGTTGACTACCAGTTAGTCAAATGGCTGATCGATACGTGAAATAAGACGCGTATATATGTACATATACACATATATACACAAAATAAGGTAAGAACGATAAGACGGTCGGATAAAAAAAAACGTCGCAAACAATGCCTTGCCGCGTATCTTGAGATGGTATATCTGGCAAGAAAAGGAGACGGAAGAAGCACTTGCCCAAGCTGCGTAGAGGGAGGCTAGGATAGTAGAACTGGAGAGGGAACTGCGGCGTCATCCTGATGACGACTCTTCTAGGGATGCTATGGAACTGAGGATCACTCTCCAGTTGGAGAGGGAAGACCGTGAGAGAGAACGGGCAGAGAGAGAAAGAGACGCAGAGAGAGAAAGAGCCAACAGATTGACTGAAAGGGAGGAATGAAGGGCCATGGAGGCCCATTTGTTCGAACTTCGAACCAGCCTTGGTCTTGCTGAACAGTGTCTGAGAGATGGTGAGGAGCGCTACCGGAGAGCACGAGAGCGTGGCTTTCGTGTTGGTAGCTTCTCTGCTGCTTCCGTGGATCAACGCCGGGGTGTGGGAATAGGAAGGGGAGTACAGAGTGGTAGGAGTACCGCTTTTCATAATTGGGTAGCACCCTTGAGAGCGTTTTGCTCGGAGAGTAGTGGGACGAGTAATGCAGAGAGAGAGGGCGGAACTTGATGTAATTTTTTTGGTTTTTGGAATAAAATACAAGGTTCGGTTTGTTTGGTTTTCACCTTTGCTTCTGTTGCCTGAATCCCTGCACACATCACTGAAACAAACAAATCAGAATTTCTGTTCTGACTTGGCCCCTTGCTCAATAAGCAAATGGTCACTGTGAATGTCCTTGATAACTGGTCAAGGGGCCAAGCCTTTATTAACGAAGGCAAGGGAAAGATGCAGTGATGATAAATACGACAGGCAAGCACACGAATGCAAGCGGTATTAAAAGTGAGATGCTGCATGCAAATGCAATCATGCAAAATTGATTTGTTTTCTTTTTTTATATTTGGCATTTTTTTGTTTTATCATAAAAAAGATTTTTTTTGTTTGCAAATATGTACATTTTCTCTTTTCCATTTTTTTGTTGCTTTTATTATAAATTTTTTTGGCAAGCACCCAAATGGCACCTAACCTACGTGAGAATAGGGGTTTCTTACTAACCTCCCAGGTATCCTAAGTGCACATCTAGGTTGATTTGGGCCTCTAGACCCCTCGAATGATGATCCCGCCGGCTAAGACTTACCCTGATGACAATACCGTCATGCCATGCTTAGGCTCCCAGTCGCTTCCGACCACAGGGATTCACCCAAAAGATGTTTGAGGTAAATGATTTACCCGACCCGGGTCTGTTTCCTCACAACTCTAGATGGTATATGATGGAACACCCTGGAACCCTAACGACCAACCACGCGACGCTGACCCGGAATCAGACGCCGTCGCACCCATAGGTGACGCGCTTGCATTGGCCTAAGCCCGAGGTTAAACAAGAAGACATCAAGGTGGTAAACAGGGGTCTTGACTAGCCCGAAACATGGAGACTCCTTCGCAGCGATAGCTTTTACTTTTCAAAGTAGGCAACCAAACGTGTATATTAAAATAAGGTCGCAGACCCTGGGCAGTTTTCACCCTTCAGAAACTCCATCGAACCTTCATCTTTAGAGGAAGAAGGAAGAGCGTGGGGGATAAACCTCCTGAGAGGATCGGTAAAACCGTTAACCCGGCGAGCGAATAAGGGCCCATTAACTCTGTCCTTTCAGACAACTTCGGACCAAATCTCGAGCATTTACATTCCATAGCCCCCCCCCTTTTTGTGGATTCGAACTTTTGCTTTGAGGGGTTCCATTTATCGCATCAGGCACGGTCACGACCAGGCTTTTCTCTTGATTTTGATTTTGTATTTCTTTTTGTGAGGGAGATATTGTCGTTTGACGTTTGTGGGCTCCCTTTTCGTAGGCCTGCGGGGACACTGCCCTCTTCTCGTGCTCTGATCGATGCTCGAGGAAATGGATCCTACTCTTGCCTTTGGGGTTTGATTTTTGGTTTCTCATGCTCAACGGTTTAAGGGCACCGACTGTCTCATTTGGTCGAAGAGAAAAGAATAAAGATTACAGCTTCCGGAGATCTTCTGGGTGGGGCCCCATCGTAGGTGATGCTACCGACTTTTTTTTGAATAAAATACATAAGTGAGCACATGTTAGCTTCCTTCGAGCGAGCATAGGCCGACGTGGCCGGACAGGGATCTCCACGGTTCTGGCAAACCAAGACCCGGTGCCTACCAAGCCTTAATGGGCCCTATCCTAACATGAAGGTTAGATGCAGTGACTTGACTACATGGTGACCACCAAGCATTGGCATTTTGAATTTTCCATATTTTTAGTGGTTTTCAATATTTCTTTATTTTTGATGTTTTCTATCTTTTCATAATTTTTTTGTTTTATGCTAAGGGTAGTATTTCTTAAGATAAAGCCCATTCCAAGGGTGGGATAACTCAGTCCCTTCGGCGTTGACTAGCTTGTAGGCGTTGCCAGGGTACACGGCTTGAATTACAAATGGTCTTTCCCAGTTGGGTTGGAGCTTAGAACGCGGACCTCCAGGTTTGACAAAAATTCTTTTTACGACCATCTCACCGACTTTGAATTTTCTCTCAACGACTTTCTTTTGGTAAAAGCGAGCGAGTCTATTTTGATACACACGCACGTGTTCGGCAGCGGCCAGCCGCTTCTCATCCAAGAGTTCCAACTGGGCGAGGAGTGAATTATGACGATCGTCGAGGGGAAATTCCTCGTCCAATTGTACCCTGAGAGAAGGGATCAGAGTCTCGTACGGGACTACCGGTTCCATACCATAAGTAAGGGAAAATGGAGTCTGCCCGGTGGGGGTACGGATTGAAGTGCGATAGGCCCATAGGGCTTCGATAAGTTTTTTCGGCCAGTCTGAAAACTTACTAGACTCGCAGGTTTTTTTGATGATTTTGAGCAATGTTTTATTGGTGGCCTCCGCTTGGCCGTTACCTTGTGGGTAATAAGGCGATGAATGATGCAATGCAATTGCGTACCTTTTGCAGATGTCGTATAGGTCCTGAGAAATGAACTGTGGCCCATTGTCGGTGACGATTGTGCTTGGGACGCCGAATCTGGCGAGGATGTTCTTCATGATGAACTTACAGACTGTTGACGCCTTGATTTCGTGTAAGCTTCGGCTTCGGCCCATTTGGTGAAGTATTCCATCGCAGTAAGGATGAAAGATTTTTGCTTGGTGAGGGAATTGGGATCACCTAGGGGACCAATGATGTCGAATGCCCACATGGAGAAAGGCCACGGGGAGGATATTGGATGAAGTGAGGAAGATGGTGAATGGATTTTATCGGCGTGAAGTTGACACTTGACACACCTACGGACATAGACATCACAATCCTCTTCCATAGTGGGCTAGTAAAAGCCTTGGCGAATGATCTTCTTGGCGAGCATCTGACTATTCACGTGGCCACCGCACACACCCGAGTGCGTCTCCTCTACACATTTCCAAACCTCATCGTCACCAAGACATCTTAACAGAATACCAGTAAGGCTCCTCCTATAGAGTAGACCTCCAACCAATGTGTATTTCTGAGCCACCCTTCTTATGGCTTTCTTGTCCTCTATGGTGGCCCCTTCAGGATAAGACTGATCTTGGCAGTATTTGACGATTTCATAGAACCATGGTTCTACATCAGCCAGTTCTTCTTCGGCCTCTGCCAACATGATTTCCCTCTTCTCAAGGATATCTTCCTGCAGGATCTTCCTTGCTATCATGTCTTTGATTTTTACGTAGGAAGCATCATCGATTGCCGGGGCGTGAAGTTTGTAGATGGAAATGGACTCAAACCATCTTCCTAGAGGGAACCTTATGGATGATGCCAACGAGGCGAGGGCATCGGCGAGAATATTCTAATGATGAGGGACATGAACAAAGATCAGTTTGGTGAACAGTTTGGCAAAGGCAGCAGTGAGTTCTTGATATGGCTTGAGTTTGGGATCGCGAGTGCGATATTTAGTGAGCACTTGGCGAAGGATGAGTTGACTATCACCTACGACTTGCAACTCAGTGATACGAAAAGAATGAGCGAGTTCTAGGCCAGCTAGAAGAGCTTCATATTCATCTATATTGTTGGTAACTGGAAATTTGAGCTAGTATGCCAATGGGAATGTGAGGCCTTCAGGCGACAGGAGGGCGACGCCGATTCCTCTCCCTTGAGAATTCAGAGCTCCATCAAAATATAGCGTCCACATTGGCTCATCTGATTGGTTGACGGACATTAGTTCCTCATCAGGAAACTCTGATTGGACGGGATAGAACTTGGGAAGAGGATGGTGAGCGAGATGCTCGGCTATGGCATAGCCTTTAATCATCTTTTGCTGGATGTAGGTGATGTCAAACTGAGAGAGAAAACTTTGCCAGCGTGCTAACCTATCCGTAAGGATGGATTTCTCCAGAAGGAATTTGATAGGATTCATTCGAGCAATCAAGTGGACCTCATGAGCCAAGAAGTAGTGCTTCAATTTCTGTACTACCCAAACGAGGGCAGTACAGGTTTTCTCCATGACGGTGTACTTCTGCTCACAGGGATTGAGAAGTTTGGACAAGTAATAGGTTGCCCGTTCCTTGCCTTCTTCATCAGCTTGTGCGAGGACGGCTCCCACGGAGTCATCCAAGACTGAGACGTAAAGGATCAGAGGTTTTTCTGGTTTGGGTGGAATGAGAACGGGTGGACTAGCCAGATATTCCTTCAACCCTTCAAAAGCTTTCTGACATTTAGAATTCCAGTGCAATTCTACTCCTGGCTTGGTCAACTCGTAGAGAGGTCTACACCTTTGTGAATGTTGGGACACAAACCGACGAATAAACTGCAGCCTCCCGATTAAACCTCGGACTTCCCTCAAATTCTTGGGAGGCGGCATATCCCTGATAGCCTTGGCTTTGTCGGGATCTATCTTGATCCGTCTTTTAGTCACAATGAAACCCAGCAATTTACCCGACGACACACCAAACACACACTTCTTCGGGTTCATTTTCAATTGGAACTCCCTTGACCTCTGCAAGACCTTAGCCAATACTTCTGGATGTTCCATCCTGGTCCTTGATTTCACCAACAAGTCATCCACATATACTTCCAGGTATATGTGCATCATGTCATGAAATATGGCCATCATAGCTCTTTGGTAAGTAGCTCCAGCATTCTTTAATCCAAACGGTATGACCACATAACAATATGTTCCCCAAGGGGTAGTGAATGACGTCTTCTCCTGATTCTCTTCTGCCAAACGAATTTGATTATAACCTGAAAATCCATCCATGAATGAGAGGGTTTCGTAGCCTGCCGTGTTATCAATCAACACATCAATGTGAGGCAAGGGAAAATCATCCTTTGGACACGCGCGGTTAAGGTCCCGGAAGTCGATGCAAATCCTGACTTTCCCATCTTTCTTCATGACCGGGACAATGTTCGCCACCCATTGAGTATAAAGGACGACTCTAATGAACCTGGCTTTGTGGAGCTTATCGACCTCTTCTTTCATTTTCAAAGCCATCTGAGGGTGGAAACGCCTTAACCTTTATTTTACCGAGACAGACCTTGGTTTTAGGGTTAAACGGTGTTCGACCAAGGTTGAATCTAGACCCGGCATATCCTCGTAGCTCCATGCAAACGTGTCCTTATAATCCTTGAGAACTTCAATTAATGCCTTTTCTTCAGAGGGTGGTAGATTATCACTTATGAGGATGATCCTAGGGTCTTCCTCAGTTCCCAAGTTGACTTCTTTGGTGGACTCTTCTACGGCGGTTGACGGCTCGTCGAATCTCCTTATTCCACTAGCATATGCGCCAGCCGCATCCTCATATTCCTCACCCTCATCTTCAGTGGGGCATTCTTCATCCGTGATCTCGTAGACTCCATACCCTTCATCAAATGCACAGTCGCCCTCACATTCTATTTCCGGTAGCCTGATGGGATTTTCTAACAACTGGGGGATGGCAAGGAGGGCTTGACACCTGGCAGCTAAATCCAGAAGGAATCGACGAGGGATCTACCTACCCTTAGATTTCTTCCTAGGTGCTACCCTTGACCTATCATTCCTAGATTGACTGACAATATTTACAGAAGAAGAGGAAGACGAAGAGGATGGTGTAGAATGTACAAGAGAAGACCCCTCAGAGGAGGGGTAGAAAAGGTCGCTCATCGGACCTTGGATGGGTGGTCCGCAAGGGGGGACGCACCCGTGGGAGATGTAGGAGGTTTCCTCAATGAAGATGTGTTGTTGGGGAGTTTGAAAATTGACGTTTTTTTTTCATTTTCATTTTTGATGACAAAACAGTGAAAAGAGATCAGAGGAGAGAGAAAAGTGGTTATGGCTAGAGGATTGCAAGGCTCATAGAGTAGATCATGGTTGAAGACCTGGCGCGGGTTGAAAAGCCCGCGTAGGTATGTAAGCAAAGAAGGGGACCTGGGAAGATCATCAGAGAACTGTCTGGCCCAGGAAGAAAATATCAGCAAAGGCTGAGACGAGTGATGGAGAAGATGGCGGCTAATGAGCCGTCGATGGCAATGTTGAGGATGGATGAAGATCCGTTGATGACAGGGTCCTTATGGCGAGGACGAGGATAGTTTGGAACCTTGGCAAGAGTGTTAATATTCTCTGGTATTCTGGAGATCAATGGTGGTCCTTCAAGCTACGAGAACATCCTTTCCAGTGCAACGGAAATGTCCCGTATGTCGAACCATTTGTTCCACTCGCATTCCGGATCTTTGATCTTGCCTCTTTTGATGATCCTCGGACATTTTTCAGCCAAATATACAGCATGTGATCCCCCATATGCTTCTCGTGGGTAATCTCCCATCTGAACAACGGGCCCTCTGTTGAAGTGGTTTGATAGAGTCCATGTGAGGGGCTTCCAATCCGCCTTGAATGGTCCTTTGAAGCCTAGGCCAAACCTGTGGTTCGGCCTAATTTCCTTTGGCGGTTTGAGCCTACCCTGTAACTGTGCGCCCAGACCTTTACCATGTTGGTAGCCGATGTTCCTCATAATCTCCCAACCTTTGGAGTGAAAAGGGAGATATGATGTTGCGGTTGCCCTGACCGGCTCCTTTGGTGATAGTGGAACGTGAGATAGATCACGCACGTCCAGCAATGACAATATGGGCCGATGAGATGGCCAAACAGAGGGCAGAGAGGTGTTGATAACATCCACTGTGTGAAGGACAGGTGTACTGACCACTTTAATAATCCTCCCATTGTAAGGAAACTTCAGGCACTGATGGTTGTTGGAAGGCACAGCATCCATGGCTTTGATGTAAGGGCGACCCAGTATAGCCTTGAATGTGGGGTCCATGTCGAGGACATGGAATTCCGTGAGAACTGACATAGGGCCTAGTTCTGCCTTCAGAATAATCATCCCCTGTGGCAACCTTTTTCTATTGTCATAAGCCGTGACCGTGATCGAGGAAGGTCTTATTTGTTCCTCGTTGACCCCACACAACTGAAGGGTGTCCATGGAGATCACATTTATGGACGCACTTGTGTCCACAAGACACGGGTTTATGGATACCCCATTAATTTTTATTGAAATGCACAATGCATATTTCTGAGCTTCCTTGGGAGCGAGCTCGTAGTTGTGGAACATGATGGCCGGTTGTGTGTCTATTGGGGTCAGGACGGTCGAAATCTTCTCCACGGGGAGGTCTTCATTAACCATGACTTTTTGAAGATATTCCATCAAGGCCGCCTGGTGGGATGTGGATCTTTGAAGTAGCTCCAGGATGGAGATCCGAGCAGGCGTCTTGTCCAAGTGTTTCAATAGATCATACTGTGTTCTAGGGATAGCTGTTTCTAGTTGTTCTCCATCATCCTTCTCTGGCTGAGATTGCTCAGGATTCTGACTATTGTGGGGGAAAACCCTGTGGAAAATCCTTCCACTCCGGAGCACCATTGCCTGCGGCTTTTGTACCTTTGTGGGGGTAGCAGTGTGTTTTAACAGGGATTTGAGGGGTAGTGGTGGAGGAATGGTTGATGAAGCAGGGGTGATGATGGGAGCAGGGATTCTGATGAGGGGTTTGTTAGGTGGAGGCATGGTGGAGATAGAGGGGATATCACACGGATTATGGAGGATAAGGGGTCTGGAAGGTGGAGGTGGAGACGAAGTAGAAGTGGGTAGGGCTTGAAGCGGGCAATGATTTTGAGGTGGGTGATGGGTAATGAGTGGTTTTGAAGGGATTAGTGGTGATATGGTGGAGAAAGACGGGGTTATGTATGGTTGACGGATGATAAGGGGTTTAGAAGGCGTAGGGGTAAATGTGGTAGAGGTGGATGGTAAAGTGGGGGAGTGAGAGAAGATGAGAGGGTGTGAAGGCGTAGTGGAGAGTGTCGGTTGATAGGAGATCAGGGTGCGGATGAGAGGGCGTAATGGTAGTGGAAATGGTGAAGGCGATACTGACGCGGGTTGATGAGAGAGAGGTGCTACCCGGGCAAGGCAAGGGTGTTGCGTCCTAATAGGATTGGCAGTAGAAAGAATGGAGGTACTTTCCGGGTGCCACACCTGCTCTCTCCCGACTTCCGGGAAGGAGGAGATGGGGTTGACCTGGTGATTAGGCTGTTGGTGCTCCGGTAATGGATTCTGGATTATGCCCATGTTGGGCTGTTGTTGTGGGGGCTGCTGAGGCTGTTGTTGTTGTTGTGGTTGCTGCTGCTGCTGCTGTTGTAACTGCTGCTGTGGCCTATGAGGAGGTATCCTAGCCTTCAGAGCGGCGACGTATCATCTCATTTCATCCCAATCTATTTGATGTTCATCATTTATATCGTGGATGTAATCTTTGAAATGGAAGCAGTAATCTACTGTGTGTCCTGGCTGCCTGTGGTAGACGCAGTATTTGGAGGTATCAACATTCGGGGGCCACACGGGCCTTTCCCTGGACAAGTATGTTTGAGGCCATGAGGGCGTTGAAAATATCCGCCAGAGTTTCTGGCAATGGTGGATAGTAGGCTCTCTTGGGACCGATCGGCCTCCTTTGTTACTGTTGGGGACCATAATTCCCCGGGGGTGGAACTTGGTTGTACTGAAGCGGTGGTTGTTGTTGCTGGGGTTGACGTAATGGAGGCATATTATCCTGGGGTGGATTATTTTGGGGTGGAGGACGAAGAGGGAAAGGACCTGGTTGGAGGGGAAGTCAAGGCATTTGCGGAGGCCTTGGGTTGACTGCATAGTTGGCATTGTTGACCGCACCCACTTGCTCATTTGTCACGACCCCTTTTGTGGCTCCGCCCGGGACACCAGCGCCTGTCTTTCTGACTACTTTGGGCTTCGGCGACTCAAACATGTTCATAATGGGGGAGTCTTTTAACTGGGTTTGGATGTACCGGGCCCTTTCATAGAGTTCCTCAATTGTAGTAAGTTTATTCATGGCCAGGACGTGTCTGAACTATGGGGTTGCATTAGACACAATCATCTTCACTTGTTCGGGCTCGGAGAGGGTATCCCTTATTCTTTCCGCCAGAGACCTCCATCTATCAGCATAGCGGACAAAATCCTCGTCGGGCTTCATCTTTTCGGCCACTAGGTCGGTAATGGAGAGTTAGGGACCGACCCTATCCCTATATTTCTGCAAGAACCTTCTCTGGACTATTTCAAAATTCTCGTCCTCGCGGGGCTCCAAAGAATAGAACCACTCTAGCGCGGGACCATCCAATGATCTCCGAAAGAGGTATGCCAGGGACCTCTGATCGTTTTGCCAATAGGAGGACTCATACATGAAATCCTTGAGGTGAATGAAGGGGTTGCCGGTACCATTGTATCTGTGGTACGTGGGCATTTCGAAGGGGGGAAGATGGATGACCTGAGGATTGGCAAAGTAACCTCCGGGGTGGCTTTCACGTCCACCATTCTTCTCAGATTTTGAAACTGCTCGTCCATGCGATTGAACCTATTGAGGAGCGATTGGGCAAGCTCCTCTGGACGTGAAGGTGACACTTGCCATTGGGGGAGAAACTGTCTCCTGGAGGCTTGAGGGGGGAACCTGTGGACGTCAAAAAAATGATGATGATCATACGACATGCACGTCTCAGCACTCGAGAGCGAGTGAAGACGGAAAGGCTGAATAAACCCTGTGCCTCCTCCAAGCAGGACGAATACCTACCCGGTGCTCCGTCACCCGACAAAGAATCCCCTCGTGTTGAAGAGACAGCCCCGGCTCTCCAGTCGGCATTGCCAAAGGCCGAATCAAAAGAAACTCGGGAATTCGAACATGTGTTCGGCACGCGCCGGGGATCACTCAAAGTTCCAAATCGGGATGCAGAGGCCCTGAACTAAACACCCCGACGGCGGTGCATTACGACTAAAGCAATACAGGAGGATAAGCATCCATCCGAATAGCCGCGAAGCCGAGACGAAGTCTAAACCGGCGCGCCCTTATATGGTCTTTAAACCGGCACGCCCCTTCCAATAGCCTTAAACCGGCGCGCCCCTAAGGGGGCCTTAAACCGACGCGCCCTTTACAAGATGCTAGTCCGGCGCGCCCCGTGAACTCCCTTGCTTTATGTTAAAACGGCATGCTCCCGTTGAAGGGTCACCGCTTTGAATGCACTAAACCGGCGCGCCCATCTTGGAGTGCTAATACGGCGCGCTTAGTTTAGAAACAAACCTTTCTCTGAGGACTTTATCCGGCGTGCAGTGAAGCCATCCCGTCATCAATGCGGTCCCCTGTTTCCTGGGAATGGCATGATGACGAACAAGCCCAAAATGGTTAAAGCTCCCACTTCGATCCGGCGGGCAACCGAGCATATGCCGTGAATGGAAGTTCTCGAGCCCTGCACCGTCGAATGCTCATTCCGTTGAGCGGCCGACCATTCTTCAGCAAATGATGATAGCAACGTGGCTCGCGGTGGACGTGCCAGCGGAGCCCCCCTCCTGATCACACCATAGCCTCGCCGAAGGTGACGTCGACAGCAGCAGCAGGGCAACGTCACCAACGTCAGCAGTAGCAGTGGTGGTTGCGGGAAACAAGGAACCAACGGGAGGAAGATGAATCCAGAGGGCATCCCTCCAAAACAGGGCCTCCGGCCCCTATAAAAGGAGCGCCCAGGCGAAGCTTAAATGGGTGGGGAAAGGGTTGGAAGGTTGGAGGGGGAGAAACTCCTGGAAGCCCGAAGCCAGTGTTCCTCTGAGAGCGAAGTGAAGTGAGAAAGGAGAGGGCAGAGAGTGAGGTGAGGGAGATACAGATCTCCCCTCCCCCCCCTTGTTTCTTTTTCTTTCCTCCGATGTATTCTTCCCTTTGGTTCGTTTCTTTAGATGCATGAAGAGCCCATGTATTTGCACCCCTTCGTGGTGAAATGAAAGTGATCCTTCGGGAGATTCTTGTTTTGATATGTTTCTGATCCCCTTCCCCACCTGTTCCCCTTTGAGGGATCATTGCCCGTGAGTCGTGAGAGCTCTTGAAGGCTAGTCCTCGAGCTTTTCCACACTCACACTTGGGTTATCGGACCGTGTGAGGTCTACATTTTGAGGTTCACCCTGGAGCAATCCACTTGGTGTTCCTTGATTTTCTTTGGCAATCGTCAGTACGGGGGAGGTGCTGCCCAAATCTTGCCAGAGGAAGAACACGTAAGAACAGAGGATGCATAAGAACAGACAGACAAACTAAACTTCCAAGTTCCTGCACAACAAACTGTTCTAATAAAACACTCGAATCATCATGACAATCCACCTGAACAAACACTTAAATCTTCTTTCCACAAACATAACTTATCAATAAGATGAACAAACCAATCAATAAATCAACTTGCAGTTGAAGAAAAGAAGAAACAGAGCATAAACGGGTTGAAAAGAAGCTATACAATGCTTAATCCGGCGCCCCCTAATCCGGCGCGGGTTAATCCGGCGCGGTACCCCCCCGCGCCGGTTTAACCCCACACTCAAAACCCATTTTTTTTCCTTGCAGCAATCCGGCGCGCCCCCTTATACTAATCCATTTAACCGGCGCGCCCCCCTTCCTGGACCTTAACCGGCGCGCCCCCCCTTGAACTCCCTTAAACCGACGCGCCCCCTTTAGCCCCCCTTGTAGTGTCCTTAAACCGGCGCGCCCTTCCCCTTGTGGCATCCTTAACCGGCGCGCCCCCTTTCAATATCACTTAATACGGCGTGCCTGGAAGAGAGAAGGTGATCAAGAAAATAAAAGAAAACATGCAATTCAAGCTAATAGAAAACTAATCAAAAGTCTCCCACGACCTGACCGGGCAGGTCGAACCCCGCGACCTGACCGCGCAGGTCGATCCGCGTGCGAGGGCGCACGTTGCCGAGTTTTGGCTTTACACTTAACAACCCGCTCCCCCGGACTGTGCGTGAAGAGAAAAGCAATGATGCCCCGTGGTATCGGACGTGGACCTCGGGATCCCCGACATGGTCATGATCCGTGCACCTCTTGGGCCGATAGTTCATCAGCTTGACCCACTTCTTCCGTGATCCGATCCCGCACCCACGTGAAGTGTGCCGTACCTACGGCAGATATCCGAATGTCTTTGTTGTTACCTTCGATGCTTCGAATATGGACTCTCGACCGAATACTGGATTGTCTGTTAGTGACTGATATATATATATATATATATATACCGGGATCTAATCCCGCACTTTCATTAAATTCACCGCACTCGCAGCAAGTATTTGTATGGTTTTGAACACCGTTTTGCGTACCGATGCGGAGGGTTTAAATCATGTCAACCCAACTCGCATGCTTTAATGAAAAACGATCTTTAGGTCATTTGACCCCTTTTCTTGGCGATTAATCAGAGGTCTTCCCTTCTCCGAGGGGATGTAATTAACGTCGTGGCCTTTATGGCGCGGCGGGTCTCCAGTCCCGACCCGATATCCACAATCGTCTGATCAGTCAGATGGAGCGCACCTCGGGCTTCGGACCACTCCAGTCTCGAAGCCCGAACACATTGTCACCTAGGTGACTGGCACGCCCTCGCACTAGATAAACCGATAAAAAGAACACCGATATCCCACGATATTTTCACCCAACGAAACTTAGTGCGTTCCACAAGCTGGCACGCCCGGTGGGACTGGACTACCTCTCATCTTTTCGCCGAGATTAGGGGCCCAATGGCCTTTTCCGAAGTCTTAACTTCCGCATTTTTGAAATTGCAGGAGGGATCCATTTCTGAAGAACCGATGGCTGTCACTTTCGGTCCATTGGTTGTGGCGAGCCATGCCGAGCATGGCTACTTGGCAGTGCCGATCCAGTTCGGCGATTTTCCCCCGGTCGTTGGCTTCCCCAACTTCCTCGGGGTTATGTTCGTGGACCTCTTGGATGTCAAGGAGGTCGAGCCCGTCGCCCCCGTGGAGGCGACACCAGAAGCTGTGAAGATGGTGGGCTACTATGTCCACCACATTGAAGCAAAGAAGAAATGCACCTCGGCTGCCAGAAGGGCGGCAAGGAGAACCACTAGCACGCCGCAAGGCCGGCTTTCCCTCTCGGGCAAATCCGTGATGATCGGAGGAGTCCGAGTGTACCTGAATGGCCGTCAGGCCACGATCTCACCAGATAGGGTAATCCCGATGGTGCCGGTGCACAACCAATTCCAAGCACTGGCCCGGGAGCGAGAGGACCACATCAGGTCCATGCCAAAGCAAGAGTCGGCCCAGAAGCCGACTAAATTCAAGCAAGCATGGGTCCCCATCAGGCGGGCCCCAGCCTCAACTCAACTGGAGCTCGTCAGGACTGACCGGCTCAAGAAAAAGATGAAGGAAGATGAAGAAGAGAAGATTGAGGTGCCGGTTCAAGCGTCTCGAAGACCTGCCTTCCGTGCTCACGGTCGGCAGGCGAACATCTATTTGAAGGAGGGAAGATACAACATGATGCACGAGCGGAGGCGTCTCGCCTATAGACCGCCAGTGCAAGCATCACCACCAACTATCTGCCCCAGCCGGGGAGAAGACGACATCACTCAAGCCGTGAGGGGATATCTCCACAGCCTTGGAAACACCCTCTTGGGAACTCAGCGGCTCCTAGAAGCCGTGAATGATGCTGAAAGAAATCGGAAGCAACAAGTTAACCCGGAAGATATCGAAGATGCGGAGTCAGGGTGCTATGGGTCACCCCTCTGTGAAGAAGCTCCACCAAGAGTCTCGGTGTTTGACAGGCTAACCTTTCCTAGACTGACAACCAGGGAGGCGGCTCGAAGAAACCAAAAGATGCGGGTTTATACCTGTAATATGGCCGGGGTGGCCAACCAATATGGAGCCCTACCTGAAGACCAAGAAGAGATGGCCAGGCTGGCTGGCAGGTCGGGTCCCCTCACCAGAAGAGGAGCAGCTGCAGCTGAGATAATACAAGCCCTCGCTGGTGAAACAAGTTCAGATGCGGTCGCCATGGCGGCGAACGTGATTACCGCTGGGGATGAAGGAGAAAGGGTAGCACCTTCTCTAGATACTCTGACAGAAGGGGGAGGCCAAGCTCCTAGCTCTTCCACCTCCGACCCGGCGATGCTGATGCTGCTTCAAGCCTATCGACAGGAGATCGAAGCTCTGAAGCGACAGGTGGGCGAACTGACCATGCATGCTTCCACATCGAAGCAGGTCGAACCGTCTCCAGAAACATCCAGGCAAGGCGCTGGAGAATTTGAGGGTTCACCCCAGGTGACGGCCTCTCAGCCAATCCCCAACTATGCTGGGGGCACGGCCCCAATGACCCCTTCGGCTCCTCAACACCAAGGCACCGCCACTATACCCCAGGTGACGGTGTTGACGACGCCACAGATGCAGTCAGCTCATTTCTACCCAGAAGCAGTGGATCCGGCAACGGCTAACAAGCTCATGATCGAGCAGATAGTCGAGATGAAGCTGGCCGATCGGGGAAGTGAAGAATATGCCTCATATGATGTGTACAAGGTACCCTACCCTGTCCATCATGCGGGGAAGAGATTGCCTCCTGGCGTCAGCAAGCCGCCAAAGTTTGACAAATTTAATGGCCAGGGGTCACCGAAGGAGCACATAGCCTATTACGTCAATGTGATGGGCGATCTGGCGATTGATGAATCATACCTACTGAAGTTCTTCGGGTCCTCGCTCACAGGGCTCGCCTTCGAATGGTACTCAAACTTGCCGGCGGGGTCTGTTAACGACTGGCCAGATTTGCAAAGAAAATTTCGGGAGCGGTTCCATGTCACCGAAAGAGAGGTCACAGTGGCCGAGCTCTATGCAACCAAGCAGAAGAATGACGAAACTGCTCTAGAATTCATCAAGAGATGGCGGAACCTCAGCATGAGGTGTAGACGCCCGCCACACCAAGAAGATGCGGTTCAAATCTGCAAGCAGAATTTGAAGCGTGAAGTTTTCAAGAAAATGATCGGGATGGAGATCAAGTCATTTGATCGATTAAATAATGTGGTGGTGGAAATTGAGTCCTACCTCTCCAAATACTCTTCTGCACCGGCCACCTCAGCCCAAAAAGGAAAATCAAATATTGAGAAGCGGTCCGTGCCCAAAGAAGTCAACACTGTCGACTTCAAGGATTTCGAGAAGCAGAAGGACACTGATAAAGGAGTCACCAGTGCTCCTCCGGCCAAGCAGGCTGAACAACAAGAGGCCGCCTCCTTGCGGTCAAGAATGAAGAAACTTTACTCCTTCCCGAAGGAGAAAACCCGGATCATCTTCGAGTGGGCCACCAAATATAACAAAATTACTCTCCCAGAGCCGAAGAGACCCGGTGACATCAAGAGGAAAGATGATCCTCAATTTTGTCCGTACCATCAGATGCTCGGGCACACCCTCGAAGACTGTTACGTCTTCAAAGACATCATTGAAGGCATGATCAGGAAGGGAGAGCTCCAGATGGGCGAACACAAGGTGGACCCGCCCTGCCCGCATGAGTTGCCAGTGCTGGGGGCAACCGTAAATATGATATCCCTATACCAACAACTGCCTGAAGAAGTGTCAGATACTTGTACAAAGCACACCTATGAGGCATTTGTTCTCACTCCCGCAGAGAGCCAGGGAGATTGGCGGATGGTGCCAAAGAAGACAAGAAGAAAGTCGACATTCCGCCCTACCCCGGGAGTCCGAATTCATGGCGTCACGCCTCAGCCACCACCACCGGTTGTAACCCCGGTCTGGTATGAAACTGCTCCTCAGTTGGTCCTCCGAAGAATGACTGACAACAGGAAGAAGCCACTCTTGTTGCGGATGCACATGCAAGTCAGCTCGGCGGTTAAACGGCTGCAGGCGTTCATTGACGGGTTAGAAGAATATGAACAACCCAAGATCCAGCCGGTGCGGCTGAAGGAATATGTCCCCTGGGAACATTTTGAATCCCTAAAATTGGCTGAAGAAGCTGAAGCCGAAACACAAGAAACCGGCATATGGGATGAACTTCCCCGAGAACAGCTTCCAGCTGTAAAAGAAGAGAAGAAGAAACAGAAGAAGAAGTTGAAGAATAAAAGAAAATGCAGCTTTTTGTCTTGCAATACCTTGTCGGCCTTGTTCAACATGGCCCAAAACTCTGAAGAGGAGGGAGAAGAAGAAATATGCTTCGCACCTACCGAAGCAAACCAAGTCGAGGCCTCTACTTCCCAACATGTCACCAGGTCTGGGAGAAGGTGGGGACGTTTGCCCCCGGCCAATCACAATATTATATTCAGGGGCGAGCGGCCATACCAAATCCCCGAACCTGAAGTGAAGGGCGCAGCAATCCCGCCTCCATCGGGCTTGTACCCTGAAGATGCAGCAGGCGAAGTGGTACCCTCGTTCGCCGAATTTTTGCTCGCAAAGAAGAGCAAACAACCATACCAACAGCCCGGGTCCAAGGCCAAGAGCACTCTTGCCTCCACCTCGGGAATGCCCCCTCTGGCGAATAAAGATGATGAGGGCGCCACCCCTGTGGCCCAGCCCGTGCAAATGAAAGAACCAACCGACCAAGCAAGCCGGAGTCGGGCGGCCCCCGAAGAAGATAAACTATCTTCCCCGCCGACTCCTCCGGCACCAGAACATGGCAAGCATAGCAAAGCCGAAGAAGCAAAGTTAGCTAACGTCCGAGCCGGCACTCGGATATTGAAACAATTGAAAAGAATCCCAGCAAGATTCAGTGTCTGGGAGATACTCTCCCTGGATGAGGAAACCAGGCAGGCTGTCATTGCGGCTCTGCAAACCCCGACGCATTATGAAAGCTGTTTTGCTGAGTTGCAGTTGGGAACAACCATCACCTTCACCGAAGAAGACATGCTCTTTCCTTCGGTCAGCCACAACAGACCCTTGTACATGAGGGGGTAGTTGAACGGCCAGCCTATAAACATGATCTTGGTCGATACAGGGGCAGCAGTAAACATACTCTCCTACCAGGTTTACCAGAAACATTACTTCAATGTGCACCTGATCAAGGTCAGGGATATGAAGATAACTGGGTTCAACCAGAAGTCTGAAGTTCCCATGGGTGTAGCAGAGTTCGAGCTGTCACTAGGAGACTTCACCACCAAAGTGAAGTTCCATGTCATCAACTCCGATACCACATATAAAGCATTGCTCGGCCGACCGTGGCTGCATCAGAATCGGATAGTGTCCTCAACCCTGCACCAGTGCATTAAGTACTCCCGGAATGGAAAAGAAGAAAGAATATTCGCAGACTTACACCCCTTTGAGGTGTTTGAATGCCACCTGCTCGATGCTGCACTTTACATGGAGGAGCCGAAGCAGAATCCCCAGCCGACTCAAAGCAAAGAAAAGGAGATAGCAGAGGACGACGATTGGTTCCCTCCACCACCGCCCGACTATGTGGCACCGCAGGAAGTGTCACACATTTCTAAAGTTGAAGGCGTGGTTCGAGCCATCCCCTCTAATATTTACCTCGAGACAGGAGTGCCGAAGCTCGAGGATTTACCTGGGTATGTGAAGGTCCCTCCGGGGATCGCAAAGCCACCCACAGATTTAGACTGTCAAACAGTCAAATTCTTGAAGGTCTGGGAGGTGCCCAACCCAGAGGGCCCACCTACGACGTTCTATGTGGCTGATGAACATCCAGTGAAAGGGGATGATGATTGTAAATTCCCCGAAGAAATCCGTGACCCGGTCGGCCCAATCATGGGACTTCCAGATATATCCGGCAGAGTGGTGAAAATGGCCAGAGGTCAACAGCTGCCCTTCTTTCAGATCGAAAGTCGAAATCAGATGTTTAAGAAGCTGTGGTATCCACCGAACCTGGATAGGGAACTCCTGAAGATTACACAGCACCCTGGTTTGGGTTTCTCAGCAGAAGAATTCTATGAAGCAAACATGATAGCTGTCTCAACTCTAGTTGGCGACAGTCCCCCAGAAGACACAGATGCACTAGAAACCAAGAGCAAAGAGCAGCATATGCCTTCAGCAGACAAAGCTCAAGATGAAGAAGTGTTCCTCCAGAACCCACCTCTAAGCAGGGATATAGAGGGGGTACCATCCACTTCCGAGGCACCACTCCCAGATAGTCACGGTGGCGGGGCGCTGCTACCTCCACTCGATGTCAGAACAGAAGATAGCAGTCCAAGCTACACTCCAGACTTCTCCCTTTGTGACCCTGTTATGCTCGCAATATGTTGTGAACAGCAGCAGGAGATCGAGATGTTGAAGGCGCAGTTGGCCAAGATGATCGAACTACTGTCCGGTCTTACCGAGGGTATCCACCTCCGGGAGGGCAGATCCATGAACCCGGGCAGCTCCTATGCCACCACGGAAAGATGGGAGAATCAGTCCCCGACCACCAACTTTAGTGCTTTTATGCACTCAAGGAGGAAGGCGAAAGAAATAGCCGGTCCTTCAACTAGCCGGCCGGCGGAACGAGTCCTCACGTTGCAGGAGAAGATGAAGAAGCCTTATTCCTTCCCGAGGGATAAAACTCGGGAGATCTTTAAATGGGCTTGCCACTATAGCAGGGTTACCTTGCCAAAGTCCAAAAGGCCAGAGGATGCTACAAGGAGTGATGACCCTAAATTCTGCCTCTACCATCGAATCCTTAGCCACCCTATAGAAGATTGCTATGTCTTCAAGGATATCGCCCAGAACCTGATCAAGAGAGGAGAATTGAAGATGGAGGATTATGAGGTGAAGCCCCCACAACCCCATGAAGCAGCTGTCTGTGAAAAGGGAGTCCATGTGGTTTCCCTCCTCGCAGAGGTCACAAGCCCGGCCGGTGAAAGATGTCCTGAAGCAGATTTCCCTCAGCCTGACTCCACCTTGCCCTCACTGCTCGGCGGGTTACATCAGGAAATTGAAAGGCTAGAGGAGCACCTAGCCGAAATAAGTATGCGCTGGTTTGACCCAGTAGGGGACATCCTCCCTCAGCAATGTAGTCACTCAAGCCCGGACCACTTCCTCGTGACCAGGGCAGAACTCTACAGCCACAGGCAAGAAGATGATGAGCCCGTCCTGGACTACATCAGAAAGTGGAGAAGCCTCTATGTGAGATGCATGTCCCCGTTAAGCCACGAGGTTGCCACTTGGGCTTGCGGGGAAAGTCTAAAGAAGGATATTCAGCAACGGATGGTCGGCCTTAACGTCCACTCCCTTGATCACTTGGCCATGATAGCGGCTGATATTGAAGCCTTCCTGAAAAAATACCATCCTGCCATCACCCTGGCAAGACAAGAAGACAAACCCGGAGGTGTCAACTTCAGCACTTCTGGGCATTCGAAGGAGAAGACAAAGGAGGTAGCCAATCCTTCAACCAATCAACCGGCCTCATTGCGAGAGAAAATGAGGAGGCCTTATTCCTTCCCAAGACACAAAACTCAGAGGATTTTTGAATGGGCTTGTCGTTACGGCAAGATTACCTTGCCAGAATCCAAAAGGCCAGAGGATGTTGAACGAAGCGACGACCCCGAATTTTATCCTTATCATCGGGTGCTGGGGCATCCTATTGAAAATTGTTATGTATTCAAAAATATCGCTCAAGGCCTAATCAGGAAGGGCGAACTAAGGCTGGGAAAATATGAAGTGTACCCACCACGTCCGCATGACGTGGTCGCTTATAGAAGCGGGGTCCACATGATCTCTTTGCTCACGGAGGTCGCAAGCCCCGCCGATGGAAGATGCCCCGAAGCTAGTGAAGCACCCCTTTCAACCCCTCTGAAAGAAGATGACAAAGCCCTGCCACTAAGCGGGGTGGTACAAGAAGACATCTATGATGCCCTCGAGGATGAAGAAGACGATGAAGGCTTCATCGACTTGCAACCGGCTCCCCCGGAGATAGAAGATGATGGCCAAGCCACTGTTGATGAGCTGATCGAAGTGGATCTGGGAACAAAAGATGACCCCAGACCAACATTCCTCAGCGCCCTCCTTCTCCCAGAAGAGAGAGAGCAATACATCAAGCTCCTACAAGAGTTCCGAGACTGTTTTGCTTGGAACTACAAAGAAATGCCGGGCCTCAACCCGATGATTACTCAGCATATGTTGGCCATTGACCCCAAGGCCGAACCAGTGAAGCAGTCACCCCGGCGAATGAGGCCAGAACTGATAAGCCAAGTTTGCAAGGAAGTCGACAAGCTCATAGACGTTGACTTCGTAGCAGAAAACCAGTATACCACCTGGCTGGCCAATATTGTGCCCGTCAAGAAGAAGAACGGCCAGATCCGGATATGTGTGGACTTCCGGGACCTGAACAAGGCTTGTCCGGAAGATGATTTTTCGGTGCCCATCACTGAAGTCATGATCGATGCCACCACTGGCCATGAAGCCTTATCTTTCATGGACGGGTCGTCCGGATACAACCAGATATGGATAGCCGAGCATGATAGAATTCATACGGCTTTCCGATCACCCAAGGGGATATTCCACTATAAAAGGATGCCTTTTGGCCTCAAGAATGCTGGCGCCACTTATCAAAGGGCGATGACCAAGATATTTGATGAATTGCTCTATGACAAGGTCGAATGCTACATCGACGACTTGGTTGTCAAGACCCAAAAGAAAGAAGATCACCTGAGTGACCTCAGGGTTATATTTCAAAGGCTCCGACAACACGAGCTGAAGATGAACCCGCTGAAGTGCGCCTTCGGCGTTTCCAGTGGGAAGTTTCTGGGCTTCATTGTCCGATATAGGGGGATTGAAATAGACCCCTCCAAGGTAAAGGCCATTCATGATGCGAGACAGGACTGAAATGGGCTAAGACCTACGAATGCAACAAGTGCGGCCAGCACTCGCACGCCAAAGGTAAGCCGGGCGGCTGACCTCCGTGCCGTTCCTCCGGGTGGAGGCGCCTCTCAACAAGAAATCCAAGCCCACAGCTGTCCCTATGAGGGAAGCGTAGGGATCTCAGCGACTAAGGAGCCGCCGTGCGCCTATGGGAATCTAGTCCGAGCTCGGCGCTCGACTAGGGCCACGGAATGGGTGCTCTCAACTCTCAACCACGCGGTGACTAGCAAAAGAGCTAGGATCCTATACGCACTCACGCTGCATGCTAGAGAGTATACTAGTAAAGCAAAATGCCAACGGTGAGGAGTATGGCACGTACCTCCACGCCTAGGCGTGGGGAAGGAACCCCGGCCGAGACCAACAACCCCGGTACACGAAGTCGAGCAATAGTACAATCTCAATCACAAATGCCCACTCCTCGCAGGGAGATAACAGGCTACACAAGGAGATCCGGGGCTGTCGATGCACGGGCTGACGGGCAGCACTCGGTGAAGGGTTGGCCGCGAGGAGGTCCCGTGCGGGGGTCGGCAGATTCGCAGCACTGCGTGACTCGGCGGTGGAAGCTCCCACGACCTGCTCCGACGTCCGAATGAAGCGCCGTCAGCGTTGGCGCGCAGCTAGGTCACGGGAGGAAGCCTCGGTCAAAGGGCGCGTGCAGATTCCGTCCGTGGAAGCCGGGGGCACACCTGCAAGTCGTGACTGGATTCTGCTCCCAGAACTGCGTGCTCGAGCGGGAAAAATAATAAGAAATGGATCCAGAGGGCGAACGGGGCTCCGCTTGTTGGAGGACGGAGAGGACGCAGAGCAGCAGGTGCCGCCCAAAGGGCTCGATCAGATCCGATCATGGCTGAGAGCAGCAGGCTCTGAAATCCGCTGGTGGTTCTGGCGCCGGTTGGGCAGGGCAGACCTGCGTGACTTCACGGGAACGGATGCCACGAGCAGCTCGGACGTCGGAACGACGCGAGGTCGGCAGCGTTGGACAGAGGACAGGGAGGGGTACGATCGGTGAAGATCCCGCGCCCAAACTCGCAGACGTCCGTCCTGTGGGATTTTTGCAATGGGGCAAACAGAACCAGGCCCGCAGGGAGAGGGGTTCTGCGCGCGCTCACGAGAAAAATTGCCACGGGCGGTGCCGATCTCTGAATGAGGCGAGACCACCTCGCACGCGTCGGAGACTCGTAGCAGAACCACAAAAAAATGGGCTGGTCGCCCAAGATCCTCACGAACAGGGGGTGGTCGTCGCTGCTCTTGGAGGAGAAATCTGGGCGCACTGAGCTAGAACTTGAGAAGGGATAGAAGAGAAAGGGGCCCTCGGCGTCGCACCGAGGGATGGGGAGTCACACCCCGGGCTTGCTCCCGTCGCAGGAGCAAGGAGGAACAGTGGATGGGTCGCAGCCACCTTCAGCAAAACTCTTTTCAATTTCATTCAATAATAATGCTCAAAAGAAAATACAAGCCTTTATATCGGGGGGGGGGGGAAAGCTAGGGTTTCACCTTGCCACATGGGAGGGGGGGGTGACCCAACCCTTCCCCATTCAAGGGGGGTGCGGCCATCCCTCCTCCAATCAAGGAGGGGATCAAGGGGGGGTGCCCAAGGGGGGCAAGGGGTGAGGTGGAATGTGGAAAGGGGGGGGGGGCGCCCAAAAAGGAAAGAGGAGGGCCAAGGGGGGGAAGGTGGCGCATCCATCATGGATGAGGGATGCGCCCTCCTCCCTAAACCCTAACCCTAACCCTAATCCAATCAACTATGGGCCAAGCCCAAGCCCAATAATAAAAGTAGATAGCCCACTATTCCCTACACATAGTCTGATAACATAAAGAACTAGATAACGTGTCCACGCAGGGACTAAACCTAGGCCCAACATGGCCTCAAATGAGTATGAAGATCCACTAATAGATGCCGTAGTCGCCTAGCCAAAGAGATGCTGGCGTGCTTCGTGTGCTCCGTCGAGTGATGCGGCGCGTGTCCTCACCAATTCTCCCCGGGTGGGAAGAACTCGACCCCGTCGAGTAAGGGTCACGGTCGCTCAGGTAGCGCTCCAGCAGGTCCGGGTCGATCCTCTCCAGCTCCCCACGTGTGATCCAAGCGTCGTCTGTCGCAGGGCGCCCTCTCCAACGCACTAGGAAGCGTTGGTATGCTCCACTCCTGGTCGTGGTCACCTGCTCATCCAGTATACAATCTATATGCTTGCGTGTCTGTAATGGGGCTGGAAGAGGTGGACGCTCAGAAGGTGTAATACTCTCAATAGGAGGGGAAGGCCCAAAAAGCTCACTGGGAATCACCGCGGGATCCCGATATGCCACCAGATCTGAGACATTGAACGTCGAACAGATCCCATAGTCGTCTGGCAGCTCAATCTCATACGCATTCGACCCGATTCGCTTCAAGACTCGAAAGGGTCCAGCACCGCGGGCCTGGAGTTTCTTCACGGCCCCCGAAGGAAACCGTTCAGGTCTGACCCTGATCATGACGTACTCTCCCTCTCGGAACTCACGGGTGCGTCGATGCGCATCAGCTAACTCCTTATAACATGCGTTGCTGGCCTCTATATGACGACGTACATGCTCATGCAACTGCCTAATATGCTCTGCAAAGGACTCAGCTGACTCAGAAACACGGGCCTGGATGGGAGATGGAACCAAGTCTATCGGCTTCCTAGGTCTACGACTAGTAACAATCTCAAAGGGACTCAGACCTGTAGACCTATTGACCGAGTCATTATATGCAAACTCTGCTAGAGGTAGAACCAAGTCCCAATCCCCGACACGATCACGCACTAAGCACCTAAGAAGATCCCCTAGACTCCTATTGACTACCTCCGTCTGACCATCGGTCTGGGGGTGATAGGCGGTAGAGAACTTTAACTGGGTGCCCATCATGTGCCATAGGGTCTTCCAGAAGTAGCTAGTGAAGCGCACATCCCTATCAGACACTATAGTACGTGGAAGCCCAAACCTGGAGACACAGTGAGTAAAGAACAGACGGGCAACTCTAGAGGCGTCCGAAGTCTTGGAACAGGGAATGAACAAAGCCATCTTAGAGAACCTGTCTACCACCACAAAAATGGAGTCATGCCGACGGAGGGTACGCGGTAAACCTAACACGAAGTCCATGCTAATGTCCTGCCATGGACTGTCCGGGACAGGGAGGGGAGTATAAAGGCCGGTGTTCTGCTTCCTCTGCTTGGCCATAGCGCAAGTGCGGCACTGAGCCACGATGCGAGCAACATCCCTCTTCAAACTAGGCCAATAGAACCTATGCTCAACGGCCTCAATGGTCTTGTTCCGGCCGAAATGGCCAGCAAGACCCCCTGCATGCAACTCCCACGTGAGAAAATCACGAACAGACGTCCGTGGGATGCACAACCTACCACCCCGGAATAAATATCCCTCCTGAAGGACAAACTCACTATGGTCACGGGAGGGGCCCGACTGAAGGGCAGCATGGATCGGACCGAAGTCCGGGCAATCGACATAAGCCTCTTTCAGTCTCTCTAATCCCACCACCTCTACTCCCATGGTGGACAACATCATCATCTGCCGACTCAGCGCATCGGCCACCTTGTTCTCGGCCCCTGCCTTGTGCCTAAGCACAAAGGTATACTCCTGAAGGTACTCCACCCACCGACTATGACGCGCATTCAGCTTCTTCTGAGTATGGAGAAACCTCAAAGCCTCGTGATCAGAAAAGAGCACAAACTCCTGGTGTAGGAGATAGTGCCGCCAATACCTCAATGCCTGGACGACTGCATAAAACTCCTTGTCATACGTGGAATACCGCAGTTTGGCATCGTTCAGCTTCTCGCTGAAAAAGGCAATGGGATGAGACTCCTGACTCAAGACTCCCCCGATACCCACTCCAGAAGCGTCACAGGTGACCTCAAACACCTTAGAAAAATCAGGTAAGGTAAGAACAGGTGCCTGGGTCATGCGCTCCTTGATGCTCTGAAAGGCCGTGGCTGCAGCCTTAGTCCATGTGAATGCCCCCTTCCTAATGCAATCCGTGATCGGGGCAGTGATGGAACTGAAGCAACGAATGAAGCGACGATAGAACGTCGCTAGGCCATGGAAGCTCCGAACATCGTGGAGGGTGCGGGGCTCCGGCCATTCCTGAATGGCACGTATCTTCTCCGGATCAGCGGAGACCCCATCGCGAGACACTATGAACCCAAGGAAGGAAACCTGATCGGTCATGAAAGCACACTTCTTCGGGTTGGCAAATAAGCTCTCTCGCCTCAGAACAGTGCAGACCTGCCTGAGGTGGTCTAAGTGGTGCTCCCTAGTGCGGCTATAAATAAGGATGTCATCGAAGTAGACGACCAAAAAGACCCCTATCATAGGGCGCAAGACCTGGGTCATCAACCGCATGAATGTACTAGGGGCGTTAGATAGCCCAAAAGGCATCACTAACCACTCATACAGACCATCCTTGGTCTTGAATGCAGTCTTCCACTCATCTCCAGGTCTGATCCTAACCTGGTGATAGCCACTTCGAAGATCAATTTTAGAAAATATAGTGGCTCCCGACATCATATCTAGCAAATCATCCAGTCGGGGAATAGGAAAACGATATTTCACCGTGATCTTATTGATCGCACGGCTATCGATGCACATCCTCCATGTGCCATCTTTCTTCGGGGCTAGCAAAGCGGGGACAGCGCAAGGGCTTTTGCTGTCCCTGAGGGATCCCCTACTCATCAACTCCTCGACCTGCCTCTGCAACTCGGCATGGTCCGCGAGGCTCATCCTATAGTGAGGGAGGTTAGGCAAAGAAGAGCCCGGGACAAGGTCGATCTCATGCTGGATGTCACGCATAGGTGGAAGGCCTCCAGGGAGGTCCTCCGGAAAGATATCAGAAAACTCGCGTAGAATCGCAGCCAACTCGGGGTTTAGCTCACCCTCGGACTCTGAGATGACATCACTCACCTCTCGAACGACAACAGCAAAGAGGGGACTACCACTAGTGAACTCTCTCTCCATCTCACGGGGACTAATCACCATCAACCTCCTAGTGGAAGGCTCCCCTAGGGTGAGGGTAGTGGAGGTGGCAGTAGCAGGCACCAAGGGTGGGGTAGGAGGGCCGGCCTTCCCCTGACGAGGGGTGTTCGTGGCACTGGGGCCGGCTGGCCCGCGAACGGCAGGCTCCCTAGGCTGGGTGGGGTGAAGAGTGATCCTATGGCCAGCATGGTCGAAGATGCAAGTGTTCGACCGACCATGGAGGGTGGCATCCCTATCGAAGAGCCAAGGCCTACCTAGAATAATACTACCCACCTCCATAGGTAGCACGTCACACCAAATCTCATCATGGTAGGTCTGAAACTGCAATGGCACTAGACAACGAAGCCTAACCGGGATAGAGGTAGAATCTACCCAGGATACCCGATATGGAGCAGGGTGGTCCACAGGTGTCAACCCAAGACGAGTAACCGTACCGGTGGATATAGCATTAATGCAGCTCCCACTGTCAATGATCACCTTGCAGGCCTTCCCTCCAAGCCTACAAAAGGTGTGAAAGATGGTGGTACGACGCCAGTCGTCACTCACCTGGGGCTGGGTAAGGATACATCGGACTACCCCTAACTGCGCATCTCCCTGATACTGAATACTAGGGTCACCGTCCTGCTCTCCCTCAAGTAACTCATCGAAGAACTCCTCCGCCAACTCCTGGTCGGCCTCATAACTGACTGGCAGAAGCTCAGCCGTGGGATCAGTGGGTGAGGGGTCCGTCACTACAAGCGACTCTCTAGTGGGGCATTTGTTCGCATAATGGCCGACTCCACCACACCTATAACAATTGTTACGCGCCCCTGTGCTAGGAGATGCTCCACCAATCATCGGCCCTTTCCCCTTGTCATCATGACGGGCCGGGGGTGGTGGTAGCTGGGGTCGGGTAGGGAACGTGGGAGGTTGAGGGCGTGAGGTGGGGTAAGGTGGCTGCTGGCGAGGGGGAGGGAGAGTGTCCCTCGGCAAGGGAAGGCGAGGCCTAGGAACAGTGGGGTCCTGGCGAGGTGGTTCCGAGGGCCGAGCCGCCGGAAACCGACTGTAGGAACTGGGAGTGGTGCGTGGGTCGAACCCCCGCTGACTGGTGGCCCCCTGACGCTGAGTAGGAGTGAACTCCGCCTCAAACTGCTCTAGCTCCATAGCGACCTGGTACGCGACCTCTAAGGTGGTCACATTACGGCGAAATAACTCATACTGGTAATGGGGCCGTAGACCACGACGGAAACGAGAGACGGGCATGGCGCTCTCCTCCGTGACTCCGCATCGCAAAAAATACTCATCAAACTCTGCGATGTACTCGGACACGGTCCGATCTCCCTGGGTGAGGCTCTGCCATTTGTCAATGAGCCTCTGGCGATAAGTGGCGGGGAGATACTTTTCTCGGAGTTTGACTTTCATCTCACCCCAAGACTCGATATGGGGGTCCTGACGCTGAAATATCAGACTCTCCACATTCCTCCAATACGTCTGTGCTCGCCCCAGCAACTTCATTTTGGCAAACTTAACTTGCCGGTGGTCCGACATCTCGACCCACTCAAAATACCGGTCCATGCTAGCCTCCCAATCTAGGTAGATCTTCGGGTCCAGGGACCCGTCAAAAGTGGGAGAGTCCGCACGAACGGTCCTAAGGGCCCGATCGTCCTCGTCATCCCTCCGTGGTCGTTGACCACGGTGGTGTCGGCCATTCCCCTCATAATCATTGTCGGATCCGTAATCCTCAAAGTCGGGGACTCGTGGCCGTCGCTCCTCAGCCCGATATGGTGGGGCCTGGGCAGCCGCCGCCTGTGGGGCACGATCAACTCTAGGGGGGGCCTGATGGGGCACTTCCTCTACCCTCCCTATCCGCCCAAGCAGACCCTGGATGGATCGGTCAGAAACCTCAGCGCGGTCCTCTATGGCCTTGAGTCGGCCCTCCAGACGGTTGGTCAGGTCCTTAGTGGCTTGTTCAGAATTAGCCAAGCGCTCCATGATCTCGGCCATGAAATCCTCTAGAGAAGGGCCTCCTTGGGTGTTACCACGTGGGTCACCCATGGTGTCCGGGCGATGGTAATGGGTACCACCCCGAGTGGGCATGCAAAGGGACCTAAATGGAGACTCACTAAGACCTATATGGGTGGACACATGCTAAATGGAATGCAAGACTCAACCCTAGACGCAAACCTATATGCTCTGATACCACTTTGATGCGGGACAGGACTGAAATGGGCTAAGACCTACGAATGCAACAAGTGCGGCCAGCACTCGCACGCCAAAGGTAAGCCGGGCGGCTGACCTCCGTGCCATTCCTCCGGGTGGAGGCGCCTCTCAACAAGAAATCCAAGCCCACAGCTGTCCCTATGAGGGAAGCGTAGGGATCTCAGCGACTAAGGAGCCGCCGTGCGCCTATGGGAATCTAGTCCGAGCTCGGCGCTCGACTAGGGCCACGGAATGGGTGCTCTCAACTCTCAACCACGCGGTGACTAGCAAAAGAGCTAGGATCATATACGCACTCACGCTGCATGCTAGAGAGTATACTAGTAAAGCAAAATGCCAACGGTGAGGAGTATGGCACGTACCTCCACGCCTAGGCGTGGGGAAGGAACCCCGGCCGAGACCAACAACCCCGGTACACGAAGTCGAGCAATAGTACAATCTCAATCACAAATGCCCACTCCTCGCAGGGAGATAACAGGCTACACAAGGAGATCCGGGGCTGTCGATGCACGGGCTGACGGGCAGCACTCGGTGAAGGGTTGGCCGCGAGGAGGTCCCGTGCGGGGGTCGGCAGATTCGCAGCACTGCGTGACTCGGCGGTGGAAGCTCCCACGACCTGCTTCGACGTCCGAATGAAGCGCCGTCAGCGTTGGCGCGCAGCTACGTCACGGGAGGAAGCCTCGGTCAAAGGGCGCGTGCAGATTCCGTCCGTGGAAGCCGGGGGCACACCTGCAAGTCGTGACTGGATTCTGCTCCCAGAACTGCGTGCTCGAGCGGGAAAAATAATAAGAAATGGATCCGGAGGGCGAACGGGGCTCCGCTTGTTGGAGGACAGAGAGGACGCAGAGCAGCAGGTGCCGCCCGAAGGGCTCAATCAGATCCGATCGTGGCTGAGAGCAGCAGGCTCTGAAATCCGCTGGTGGTTCTGGCGCCGGTTGGGCAGGGCAGACCTGCGTGACTTCACGGGAACGGATGCCACGAGCAGCTCGGACGTCGGAACGACGCGAGGTCGGCGGCGTTGGACAGAGGACAGGGAGGGGTACGATTGGTGAAGATCCCGCGCCCAAACTCACAGACGTCCGTCCTGTGGGATTTTTGCAATGGGGCGAACAGAACCAGGCCCGCAGGGAGAGGGGTTCTGTGCGCGCTCACGAGAAAAATTGCCACGGGCGGTGCCGATCTCTGAATGAGGCGAGACCACCTCGCACGCGTCGGCGACTCGTATCAGAACCACAAAAAAATGGGCTGGTCGCCCAAGATCCTCACGAACAGGGGGTGGTCGTCACTGCTCTTGGAGGAGAAATCTGGGCGCACTGAGCTAGAACTTGAGAAGGGATAGAAGAGAAAGGGGCCCTCGGCGTCGCACCGAGGGATGGGGAGTCACACCCCGGGCTTGCTCCCGTCGCAGGAGCAAGGAGGAACAGTGGATGGGTCGCAGCCACCTTCAGCAAAACTCTTTTCAATTTCATTCAATAATAATGCTCAAAAGAAAATACAAGCCTTTATATCGGGGGGGAAAGCTAGGGTTTCACCTTGCCACATGGGAGGGGGGGGCGACCCAACCCTTCCCCATTCAAGGGGGGTGCGGCCATCCCTCCTCCAATCAAGGAGGGGATCAAGGGGGGGTGCCCAAGGGGGGCAAGGGGTGAGGTGGAATGTGGAAAGGGGGGGGGGCGCCCAAAAAGGAAAGAGGAGGGCCAAGGGGGGGAAGGTGGCGCATCCATCATGAATGAGGGATGCGCCCTCCTCCCTAAACCCTAACCCTAACCCTAATCCAATCAACTATGGGCCAAGCCCAAGCCCAATAATAAAAGTAGATAGCCCACTATTCCCTACACATAGTCTGATAACATAAAGAACTAGATAACGTGTCCACGCAGGGACTAAACCTAGGCCCAACATGGCCTCAAATGAGTATGAAGATCCACTAATAGATGCCGTAGTCGCCTAGCCAAAGAGATGCTGGCGTGCTCCGTGTGCTCCGTCGAGTGATGCGGCGCGTGTCCTCACCAATTCAGGAGCTGCCGCCTCCGAAGAACCTGACGGAACTGCGATCATTGCAGGGCTGATTGGCCTATATCCGCAGGTTCATCTCCAACCTGTCCGGGCGATGTCAACCATTTCATAAGTTGATGATGAAAGATGCGCCGTTCAACTGGAATCAAGAATGCCAGAAGGCTTTTGATAAGCTGAAGGAATACTTGAAGACCCCACCTGTGCTGGGGGCACCTGTTAAAGGGCGGCCGCTAATTCTCTACATAGCCGCCACCGAATGTTCACTCGGGGCAATGTTGGCTCAAAACAACGACGAGGGAAAGGAGTAGGCGCTTTATTACCTCAGTCAAAGACTGGTCGGGGCAGAAGCAAAGTATACCCCGATCGAGAAAGTCTGTCTTGCCTTGGTCTTTGCGGCCAAGAAAATGAGGCATTACATGCTCTCGCATGAAATACAGCTGTTATCAAGGGCCGATCCAGCCAAACATCTCTTGTCCCAGCCGGCGCTGAAAGGGCGACTGGGGAAGTGGGCCGTCATTTTGATGGAATTTGATATTACATATGTGCCGCAAAAGGCTATTAAAGGCCAGGCGATAGCAGATTTCTTCGCAGCACACCCTGTGCCTGAGAATTCCCCGCTTGTCACGGAACTTCCGGAAGATGAAACACTGGAAGTGGACCAAGTCCGTCAAGCCATATGGCAGTTATACTTTGACGGGGCATCCAGAACTGAAACATCTCAATCAGGGCATGCGAGGATAAGGGCTGGAGCAGGCATCGTCCTCAAATCCCCAGAAGGAGAAGTGTTGCATACATCGTGTTCGATCAACAAACCGTGCACGAACAATGAAGCAGAATATGAGGCCTTGATTATCGGTCTTCAGATAGCCCTCCACATGGAGATCCGAATGTTGCAGGTGTTTGGTGATTCTATGCTGATTATCAAGCAGATACAAGGAGAGTTCGACGTCCGGAAGCCCGGGTTACTTCCGTATTGCGCCAAGGCGAAGAAGCTCATGGGGCGGTTCTACTTCATTGAAGTAGGCCATGTCGTCCGAAGCCAGAATGCCCAGGCTGATGCACTAGCAAAATTAGTAAGCTCACTGGCGGCCCTGCCAGGCGAATCCCTCAACATAACAGTCATAAACAGGCGCCAGGTCCCCAGCATGATAGGGGACCCAGGTGACGAAGAAGAATATGAAGCTGCGACAGCAGAAACAACTAACTCTCCTGATTGGAGGGAACCCCTAATGAAATGGTTTGAACACCAAGAATTGCCCAAGCAGAGGGAAGAAAGGATCAGATTGATCAGAACAAAAGATTCTTATGAAGTCAGAAATGGAACTCTGTTCCGAACCATGGCTGATGCCGGAAGAAAGGTGCTCCTCCGATGTATATCCATGGAGGAGGCTTGGATGGTTATGAAGGAAGTTCACACCGGGTCGGCCGGTGCTCATCAAGCTGGGCCGAAAATGAAGATTGAAGTCAAGAAGCTAGGATATTACTGGCCGACTATGTTCGATGACTGCTGCAAGTATGCCAAGTCATGTCATAAATGCCAGCAGCATGCTGCGATCCCAAGAAGACCTCCAGCTCATTTGCACCCAACGGTGCCCAGTTGGCCTTTTGCTCAATGGGGTACTGATGTTGTGGGCCCGCTCCCCGCGTCTTCAGCGGGATGCAAATACATTCTAGCAGCAACAGATTACTTCTCTCGCTGGGCTGAAGCTATGGCTCTAAGAGAAGTGACGGGAGAAATCGTGGCCAGATTCGTCCGTCGAAATATCATATTCCGATTCGGCGTGCCCGATCGAATTGTCTCTGACAACGGAAGCCACTTCCGAAACCAAAAGGTCTATAGATTGGCCGATAAATTCAAGATTGATTGGAGGACGTCCACTCCGTATAATTCGCAGGCAAACGGGTTAGCGGAAGCCTTCAACAAGACACTATGCACACTTCTTGCCAAGACGGTCAGCTCTAGCAAGAAGGATTGGGAAGACAGGATGTATGAAGCGCTATGGGCGTATCGCACTGTGTACAAGACCCTGACAGGTTGTTCACCATTCTCCTTGGTGTATGGCTCAGAAGCGGTCGTGCCGATAGAGCTGGAGGTACCCTCACTACGGGTGGCGATCCAGCACGAATTAGTCAAAGATGGCCAAGCCAATATAGAAAGAAGACTGGAGGAGCTCTCCGATCTGGAAGGACGGCGGCTCAGAGCCCAGCAGAACATACAGGTCTACCAGGCCCGTATGACCCGCGCCTTTGACAAACTCGTCAAAGAACGTGAATTCAAGATGGGAGACCTAGTCATGGTCAAGCAAAGAGAAGTCATGGCGGCCAACCCCAAAGGCAAACTGAATGAAAACGGGACAGGACCTTATGTGGTCCAGAAAGTCTATGAAGGCGGTGCTTATGTCATCGTCAACCACCGGGGGGGAAATTCAATTCCCACCACTCAATGGGAAACACCTGAAGTTATACCATGCGCCGCTTCCCCAGCTCGACGATCAACTGAAACCATTACCCCACAATGAAGAGGATTCCATCATGGAGCTTTTTACATAAAACACCCGAAAACTCAACTCGGCGCCCATGGCCCTCCGAGACCTCAACCGAGCAGCATGGCGTAGACCTTCCGTCTAAGCCGATTAAACCCGATTCCATTACGTTGACATAAACCCAATGTCGACGATACTATCATACCTTTGTGATCCGGTCCCACCGCGATCATCAAAAAAAAAAGAGAAGAAAAAAAAAGAAAAAAGAAAAAAAAGAGAAGAAAAAAAAAGAGAAAAAAAAGAGAAGAAAAAGAATAAAAAAGAAGCGGTTCCTTAGTGTTCCTTAAGCGGCATCCTGGCCGAAAGCTCCGATTCAGACCTTTCGTTTGGGTCAAAAGAAAATCAAAATCCTTGCGTTGGTGCAGTCCCAGCATTGACGAATTTACCTTACTCGGCACCCTCGCCGAAAGCTCCGGTTTAGACCTTTCGTCTGGGTCGGAAGAAAACTGAAATCCTTGCGTTGATGTAATCCCAGCATTGACGAATCCACCCTATGCGGCACCCTCGCCGAAAGCTCCGATTTAGACCTTTCGTCCGGGTCGGAAGAAAACTGAAATCCTTGCGTTGGTGCAGTCCCAGCATTGACGAATTTACCTTACTCGGCACCCTCGCCGAAAGCTCCGGTTTAGACCTTTCGTCTGGGTTGGAAGAAAACTAAAATCCTTGCGTTGATGTAATCCCAGCATTGACGAATCCACTTTATGCGGCACCCTTGCCGGAAGCTCCGATTCAGACCTTTCGTCTGGGTCGGGAGAAAACCAAAATCCTTGCGTTAATGCAATCCCAGCATTGACGAATCCACCCTATGCGGCACCCTCGCCGAAAGCTCCGATTTAGACCTTTCGTCTGGGTCGGAAGAAAACTAAAATCCTTGCGTTGGTGCAGTCCCAGCATTGACGAATTTACCTTACTCGGCACCCTCGCCGAAAGCTCTGATTTAGACCTTTCGTCTGGGTCGGAAGAAAACTAAAATCCTTGCGTTGGTGCAGTCCCAGCATTGACCAATTTACCTTACTCGGCACCCTCGCCGAAAGCTCCGATTTAGACCTTTCGTCTGGGTCGGAAGAAAACTAAAATCCTTGCGTTGGTGCAGTCCCAGCATTGACGAATTTACCTTACTCGGCACCCTCGCCGAAAGCTCCGGTTTAGACCTTTCGTCTGGGTCGAAAGAAAACTGAAATCCTTGCATTGGTGCAGCCCCAGCATTGACGAACATACCTTACTCAGCACCCTCGTCGAAAGCTTCGGTTTAGACCTTTCGTCTGGGTCGGAAGAAAACTAAAATCCTTGCGTTAATGCAATCTCAGCATTGACGAATCCACCTTATGCGGCACCCTCGCCGAAAGCTCCGATTTAGACCTTTCGTCTGGGTCGGAAGAAAACTGAAATCCTTGCGTTGATGTAATCCCAGCATTCACGAATCCACTTTATGCGGCACCCTCGCCGAAAGCTCCGATTTAGACCTTTCATCTGGGTCGGAAGAAAATTGAAATCCTTGCGTTGATGCAATCCCAGCATCGATGAACCACCATTAATTCGGCGCCTAAGGCCTTTCTGTTGCCTCAGCCGTGCGATCCGATCCGGACCTCTTGTCCAAGTCGGAGAAACTTGAACCCCTCCTTCTTGCTTCGGCATTCCACCATGCCGTCAACCAAACCTCCACTCAGATATGCCAGTCCGTGTGCATGTGCGGTGAAGCGATCCCCTCATCCCTTCGCTGAAGGAGTGAGCGCTTTCCCGTGAATTCGCACCGGACAAGCATCCCATTGGCTCGGAAGGACAGATATCTTGCCAAAGAACTCTACACTCGCGGGCCCCGCGCACTCATCTCTCGTTTGCATCACCCACGAGCGGGGGGCATTTGTGGACGTCAAAAAAATGATGATGATCATACGACATGCACGTCTCAGCACTCGAGAGCGAGTCGAAGACGGAAAGGCTGAATAAACCCTGTGCCTCCTCCAAGCAGGACGAATACCTACCCGGTGCTCCGTCACCCGACAAAGAATCCCCTCGTGTTGAAGAGACAGCCCTGGCTCTCCAGTCGGCATTGCCAAAGGCCGAATCAAAAGAAACTCGGGAATTCGAACATGTGTTCGGCACGCGCCGGGGATCACTCAAAGTTCCAAATCGGGATGCAGAGGCCCTGAACTAAACACCCCGACGGCGGTGCATTACGACTAAATCAATACAGGAGGATAAGCATCCATCCGAATAGCCGCGAAGCCGAGACGAAGTCTAAACCGGCGCGCCCTTATATGGTCTTTAAACCGGCGCGCCCCTTCCAATAGCCTTAAACCGGCGTGCCCCTAAGGGGGCCTTAAACCGGCGCGCCCTTTACAAGATGCTAGTCCGGCGCGCCCCGTGAACTCCCTTGCTTTATGTTAAAACGGCATGCTCCCGTTGAAGGGTCACCCCTTTGAATGCACTAAACCGGCGCGCCCATCTTGGAGTGCTAATACGGCGCGCTTAGTTTAGAAACAAACCTTTCTTTGAGGACTTTATCCGGCGTGCAGTGAAGCCATCCCGTCATCAATGCGGTCCCCTGTTTCCTGGGAATGGCATGATGACGAACAAGCCCAAAATGGTTAAAGCTCCCACTTCGATCCGGCGGGCAACCGAGCATATGCCGTGAATGGAAGTTCTCGAGCCCTGCACCGTCGAATGCTCATTCCGTTGAGCGGCCGGCCATTCTTCAGCAAATGATGATAGCAACGTGGCTCGCGGTGGACGTGCCAGCGGAGCCCCCCTCCCGATCACACCATAGCCTCGCCGAAGGTGACGTCGACAGCAGCAGCAGGGCAACGTCACCAACGTCAGCAGCAGCAGTGGTGGTTGCGGGAAACAAGGAACCAACGGGAGGAAGATGAATCCAGAGGGCATCCCTCCAAAATAGGGCCTCCGGCCCCTATAAAAGGAGCGCCCAGGCGAAGCTTAAATGGGTGGGGAAAGGGTTGGAAGGTTGGAGGGGGAGAAACTCCTGGAAGCCCGAAGCCAGTGTTCCTCTGAGAGCGAAGTGAAGTGAGAAAGGAGAGGGCAGAGAGTGAGGTGAGGGAGATACAGATCTCCCCTCCCCCCCTTGTTTCTTTTTCTTTCCTCCGATGTATTCTTCCCTTTGGTTCGTTTCTTTAGATGCATGAAGAGCCCATGTATTTGCACCCCTTCGTGGTGAAATGAAAGTGATCCTTCGGGAGATTCTTGTTTTGATATGTTTCTGATCCCCTTCCCCACCTGTTCCCCTTTGAGGGATCATTGCCCGTGAGTCGTGAGAGCTCTTGAAGGCTAGTCCTCGAGCTTTTCCACACTCACACTTGGGTTATCGGACCGTGTGAGGTCTACATTTTGAGGTTCACCCTGGAGCAATCCACTTGGTGTTCCTTGATTTTCTCTGGCAATCGTCAGTACGGGGGAGGTGCTGCCCAAATCCTGCCAGAGGAAGAACACGTAAGAACAGAGGATGCATAAGAACAGACAGACAAACTAAACTTCCAAGTTCCTGCACAACAAACTGTTCTAATAAAACACTCGAATCATCATGACAATCCACCTGAACAAACACTTAAATCTTCTTTCCACAAACATAACTCATCAATAAGATGAACAAACCAATCAATAAATCAACTTGCAGTTGAAGAAAAGAAGAAACAGAGCATAAACGGGTTGAAAAGAAGCTATACAATGCTTAATCCGGCGCCCCCTAATCCGGCGCGGGTTAATCCGGCGCGGTACCCCCCCGCGCCGGTTTAACCCCACACTCAAAACCCATTTTTTTTCCTTGCAGCAATCCGGCGCGCCCCCTTATACTAATCCATTTAACCGGCGCGCCCCCCTTCCTGGACCTTAACCGGTGCGCCCCCCCTTGAACTCCCTTAAACCGGCGCGCCCCCTTTAGCCCCCCTTGTAGTGTCCTTAAACCGGCGCGCCCTTCCCCTTGTGGCATCCTTAACCGGTGCGCCCCCTTTCAATATCACTTAATACGGCGTGCCTGGAAGAGAGAAGGTGATCAAGAAAATAAAAGAAAACATGCAATTCAAGCTAATAGAAAACTAATCAAAGTCTCCCACGACCTGACCGGGCAGGTCGAACCCCGCGACCTGACCGCGCAGGTCGATCCGCGTGCGAGGGCGCACGTTGCCGAGTTTTGGCTTTACACTTAACAACCCGCTCCCCCGGACTGTGCGTGAAGAGAAAAGCAATGATGCCCCGTGGTATCGGACGTGGACCTCGGGATCCCCGACATGGTCATGATCCGTGCACCTCTTGGGCCGATAGTTCATCAGCTTGACCCACTTCTTCCGTGATCCGATCCCGCACCCACGTGAAGTGTGCCGTACCTACGGCAGATATCCGAATGTCTTTGTTGTTACCTTCGATGCTTCGAATATGGACTCTCGACCGAATACTGGATTGCCTGTTAGTGACTGATATATATATATATATACCGGGATCTAATCCCGCACTTTCATTAAATTCGCCGCACTCGCAGCAAGTATTTGTATGGTTTTGAACACCGTTTTGCGTACCGATGCAGAGGGTTTAAATCATGTCAACCCAACTCGCATGCTTTAATGAAAAACGATCTTTAGGTCATTTGACCCCTTTTCTTGGCGATTAATCAGAGGTCTTCCCTTCTCCGAGGGGATGTAATTAACGTCGTGGCCTTTATGGCGCGGCGGGTCTCCAGTCCCGACCCGATATCCACAATCGTCTGATCAGTCAGATGGAGCGCACCCCGGGCTTCGGACCACTCCAGTCTCGAAGCCCGAACACATTGTCACCTAGGTGACTGGCACGCCCTCGCACTAGATAAACCGATAAAAAGAACACCGATATCCCACGATATTTTCACCCAACGAAACTTAGTGCGTTCCACAGAACCCCGAATGAGAGGGAGCTGCGGGACCGCCGACAGTCAGCCCCAGCTGAAGCGGTATGTGGGGAACAACGGGAGTTTGAGATTGTGACGGGAACTGGAACTAGGGTGGTTGTTGGCTCGCTTGTCCTTGAAGCGAGGGAGACTGGATGGCTTGCGCCAATGAAGGAGATGGAATGGCCTGCACGGACTCTTGGAGAGGTGCGATGGCCGGAGTTGATTCCTGGGGCGTGGGGGAAACTGATTTCCCCTTCAGATTGGCCTGGAAGGCCCGGAGCTGTTCAGAGGTAAGCTCCGTGTTGGCGAGGATGCCCAGTAAGGAAGATATATCCTGTGGTGGGGACGTGTCCCCGGCAATAACCTGCACCTCATGCGAGGGCTCATGAGAAGGACCCGAGTCCATAGCATAGACTCGTGGGTCGGCTGACAAACCACGACTAGGGTGGTTCTCCTCAAAAGACTCGTGAGCCATGCTCACAGTTTTTCCAGAATGCAAAAACATACACTAGCAAGCAGGTAGCAGAGATTATCAAACAAGTGGATGCCTTTACGCCCTTTTTTGTGTTTTGATTTTGATGATTTTTTTTGTGTTTTTAGCGAGATCCGAAGTTCACACAAAATAGGGACCCTAGTTTATTTTTGTTTCACCACCGTGTCAGCTAGGGTCTCTCGTCTCACCACGAATGGGATGACTAACTCCAGGGAACTTCAATGGTACAACCAGCCCAGTGAACGAAGAGGAGATTCTTCGATGTCGGGGACTTACGGAGGTCCCAGTGGAGGAGATTCTAGTCTGTTGAGAGGAATTCTCAAACGGAGAGTCCTTCCTTCACCGGGAAAGGGTGATCCTTAGAAAAAATGAAAAAGGATATAAAAGAGGGATGGATGTATGCAATGGAATGCTAACAGAGATATAGAGTAAGAAAACAACAGAAATAACAAACATATAATAAACACCCAACCAATCACAACTGATAGTGCTGCCGTGAGCACAACGGGGGCGCGTGAGGGCGCCAAGGTGGAGAGGCACGGACGGTGCCGAACTTGCAAGGGTAGCCAAAAGGAAGCAGTAGACGTCCCACCGTGATCGCCAATCTGTGAGCGACGTCACGCGGTTCGAGGAGCGAAGAAGACGCGGAGCGCATGACGTCACGCGGTTCGAGGAGCGAAGAAGACGCGCAGCGCGCGGGCTCCATTTGTTTGCTGCAACATAGAAATAAGAGAAAAGGGAAGGGGCCACCACGGGAGATTGCTCCGGCGGGGCGAGCGGAACAAATGTAATATAGCAAGATATGTGGGTGAAACAACCATAGCGGGAAGTGACTCGCCGCGGCCTCGGGGGGACGGGAATGGTGCAGAAATCAAATAGCAAGAATTGAAACGGCCATTGGGGAAGTGACTCGCCGCGGCCTCGAGAATATGAGCAGATAAGAATATAACAGAATATAAGGAGAATATGAAGAACGGGAATTTAAACGGCCATTGGGGAAGTGACTCGCCGCGGCCTCGAGAATATGAATAGATAAGAATATAACAAAATATAAAGAGAATATAAGAACGGGAATTTAAACGACCATTGGGGAAGTGACTCACCGCGGCCTCGAGAATATGAGCACATAAGAATATAACAGAATATAAAGAGAATATAAAAACGGGAATTTAAACGGCCATTGGGGAAGTGACTCGCCGCGGTCTCGAGAATATGAGCAGATAAGAATATAACAGAATATAAAGAGAATATAAGAACGGGAATTTAAACGGCCATTGGGGAAGTGACTCGCCGCGGCCTCGAGAACATGATGTGATCGCCAGGGGCCAAAAGACCCTAAAATAAAGAAAGTGATCGCGCCTACCTCAAGAGCGGGAGATGGCGGGTTGCTTCTTCCTCCCCCTTCGGCCGGCCGACGGAGATGGCTTTCCTTGGGTACCCTTGCAAAACAACGACAAACAAGTAACGAGTTGATTAGAAAGATGAAGGTGTAGTATTCAAATCCTTGCGATAAAAATAATGAAATGATGTCAAGACACACACCTGGTTGGTGTTATCTTTTAAACCCCTCTCGGACTCGAGTAGGAGGAAAATGAGATGATGGATGCAAGAAGTATATAAGAAGAGACGCCATTATGAAGGGGGGATAGAGGATGCGAGATGATGAATATAAAAGAATTACGAAGAAAAGGAAAGGATTGGCTTATTGGATGTGCCGATGGTGAAATCCGGTGGAGCTCCGGCAGCGTAGGGATGACGTGGAAGCGCGGTGGATGAAGATGACCTTCCTCTCGCGAGCGTGGGCACCCGAGAAGCCGGCAAAACCTCCACCTACAAAAGACCCCACGGGTTAGAAATGACTCCGGCAGCCTCTGGGCTCCGGCAGCCTATCGGATCTCTTAGAAGCTCCCCTAGAACTGAGGGGGGTGGTCCTCTATTTATAGGGCTCCGGAGGGTGGAGGTGTCCAGGACCCTGGACACCTCTATCAGGGCAAAAATAATATTTTATTCTATTTTTATTCATTTTTTCCGAATATTTTCATGGAGGCGTCTAGGGTCCCGGACGCCTCCATAAGTCCCACCGAACTCCACCGAAAGTCGCACGCGGTTTAACACAACACATGGTTTTGGAGTGGCGACCCGTGATTTGGAAATGGGCGCGTCCAGCCGGCTGGACGTCTCCACAATTTGGATTCTTTCACACACGACAAATCGTCGATCGGTGGGCGGGGCCCCGTGAGTGAGTTGATGGAGGCGTCCAGGGTCCTGGACGCCTCTAAGAAAATATATTTTTATTTTTTTGTTTTGTTTTTTATGCCAACTGGCATTTTATATTTTTTATTTTTGTTTTCGTGGAGGCGTCCAGGTGCCTGGACGCCTCCATTAATATATATATATTTTCATTTTTTTTGGGTTTGAAAAATAAATAAAAAAATAAAAAAATAATCGGGGCGTCTAGGAGCCTGGACGCCCCCATGAACACCCGCCTGGGTCCTCAGACAAGGCGTTGGCAGCCGCCCGACAGACACTCTTCCTGATTTTGGAACCCTCCGGTGCGTCCGATTGGTGTTGATGCCGTCCGAATGCCGCAACGAGATGATTTCCGGATGCCGAAAAGGCGGAAGAAGACTCAAGAATAGAAAACACTCGAGCGATTCAAAATGCGAAAGCCAATGCAGGGCGTCATATAGTAATATGAGATTTTCTCAGGAGATGTCAGGAATGACGTGTCTACACCATGTAGCTTCTTGTTCTAGGCATCGATTCTATGGGGATTCACCATAGGGATCATCTTGTTCCTTAGAACTCGCACTTCTCGGTCGAGGATCTTTATTGGCTTCTGCTCATAAGTATGGTCCTTCTGTATCACCAAGTCAGTGTGGTCGATGACGTGGAGAGGATCGTGCATATACTTCTTCAGCATAGAAATATGGAATACATTGTGCACCTCTGATAGTTGTGGAGGCAAGGCAATGCGGGAAGCTACCTCGCCCACTCTCTCCAATACCTCGAATGGACCAATAAATCTCGGTGTAAGTTTGTCCTTAACATCGAATCTTCTAATACCTCAACCAGGAGAGACCTTGAGGAAAATATGGTCTCCAACTTGGAATTCTAGATCTCTTCTCCTATTATCAGCATATGACTTCTGCCTGGACTGTGCTATCTTCAACCTTTCCCGAATGAGGTGTATCTTTTCAGTTGAGTCTCTTACCATATCTGGGCGTAGAATTTGCTTGTCACCGGCTTGATCCCAGCATATTGGAGATCGACAACTTTGGCCATAGAGCACCTCGAAAGGTGCCATTTGAATACTGGCCTGATAGCTATTATTATATGCTAACTCGGCTAGGGGTAAGTGGTCGTGCCAACTTCCGCCGAAGTCTATAATACATACTCTCAACATATCTTCCACAACTTGATTTGTCCTTTCAGTCTGTCCATCTGTCTGGGGATGGAAAGCAGTGCTGAAGTTGAGTTTCGTCCCCATAGAGTGTTGTAGACTGTTCTAGAAATGAGAGGTAAAGCGTGGGTCTCGATCGGATACGATCGACACGGGAACTCCATGCAATCTAACCGTCTCCTTGATATATAAGGCAGTAAGGACATCAACCGACCATCGACTTTTGATAGGCAAGAAATGAGCCGATTTAGTTAGGCAGTTGATAATTACCCAAATTCCATCATGTCCACCTCTAGACTTGGGCAAACCCATAATAAAATCCATGCTAATGTCTTCCCACTTCCACTTGGGAATATCTAGTGGATGTAACTTTCCGACGGGTTTCTGATGTTCCGCCTTCACTTGTTGACATGTCAGGTAGTGAGGTACGAAGTCGGCTACCTCCCTTTTCATATTAGGCCACTAGAAAGTCATTTTTAAGTCTTGGTACATCTTGGTGGCTCCAAGGCGGATCATGTATCTCGATCGATGAGCTTCTTCAAGAACCTTCTTTTTTAACTCGGGACAGTCGGGTACACATGTCCGTTCATGGAATAACAGTCTTCCATCGGGCGCCAGCTTGAAATCCAGTCTCTCATCCAGCTTGTCCCTTATCTCTACTAGTGCAGGATCTTCCTCTTGTAGCTTCTGAACTTCTGGTAGCAAGTCCGAATGTAGACTCATATGGGCTAGGGTAATACAACTGTCTTTTTCATCAGTGCTAATATTGAGTTTAGAGAATTCCTCTAATAGCTTCCATTCTTGAATCATGCAACTGGCCAATATTACTCTCAACTTTTGATTGAGGGCATCAGCTATAGAATTACCCTTACCGGGATGGTACTATATAGTGAAGTCGAAATCCTTGAGATACTCGAGCCAGCGCCTTTGCCGCATGTTTAATTCCTTCTGGGAAAATAAATACTTGAGACTTTTATGATCGGAGTATACCGTGAATTGTTCTCTGTAGAGATAGTGTCTCTAGATCTTCAAGGCAAACACCACTGCGGCTAGTTCTGAATCGTGCACCGGGTAGTTCTCTTCATGCTTCTTCAGCTGCTAGGAAGAGTACGCAATGACTCTCCCATTTTGCATCAATACACACCCGAGGCCAATACCAGAAGCATCGGTATATACCTCATACTTCCCTCCTTCAATTGGCAATGACAAGACTAGAGCAGTGGTCAAGAGATCCTTCAAAGCTTGGAAACTCTTCTCACAGTCTTCCTTCCACTCATAAGGTATTTCCTTGCGAGTCAAACGGGTGAGAGGAACAACAATTCTTGAGAAGTCCTTGATGAAACATCGGTGATAGCCAGCTAGCCCCAAGAAACTTTGAATTTCTGTTACATTTGTTGGTCACTCCCAATTCTTCACAGCTTCGACCTTTGATAGGTCCACGGAAATTCCGTTCTTCAAAATTATATATCCCAAGAAGGATACTTCCTCGAGCCAGAACTTGCACTTGCTGAGTTTGGCATATAATTTGTGTTCCGTCAATATCTGTAATGCCTGCTTGAGGTGTTCTTCACGACCTTCTTCAGTTTTTGAACAAATCAAAATATCATCAATAAAGACCATAATGAACTGGTCCAAGTGAGGCCTGAATATGTTGTTCATTAACTGCATGAAAGCTACGGGGGTATTTGTTAGTTTAAAAGGCATAACAGTAAATTCGTAATGCCTATACCTACTTCGAAATATAGTTTTATGAATGTCTTCTTCTTTCATCTTCAGTTGGTGATAACCAGATCGAAGATCAATCTTGGAGAAATATTTAGCTCTAGATATTTGGTAAAACAACTCATCAATCCTTGGTAGTGGGTACTTGTTCTCAATTGTAAGGTGGTTTAACTGTCGATAGTCGATGCAGAGTCTCATCGATCTGTCCTTCTTCTTGACGAATAGCACAGGCGCTCCCCATGGGGAAGTACTTGGCCGGATGAAACCCTTGTTCAATAGCTCCATTAGTTGTTCCTTTAGCTCTTTTAGCTCAGCAGGGGACATTCGGTACGGTGCCTTGGAAATAGGACCCGCACCAGGAGCGAGGTCGATAGTGAATGACACTTCCCGCTCCGGGGGTAAGCTAGGCAATTCTTCTGGAAAAATATCAGGAAAATCCCGAACTACACGGATGTCCTCAAGTTTAGGCTCCTCGACGTCTGTGGTGGTTACAAATGCAATAAAAGCCATACATCCTTTACTTACATGTTTGCTAGCTCGGAGAGCTGAAGTAAGAGGGGATTTATTCCACGGGTTAGTGTAAACTAGTTCGGGGAATTCAACAAAAGTTATCTTGCCGTTTCAGCAATCTATAGTAGCTTGGTGGGTGGATAACCAGTCAGCACCTATTATGACATCATACCCTTTCATATCTAGGCAGATCAGGTTGGCAGGTAGATTATTTCCTTTAACCATAACCTCACAATTTGGGTAGTGATGCATGATGTTAGACTTGTTTCCGAGAGGTGTAGATATGACTAAATCCAACCATTCGGGCTCCTTAGAAAATACAGCAGCAAATTTCTCAGAAATAAATGAATGAGTTGCTCTAGTATCAAATAAAACTTTAGCAGTCTTAAAGCAAACGATTACTGTACCTTCTACGATTCCTCCTTCCATTGGTTCCGTCTCTTGGAGAGCTTGCAGACGGCCTTGCTTCTTTGCCGGGAGCTTCTCATCTTTAATGGCTTGCTCATTCACCAGTGGGCAATTAGGAATCCGATGTTCTCGGATTCCACATCAGAGACAGGCTCCTAGCTTCCTCTAGCATTCCTCGGTCCTATGACCAGCTTTGTCACAGTGCTTACAAACTTCCTTGGAAGGTGTGGTGGTGGAGAACGACTTGGCATCCTTTTGGAATTTCTTCCCTTTGGAGGACTCCCCTCCACTATAGTACCGCTTCTTATTGAAGGATGCTTTCAAATTTCCCGAGCTTGTGACAGGTTCCTTCTTGTCCCTTCCTCAGATCCTCTCTGATAATTCGGTGGCATCCTCGGGCAACTACGCACGCCGAACCATTTCTGAGTAGACTTGGATGTCCATCGGTGCAAGTTGTGTAATGTAGTGGGGCCGAAGCTCGTTGAGGAACCTTTTTGCCTTCATCTTTTTCGTACACACCAAGTGGAGTGCATACCTGGACAGTCTTGAAAATTGGGCCTCATACTCGGCCACTTTCAAGCCCCGTTGTTTCAGTGCGGTAAATCTGCGGCCTTCTTTTCCTAGATGTGGTCAGAGAAGTACTTGTTGTTAAAATGCTCAACGAATTCATCCAATGTGACATGTTCTTCTGGCAATGTTGCTTCTATGGATTCCCACCAACTTCGAGCATCCCGCTCTAGTTGGAATATAGCCAGTAGAACCTTCTCCTTGTCCGTGCAGTGCATCACACAAAAAATTTGTTCCATTTCCTTTAACCATTTTTTGGCATCCTCGGGGTCAGATGAACCCGTGAACCTTGTCGGGTTCATGTTGCCGAAACCCATGTGGAGATCACCGACTCCACGGTTAGCACCGCCTTCCGCCACTTGCTGTAGCGCCTGTGTAAGTCCCTGCACGGTGCACTGCATCTCGCGCCATTGTGCTCTTTCAGCAGCCATGATCCTACAAAACGGGTTTAAGCATTATAAAGATCGGGTTTAATTACAAGGTCAAATGTCATTATAGTACTTAACCCATGGCTCTACCCATCTCACCGGGTAAGGTATAAATCTATCCTTAGGCTTAGGTTATTTTCCTAGGAAATCTAAATCCTAGGCTCTGATACCACGAAGACTGTCACGTCCTGAGTGTGGAAGATACTCGGATACGTGACACGTCTATATAGATCGTGTCATTCACGTAAAATCAGAGTGCACATAATACTCGGTAATTTTTCACTAACTTAGAATTCGACATATTATCCATAGTCCAAGATGACAATCATTTAACCAGAATAGTAATGTCCCAAATTGATTCATAATGCTAGATATTTGGCATAATCCAATCCAACATAATCATAACTGACCAAAACCGTACCATAGATTACAAGCCTTAATAATAACTAGAAATACACAATGTAGGACCTAAAATACAAAAGGCAAGACTAGCTGACGGTACACCAAATCTAGCACTCATCACTCGGTATCCATCCCATCCGGGTGGTGGTCGCTATCCAAGTTTCCTGAAAAAATGTTAGAATTGCAACTTTATGAGCGAATCTGATGGGGACATCGCTTTCCACTTCCCATTCCTCCATGGGTCCCGATGATCGCCAATGTGTTCGTCTTGATTACTTGAGTCAAGTTATGTAATTTTCATATTTTTCTGGAGTCATATCATTGTAATTTTTCTTTTATTTGAGTCAAGTCCCTAGGTTAATGAGTCTTCTACCTAAATTTATTATCATTACGTCAGTTAGATTGGTTAATGGGCCCAGTTATATGGGCTTGGCCCAGGGGCGCCCCTTTCCCCCCTTGGTTAGTTGTCATTAGTCTAAGAGTCAGGGACTTTTATTGAATTGTGGGATTCCTATAAATAGGACCCCAATCCCACCAGTTGAGACTAATGACTGAATGAAAAATTTGAATATCTTGAGCATAAGTGCACCTCTCCCTCTCTCTCTATCTCTCTCTCTCTCTCCCTCTCTCAAGAAGGGGCGACCCTTTTCTCTCTCCTCTCCCCTCCCTCTCTCTAGGCCGACCAGCCCCCTCTCTCCTCACCTACCCACTCTCCACTTGCCACATCACCCACCCTTTCACCTCCCAAGGCCACATTAACTCTCCCATTTAATCCTTCCCTCTTCCAAGGCACCCCTTGGTATTCCCCATACACCCCCCTCATTTCCCCAAGCACCCCCTTCACCCCTCCCAAGCTAAAATTCGAATTTTCCTCCCTTTGGGGACTGCACCCATTCATTCCCAGCCCCTTCACCTCCCTAGGTCGCAGCCCCCCAACCCCCTTCCCATTGTTCTTCCTTTGGCCAACCAAGTTCTTCCACCCCTCTCCCCCCTTTTGATCAGTCTGCAGGTGGCAGAGGAAGGGTCATCTTGCAGAAGCTGTCACAGAGTCATACGAAGACCTCTAAAGACGTACCATACATTGCTGGAAAGGTCGACCAGTTGGCTTCGCAGGTGAGGTGATCTCATCCCATTCCGACGTCGCTACAGCTCGTGGTGCCCATTCTCCCTCGGCTGCACAGAGCTCCCCCTGCAGAGTGCCTGAACCAGAAGGGCAGCTGTGCCACGGCGAACCCTAGCAGAACCAAGCCGAGGTCTCTTCATCAAAGTCCTTCCACGTCCTGTCCTCTTCCAGGATCAGGAAGCAGAACTGCGTTTGGGTTCCGTGGGACAGAGTTAAAGAGTTTCTCCTCCGATTGCTCCAAGCTGCTTCCCCAAGTCTGCTACGACCTATCAGCACCTTCTTGGGTCTTCTGGTCTCCTCCGACCTCATCCGGCTTCCCCATTGATTTTTCTGTGAAGTAGACTCGACCACGATTCCAGCAACTCTGACGGCTCATGATTCAGAGTTCGGGAGTGGCCGGGGTAGCTTCTGCAAGTCGCTGTCTGAATCAGGTAGCTGCTGCGGCCAGAATCTGCCACCCGGTTCGAAGCTGCACCGCGGCCGACGGTGGAAGATTCAAGTCATGAGTCCTTCTACAAATATCTACCTCCACCTGTCCTCTTTCGAGATCAAGAAGCAGAAGTGCATTCGGCATCCGGAGGTCAGAGTTTTCATTTTTCTCCCTCGACTGGTCGGGTCTACCTCCCACAACCTGCAGCGACCTGCTGCCACTCATCGGCGTCCCCCAGTCCACCCCGACCTCAGACGGCTTCCCCACCAGTTTTCCCGCGAAGAGGGTCCGTCCACGGTTCCAGCAACTTTGACGGTTCAAGATTTGGTGCCCGGGAGCGGCCGGGACAACTTCTGCAAGTCACTGTTCATGTCAGGTAGCTGTTGCGGCCAGAAACTGCCACCTTGTTCTAAGCTCGACCCAGACCAGCCACTGCAGCCGAAGAAATTGAGAAAATTTTAGGTTGGGTGATGGCCGTCATGGGCCTAGGTGGAGTGAGGGTCACTTTGGTTTGAATGGTGGTGGTGATCGGGATAGGAATCATTTGGGGTGGTGGAGTTTGGGTCCTAAGGGAAGTCTTGGGTTGACTGGGAGGAAACGGGGGAGTGGGAGTGCTCTTCGGGTTATGGTCCTCACGGTAGGAGTTGGGGAGGTATTGGAACCTAAGTTGGGTCTTCATGTCTTCCCAGGTATGGATTGGTTCTTCCCTCCTAATCCTCTTCCTAGTTTCCACACTCATCCAATAGGTCTTAGCAAGGCTGGTAAGGTGCATTTTTGCGAGCCTAACTTTCCTATCTTCCATCATAGGGTACCAACCAAAGTATCGGTCAATAGCACTCTCTCATTTTAGGTAGACATGTGGATTATGTGACCCATCAAAGTTAGGAGCCTCAACCTTAATCATCCTCAAGAGGTAGTCATCCGGGTCCTCCCGTGGTCGCCTTTCAAAATGTCTAGGTTGGCGGGGCCTCTCATACTCACGGTGCAAGTCATCCTCAAGGTCCTCCCTATCAAGTTCAACTGGTGGAGGGGGTGCCCTTCGGGCATGGTTCCTAGGTGGGGCCCTAGCTTCATCGAGTCTCTCTAGGCGGGTGGAAATCCCAGTCATTTTCTCCGAGAGGGCTTGAATGGCAGCCTCAAGTTGATCCATTGGAGCTTGGGAAGCCTCCCTAGGGATGTTTGGGTAACCTTGGGGAATGGGATTCATGGGGGAACCGAGGTAGAGGGGTCGGCTCGGTACAAGACACCACTACGGGTGGACATGCATACGGATGATGAAAATGCAAAGGCCCTAGGACTTAGGCTTGTAGAGACAAGTCTAGAACTTGCTCTGATACCAAGTTGATGTGACACAATGATGCAAAGGCAGCAAATGACAATGATCCCTTGGACTTAATTCGCAATAACAATCACAAGAGTCGAGAGCAACTCGAGAGTCGCCGTTACACCGCGCACACCTGCTTCCCGTGGTGACTCGGTGATGCCGAGTCGAGGTAGTGGAGAAATCCCCTGGCTGGCTAGAGGGCCAGCACCACTTAGGTTGACCCTCCCGAAGGTATGAAGCCCACAAACGAGGGCGGCCGGGTGCCTTGGGGGCACTAGGTCACTCACTCACTATGGCCACGGTGACCACACAAGAGTTAGTGGCTCCGGGAACGGGCGCTCTCTCACCGACCAGTGAACAAGCTTTACGGATATGAAATGAACAGAAATAACTGGAGCAAGGGCAGGAGCTCACCTGGTTGGTTTGAAGAAACCAACCCCGATCGGAGACGAGGGCGAGCGGGGAAGTGTGGTTCCCCGCACACTGCGCCGGTGAAGCTTCAATCCTGTTTTGAATGATTACAATCACTACACCTCGCGTAGGAGGGTGAACTTAGGGTGGGGACAATTAAGTACACTCAAACACTACCTCCACGCAGGGAGGGGCGGTAAGCCGGCTAGGCGGGAGAGGGAGATTCACCGGAGGACGCGCCGGTGTAGCCGAAATGGAAACTCCCTGCTTGCTGTGATGGCTGACTACCAGTCGCTGTAGAGGCCGTAGATCACGTTCTAGAATTTCGCTGAAGACGAGACCAGCTGGGGAATCTTCGTATCTGGAACCAGGATGCTTCAGAAATTGAGAAAATTTTGAAGCATCCTGGTTCCATATACGAAGATTCCCCAGCTAGTCTCATCTTCAGCGAAATTCTTGAACGTGATCTACGGCCTCTACAGCGACTGGCAGTCAGCCATCACAGCAAGCATGGAGTTTCCATTTCGGCTACACCGGCGCGTCCTCCGGCGAATCTCCCTCTCCCGCCTGGCCGGCTTACCGCCCCTCCCTGCGTGGAGGTAGTGTTTGAGTGTACTTAATTATCCCCACCCTAAGTTCACCCTCCTGCGCGAGGTGTAGTGATTGTAATCATTCAAAACAGGATTGAAGCTTCACCGGCGCAGTGTGCGGGGAACCACACTTCCCCGCTCACCCTCGTCTCCGATCGGGGTTGGTTTCTTCAAACCAACCAGGTGAGCTCCTGCCCTTGCTCCAGTTATTTCTATTCATTTCATATCCGTAAAGCTTGTTCACTGGTCGGTGAGAGAGCACCCGTTCCCGGAGCCACTAACTCTTGTGTGGTCACCGTGGCCATAGTGAGTGAGTGACCTAGTGCCCCCAAGGCACCCGGCCGCCCTCGTTTGTGGGCTTCATACCTTCGGGAGGGTCAACCTAAGTGGTGCTGGCCCTCTAGCCAGCCAGGGGCTTTCTCCACTACCTTGACTCGGCATCACCGAGTCACCACGGGAAGCAGGTGTGCGCGGTGTAACGGTGACTCTCGAGTTGCTCTCGACTCTTGTGATTGTTATTGCGAATTAAGTCCAAGGGATCATTGTCATTTGTTGCCTTTGCATCATTGTGTCACATCAACTTGGTATCAGAGCAAGTTCTAGACTTGTCTCTACAAGCCTAGGTCCTAGGGTCTTTGCATTTTCATCATCCGTATGCATGTCCACCCGTAGTGGTGCCTTGTACCGAGCCGACCCCTCTACCTCGGTTCCCCCATGAATCCCATTCCCCAAGGTTACCCAAACATCCCTAGGGAGGCTTCCCAAGCTCCAATGGATCGACTTGAGGCTGCCATTCAAGCCCTCTCGGAGAAAATGACTGGGATTTCCACCCGCCTAGAGAGACTCGATGAAGCTAGGGCCCCACCTAGGAACCATGCCCGAAGGGCACCCCCTCCACCAGTTGAACTTGATAGGGAGGACCTTGAGGATGACTTGCACCGTGAGTATGAGAGGCCCCGCCAACCTAGACATTTTGAAAGGCGACCACGGGAGGACCCGGATGACTACCTCTTGAGGATGATTAAGGTTGAGGCTCCTAACTTTGATGGGTCACATAATCCACATGTCTACCTAAAATGGGAGAGTGCTATGTACCGATACTTTGGTTGGTACCCTATGACGGAAGATAGGAAAGTTTGGCTCGCAAAAATGCACCTTACCAACCTTGCTAAGACCTATTGGATGAGTGTGGAAACTAGGAAGAGGATTAGGAGGGAAGAACCAATCCATACCTGGGAAGACATGAAGACCCAACTTAGGTTCCAATACCTCCCCAACTCCTACCGTGAGGACCATAACCCGAAGAGCACTCCCACTCCCCCGTTTCCTCCCAGTCAACCCAAGACTTCCCTTAGGACCCAAACTCCACCACCCCAAATGATTCCTATCCCGATCACCACCACCATTCAAACCAAAGTGACCCTCACTCCACCTAGGCCCATGACGGCCATCACCCAACCTAAAATTCTCCATCAAACCCACACCCCACAAGCTTCCACAGTCCCCACCACTACCCCTCCATCTTCCCCTAAAAGGGACACACCTCCCAAAATCAATCAACCCAATCCTCCTCGACCCACCCATCTTCCACTACCAACCCCAATCCTACCCCAACTTAGGTCTCCACTTCTTCCACTCCCAAACCCAACCCAAGTTCAAGCACCCTCACCACCCCGGGTGCACCATACCCCAACCTTCATCACCCCATCCACAAAAGACCTTCCCATTCCTTTGGAAAGAAAAACCCCCACACCCTAAAAGGATGAGAGCGTGATTGAGGAATATGAGGCTTCCCTAGATTGGGAGGAAGAATATGAAGCCCAATGCCAAAGGTTGGGTCAAGAAGGCTCCTCTTTATCCAAAGAGACCACAACGAGCCTAACTAGGAACATCCTCCCCCTTGAGTTGCCAGATGACCAACCAAGTCCCCCCACCCACCCTTCCATAAGAACTGTGATTTTAAGGGAACCTCTCATTGAGTGCCTTAAGCAAAACCTCCTCCTCCACATCATGCACCCCTCTATGGAGAATCATTACCCAATTTTGCCCACTCCTCCATTCCACACAACCTACCAATCGTTTTCCTTTGTGGGAGCCATGAGGGACTTGATTAAGAGTGTACTTTGGCAAATAGAGGTGACAAACATGTGGGCCTTAGAAGCAAGCCACATGGGGTACCTTAGTTTCTCACACTCCTCCCTCGGGACCATCACCTCCATTTACACCAAGGGTCCTTGCATGAGTAAACTCCTATTATTTCTACCCGAGCCTAATGAGTCTTACATCACCCCCTTACCCTCCTACAAGGAGCATTGCATTGGGTCCCACCAGGTTCATGACTTCCACTTCCCTATGTGTGCTAGGGACCCTAGGGCGATCACTTGGATTGAAACCCCCCTCCACGTCACTCACCCCTTAACCCATCTTGATCTGTTTGGCCACCCCCTATGGGCTTCCAAGTACCCATCACTCACCACCCACTCCCTCCTACCCTCACCCACCATGTCAGTCCTAACCCACCCATTCCGAAATTCCGCCCACACTATGAGAGTCAATACCAAGGGTGACATCAACCTTGGAAATAAGGGAGTGACCCATCCCAAGAACCGCTTCGATCCCCATGAGTGGAAACCCCCAAAACTCACAAATGGGACCATCTTGATAGGAAACCATGTATCACAACCTTTCGCATCATGTGGTCAGACTAGTCACATCATTTGCGTCACTCACGCACTAGGACCGATGCATGATAGGTTTACATCTGGATGTCCAGGCCCCCCAAAGTCAGTCATCGTGAAGTCTAAGCATGAAGGAAACATTCATGGATGTCCGGGACCCCCGACATCAAACACCCTTTTGCATAATAGGTTCACCTATGGATGTCCCGGTCCTCCTAGGTCCATCAAAGTTACCATGGCATGCTAGGTCCACTTTTGGTTCTCCAGGACTCCCATTATCCACTGGGAGTCAACACCTTAGAGAGTTGCATGAGGATATTCGCAAAAACATCAACAAGAGCAATGAGATTTACAAGAAGTCAGCTTATTCCCACCGCCGCCACCAAGAATTCCAAGTTGGTGATTTTGTGATGGTGAGAACTGAGAGGTTATTCCCTGAGAATGTCTCAAAGTTGAGGTCACGTGGAGCCGGCCCCTTTCAGGTGTTGAGGCACCTTAGCACAAAATCCTTTTGTGTTGGACCTTCCTAAAGAGTACGGAGTAAGCCCCACTTTCTATGTGGCTGACCTGGTGCCCTACAAGGGTCCCACGGTGACACCCAGTGAAGAGATCCAGCCTACCCCACCCCTTGAGAGCGTCCCCACACCTCAGAGAGCTCCATCCAGCCTGAGATACCAGCGTGATCAAGTGGAGCGGATATTAGATGAACAGGTCACCAACACGCGGAGCAAGGCGTATGAGCGATACCTGGTTAGGTGGAAGGGACGGCCACCTTCGGACGATGCCTAGGTGAGTCAGGAGGATCTCCAGCAGCTGGATCCTGACCTATTGGAGCAGTACCACAGCAGGGAGGACCCTCACTCGACAGAGTCGAGTTCTCTGCACCCCAGGAGTATGATGGGGACATCGCTTACCACTTCCCATTCTCCATGGGTCCCGATGATCGCCAATGTGTTCGTCTTGATTTCTTGAGTCAAGTTATGTAATTTTCATATTTTTCTGGAGTCATATCATTGTAATTTTTCTTTTATTTGAGTCAAGTCCCTAGGTTAATGAGTCTTCTACCTAAGTTTATTATCATTACGTCAGTTAGATTGGTTAATGGGCCCAGTTATATGGGCTTGGTCCAGGGGCGCCCCTTTCCCCCCTTGGTTAGTTGTCATTAGTCTAAGAGTCAAGGACTTTTGTTGTATTGTGGGATTCCTATAAATAGGACCCCAATCCCACCAGTTGAAACTAATGACTGAATGAAAAATTTGAATATCTTGAGCATAAGTGCACCTCTCCCTCTCTCTCTATCTCTCTCTCTCTCTCCCTCTCTCAAGAAGGGGCGACCCTTTTCTCTCTCCTCTCCCCTCCCTCTCTCTAGGCCGACCAGCCCCCTCTCTCCTCACCTACCCACTCTCCACTTGCCACATCACCCACCCTTTCACCTCCCAAGGCCACATTAACTCTCCCATTTAATCCTTCCCTCTTCCAAGGCACCCCTTGGTATTCCCCATACACCCCCCTCATTTCCCCAAGCACCCCCTTCACCCCTCCCAAGCTAAAATTTGAAATTTCCTCCCTTTGGGGACTGCACCCATTCATTCCCAGCCCCTTCACCTCCCTAGGTCGCAGCCCCGCAACCCCCTTCCCATTGTTCTTCCTTTGGCCAACCAAGTTCTTCCACCCCTCTCCCCCCTTTTGATCAGTCTGCAGGTGGCAGAGGAAGGGTCATCTTGCAGAAGCTGTCATGGAGTCATACGGAGACCTCTGAAGACGTACCATATTGCTGGAAAGGTTGACCAGTTGGCTTCGCAGGCGAGGTGATCTCATCCCATTCCGACTTCGCTACAGCTCGTGGTGCCCATTCTCCCTCGGCTGCGCAGAGCTCCCCCTGCAGAGTGCCTGAACCAGAAGGGTAGCTGTGCCATGGCGAACCCTAGCAGAACCAAGCCGAGGTCTCTTCATCAAAGTCCTTCCACGTCCTGTCCTCTTCCAGGATCAGGAAGCAGAACTACGTTCGGGTTCCGTGGGACAGAGTTAAAGAGTTTCTCCTCCGACTGCTCCAAGCTGCTTCCCCAAGTCTGCTATGACCTGTCAGCACCTTCTTGGGTCCCCCGGTCTCCTCCGACCTCATCCGGCTTCCCCGTTGACTTTTTTGCGAAGTAGACTCGACCACGATTCCAGCAACTCTGACGGCTCATGATTCAGAGTTCGGGAGTGGCCGGGGTAGCTTCTCCAAGTCGCTGTCTGAATCAGGTAGCTGCTGCGGCCAGAATCTGCCACCCGGTTCGAAGCTGCACCACGGCCGATGGTGGAAGATTCAAGTCATGAGTCCTTCTAAAAATATCTACCTCCACCTGTACTCTTTATGGATCAAGAAGCAGAAGTGCGTTCGGCATCCGGAGGTCAGAGTTTTCGTTTTTCTCCCTCGACTGGTCGGGTCTGCCTTCCACAACCTGCAGCGACCTGCTGCCACTCATCGGCATCCCCCAGTCCACCCCGACCTCAGACGGCTTCCCCACCAGTTTTCCCGCGAAGAGGGTCCATCCACGGTTCCAGAAACTTTGACGGTTCAAGATTTGGTGCCAGGGAGCGGCCGGGACAACTTCTGCAAGTCACTATTCGTGTCAGGTAGCGGTTGCGGCCAGAAACTGCCACCTTGTTCTAAGCTCGACCCAGACCAGCCACTGCAGCCGAAGAAATTGAGAAAATTCTGAAGCATCCTGGTTCTAGATACGAAGATTCCCCAGCTGGTCTCATCTTCAGTGAAATTCTAGAACGTGATCTACGGCCTCTACAGCGACTGGCAGTCAGCCATCACAGCAAGCAGGGAGTTTCCATTTCGGCTACACCGGTGCGTCCTCCGGCGAATCTCCCTTTCCCGCCTGGCCGGCTTACCGCCCCTCCCTGCGTGGAGGTAGTGTTTGAGTGTACTTAATTGTCCCCACCCTAAGTTCACCCTCCTGCGCGAGGTGTAGTGATTGTAATCATTCAAAACAGGATTGAAGCTTCACCGGCGCAGTGTGCGGGGAACCACACTTCCCCGCTCGCCCTCGTCTTCGATCGGGGTTGGTTTCTTCAAACCAACCAGGTGAGCTCCTGCCCTTGCTCCAGTTATTTTTGTTCATTTCATATCCGTAAAGCTTGTTCGCTGGTCGGTGAGAGAGCGCCCGTTCCCGGAGCCACTAACTCTTGTGTGGTCACCGTGGCCATAGTGAGTGAGTGACCTAGTGCCCCCAAGGCACCCGGACGCCCTCGTTTGTGGGCTTCATACCTTCGGGAGGTTCAACCTAAGTGGTGCTGGCCCTCTAGCCAGCCAGGGGCTTTCTCCACTACCTCGACTCGGCATCACCGAGTCACCACGGGAAGCGGGTGTGTGCGGTGTAACGGCGACTCTCGAGTTGCTCTCGACTCTTGTGATTGTTATTGCGAATTAAGTCCAAGGGATCATTGTCATTTGCTACCTTTGCATCATTGTGTCACATCAGAATCGCTCAGTAGGAATTATATCAAGTTATGACGATCTTTAAGTTGATTACATGTTCAGTGCAGGTATAATGACGCATGTTGGAACGTGCAGGATATCAAGAATTGTATACAAGATTATTGAATGAATTTCAATAAGATATATCAGTAAGGAACTTAGCAAGTAACTTGCCAAGTAATAGCACCAGTCTTCCCAAGAAGATAATAATTAATATTCAAGTAAGTCTTTTCAAGAAATCAATATTCAAGCAAGTGATCTCAAGCTCGTGTAATAACAAGTAGTGTAATGGAATTGGCTATTTCATTCAAGCAAATAATTTACCCTTTTTCGGGCCAAACCATTCATGTCAAGTAAGTTAAGCATGTCATGAGAGAGCGAGTGGGAATGTCTCAAGTCAAGTCAAGCAAGCAAGTACTTCGGTGCAATGCAAACACCATGGTCAATAAACTCCCATGGGCACAAGTACCTTCGTGTGCTCCTCCTAGGACAAGATCGGGCCCTATACGTACAACATTGTTTCATTTATATCTTTAGACATCCACTCTCATTTTTATAGCCAATATGGAATTTCAAGAAAAGTATACATTGTAGGAACATCAGGTAGATCTTTCAGGAATAGAGTTCAAGGACATATCATGTGTAAATGATGATTTATGACCGAGCTACTTAAAATACATGACACATAGGCCAATCAGGGTTAAAGAGGTGGCCAGGGATCATTGGATAAGGGCTGGACAGAAGCCGAAAAATTCCCATTTACAGGGAAATGTCGCCCTTGCAGAGGGTCTCTATTTCAGTAAATAGAGTCTTCTCAGAGAGTCTCTATTTTAGTAAATATAGTCTCCCCAGAGAGTCTCTATTTCAATGCTGAAATAGAGTCTTTCCGGAGGGTCTCTATTTCAATAAATAGAGCCTTCGTAGAGAGTCTCTATTTCAATGCTAAAATAGAGTATTCCCAGAGGGTCTCTATTTCAGTAAATAGAGCCTTCACAGAGAGTCTCTATTTTAGAATGTTAACAGTGACAAATTTCTATCAAGATAACAGGGTTTAACAAACTATGTGATTTACAGGCTATAAGAGTAACAAAGCTTAACGATGGCTATGTAATTAACATGGTTTAACAGGATATGTAATAACCATGCTCTGTAATTAACAGGTTTAACATGCTGTGTGATTTTTATAGACTTAACCATGTAAGTAATTAATAGGTTAACCGGTTTAATAGGCTAATCAATAAGGTTTAACAGGCTTAACAGAGGATCAGCGGGTTTAACACGGGCTGGAGAATGGCACCCTGGGTGGGGGCCCACTTGGAAATGGCGCCCTAGCCAGGGGCACCCCATTAAATGGCGCCCTGGCCAGGGGCGCCCCTCCCCTGGTGGCTCCACTAGACACACATCACTATTCATCATGCAAAATTTCACGAATTCCGGAAATGAGGACATGGTAAAATAGAGAAAATCTGGGGATTTCAAAGTCATGCTCATGCAAGAGTTTCATGACTTGATTCTATAGATATAAATTCCTGAACATGGTGGCTACTAATTACGTGATCTTACTGTTCATGATTTATAACATGTTCACGGAATCAGAAGCAGACACATAGATAGATATGAAAAAATAGCAGAATTGCAAGATCATGCTCATGCAACAATTTTTGAGTTTAATTTCATAGATTTTAATTCTTAAACAGTGATCAATTTGTAAGAAATTGGGACATGTGATGAGTATTAACAAATCTATGTGATGTACATGGGGTACTTGGTGGAGGATCTCCTCACGCAAGAGTTAGTGTTTCAGATAGGCGTAGCCCAACCTTCCTACTAAGTCTTTTGATATACCCCTGACTTAAATGACAAGATTGTGACTATGAAAAGTTTAACTAGCATGCATGTTAACCTATATTAACTGCTAGTTAAGTAGTTAAGCTAGATCTTGAGAACACCTATCTTTTTGACGTAAATACGTAGAAGATATGAAGATATAATAAAAGACCAAGCCCTTCCTGCAAGGTTCCAGCAGCAGGAAGAAGCACGTAGGATGAAGATCTCCCTTCAAGTATGTTCCTGTAAAGACCTTCTTTTGCAGGTGGAGACTAACCAGATGATACATGCAATCAGCCTCTAACACTAGAGGTTCTAGGATAGTTATAGGAAAGGAAAACATAAGGATCCATTGCTAGGGAAAAGGTAGCAATTAATGCTTCAATCGGTTGTCGGGTAAAAGGGTGCGTTGCCAGCAAACGAGGATGTTCATGTTTACTTCTGGAAGGATGACATAATGGCATTCAGTTTGGCAGGTTGCTGGCAAGGAAATGGTGACTTCCCATGTAGTCTCTATTTAGGGAAATAACGCCCATGTAGGTGGGTGTTACATCCTTTGGGCCTTACATATATATATTATATATATATTCAATTTGCTCAAAAAGAAATGGCGCCTGGTCTAGGGGTGCCCTATTGGGAATAGCGCCCAGGTCAGGGGCGCTATTTCCCTGACTACCGTTCCTATTCCAAGCCATGCCGGGTGTGTTTTCTGTTCCGTGCCATGCTGGGTATTAAAAGGTGTTATTATATATGTATATGTGTGTGATTGGTTGGTAAAGAGAGACATATGTATACTGTGGGTTTTAAAACCGTGGGTTGTGGCCCTGTGGCTTGAGAAAATGACGCATTTGTATAGAGTCACTATTTCAGATGAATAGTCTTTTAGGAACAGGAAGCCCCATTACATATGATGACTTCAATGGTGGTATATTTACATAATGGCCCTCCTTGAACATTCTAACTTTTTATTTAACCCTCTTATAGTGTTATCCCCTCATAGAGTTATCTAAAGTTTTTATTTACTTAGGGGAAAAGTCTATATATTATTATTATTATATTTTTCTATTATTTTTATACGGAGTGCTACACATACACAAACCACAACACCCGCGGCACAATATCACCATAACCGTTCACAGACGATCGACACACTGACAGAGTCCAAGTTCAAAAAATAAGGATATGGTCAATACAAGGTCATAGACCAGAAGTAAATGACTGAAATAGATGTAAACAAGGTGTAGAAATAAATCCCCATGAGTAGAAAGGGCTGTAGATGATCTTCTCTAATCATCGGGTCGGAGGATAGCCGGATGCCGTCGATGAGAACGTCTACGCGTTTCTCTTTTCATTCCGCTCCATCTTCTCTTCAATCACGATCTTCAGAAATGCATGGAAGTAGATGAAATCCACAAATCTTCCTCAGCTCTTCTCCTTCTCCCATTTCTTCTCCTACAAGAAAGAGAGAGCAATAAGACTTAGTTCATTTATCAAAAATTTCGTGGCTTATTTATACACCCATGATAGAATAAGGAAAAGACCATTAAACCCATGCTAAAACCCCTTCATAATGTATCTAACATATGCATGAATGCCCTAAGGGTATTAGGGTCAAGTTTGACCCCAAATGGATCTCATCTTAATAGGTTTCGAACACAACAAAATGGGTCCGCCCGTCGTATTCGGTCGACCAGACGAAAGGGCCGGTCGACCTAATTTTTACAGGGCCAAGACTGGTGCATTCTGGCAATTTCGGTCAACCTGAAGCACTTGGTCGGTCGACCTAAGTTTTACAGAACTGCAGCCCATGCACTCTGGAAAATTCGATCGACCAAAGCTACTAGGTCGGTCGACCGAAATTCAGTAAGACCCAGAAATTTGAGTTAAACTCAAGGCTACACTTCCTTATTCAAATAACATGAAATGTAAACTTGAAAGCCCAATTGACAAGGAGTATATGAACATATAGAAAAGCATTCAACCCTTCGTTTTTGCCAACCAAAATTTAGTACCAATCAATCCAATGTTTAATTAACATGAGTGCTCAATGAGATGATAATATGTAACCAATGTTTATATCAAAACCTTGAGCTTGTTTTCAACTTTTGAAACCCCTTAAAAAATATGCAAGAGAGCCCTTTGTAAGCTAAGATGTCACACCAAACATGAGTATCTTATGACCATGAATATGAACAATGTGTGAGAACCAAAATGGCCAAATTCTACCAATCTTCACATGAAATGATTAATCAACATGCAAGCTCAAAAACTCATGAAAGATATGCATGGAATGACCTTCACAATCACAAATGTTATACCTAATCACCAAACACCCATGGCTTTCCATTAAACCACAAGAGTGAGCATTAATTACCTTTACAAACCTAGTGAAGGATTTTGCAATCTTAAGTCTTACCATTCCCTTTTGATGAACATTGTATGCGATTTTCAACCTGTTTTGTGTTATGGATGACAAAGTACTTGTTCATTCAATCATTTGAGTTCAGAAGGATATTCACCATAGATTTCAGTCCTGCAAAGCAACGTTATCATATTTTGCATAAGATCCTTGATGATCAAACATTCTTCAATGGATGTTTTGCATACTACATGCACACAAGCATGCACACAAGTTTTGTCAACATTAAAACTAAATCATCAAACTCACCTAGGGGTCCAACAATCTCCCCCTTTTTGATGATGACAATACATGCGATGTGTGCCCGAAATTTGATGAAAACCCAAAACCGTGTTTGTGCATAGTTCAAAGTTTGAGTGAAGGGCAGTGAATATGCACTTTGAGATTTGAAAGGATTTGAAAGAACATGCTAAATCTATGCATATAAACATTTATGAGAACTTAGAATTTTGAAACCTGAATTCTGAAAATCTATGCATATGAACATGTATGAAAATTGAAATTGAAATATGAAGATATGAAAATAAGCACACTTTATTCTCCCCCTTTTTGTCATCAACAAAAAAATGACTGACAACGGGGTTATTAATTCTACTATGAACATGTATAATCTAGAGAGGTGTATGAAATTATTCATGCAAGCATGAAAGTCAAGCAATAATGTAAATATCTAGAACTCCCCCTCAATGGGGTAAAAGGATAACAAGTGAACAGTAGATTTAAAGTCAAATTGTGTCACATGAAGCATAATCAAGAAAGGTAGTGCATGCATATGCAAGAGGCACTGCATAAACCATGATAAGAATAAATTCAAAATACACATTCATCACAATAATACCCAAGAGTGAAATGAGTGGCAATGAGCAATGAACTTCAAAAATATATGGATATTAGCAGAATTTCTAAATAACACTGGAGGGTTATTTCCTTTCTACAATTCTATTTTGATCCTCGACTTTTGGTAGTTTCGCACAACCCCTTTTTGATTCTTTTATTGGATTTCACCGTTCGACGCGAGTCACCTCATGTCTCACAATGGGGTTTCCTAGCTACTAGGATTCATCAAGCATTGTGGATTTTTGTTTCACCTTTCGACGCGAGTTTCCTCATTTATTTCAGTGGAGATTCCCGACTACTCAGTTTTACATTCCACTTATTGAATTTTTTTTAATATGGGGTAGACAGTGTTTTCCTCATGATTACTCTTAATTTTTATGTAGAAATTTGTTTCCCTTAAAGTGTTGAAAAGAATTTCTGAAATCCTTATCGATTAAAGTCATATGCATCATTTTGTGCAATGTGTGTGGGTAATTGCTTTGGATGTTGAAAATGAATTTGCCAAAACATAGTTATGACTCCCCCTAAATGTATGCACATTTAGAATCAAATCATCCTCCTTTGTTTATGTCACTATTCACATATGATCAAAATCACTGTATTTTATCTAGCAAGGAGGTGAGGTCTTAGAAAATTTTCAAGAAATGATTTTCTAGAATATATACATGCAGTCATGCAAGGATTTGAAAGTAAATTCATGCAATTATGATTTCCGGTACCTGACGGAGGTGAAGGTCCAAAGACCCAACTCACGCATCAAGAGTGTTTCCAGATGGAGTTTTTCCACCCTTCCACTACTCAAGATTTGATATACCGAAGAATCATGGCATTCAAGCAAGTAAGTATGTCAAGTATATACAAACATATGCAAGTGAATGAAAAGATGATGAAGAAATATTTCTATTCACAAGCATGCAAAAATATATGCAATGTTAACCATGAAGTTGAATATATGCAAATCTGAAATGTTATTTGTAAAATAAGCAAAAGTGTTTATTCAAGCCTAATATGTGCAATTACTCATTCAAACTACAAATTCCTAGTTCTCTTCTTATTCTTTTGAAATTTTCAGGAGATAAGGGTTTTGTAAAAATATCTACAAGTTGGTTTTCAGTATTTACATGTATAAGCTCAAAATAACCCTTACTCACATGATCTCGCAAAAGTGGTGTCGAATCTCTATGTGCTTGGTGTGAGAATGCAAAATAAGATTTTTAGAAATATTAATTGCATAAGTGTTATCACAAAGAATGGGTGTATTATTCAAGGAAATGCCAAAATCAACTAACTATTGTTGGATCCAAAGCACTTGGGCTGCACAATTGCCTGCCGCCATGTACTCGGCTTTGACAGTTGACTATGCCACAATATTTTGTTTTCTAGAGGCCCATGAGACCATGAAACCTCCAAGAAATTGACAATACCCGCTCGTGCTCTTACGATCCACTAAACACCTAGCATAATCGGAATCCGTGTAAGCTACCAAGTCAAAATTGTAACGACGTGGAAACCAAAGACCAAGTTCAGTGGTGCCTAGCAAATATCTAAAAATCCTTTTGACTGCTAACATGTGTGGTTCTCTTAGATCGGATTGAAATCTAGCACACATGCAAACACTAAACATAATATCCGGCCTACTAGCAGTCAAATACAACAAAGAACCAATCATGTCACGAATTTTTTTTTGATCGACAGACTTATCTTTTTCATTCTTGTTCAATTTCACCGTTATTGACATTGGCGTCTTTTGTGGCTTCGCATTCTCGAATTTGAACTTCTTGATGAGCTCCTTTGCGTATTTCCTTTCATTTATGAAATTCTATCTTTTTGCTGCTTCCCCTGCAAACCCAAGAAGACGGCTAACTCCCCCATCAAACTCATCTCAAACTCCCCCTGCATCAATTGAACAAAATCATCATTTAATGAATCAGAAGTGGCTCCAAAGATAATGTCATCAACGTATACCTGAACAATAAGCATATGTTCATTGTCACTCTTAATGAAAAGGGTTTGATCGATATTTCCTCTTTTGAAGCCATTTTTTAAAAGGAATGTACTTAACCTTTCATACCACGCACGGGGGGCTTGCTTCAGACCATACAATGCTTTGTCAACTTTGTACACATGGTCCGGGTTTTTCTCATCTTCAAATCCCGGTGGCTGCTCAACATAGATGTCTTCTTTCACTATGCCATTCAATAATGCACTTTTAACGTCCATTTGAAAAGGTTTAATATTCCTAGAGCAAGCAAAGGTGAGTAATATTTTAACCACTTCAAGCCAAGCCACGGGTGCAAATGATTGATCAAAATTAATTCCTAATTATTGACTATAGCCTTGGGCGACAAGCCGGGCTTTATTCCTAATCACCACCCCCCTGATCACTAAGTTTGTTTCAAAAAATCCACTTAGTTCCAATCACCGGGTGATTCTTAGGTCTAGGCACAAGAAACCACACCTCATTCCTTTGGAATTAGAGTAATTCCTCCTACATAGCCAAGATCCAGAAATTGTCATTTAATGCCTCATCTACAGATTTGGGCTCAAAATCAGACAGTAATGCAAGATTATCGAATTGTTCTACTTCCCTGATTGACGCCATTGTTCTTACGCCTTGTTCCACGTCTCCTATAACATTGTCTTGTGGGTGGTCCTTGTGGAACGTCCATTGCTTGGGGAGATCTTCATTTTAGGTTGGAGCTTCATCATTTTTGTTACTCGACTCCGCTTGATCCACGTCTTGATTTTCCTTATCTTTCTTTTCTTTTCCATCTTCATGCCCTACATCAATAAAATGATTATCTTTGTCAGACAACCTTAAAGTGTATTCATCAATGATCACATGAGGGCTTTCCTCTACCACAAGAGTACGTAGGTTATATACTCAGTATGCTCTAGATGATGAAGAATATCCAAGAAATATACCTTTATCACTCTTTGCGGCAAACTTTTCCAAATTATCTTTAGAATTGTTCAAAATAAAGCATGGAGAACCAAAAGGTTTAAGATATGCAATATTCGGCTTCTTACCTTTATACAGCTCATATGGAGTTTTCTTGAGTATATGTCTTACCATGGCTCGATTGATGATGTGATAGGCCGTGCTCACCACCTCGGCCCAAAAGTATCTTGGTAAGCCATTTTCTGCAAGCATTGTTCTCGCCATCTCCACGAGCGTCCTATTCTTTCTTTCCATGACTCCATTTTGTTGAGGGGTTCTAGGTGCTGATAAGTTGTGTGAAAACCCTTGTTTCCTGTAGAAATCATCAAAGTCATGGTTATCAAAATCTTTTCCATGATCACTCCGAATAGCTTTGATTTGATACCCCTTATCAGTTTGTAAATTCCTGCAAAGATCTTTGAACTCCTGCAAGGCATCATTCTTATGGGTTAAAAATAATATCCAAGTGAATCTTGAGTAATCATCTACAATAACAAACCCATAAAGTTTCCCTCTAAGACCGTGTGTCCTAGTGGGACCAAATAAATCTAGATGAAGGAGTTCAAGGGGTCTAGTGGTGGTGATAATATTTTTTGATTTAAAAGACACCCTGGTCTGTTTCCCAATAGCACATGCATCACAAATTTTATTTACATCAAAATTCAGTTTTGGTAAACCTCTTACCAATTCTTTTCTATACAATTTAGAAAAAACACTAAAACTCGCATGACCAAGTTGTCGATGCCATAACCATGCATCATCTGACTTATTAGCAACTAAACAAAGATTTTCTTTTGAAAAATTTTCAATATCAACAGAGTAAATATTTCCATCTCTAAGACCAATGAATTATATTTTATGTGTATCTTTATCTACAATTGAGCAGTGTGTGTTTTCAAAAATGACTTTGTGACCTTTGTCACAGAGTTGACTAATGCTAAGTAAATTATGATTTAAACCATTCACAAGCAAGGCATCTTCAATGGATTGGTTTGAATCCTTACCTATTCGTCCAATTCCCACAATTTTACCTTTGTCATTCCCGCCAAAGGTGACCAATCTACCATCATTTTCCTTCAGGTCTGAAAAGAGTTCCTTATTTCCCGTCATGTGTCTAGAGCATCTACTGTCCAAGTACCACTTGTTCCACTTGGCTCTTAAACAGACCTGCACAATCAAATCAAATCTCAAGTTGATTTAGTTACCCAAACAAGCTTAGGTCCCGAAGTGTTAGTTCTACCTTGAGTAAAATACATTCTATTTTTCTTTTCAAAATACTCATCATCGGCCCTCATAAGATCACACACATACATCGAGTGGCTGAACATTCCACAATAAAAATAAGTAACATTTGGCTTTCTAAACCGACTCCTATGCATATATGATCTATCAATATAAGAGTTCATGCATGAGTCAACACGATTATAGCCATATAAGTCAAATGATTTTTGAACTTCATTTGTCAGTTTTTCTTTGTGGGTGAGTGTCCCACATCAATTCTCTCATTTCTAGCCTTTCCATTGCTAGTCTCACCATGTTCAACCATTTTCTCTTTTCCTTTCAATTCGTTTTGGACAACTTCTTTCTACCTCTTTAGTTCATCATTCATGGTTTCAAAGTTGGTTTCTAATTCTCTCTTTGATTTTTCACACTCATTCAGCCTTAATTTGAATTCATCCAACTCCTTAACCAATTTTTTATTTTCGGTTTTCAAGTTGTCCACATTTTCATATGCATTCTGTTTTTTAGCTTCCAAGCATGCTAGTTCATCTTCATAGAAAGTCATTTTAGATTGAAAATCTTCTTTATCTTCTTTGAATTTTTCAATTTGCATTTCATAAAAACTACACCTAGCACATGGATTGGTAGAGCTAATCAAATCATAAATTTTCTTTTTCAAATTCTTGACATTAGTTTTAGATATCTTATACTTCTGGTATAACTCAGCATAAGCTAGATGCCATTGTTCAGTGGTAAGGTTTTCACAATCGAAATTTACCTCGGAGTGTTTTTCATCCGCCATAAAACAGAAAGTCTGGACCAGCTCGTCCAGTTCATCCTTGTCGCCTTCGGATTTTGAACTATCCGAATCCTCATCGCTCCATGTAGCTTTCATTGCTTTTCCTTTCTTTGGGTTGTTCTTTTTCAGCTTCTTCTGGAGCTCGAGGCATTGAACCCTCATATGGCTGGGCTTCTTACACTCATAACAAATTATCTCCTCTTTCTTGCTCGGCTCTCCTTTCTTGATGGTGTTTCTTCTTAAGAATCTCCTTAAAAAATTTCCTTCTCGTCTTGCCCTTCTAAAGTACTTTCTGGCTCTCCTTGTGACTAGAGCCATCAACTCTTCTTCATCACTGTCCATAGATGAGTTTCCATCACTCTCTTCAGACGATCCTGGATTAGCCTTCAGTGCAATCGATTTCTTCTTTTTGCTTTCCTCCTCAGCTGGCTTCATGATGTTGATTTCGTAAGTCATCAGTGGCCCGATCAATTCATCCACCTTCAGTGTGGTGAGATCCTTTTAATCTTCTATAACAGTCGCCTTTGTGTGCCACGGAGATGTGAGGGACTGCAGCACATTTCTGACTAAATCTTGATTTGAATATTCTTTTCCCAAGGCTTTTAAGTTGTTTGTGATCTCGCCTAGCCTTGCATACATCTGCGTTATATTCTCCTTGGGCTTCATTGCAAATAACTCATACTCCCGAACCAACATGTTTGCTTTAGTCTCCCGTACTTCTGAAGTACCTTCATAAATCATCTTCAATTTGTTCCACATTTCCTGCACAGATGAACACATAGGTATGTGTGAGTATTCGTTAGGATGTATAGCGCATTGAATAATATTCATAGCTTTGAAGTTAGCACATGACTTCTTAATATGCTCTTCTTCCCATTCATCCTCATTCAGGGGTAAAACATAAGGACCTTTGTTTATAACTTTCCACGTATCATAATCATGTGCTCGCATGAACACAGTCATTATGTTCTTCCAATAGGGATAGTTAGTCCCATCAAAGAAGGGTGGTCGATGTATCGAATGTCCCTCAGGGATCATTCCCTTATTGGCCATAGCGAAGGATCTTTTCTCTATAACCATGAGGTTGTCCTATAAATTAGAGACCCGCTTTGATACCATATTGTTGTCCTCTAGATGCACGATTGGACAAGAAGGGGGGTTGAATTGTCCCCTCAAATCGAAATGATAGTTTTTAAATTTTTCACAGCAGAATAATATTAACTATCAACACAAGAAATGAATGGATGAAATTAACAAACTTGTTATCTCAACCTCTCCATTCTCACACGATCAAGACAAGAATAATAATCATGCAAACCACAAACACACAGATGCGAGACAGATTTTTAGGTGGTTCGGGACCACGATGGGCTCCCTACGTCCACCCCTCCCCAAACCGGTGAGGATCCACTCTCTTCAAATGAAGCGCACAGAGCTTCTGCTCTAGAAACATAGAGACCTCGTCTCTTACACGATCCATGAGGGATTAAGACGCACACACACACAAATCGCAACACCCGCGGCACAATATCACCACAACCGTTCACAGACGGTAGACACACTGACAGAGTCCAAGTTTGGAAAATAAGGATATGATCAATACAAGCTCATAGACTAGAAGTAAATGACTGAAATACATGTAAATAAGGTGTAGAAATAAATCCCCATGAGTAGAAAGGGTTGTACATGATCTTCTCTAATCCTCACGTCGGAGGGTAGCCGGATGCCGTCGATGAGAACGTCTACGCATTCCTCTTTTCATTCCGCTCCATCTTCTCTTCAATCACGATCTTCAGAAATGCATGAAAGTAGATGAAATCCACAAATTTTCCTCAGCTCCTCTCCTTCTCCCCTTTCTTCTCCTAAAAGAAAGATAGAACAATAAGACTTAGTTCATTTCTCCCAAATTCGTAGCTTATGTATACACCCATGATAGAATGAGGAAAAGACCATTAAACCCAAGCTAAAACCCCTTCACAATGTATCTAACATATGCATGAATGCCCTAAGGGTATTAGGGTCAAGTTTGACCCAAATGGATCTCATCTTAATGGGTTTCGAACACAACAAAATGGGTCCGCCCACCGTATTCGGTCGACCAGACGAAAGGGCCAGTCGACCTAATTTTTACAGGGCCAAGACTGGTGCATTCTGGAAATTTCGGTCGACCTAAAGCACTTGGTCGGTCGACCTACGTTTTACAGAACTTCAGCCCATGCACTCTGGAAAATTTGGTCGACCTTAGCTACTAGGTCAGTCGACCGAAATTCAGTAAGACCTAGAATTTTGAGTTAAACTCAAGGCTACACTTCCTTATTCAAATAACATGAAATGTAAACTTGAAAGCACAATTGACAAGGAGTGTATGAACATATAGAAAAGCATTCAACCCTTCATTTTTGCCAACCAAAATTTAGTATCAATCAATCCAATGTTTAGTTAACATGAATGCTCAATGAGATGCTAATATGCAACCAATGTTTATATCAAAACCTTGAACATGTTTTCAACTTTTCAAACCCCTTAAAGAATATTCAAGAGAGCCCTTTGTAAGCTAAGATGACACACCAAACATGAGCATCTTATGACCATGAATATGAACAAGGTGTGAGAACCAAAATGGCCAAATTCTACCAATCTTCACATGAAATGATTAATCAACATGCAAGCTCAAAAACTCATGAAAGATATGCATGGAATGACCTTCGCAATCACAAATGTTATACCTAATCACCAAACACCCATGGCTTTCCATTAATCCACAAGAGTGAGCATTAATTACCTTTACAAACCTAGTGAAGGATTTTGCAATCTTAAGTCTTACCATTCCCTTTTGATGAACATTGTATGCGATTTTCAACCTGTTTTGTGTTGTGGATGACAAAGTAGTTGTGCATTCAATCATTTGACTTCAGAAGGATATTCACCATAGATTTCAGCCCTGCAAAGCAATGTTATCATATTTTGCATAAGATCCTTGATGATCAAACATTCTTCAATGGATGTTTTGCATACTACATGCACACAATCATGCACACAAGTTTTGTCAACATTTAAACTAAATCATCAAACTCACCTAGGGGTCCAACAATCACGATTTCTCTTGTGCGGTCCGGGTCTTTGAAAGTGCGGACTTGATCAGACCTTGTGGGAGGGGGTGGGAAGTAGTCTGTGGTGAAGAATGTGGACGGGTCATTTAGGTACCCGAGTTCCCGTGGGAAAGTGTCAAAGGGGTCATAAAAAGTGTAACCTGGAGAGAAGAACTCTACTCCAAACTTATCAGTTCCAACGTCCTTAAAAGATGGCAGGCCATTCTCATCCAATAAGACAATTGGGCTAGTGACTTGGATTGGGTGATCGGTCACTATACTCGGAATAGTGTGGGGATGGGGGTGGACCGGGATGGGTTCTTCCGGCATGGAGAGGAAAAGGAGGATCTCACTACTGCAGTGGCACCTAGGGTAAATTGAAGTGATGGAGCCTATTGTGGGACAAGTGAAGCTAAGGTGTGTAGGTTCATGCGACTATGGGGCCAGCATGCCCGTCAATTCAATTTGCCAACTCAAACACCTAATCAGATCATCAAAGTCTACAAGGAAGTTGAAGGTTTGGTAGATGATATAAGGAGGTAAGATGGGTATCACTTGGAGGGCAGGTTCCATGGACTGGTAGTAGGGGCCTGTGTTGGCCCAGATAAGCGCACGGACAAGAAGAGGGGGTTGAATTGTCCCCTTTAAATGCAGTGGAAATTTTATAGCTATTGTACCAAAATAAAGCAATGGACAAATTTGAGCAATATAAGATGAGGTTAACAATACTCAAATCAGTTCTCTCAAACTCACCACGTTCACATGATTGATATGAATAAGATATACAAACAAACCAGAATCACACAAGATGCAAGACATATTTTTTAGATGGTTCGGGACCACGACGGGCTCCCTACGTCCACCCCTCACCTAACCGGTGAGGATCCACTCACTTCAAACTGAAGCGCATGGAGCTTACACTCCAAAAACACGAAGACTTCGTCTCCTACACGATATGACCACAGATCAAAAAACACACACACGCTGCTATAGGCGCAACACTCTACACACATACAACCATGCAGAGACAGTTCACCACACACAGATTTGGAGTTCGGAAAATAAAAATATGTTCAATGCATGCTTGTTAACAGAGTATAAATCATCAGAAAATATGTAGGAAGGTTCTAGAAATATATTCTCATGTGATGAAGGTCTTGGAGATGATTTTGCTTGATGCTTCCATAGTGGAGGTCGATCTTCAACTACAACGTCTGTTGCGACTCCTTTGTGTTGATGATGTTGACAATTGCTTTATTTCATTGGCATCTGTTTATGTTTTGTTTTGATTGTCTGTGTTTTGATTGATCACATGAGAATATATTTCATTGGCAACTGTTTATTTCATTGGCAATTGCTTTATTTCATTGGCAACTATTTATATTTCATTGGCAACTGTTTATGTTTTGTTTTGATTGTCTGTGTTTTGTTTTGATTGATTGGCAACTGTTTATGTTTTGATGAAATTATTTTATCAGATTGTCTGTGTGTTCTATGCATTTTCACAAGTCTACACACTGCACACACACACAAGTCTTCACACTGCACACACACACAAGTCTTCACACTCAGCATAGTCTATACATCGTGTTGTGTTTGTGCATCGTTGAGAACGTAAGTCTATACATCCATGCATCATCACTCTCAGCATAGTCTGGACAGAAGTGGGTCGACCCCCTTCTTAGATGCGTCGACTCACCCAGAACAAAAGTCTATACACTGTCCGTCTCACTTAGCGTCTTATGCATTGGGCAAAGTCCATACACTGTAACTCACATAACTAGCAAGTCTATACATTGCATTGTGGTGTCTGTGCTCAAAGTCTGTACAGTGCTTGCACTGTCATTCAAAGTCCATACATTGGACTGTAGCATGCATAAGCTAAGTCCATACATTAGTAAAGTCTGTACAGCGTCATCCATCATTCATTCAAAGTCCACACACTGCACTGTAGCTTGCTCGAGGTGAAGTCTGTACATCCATTAGTGAACTTTGAAGTCTATACATTAGGATCTTTACCTACGTTAAGTTCTGCAAGTCTGTACATTGGGCTTTCACATAAAGTCTATACATTCAACTACTTTGCTTTGCTCAAGTCTGTACAGTCTTTCTCTTGGCAAGTCTGTACATCGCTCATGATGTCTGAACAACGAGCAAGTCTATACATCAGACTAGTCTGCATCGGCTAAGTCCATACATCGTCCAGTGCATTGCATGCATCATTCATGAAGTCTGTACATCGAGCTGAAGGCTGGCTAAGTCTATACATCGTCTGTCTTCTTAGAGTCTCATGCATAACATGAAGTCTGTACATCGCACAACATTCAAGTCTGTACATTGTGCATCATTTGAGTTGAAGTCTGTACATCGTGCATCTAGTGTTTCAAGTCTATACATTGTTGCACGTTGTGTCTGTCAAAGTCTACACATTGCTTCTTTATGTATTGAAGTCTGCACATTGCTGAATGCTCATCAAGTCCATACACTGGCAAGTCTTTACATTGCCTAAGTCTATACATTGGCTGCTGAATGTTCTTCAAAGTCTGCACATTGCATTACACTTCAGCAAGTCTGTAACAGCGGTTGCCTTCATATAGGAAGTCTGTACATCGCACAGCACTGCATATATGAAGTCTATACATTGCAGAGTCTGTACATTGCATTTGCATTCACAAAGTCTACACATAGTGAAGTCTATACAATGCATTGCATCCTACAAAGTCTGTACAGGGTTTGTACTTAAACTGATAATTCTAATTCGACTGTCTGATAGGGATTCTTTACTGAGATTGATGACTTGGCTCATGATCTAAGAAGGACGAGGTGCTATGATGGTGACACGTGGAAGCAGCCCATCCAGGATGCTGGCATGTGGATGAAATGTCCTCGGATCTGGCGAATTCTTTGGGCGGGAAATGTGGAAGCCACACGCCCCTATCCAATATGCTGCTAGTATAAAAGAGAGTCTTCATCTTCAGATGAAGGCTGATCGAAAAGTGGCAAAGTATATACAGTGAGTCTGAAAGTCTGAAGCAGTAGAGAGCCATCGAGATCCACAGAGAAGAAAAGCAGAGAAGAAGAAAAAGAGAGAAGAGAAGATTGAGAGAGATGTGTTGAGAGAGTGAGATTGAGAGAGTTTGATTGAGAGATTGTATCTCAGACTCTTGGTTCAGATACCAGAGCTGAGCTTTGCTCATTCGAGCTACATTCCCAGTTGGGTTTTCTTAGTTTCGTTTGCTTCTGTCTTTTGTTTCTGAAATTTTTTCTTCAAGTTGTGAGTCAACTGTTAGTAGAGGTGCTACCTCTAGACGGGTAAGCTGTAAACCCCAGCGGTTGCAGTGGAGGTCTCCACTGGACAGGTGAAGCTGTAATCCTCAGCAGGCGAGACTTGTCTCGGACAGCAAGCTGTGTTGCTCAGCGGTTTGTAGGCCAAGCTATAGTGCCCAGCAGACGGAAGCTGTACTGCGCAGTAGTAAGCCATACTCGGTTGAGTGTGGGGTGGACGTAGGTCTCTGACCGAACCACCTAAAAATCTTGGGTGTCTTGTGTTTGTGAGATTGCTTGTGATCTGCTGTGTGGTTGCTTGTGTCGACACTCTTCATAGTGTTCTTTCTATCATTCAACAGTTGTTTGTTTTAAATTCTGCATTATAGTTCAACTGCGTTTTAAATTAGGCAATAGATCTATTCACCCCCCTCTAGATCCACACTTCGTGGAGATAGACTGCGTCCATCTAACATAACACTTGGTATCAGAGCCATACTCTTCTACAGGGACTCATCGCCCGAAGAGGAAAGGCCAAGATGGATGCTCGAGGGATGATAGCTGAGGGACACTCAACCACAAAGCCCCCATTCTTCGATGGATCTAACTATGCATACTGGAAGAATCGTATGCAAGTATTTTTGAGGGCTAAGGATTACGAGATCTGGAAGGTAGTCAGCAAGGGACCTTATGAGCTGTCCCCTAATGAGGAAGTCTAGACCAAGGAGGAGATCAGGAGGTCTACACTAAATTGGAGTGCAATAAACGCCATTCAATGCTCTTTGCACCCTACAGAATTCTCCCGCGTATCAGCCTGCAGTTCAGCTAAGGAGATGTAGGATGCACTAGAAGTCATTCATGAAGGGACTTCTCAAGTTAGAGAGACGAAGGCCAATTTCCTTGTGTCCGAATATGAAGCCTTCAAGATGAAGCCCAACGAGACCATCAAGGAGATGTATGCTAAATTGACAATCATTACTAATGGTCTAAGAGGTCTCGGGAAGGCTCAGACATAATATGATGTAGTGAGGAAGATATTGTGCTCCCTGACTCATGCTTGGCATACTAAAGCTACAGTGATGGAGGAGTCAAGGGATTTGCGAAATACGAGGGCTGATGAGCTAATTGGCTGCGCTGATGGCATATGAGATTAATATGCCAAGGATAGAAGAAGCTGAGAGGAAGAAGAAGCCAATCGCTATGAAAGTTGGTGCCAGCAAATCCAGCAAGTCCAGCAGATCAAGCTCTAGCAGTTCATCATCCGAGGAGAGCCTGAATGAAGAAGATATAACTCGTACTGAGATGGCAATGATGACCAGAGAGTTCAGGCGGTTCCTCAGGAAAGGAGCAGGACGATTCAGCCAAAAGAAGTACAGTGGCGGCCGAAGGGATAAAGAAAACTAAAACTAATACTTGTTATTAATGCAGGAAAATAGGCCATATGAAAGCTGACTGTCCAGAGAATCAGAAATACAGGGACAAGTCAAAGAAGAAGAACACGAAAGGGAGAGCTATGGTTAGCACCTGGAGTGATGAAGATGAAGGCTCCTTGAGCAATACCTCTGACAGTGAAGCCGAATCTGAGAAGCCCATTTGCTTTATGGCAACCAGTTCTGAAGACAGAGAGGAGGACTCAGATGAGGTAATCACTAGATTCAAAAATTTCACTATTGCTTTTTTTTTAATAGAAAAGCCTAGCCTAGGGCTCAATGGGAGAGTGCACCCCTTAGTAGAGGTAAGGAGAAAGCCACTCCACCATTAGACCACTAGGAGGCAAATTATATATCACTTGCAAAGAATAAATAGTTACATCAATCTGACACTAGGCAAGCCTAGAGAGTCCAGCCGAGCAGCACCTTTTATAATGGAAGGTAGCTCACTGTAAGAATAAAAAGAATTACATTTAGTGGTGCAAGCTAGAGAAGCAAGTAGATCAGGTACAGTATTGGCTTCTATGAAGATATGAGAAATCAAGTCATTCTGAGAGAGGGTGCTCCAGATAACCCTGACATAGCTGAGAATGGACCAGGGGCAGTGAGTTTCTTTTTTGATAATCCAGACAAGGGTGAGAGAATCACATTCTATAAGAGCTGGATTAGTATCCACAGTCTTCAAATATTTAATCCCATCCATGAGGGCTCGGGCTTCTGCAATCAAACTGTTTGAGTGACCATAAAAGTGAGAGAAAGCAAGGAAAACCTTGCCTCTGGAATCTCTGATAATTCCGCCTCCTCCAGTGTCTGTAGAGAGCTTGCAAGCACCATCTGTATTTAGTTTTAGAAACGGCCAAGGAGGGCAAATCCATCTCACTATCTTCAATTGATCTCTGCAGGGGGTTTTATGTATAATTCCCAGTTGATCCATGATATTTCTGAAGGTGGACTTAGGTTCCTTAAGTGAAGCTGCCGAACAAGCCCTCTTGATATGGAAAAAAATTTGATGGATGCTACTGTTTTTAGAGAATGGTTTATCCTCGTATTTGGCATTGTTCCTGGCTTTCCAGATTTCCCACATACCATAGCCAATGGAGGCAAGAGTGAAAACTGCAAAAGCCGTACCTGGCTGAGCATTATAGATTGAATTCAGAATGAATTCCTTTGTAGTGCGGCCTTGAAAGTTTAACCCTGCTGCTTTGAAAGTAGTCCAGACAGAACCAGCAATATCACTGTTGATAAATAAGTGAGTTAGGTCTTCAACCTGCGGTGTTCCACAGCAATAGCATTTCGAGCAGAGGACAATGCCCACTCTTTGAATATTAACATCAGTCGGCAAACAGTTAGTCATGATCTTCCAGAGATGAACTGAACTTTTATTAGGAATCCAATTTGCCCACAAACTGCTCCAAGGGATATCAGCTGGTGGCTGATAGTTGGCCATAGAATTGTGAGTTGATGCAACTGAGCACTGACCAGATGATGAAATACTCCAAACACCCAAGTCCGTTTCCTGATTCAGACTGACAGATTTGATGGCTTGCTGGATGCTGTTGGGAAGCAAAGTATTAAGCAGGGCAGTTTCTTCAGGAGATGGGTTCAGAATCACATCTCTAACTGAAGCTTTCGGATTGGGGATATGAACATTAGATGCAAAAGTGTTTAAGCAGTGTTGACCGAGCCAATTGTCATGCCAAAAACTGGTGTTTACCCCATTCCCAATGATGACCTTCTTGAATTGAAGAATATATTCCTTTGCCTTCAACCAGCTTCTTCTTGCAAATCCTTTCATGTTTCTGAAATTAGCATCTCGGATATGGCATTGGTGCAGGTACTTTGCTCTAAAATAAGAAGCCCATAAGGTGTCCTTGTGAATAGCATTCCACAACATTTTGACACGAAGAGCAATTTCCATGTTTCTAAGAGACATGATACCAAGGCCCCCTAAGGATTGAGGCCTACATAATGCCTGCCAAGTTTTCCAATGTCTCTTATAGCCATGGGTTGAAGACCCCCAAAAGAAATTTGCAAAAGCCTACTCAATCAGATTGTGAGTGCCAATGTGCAAAGGAGTGGAGGACAGAGAGTAGATTGGCAAGGATGTTAGCACATGCTTAATAAGAACCAGTCTAGCCCCTTGTGATAAAAGGTTGGCCTTCCACCCAGCAATCCTCTTTTGTATAGAATTAAGGATCCCTGCAAAATGGATCTTTTTGGTTCTACCAATCACCAAAGGAAGGCCGAGGTACTTGTGAGGAAAGGATAGTTTGGAGAAACCTGTGAGGCTCTGAATGCGCTGGGCAATAGAAATAGGCTTCTGTGGGTGGATTAAAAATCCACTCTTGCTGACATTGATCAGTTGACCAGAAGCTTGTTCATACCTGTGGAGAAGCTTAAGCAGATCTCTGATAGAAGAAGAAGTGGCTTTACTGAAAATAAGAGTATCATCTGCAAACAATAAGTGGGATATTCTTGGACATCTCGGATATGGCATTGGTGCAGGTACTTTGCTCTAAAATAAGAAGCCCATAAGGTGTCCTTGTGAATAGCATTCCACAACATTTTGACACGAAGAGCAATTTCCATGTTTCTAAGAGACATGATACCAAGGCCCCCTAAGGATTGAGGCCTACATAATGCCTGCCAAGTTTTCCAATGTCTCTTATAGCCATGGGTTGAAGACCCCCAAAAGAAATTTGCAAAAGCCTACTCAATCAGATTGTGAGTGCCAATGTGCAAAGGAGTGGAGGACAGAGAGTAGATTGGCAAGGATGTTAGCACATGCTTAATAAGAACCAGTCTAGCCCCTTGTGATAAAAGGTTGGCCTTCCACCCAGCAATCCTCTTTTGTATAGAATTAAGGATCCCTGCAAAATGGATCTTTTTGGTTCTACCAATCACCAAAGGAAGGCCGAGGTACTTGTGAGGAAAGGATAGTTTGGAGAAACCTGTGAGGCTCTGAATGCGCTGGGCAATAGAAATAGGCTTCTGTGGGTGGATTAAAAATCCACTCTTGCTGACATTGATCAGTTGACCAGAAGCTTGTTCATACCTGTGGAGAAGCTTAAGCAGATCTCTGATAGAAGAAGAAGTGGCTTTACTGAAAATAAGAGTATCATCTGCAAACAATAAGTGGGATATTCTTGGACATCTCTGAAAACCTGTGAACCACTCAACCCTGCCATTACTGAAGGTTTCTCTAAGCGACCTGCTCAAAGCTTCTTCAGCTATGACAAATAAGGAGGGTGCAATTGGATCACCTTGACGGATACCTCTAGTAGATTTGAAAAAACCAGCAGTGTCTCCATTCAACAATATTGAAAACCAGCAGTTGTTTATCATTCTGTCAATAAGGTTAATGAAATTGTTGCTGAAACCAAATCTGAACATAACTGAGTACAGGAAATCCCATTCTAGCCTGTCATAGGCTTTTGCCATATCAAGTTTAAACATTACATTTGAACCTCTTGTTTTTCTGCCCAATTCAAAAGAGAGCTCTTGAGCAAGAGCTATATTTTCTATTATCTGTCTCCCCTTGACAAATGCAGACTGCTCGGGCGAGATGATTTTGGGCAATATAGAAGCCAGTCTTCTATTGATTATTGAGGATATAATTTTGTAGAAGAAATTACATAAGCTTATTGGCCTGTAGTCTGAGATCTCCACAGCATTCGGTTTTTTAGGTATTAATGCAATCAAAGAAGAGGTAACATTCCGAGGCATAGGGTTCCTGGAAGAGAAGGCTTCTTGCACAGCACTAACAACCAATGGGGCAATAATGTTCCATACTTTGTGGAAAAAGATCCCAGAAAATCCATCAGGCCCAGGAGCACTATCAGCTGACAGATTGAAGGCTGCATCTTGAATTTCAGAATCATTTGGTATAGCACACAGACAGTCATTATCCTCCTGACTTAGTAAGTTGGGAATGCAGTTCAAGAAAGAATTATCAATGATGTGATCTTGAGAGGAGAAAGCATTTTGAAAATGGGACACAGCTATTCTTTTCATTTCCTCATGATTTGAAGAAAGGCTGCCCGCAGGGTTTCTTAATTGATTTATTTTGTGTTTCCGTTTCTTTTCTAAAGTAGACATGTGAAAAAATTTTGTATTTCTGTCCCCCTCAAGTAGCCATCTTATTCCAGACTTTTGTCTCCAGAAATACTCTTGCTGTAGCAGTCTATCTGATTGTTTGGTTTTGGCTTCTTCTAATGCTGCCAGGTTTGCATCACTAGGTTGCATATCATAAAAGTGCTCAGCTTGAAGGACAACATCCTCAGCAATAGACAAATTCAAGTGAACATTGCCAAAAGTTTGTCTGTTCCAAACCCGAAGCATCCTTTTCAAAGAATTGAGCTTGAGGTACAAGCAATGCATGGGAGAGGAAGCAATAGGGCTAGAATTCCAGCAAACCTTAACATCATCAATAAACTTCTCATGTAGGGTCCACATTTTCTGAAAGCAAAATCTGCTAATTCTTCGGTCTTGGGAGAGCAATTTAACTAGCAGGGGAGCATGGTCAGATGCCTCCCTGGATAGGTGTTCTATAGAGATAGGCATGTGATTAAGCCAGGCTGTATTAAGGAGAACCCTATCTAATCGGGCCCAAATTCCTCTGCTTCCAGATTGATTATTATGCCAAGTATATTTGGAGCCAGTATAACCACCATCAATTAAGGCACAATTTGAAATACAGTTGTTAAAATCTGTCATGGCAGAGAGGTTTGGGGAATTACCACCAAGCTTTTCATCCACATTAATGATGCAATTGAAATCCCCAGCTACTATCCAAGGTCCAAAAATCTGAGAGTGAATGTTAGATAAAGAAGCCCACAAGGATTGCCTCTCAAAAGCATTGCATTTGGCATAAACAAAAGAAGAGTAAAAGTATGGTGAGGTAGCATTAGAATGCATAACAGTGATCTGTTGATCATCCCTACAAACAACTGAAAATTTCAAAGGATCTTTCCAAAGAACCCAGATGTGAGCCATCCCATCAGTATTAGCAACAGCCATATCCATACCCAGACGTCTGCATATATTGTCCATTCTGCCAGTGTTTATTTTAGGTTCTAAGAGCACAATGCAGTCAAGATGATGAGTTCTGATTAGGAATTTAACTCTGCCAATTGACACATCATTCCCTATACCTCTGATATTCCAAATAATGCAATTCATGGTAAATGTTTGGTGTCAGGTATGTTGCCCGTGGATCCAGTCCTTAACATATTTCTGGTAGTAACCCCTGAACGCTCATGCTGCAAAGCCATGACATTTTGAGCTTTCGCTAGGTTGGCTATTTCCAGTCTTCTAGAATAGACATCTTCTACCGATTGTGGGTCTTTTTCTTGCAAGGCAGTATCAGCTGCAGGGTCAGGAGCAATTGCAATAGAGTCAACAAGGACAATATTTTGGTTTGAAGGGAGCTCCAAAAGAGGGCAGGCCAATTCTGCAGAACATGGTACATGAGTCACATCCTGGTGTCTTAGCTCTGATGAAACAGGAACAGAGTCCGACCGAGGTAATGCTGGTTCGCATCCAGGGTAATGCTCCACACTATTTGGAATAGTCTTCACTGGACAATCCCCTGGCAGACACAGGCTGGTTGAAATAGCAGGATCCCCTGGGTCTATAACAGCAGGATTAGAAGGATTTACTAAACCGGGTACATGCAAGTCTGAGGTCTTAGTGGAGCAATCTCCCAAAAATTCGTTCCTAGCATCGAAACACTGAGGATGAACATCATTGGCTCGGGAAACATTTATATTATCTTCAATAGAAATCTTCTGATTGGCAACTGGTTGCCAAATTGCCTTGCCTTTGGTATCAGCTGTAGTCTGAGGAGGCTTCCCGGACGTAGCCGAATTCCTAATGCCTTTACAAGCAGCAACATTATGGCCGATACGAGAACAAGCAGTGCAATACAAAGGAAGGTCCGGGTATAAAACATCCTGCCAGGCACCACCTCCTGGACATCCAATCCAGACTCGGGAAGGGCGAGGCTTGGATATGTCAAGCTCTATGCAGACCCGAGCAGCAGTCGTTTGGGACAGGTTCAAAGTGCAAGGATCGACTTTCAAAACTCGACCAACATTACCAGCAATGGATCGTATCAAGTGTTCAATGTAAAAATTCACCGGGAGACCTAGGAAAGATATCCATACCGGGAGAATAGGCGAATCAGCTGAAGGTGAGAAGTCCATTGACCATTTGAAGAAACGGAAGAGCCGACCATGGACAAACAGTGTCTCCTTCAGCAACAGAGACAGGTAATCATCATAGTTCCGGAATCTTAAAAGAAGATGTCTTTTGTCCAGAGCGCTGATCATGAAGTCGTCTTTGAATCTGCATCTGCCGGTCAAATGGACTCTAATATCCGAGAACGAAGGCCTACCCTGAGGGGTGCGGGCAACCAAAGAGAAGGAGAAAGGGCCCAGGGACGCCGAGATCTCCTCCTGGGAAAAAAACACTGCAGGTTCCCCCTTATCAGTAAGCGCCGGAGCATGAACAGAGCCCGGAACAATCGGCGGCGCCATGGAAGAAGACAGGACTTCAGCAAAAGTCCTGGTGCCGGTGACCGCAGGGAGGCCAAGTCCTGCTTGAAGAGGCGAAGCCGCCCGTTGTAAGGAGACCAGGGGGGGACCAGGCACCAAGGGGGCCACGGGTGGCCCCCCAGGGTCAATCATCAGAGAAGACGACAAGAACGCTAGGGCACGATCTTCCCACCTACTGCTTCGATGCCTTGGGTTTTTCTTTGGGTAGATGCTTACCATGACATAGCTGATAGAGCTGATGACATTAGGAAGGAAAACAGGCATTTAAGGAAGATTAACTCCATGCAAAATGATACAACTCGAACTGATAAAATTGCATATCTAGAATCTGAGAATAAAAATTTGAAACTCACATGTTCTGAATTAGATGAAATCAAGAATGAGTTAAAAGCCTCTAAAGAAGATAATGAGAGGTTAGAAAAAGAAGCTGATGAATGGAAGCTGAAAATCCAGAAATATGAAAGTGAGATAAAAATTGTGAATGAAAAATATCAAGCTGTCCTAAGTGTGAATACAGAACTGAAAAAATCCATTGAAGACATTCAAAAGGATAATGAGGGCAAGCTTAAAACCATTGAGAAAATGACCCAAGGTACAGATAATCTAAATGCTTTGTTAGGGTCAAAGGTCAACTTCAGAAAAGAGGGCCTTGGATTTAATTCTAGTGCAACAAAAACCTTTGGAATGAAAACTATTTCATTTGTTGCACAAAAAGAAAAAGGACCTCTAATTAGCATGAATTCAAACATGTCAATGAACAAAACTGCTAATCTGAAAAAGCCCAGTGCTGAGGAGAAGGGAAAACAAAAACTGAGTGAGCCTAGTAGAGCTAGCACATCCATGCAAAATCCCAAAGCTCAGTCTCAGGTTAGGGGTCAACCTAAATAGTCTTATAAACCCCATGTTAAGGTCACCAAGTCTCCACCATCACCACCACCTCTGAAGAAGACCCAATACACACCTATGAATAGGTCAGCAGGGTCCAAGGTGCAGGGGAGGCAGAATGCTGTTAGAGCTCAACCCAAATATTTCTACCAACCTAGAGCCCAGTCCCACTTCTTTGCACAGTCAATCTATCCAAATAGGTCAGGATGGACTAGGACTCAAGGAAGGTTTACAGGTCTTGCATATCAGGGTACACAGGCTTATAGACCTTACACTAGAAATTGGGTTGATGGGTATGGCAATTTGACACCTAGGAATCTGATTTTTTAAGCCAACCCATGAACTACTATGGCCACAATTTCATGAATGCACCCTGACCAAGGCACTGTCACAGAAGTAACAAAACTATCAACAATCATGCTGGTGCAAACAACAAGAAGAAAAGGAACAATAACAGAAAGAAATTTGAAAAATCCACTGAACAGAACTGTTTTAAACAAATGTGGATTCCGAAAAGTCTACTTTCTTGCTTTGCTTCTATTTCATCTGCTCTGGAGCCCAATCAGTCTTGGGTTCCAAACCTCTCTACATGATTGTGTGTGCAGGTATGCCTGGCAGCCAAGAACAATTTGTGGTACTTGGATAGTGGCTGCTCCAGGCATATGACAGGGGATAAGGCCAAGTTCTGCATGCTGACAGAGAAACAAGGAGGTTGTCACCTTTGGTAGCAACACAAAGGGTACGATTGTTGGAACATGTAAGGTAGGTAAGTGTACTACTTGCTGCATTGAGGATGTCATGCTGGTTGAAGGATTAGCTTATAACTTACTTAGCATCAGCCAGCTATGTGATAAAGGATGCAAAGTGCTTTTCGACTCTCAATGTTGCAAAGTTTTTGAACTTGATTCCGAAACTATTAAATTTTCTGGTAAGAGGATAAATAACACTTACATGATAGATCTAGATGATATTCAACATTCTAACCTATGCCTTACTGCTAGTAGAGAAGACTTAGCATTTTTATGGCATCGTCGGTTAGGCCATGCTAGTTACACTGTTTTGCATAAACTGAATAAGCATAGCATGGTTAGAGGACTTCCTGAAGTTTCCTTTAAGAAAGAAAATAAAATCTGTGATGCATGCACTCAATCAAAGTTAACTAGAAAGTCATTTAAATCTAGAACAGAAAATCTGTCTTCTAAACCCTATGAGCTGATACACATGGACCTTTTTGGGCCAACCAGGTTTGTCAGCTCATCAGGGAGGAAGTATGAGTTTGTCATGGTAGATGACTTCTCTAGGTATACTTGGGTATATTTCTTATCACATAAAAGTGATGCATTCTCAGAATTTCAGGAGTTCCATGTTAAAATAAATCAAAAAATTGAAAATATTTTGACTGATCATGGAGGTGAGTTTGAAAACTCACAGTTTGATGAATTCTACAGGTCAAATGGAATTAATCACAGGTTATCCTCACCAAGGACACCTAAGCAGAATGGAGTTGTGGAGAGAAGGAACGGAACCCTAGTGGAGATGGGTCGTACACTCTTGGTTGAAGGTGGTCTACCAAGGAAGTTCTGGGCTGAAGCAGTAAATACTGCCTGTTATGTAATTAACAGAGCCATGGTATGACCTTCTACCCAGAAAACACCCTATGAGATCTTAAAGGGTAAGAAACCTTCTATTGTTCATTTCAAGGTTTTTGGTTGTAAATGTTTCATTCATATAAATGATAAAAGAGACCTTGATAAATTTGAACCTAAAGGTGAACCAGGAATTTTTCTTGGTTATTCTGAAAACACCCGAGCATATAGAGTGTACAATCTGAATTCCAAAACTGTTGAAGAATTTCCACACATAGTTTTTGATGAATCCTTACTAAAGACTAATGTTGGTCAATGCAGGAATGAAGATAATGGTGATATTTTGAAGGAAGGAAATCCTGTAGACAAATCCGAGGATGAGGAAGGAAATGAAGAGCTTAATGAAGAAGAGACTACAGTTCAGGGGGAGGTAAATGAAACTCATGGTGATGAAATTGTCAACATTAGATATCTAAAAGATCATTCTGTAGATAATGTAATTGGCAATCTGCATGACCCCCCTAGGACTAGAGGTCACTTAAGAATTCAAAATGAATTGAATGCATATGCGTTTGTTTCAAATGTAGAACCCAAGTCCATTGACTGTGCTCTCAAAGATGTGCATTGGATTAATACCATGCATGAGAAACTCAATCAATTTGACAGGAATAAGGTGTGGCATTTGGTTCCACCTTTTAATCATGAAACAGTCATAGAGACTAAATGGGTGTTCAGAAATAAAACTGATGAATCAGGGAATGTCATTAAAAATAAGGCTAGACTTGTAGCTCAGGGGTATAATCAAGAATTTGGAATAGACTTTGAAGAGTCTTTTACCCCTGTAGCCAGGTTAGAAGCAATCAGAATATTATTGGCTTATGCATGTTCCCTAGGAATAAATCTTCAGTAGATGGATGTAAAATCTACATTTCTGAATGGGGAAATCAGTGAGGATGTCTATGTGAGACAGCCTCCTGGATTTGAATGCTTAGATTTCCCTAATCATGTCTATAAACTCAAAAAGGCTCTCTATGGTTTAAAGCAAGCTCCTAGAGCTTGGTATGACAGGTTGAGCACATTCCTCACTGAAAAGAACTTCACAAGAGGTGTAGTTGATCAAACATTGTTCACCAAGGTGAGTCATTCAGGGATTCTTATCATTCAAATTTATGTGGATGACATGTCTTTGGGTCAACTAACCCCAAATTGTGTGAGGATTTCTCTCAAATTATGACTAATGAGTTTGAAATGAGCTCAATGGGTGAGCTCAAACTATTTCTTGGACTGCAGGTTACATAATCAAAAGATGGTACTTTCATCTCTTAGTCCAAGTACATAAAGAATTTATTGAAGAAGTACAAAATGGACAACCTCAAGGAAATAGCTGCTCTAATGGGTACCTCAACTAGTTTGGATGAAGATCCTCAAGGTAAACCAGTGGACCAAAGGCTATATAGAGGTATGATCGTATCTCTTCTATATCTTACAACATCTAGGCCTGATATTCAATTTGCAGTGTGTTTATGCTCTAGATTTCACGCCATTCCTAAAGAAACACATCTTAAGGCTGTGAAAAGGATTTTTAGGTATTTACTAAGCACCCAAGAGCTAGGTCTATGGTATTCTGCTAAGTGTGAGTTAGAACTTCTAGCCTACACTGATGCAGACTATGCTAGGTGTCGAGTATATAGAAAAAATACTAGTGGCTATTGTCAATTCCTTGGTGGCTGTCTAGTATCTTGGGCATCTAAGAAGCAACACACTGTAGCCTTGTCTACAACTGAGGCTGAATATGTTGCAGCAGGTAATTGTGCTGCCCAAGTACTTTGGATCAAGCACAAACTAGATGATTATCAGATAAAATTGGAATGTATTCCAATCTTGTGTGATAATACTAGTGCTATATGCCTTGCTAAAAATCATGTTCATCATTCTAGGACTAAGCATATAGAGATAAAACACCATTTTCTTAGAGATGTTGTAAATAAAAAGGAAATTGAAATGAACTTCATTGAAACTGAAAAATAAATTGCTGATATCTTTACTAAGCCTCTTGGGAATGAAAGGTTTAAATTTCTTAGAAGAGAACTTGGCTTGTGTAAATTTCAGCATAATGAATAAATTCTCTGATGGCTTGAATAAAATATGTGAATGTTGAATGTAGCAACAGACTCATGATCATGCATGTCACTCATATTTTTTTACACTCATGATCATCACTGCATATCATTTAGTCATGAATGTGTCTAAAACCACATGCATATCATTCATAATTTTTTATGACATAGTTTTCATTGCATATCATTCATCCATGACCTATGTCGAAGCTCTCTCTCATTTAATTCTTGCCATTCATTTGCATAACTGCATGCATATAGACAGGGGGAGTCTTGTCAGAAATTCAGGGTGAACTGCTGCGTCGACGCTATCACGCTGTAGCGTTGACGCACTGGGGTATTCCAGTGAACCATTAACTCTGCCTTTTTTACTTGCTGCGTCGACGCTGCTTTACTGTGGCGTTGACGCAGTGAACTAGATCTGTGAATGCCTCTGCTCCTTATTCTGATGAGTTGACGCTGCAATAGCGTGGAGTCGATGCACTGATATTATCTCAGTGTTTTATATTGTTGCCTCTTCAACTGATGCGTGGACGCCTTGAACTCCCAGCATCGACCCTGTTCATTCATCCTTTGACTCTGAATGATTGAGTCTGACAATATGGCAATCTGTTAGTCAGTTCTGATTCCTAAGCAATAGAAAATAGACTTCTTCTCTTAAAAGAATTTTAATTGCTTATAGCCTGACTTAATGGTTTGAATTTTATAATTTTTGGAGTTTAAAGATTGCAATCAGTACATAAGAAAGCTGAAAATTGATAAAGCTCTCAACCCTTATCTTATTTCATGTCAAACAAACCTAATCATATCTGAAATCTAAAAAACTCATCTTAAATCATGTTAGAGAAGCTAAGTATGTGTATTGTCCTTAATCAAATCATTCTGAAACATATAAAGGACAGCTAGGAAAGATATTGAAAAATATTGAAAATCCTTGAAAAATAATGTTGGCAGAGCAATGACTAGTAAATCACTGAGAAACTAAGTGATCCATCAAAGAAATGGACAATACTTAAGTCATGAGGTGTATCAGTTATCTCTGTATAAAATGATCAAAATAGTAGGGTGGTTTCACTGAGTACCTGGGGGTAACTGACGTCTGATAAACGTGTACCCTCACACAAAAAGGTTTAAATCAGTTCTATTGAATTTGATCATGGCAGAATGGTCCATCATGTTGAGTATCTAGGGGTATTGGCGTCTGATAAACGTATACCCTTACGCAAAAAGACAAATGGCACCTGAATGCCCTTAATGAACTAATATTGAAAATGTTGTTCCTTTAAAAGAAATTTCATGGATGTCAACTTGTTTAATTTCAATACATGACCCGGTAACTCTTAACATTTTTTTTGAGTCTATGAAAGTAAGATATTTTGAAACTGAATCTCTCATGCAAATGTGATTCTGGTTTATTATTTTATCATGCACATAAAACTTATCCATTGATTGTAGTGCATGAACTCAAAATTTTATAGTCTTTAAACCAGAATTCTATCTAAAAGTAGTTTCTAAATTCATATGACTGAAGACTCTGTGCTTTAGAATGCTTATTCCTGAACTACTTGTTCAGAATGCCAGTCAGGTGATCTCTCTTGTTCCTTCCCTTGTAATCACTTTCCCTCCTCTTTGTTGATGGCAAAGGGGGAGAATATTGTCTGTTTGATGAATTTTGAATTCATTCCAGGGGGAGTGTATGAATCATGTTATGGCAAAGGGGGAGATCTTGTGAGCAGGGAGTTAGTCTTTATTTCGTAGCATGCATTCATAGCATCTGCATGACAATCTGAATAACAAATCATATCTTTCATCAAAAATTCATTTGAATGATAGGTTGTTGCTCTTTTACATGATAGGGGGTTGCCATCATCAAAAAGGGGGAGATTGTTGTGACTCCTTTGTGTTGATGACGTTGACAATTGCTTTATTTCATTGGCAACACCTTGTTTTGATTGATTGGCAACTGTTTATGTTTTCATGAAATTTTTTTATCAGATTGTCTGTGTGTTATATGCATTTTCACAAGTCTACACACTGCACACACACACAAGTCTTCACACTCAGCATAGTCTATACATCGTGTTGTGTTTGTGTTGTGTTTGTGCATCATTGAGAACGTAAGTCTATACATCTATGCATCATCACTCTCAGCATAGTCTGGACAGAAGTGGGTCGACCCCCTTCTTAGATGCGTCGACTCACCCAGAACACAAGTCTATACACTGTCTGTCTCACTTAGCATCTTATGCATTAGGCAAAGTCCATACAATGCAGCTCACATAACTAGAAAGTATATGCATTGCATTGTGATGTCTGTGCTCAAAGTCTATACAGTGCTTGCACTGTCATTCAAAGTCCATACATTGGACTGTAGCATGCATAAGCTAAGTCCATACATTAGTAAAGTCTGTACAGCGTCATCCATCATTCATTCAAAATCCACACACTGCACTGTAGCTTGCTCGAGGTGAAGTCTGTACATCCATTAGTGAACTTTGAAGTCTATACATTGGGATCTTTACCTACGTTAAGTTCTGCAAGTCTGTACATTGGGCTTTCACATAAAGTCTATACATTCAACTGCTTTGCTTTGCTCAAGTCTGTACAGTCTTTCTCTTGGCAAGTCTGTACATCGCTCATGATGCCTGAACAACGAGCAAGTCTGTACATCGGACTAGTCTGCATCGGCTAAGTCCATACATCATTCAGTGCATTGCATGCATCATTCATGAAGTCTGTACATCGAGCTGAAGGCTGGCTAAGTCTATACATCATCTGTCTTCTTAGAGTCTCATGCATAACATGAAGTCTGTACATCGCACAACATTCAAGTCTGTACATTGTGCATCATTTGAGTTGAAGTCTGTACATCGTGCATCTAGTGTTTCAAGTCTATACATTGTTGCACGTTGTGTCTGTCAAAGTCTACACATTGCTTCTTCATGTATTGAAGTCTGCACATTGTTGAATGCTCATCAAGTCCATACACTGGCAAGTCTTTACATTGCCTAAGTCTATACATTGGCTGTTAAATGTTCTTCAAAGTCTGCACATTGCATTACACTTCAGCAAGTCTATAACAGCGGTTGCCTTCATATAGGAAGTATGTACATCGCACAGCACTGCATATATGAAGTCTATACATTGCAGAGTCTGTACATTACATTCGAATTCACAAAGTCTACACATAGTGAAGTCTATATAATGCATTACATCCTACAAAGTCTGTACAGGGTTTATACTTAAATAGATAATTCTAATTCGACTATCTGACAGGGATTCTTTACTGAGATTGATGACTTGGCGCGTGATCCAAGAAGGACGAGGTGCTATGATGGTGACACGTGGAAGCAGCCCATCCAGGATGCTGCCATGTGGATGAAATGTCCTCGGATTTGGCGAATTCTTTGGGTGGGAAATGTGGAAGCCACACGCCCCTATCCAATCTGCTGCTGGTATAAAAGAGAGTCTTCTTCTTCGGATGAAGGCTGATCGAAAAGTGGCAAAGTATATACAGTGAGTCTGAAAGTCTGAAGCAGCAGAGAGCCACCGAGATCCACAGAGAAGAAAAGCAGAGAAGAAGAAAAAGAGAGAAGAGAAGATTTAGAGAGATGTGTTGAGAGAGTGAGATTGAGAGAGTTTGATTGAGAGGTTGTATCTCAGACTCCTGGTTGATGGGGACATCACCTCCCATGCCCACGTTCACAGCTCGTCTCCTCGCCCCGGTTGCATCCGGCATGGTCTAGTCATTTAAGTTTGAGTCCTATGTAATTATTATTTGAGTCATTTGATGTATTTTCCCTTTTATTTGAGTCATGTTCCTAGGTTTTGTGTTCATTTCCCTAAGTTTGAGTGTCATTAGGTTGTCTAATTAGCTATTGGGCCCAATTCATTGGGCTTGGCCCAAGGGCTCTCCCCTACCCTTCGGTTATTTGTCATTGAGTCAATTGTCATGGACTTTTGTAGAAATATGGGTTTCCTACATATAGGACCCCATTCCTCCCCATTTCAACTTAATGAATCAATGAATGAAAAAACTTGCCATTTTGAGAGTTTACACTTCTTATCTAGTGGAGAGATTCCATTTTTTGGGTGAGAAACCCTAGGGGAGAGATTCCCCACCCTTCCCTCTCTTAATCTCTCTTTTTCACTCCACTTTCTCTCTCCTCAACACCCAAATTCAAATTTTATTCTCTCTCCTCCCTTCCCAACCACCTCCACTCCCCACCTACCCCATTTAAGCCTCTTCCCATTCCCCACAACTCTCATCAATACTCCAACCCTTCCCAAGACCCCCTCCACCAATCCTCTCCTCACCATCCAACCCCCAACTACCCCTCCCACTTTCCCAAGCACCCTTCCCACTACCCCAAGCACCCCTTCCCTTCCCCAACACAACCCCCCCATTCCCAAGACAAAAAATTAACCCCACCCTTAAACCTATTTTCGAATATCCTTTCCCTCTCTCCATTCCAACCAAATTCGCAGCCCCCACTACCACCATCTATTGGACCCTCTTCCAGACCTTATTCTCCAACTCCCACACCTTAGAACACCCCCTCCAAGACCCCCTTACAACCAGGGGTCACTCCCACACTCATCTACCCCCTTCCCCTTCTTCTTTCTTGGTCATTGGAAGCTACTTCAAAGTTATAGTTTGCTGTCCAGAGGTTGCAGATGAACCAGCAACTTGCAGCGGCCACCACAACTTCCTCCGGACGAGTTTGACGACCCAAGAGCCATCGTCGAAAGCGTCTACCAGTATCCTTCGCAACATAAGTGGTTTCATCTTCTTCCGATCTCCGAGCCGTCCAGGAGGTCCATTCTCCCACAACTGCACAGTTCTGCCTCGGCTGAGGACCTAAGCAAGATTAGAAGCTCTGCCACGATGAACCCCGAAAGAATCAGTCCACAAGTTCTTCTTCAAAGTTCTTCATCGCCCAGTTTTCTTCCAGAATCAAGAAACAGAACTTCATTCGGCATTCGTGATCCAGAGTTCTCATTTTTCTCCCTCAGCTACGCAGATCTGCTACTCATAGTCTGCACCGACCAGTCGCCATTTTTCTACATCCCCTAGTCTTCTCGACATCGGTTGACTTCCCCGTTAGTTTGGTTGCGAAGAGGACTCGTCTACGATTCCAACGACTCTAACGGCGCTTGATTCCGAGGTCGGGAGTTGCTGGGGCATCCTCTGCAACCTGCTGTTGGAAACCAGGAGCTAGCTCTGCAGAGATCCTGATCCGGAGAGAAAGCTTCACCATGACAATCCCTGGAGGAATCAGGCCACGACTCTTCTGAAAAGTTTTTCGTCCCCCTGTCTACTTTCAGAACCAAGAAGCGGAACTCCGTTCGGCATCCGACAGCAGAAGTTACGAATTTTCTTCCTCAGGCGTGCGACTCTGCTTCCCACAGTCTGCACAGACCCCCACTCACTGTTCTGGTTCCCTGATCTTTGCTGGCATCTTTCGGCTTCCCCGTCAGTTCTGTTGCAAATAAGACTCGTCCACGGTTCCAGCGGCTTTGGCGGCACCTGATTCGGAGTCCGGAGCGGCCGAGGCAACCTCTTCTTCCTGCTGTTAGTAACCAGTTGCTGTCAGTCTGAGAATCAGTGTCCCTGTTCAAGCTCCTGCCCAGGCCAGCAGCGACCCCAGAAGAATTCGAAAAATTCAGAGGCACTCCAGTTCCAGTAACAAAGATTTTTTCACTGGTCTCGCCTTCGGCAAAATTCCTGATCATGTTATGCAGCCACAATACCGACTGTCTGTCCACAATTGCCGAGAGAAGGCAGATTCAACATATTCACTTCATCATCGTTTTAGCCCTAGTTTTCCCCACCCCGCTTGGCCGGCTGAAGGCCCCTCCCTGCGTGGAAGTAGTTTTGATTGTAACTATCATCTTCCCTTCCCCACGATCCCCCCCTTGCATGGGGTGTAGTGTTGTAATAGCTTAAACAGGTCAAGCTACCCCGGCGCGGCGTGTGGGGAACCCACGCTTCCCCGCTCGCCCTCGTCTCCGAGCGGGACCGGTTTCTTCAAACCGGTCGAGTAAGTGCTCCAAACTTTGCTCTAATTTGTGCATGTTCTTTCAATATTAGTTCATAAACTCCGTTGGCCGTGAATGAGAGCCCGATCCTTAAGCTCTTGTGCTATAAGTGATCACCGTGGGAAAAGAGAGAAACCGGTGCCTTTGACACTTGGTCGGCCCCATTGTCTTGGGCTTCCACATCCATTGGGAATCAAGTCTTGGCCTTGCTGGCCCTCTACCAGCAAGGGCCCAACCCCTCAACCTCACCTTGGCATTGCCAAGTTACCCCGGGCTTGGGTGAGCGACGAGAGAGCGGCGGCCCAAATTGGCCCATTTAGATTGCGAATGTGCTTGCTTGCTTAAGTCCAAGGTTGTGTCACATCAATTGATATCAGAGCAAGTTTTAGACTTGTCTCTACTAAGTCTAGTCCTAAGGCCATTGCATTATTCACTTGTGCATCACCCTTGTCCACCATCATGACTACCTCATACTTGGCATACTCACTGCTCTTAGGCCCATTAGAAGCTTTTGTGTTTGATGGATCCCGCCCTAGCATATATCAAGAATGGGAAAATTCCATAGACCGACACTTTGGGAGGTTCACCTTATCGGGGCCTATCCAAGTCAACTATGCCAAGAGTTTGCTCTGGCGCCAAGCTAGGAAAGAATGGGAGTGCATTGTAGGTTTGAGAGAAGCCAAAGGGGAAGCACCCATTGAATCTTGGGTTGAAATGAGGGATGATCTTAGAAAGATCTATGCACCCCAATCCGGACCTTCTCAACCAACCACTCTTCCACCCCCAACCCCAACTCCAACCCAAGTACTTCCCCTATCAAGCCCAACCCAAGCCCGTCCATGTTCACCACCCCGGGAGTACCATGAGCCGGCTATCTCCAATCCACCACCAAAAGACCCATTCCTCCTCTTAGAGGAGGAGCCTATGATCCAAACACCCGATCCCTTGGAAGTAAAGACCGACCGACCTACTCCGACCTACCCCCCACCCATTGAGATCCTAAATGCCTTAAACGGTCAACTCACTAGAGACCTTGGCCCAATTTTCTTGGAAGAGGTTGACTCACCATTTGGGAACCTTGAAAACATAGAGTCCCTCCCTCTAAGTAGCTCTTTCCATGACCCCTTTGACCCTTTCCTATGGGAGCCTAGATCCCCATGTGACCCACCGACATCACCCACCACCCACCCATTCCTACCCATACCCATCATGTTGAGCCAAGCCCACCTCAACTATGACCCAGGCTATACGATGAGAACCATGACCTTAGGTAACATACACTTAGGGATTGATGAATTACCCCACCCCATGATGACCACCTTCTTAGATCCATTCGATCCTTTCCAATGGGAGTTCAAAGGTTGTCCCACACCTATACACATGGAAGTCACCTTTGGGAAAAGCATGCATGTGTCTAGGCTTACCATACCCCTTGGCATGAACACTATGTTGGGTCCATTCATTCATATCACCCACATGTCAAGTAGAAAGTATGAGTGGTCCATGTTCGGATGTAATGGTCCACCTTCATTCATCATGGGTCTTAAACATGTCAAAGGCATCTACGGATGTCCGGGTCCCCCAATATTTATCACCAATTTGTATGATAGGGCCACCTACAGGTGCCCAGGCCCACCTAGGCTAACCAAAGTCTACACTGCATCATTACACGACAGGTCTACTTTTGGTTGCCCAGGTCCACCCATCACCCCTAGAATGTCTGCATTCACAACATTGCATAAAGAGATCCGCAAGCACATTAGCAAGAAGAATGTGACTTATAAAAGGCGAGCCGACTCTCATCGACGTCACCAAGAATTCCATGAGGGTGACTTTGTGATGGTAAGGACGGAGAGGCTCTCCCCGGGAGCCATCTCCAAATTGAGGCCACGTGGGGCTGGTCCCTTCCAGGTCCTGAGGCGCATTGGTGCAAATGCCTATGAGTTAGATCTCCTCGAGGAATATGGGGTAAGTCCCACATTCAGTGTCGCCGACCTAGTGCCATACAAGGGACCCACGGTGGTACCTAGTGAGGATATTGAGCCTATTCCCTCCGTTGAGAGAGCACCCACCCGTGAGGAGAGTCCACCAGCCAAGAGAGCCCAGCGTGAGCGCATTGAACGAATATTGGATGAACATGTCACTACCACCAGGAGCAAGGTATACGAGCGCTATCTCGGCAGGTGGATGGATCGGTCTCGTTCGGAAGACTTGAGGGCAGTACCAGTTCTACACCCTCCAAGGAGGGAAGGACACTTACTCGACGGAGTCGAGCTCTCCGCACCCCGGGAGTATGATGGGGACATCACCTCCCATGCCCACGTTCACAGCTCGTCTCCTCGCCCCGGTTGCATCCGGCATGGTCTAGTCATTTAATTTTGAGTCCTATGTAATTTTTATTTGAGTCATTTGATGTATTTTCCCTTTTATTTGAGTCATGTTCCTAGGTCTTGTGTTCATTTCCCTAAGTTTGAGTGTCATTAGGTTGTCTAATTAGCTATTGGGCCCAATTCATTGGGCTTGGCCCAAGGGCTCTCCCCTACCCTTCGGTTATTTGTTATTGAGTCAATTGTCATGGACTTTTGTAGAAATGTGGGTTTCCTATATATAGGACCCCATTCCCCCCCATTTCAACTTAATGAATCAATGAATGAAAAAATTTGCCATTTTGAGAGTTTACACTTCTTATCTAGTGGAGAGATTCCATTTTTTGGGTGAGAAACCCTAGGGGAGAGATTCCCCACCCTTCCCTCTCTTAATCTCTCTTTTTCACTCCACTTTCTCTCTCCTCAACACCCAAATTCAAATTTTCTTCTCTCTCCTCCCTTCCCAACCACCTCCACTCCCCACCTACCCCATTTAAGCCTCTTCCCATTCCCCACAACCCTCATCAATACTCCACCCCTTCCCAAGACCCCCTCCACCAATCCTCTCCTCACCATCCAACCCCCAACTACCCCTCCCACTTTCCCAAGCACCCTTCCCACTACCCCAAGCACCCCTTCCCTTCCCCAACACAACCCCCCCATTCCCAAGACAAAAAATTAACCCCACCCTTAAACCTATTTTCGAATATCCTTTCCCTCTCTCCATTCCAACCAAATTCGCAGCCCCCACTACCACCATCTATTGGACCCTCTTCCAGACCTTATTCTCCACCTCCCACACCTTAGAACACCCCCTCCAAGACCCTCTTACAACCAGGGGTCACTCCCACACTCATGTACCCCCTTCCCCTTCTTCTTTCTTGGTCATTGGAAGCTACTTCGAAGTTGTAGTTTACTATCCAGAGGTTGCAGATGAACTAGCAACTTGCAGCGGCCACCACGACTTCCTCCGGACGAGTTTGAAGACCCAAGAGCCATCATCGGAAGCGTCTACCAGTCTCCTTCACAACAGAAGTTGTTTCATCTTCTTCCGATCTCTGAGCCGTCCAAGAGGTCCATTCTCCCACAACTGCGCAGTTCTACCTTGGCTGAGGACCTGAGCCAGATTAGAAGCTCTGGCACGATGAACCCCGAAGGAATCAGTCCATGAGTTCTTCTTCAAAGTTCTTCATCGCCCAGTCTACTTCTAGAATCAAGAAACAGAACTTCATTCGGCATTCGTGATCCAGAGTTCTCATTTTTCTCCCTCAGCTACGCAGATATGCTACTCATAGTCTGCACCAACCAGTCGCCATTTTTCTGCATCCCCTAGTCTTCTCCGACATCGGTTGGCTTCCCCGTTAGTTTTGCTGCGAAGAGGACTCGTCCCCGATTCCAACGAATCTAACGGCGCTTGATTCTGAGGTCGGGACCTACCGGGGCGTCCTCTGCAACCTGCTGTTGGAAACTAGGAGCTAGCTCTGCAAAGATCCTGATCCAGAGAGAAAGCTTCACCACGACAATCCCCGGAGGAATCAGGCCATGAGCTCTTCTGAAACGTTCTTCCTCTCCCTTTCTACTTTCAGAACCAAGAAGCGGAACTCTGTTCGGCATCGGGCAGCAGAAGTTACGAATTTTCTTCCTCAGGCATGCGACTCTGCTTCCCATAGTCTACCCCGACCCCCACTCACTGTTCTGGGTCCCCTGATCTTCGCCAGCATCTTTCGGCTTCCCCGTCAGTTCTGTTGCAAAGAAGACTCGTCCACGGTTCCAGCAGCTTTAGCAGCACCTGATTCGGAGTTCGGAAGCGGCCGAGACAACCTCTTCTTCCTACTGTTAGTAACCAGTTGCTGTCAGTCCAAGAATCAGCGTCCCTGTTCGAGCTCCTGCCCAGGCCAGCAGCGACCCCAGAAGAATTCGGAAAAATTCAGAGGCACTCCAGTTCCAGTAACAAAGATTTTCCCACTGGCCTCGCCCTCGGAAAAATTCCTGATCACGTTCTGCAGCCACAGTATCGACTGTCTATCCACAATTGCCGACAGAAGGCATATTCAACATATTCACTTCATCATCGTTTTAGCCCTAGTTTTCCCCACCCCGCTTGGCCGGCTGAAGGCCCCTCCCTGCGTGGAGGTAGTTTTGGTTGTAACTATCATCTTCCCTTCTCCACGATCCCCCCCTTGCATGGGGTGTAGTGTTGTAATAGCTTAAACAGGTCAAGCTACCCTGGCGCGGCGTGTGGGGAACCCACGCTTCCCCGCTCGCCCTCGTCTCCGAGCGGGACCGGTTTCTTCAAACCGGTCGAGTAAGTGCTTCTAATTTGTGTTTGTTCTTTCAATATTAGTTCATAAACTCCGCTGGCCGTGAATGAGAGCCCGATCCTTAAGCTCTTGTGCTATATGTGATCACCGTGGGAAAAGAGAGAAATCGGTGCCTTTGGCACTTGGTCGGCCCCATTGTCTTGGGCTTCCACATCCATTGGGAATCAAGTCTTGGCCTTGCTGGCCCTCTACCAGCAAGGGCCCAACCCCTCAACCTCACCTTGGCATTGCCAAGTTACCCCGGGCTTGGGTGAGCGACGAGAGAGCGGCGGCCCAAATTGGCCCATTTAGATTGCGAATGTGCTTGCTTGCTTAAGTCCAAGGTTGTGTCACATCACTGGTTCAGATACCAGAGCTGAGCTTTGCTCATTCGAGCTACATTCCCAGTTGGGTTTTCTTAGTTTCGTTTGCTTCTGTCTTTTGTTTCCGAAATTGTTTCTTCAAGCTGCGAGTCAGCTGTTAGCAGAGGTGCTGCCTCTGGACGGGTAAGCTGTAAACCCCAGCGGTTGCAGTGGAGGTCTCCACTGGACAGGTGAAGCTGTAATCCTCAGCAGGCGAGACATGTCTCGGACAGCAAGCTGTGTTGCTCAGCGGTTTGTAGGCCAAGCTGTAGTGCCCAGCAGCCGCAAGCTGTACTGCGCAGCATTAAGCCATACTCGGTTGAGTGTGGGGTGGACGTAGGTCTCTGACCGAACCACCTAAAAATCTTGGGTGTCTTGTGTTTGTGAGATTGCTTGTGATCTGCTGTGTGGTTTCTTGTGTCGACACTCATCATAGTGTTCTTTCTATCATTCAACAGTTGTTTGTTTTAAATTCTGCATTATAGTTCAACTGCGTTTTAAAATAGGCAATAGATATATTCACCCCCGTCTAGATCCACACTTCGTGGAGATAGACTGCGTCCATCTAACATAACAACATCGACGAACGAGCTTCTCTTTGTAGATGCAGCTTCGTCGGAGCTTGAATGCTTGAGGAGGGATGTAGATATTCAAGATGATAGCCTAGATTTCCCCTACAAGAATGGAAAACGTGAACACTTCAAGAGAAAACCCTCTCCTCTCCTACCTACGGCCTAGCCCCCTTTCCTTCCTTCTCTTTCTTGTTCTCCAAGTGTAGAAATCACATCATATATAGAGAGGAATGCAGAATATATGAAATGACCATCAACCCAATGCCAAACCCTAGGAAAACATGTCCTAATATGAGTATGAAAACTCTAGGGGCAAGGGGGTCAAAAATGAACCCAAATGGATCATGATAAGTGGGTTTCGAATCCTTCAAAATGGGCTCGCCCGCCGTAATCAGTCGACCGGTTGAGAGGGTCGGTCGACCGAACTGTAACCAGTTTCAGACCTGTGGGAACTATGGATTTCGATCGATCGAAGGCCCTCGGTCGGTCGACCAAACTCTGAGATTTTTCAGACCGTTCAATGCTGTTATTTTTGGTCAACCGTAGACAACCTCTTGGTCGACCGAAAACCTGCAGAAAGCTATAAAAAATGGAAAATCTGTTAGAGTTGAAGTCCAATAACCCCAAGCTAATTATCCATGAAGCACACTCATGAAAATATTAAGAACACATGAATTATATGTTTGAAAACCCTTTGAAAACTTAAATATCACAACCAATCATCAAGAACTTATAACTATGCATATGAACGCGTTGTGAGCACCATTTAGCCAATTTCTACCAATGTTTGCATGAAGAGATCATAACACATATCCAACTCAAAAACCTTATGAAGAACATGCATGAAATACATTCATCACACTTAAGAGCTAATGAAGAGATATGCATGAAAACCCTTTGAAAGCTTAAGTAACACAACTTTCAATCTATTGATCAAGGTTAAATCAATACATTCACCAAAATCAAATCCACATGTTCAATCACAAAGGAACCTATTCACAGCAGGCCAAGTCGACTTCCCATGGGGGCAAGCCGACTTGCTTTAGTCTCCCAAAAACAAAAGCTAGAAATGGCAAGCAGAAGTTGACTTGTCCTGAATCAGAAGTCGACTTCACCTGAGTTAGAAGTCGACTTCGCCAGAGTCAGAAATCGACTTCAATTGAGCAAAAGTCGACTTGCATCAACAGAAGTCACTCCAATGATAAACTAGTGAAATGTTAAACCTTACCAATCTTCTCTGAAGAATATACATGTCGTATACCACCTGTTTGAATTGTGGAAGGCAAGGTGCTTGTCCATGCATTCCTTCGACTTCTAAATGACGTACACCATGGAATTTGATTCTGTAAAACAAGATAATCAAGATATGAACTCCTTGGTTAGCATTCTTCAATGAACTTTCTCAAAGACACATACACACTATTGACATGTTTTCCCCTTCTTTCCGCTTCTGATTAACCTTCCAATCCCTTCTTTACTATACTAATGTAAAGAATTAAGCGATATGTAAATAACAGGGGAATGATGTGGAATGTGTGTGATCGCCACCAAGGTGAGGAATGTAAGCAAGCACACCGTACCTTGGAAAGAAAGGGGAGACACTCGCCTAGAATAGCACTACAGCAATGCGCGGCTCTGGAAGAACCGCTCTGAAGATTGCACGGTCTCTCGACAGACCGCCCAGCAGCGCTAGGGACGAACACGGGACGGAAGGCAGCTAGATGACGGAACGGATCATAAACAACCGCTTGATGAACCGGATGAGCGATGAACGGCCGCCCTGTCTCTCAAACGGACCGCTGAAGACCACGCTGCACCACCAACTTCCAAAACGTGGGATCTCGACCTCCACCCTTCTCGACCGGCCAGGAGGAGTGGGCCTCGTGTTGCGATGATGCTGACCTGCAAAACAGAGTGTAGAACACAAAAAGAACCCAATATCAGAACTGAAACGTGTACTAAGTGCTAGAACGGAAAGAAATGAACATAACTAAACGGAATGGGGGATACCTTGGGGGTTTTAAACCCCTAGGGGCACCAAAAATGTGGGAGGATATGTGTAATGTAATGAGACAATGAAGAAAAACAAATGAAAGAAAGGAGAACGATGCATGTAATGAGAAAACAGACGGTGGGACTAGTGAACTAATGACTCAAACAAATGGTGTACTCCCTAAACCGGAGGCATATGCGGATGTAGAAGGCATCCCTCCCTGTCTTGGGTCGCTCAACAATTCGGCAGAGCTTCGCCGTCGATCAGAAATCTCCCCACCCCCTCTCGAAGCTTGGCCTTAGTGTCCTATTTATAGAGCCTTGAAAGCCAACCTCGAAATTAGGGTTCCTAATGAAAATCAGCCCGAGATATCAACATAAAATCTATAGATAATGCAATTATCTTCCAACCAGTCGAAACGGCACCTCATTTGGTTGAGAAACCACGGAGAAATGGTTCGAACAAACTAAGGATAAAACCGCGGATACAGAGAGAAAAAATCTTAGTTTTTCAGCAATCGGACCATTGTGCGGCCACTCGATAGACCGCCCAATACACTGAGCGGTTGGTCTCCAGACCGTCCAATATGTCTGTGGAAATTAAATAAATGGGAAATATTATCCAAATATCCATCGAACTGACCGATGTTTTCGGCGTTGGACTCTCATGAATTGGGCGGTTCTTAATGGACCACTCATATCATGGAACGGTCAGAAACCAGCCGCCCAACACCTGTCAGTGGTAAATCGGATAAAACCAGATAATTAGATAATTATCCAAATAACCAACGACTCTGGGATTCTGAGAACTGAACGGTCACAAGAATACCGGTCCATGTGTATGGACGGCCATCTATGAACCGTTCAAAAGCTTCGTCGGTGGAAATTCAGAAAAAATCATCTTAATATACCAAAAAATAAACAAGCGGTCCATTGTAAACCGCTCATCGACAGAACGGTCACGCGTCAGGTTGCGCAATGGCTGGATGCTTTGAAAATTAATAAAACATGATAAACCAAAGCCCATTAAGCCCTGAATTGAAGCAGACCGAGTCAGGGAGGTACGTGCCCATAAAAATGGGCCCAATAAACTGCCTGAAAATAGTCCACTGAGCCATGGACAACTTGAGACATCAACAAATGGTGGCAAGAAGAATTGACTCAACTGATCGGCAAAAAACGGGTGTCAATAGATGCCCCTCCTTAACGTCCTCTTTGTAGGGGAGCGAGCGGAGGTGAAACGAAAGTGAAATGGAACATGGAGATGAAGCGAAAATGAAGCGGAGTGGACCGAAAAGCAGGCATTAAGGTAAAATGACACCCGTTTTGCCAACAAGCGATGGGAATCTTCCAGAAAACCCTGAACCATTCACAAGGAACGATTAGACCAAAAGCGACACCAGTCTGGAGGAACTAACAAACTAAACGAAAACACACGATCAACCTCATGGGGGACACAATCCCTCGTACCAATGAGGAGACCGGAATAAGCAGAAATAAAGAAACAGACTAAAACTCCAGACGGGGACCTCCTAATCAACCAAACCAAGTGAACAAACTAGAGAGAACCTTCCAACTCAAAGTGGAACTGCTCCTCTTACTCAAACACTAAACACATAGCTATCCATCACTGGTGGGACATTAGCAGGTAAACCATGGGTCATGAATGCTAAAAAAATGCGTATGATGCATGCTGGGCTAAAATAAAGAAATCTTTAAAACAAATGTAAAGAAAGAATCAAAATAGAAAATACTTGAGAATAATATTGCTAAGCTGGGAGAATCAGAGTCAAGACACTATCCGCAACCACATCGTGCAGGATAGAGCCATCCTCCCTGGGCTTTCCCAACCTAACAGCCTATCCGGAGATTAAACAAATGAACCTGGATCACCATCATTTTTGTTAAAGGGGAACATCAGATCCTGGAACACATAGATAACCAACTGGTTCTCGAGATAATATAACATAGTACTATATAGTAATGCAATAAGGGATGTAGGGATAGAAAGCCACACCTGACTTACCTGTGCAGGCGTAATGGCAAGATGACTGATGCTGCAAAGAAGTTTACCATATTCAATATATATCATTAAATTCATCAGTGAATCACATCATGTAGCACTAAAGGGGTCAAACCACATTCAAGCACATGAACGGCCCAAACTAGACCGCTCAGACACATAACGGCTCATCCAGGACCGTGCAAGCAAAAGCAATTTAAACCTAAACGCGAGGCCACGCGGCCCCAATTTAGACCGTTCAATAAAATAAACGGCCCTATCCTAACTGCTCAATTGAAAGTACTGTTAGTGGTAGAGCGGTTACATCTGGACCATCCATAAGTAGGGAGGTCTGGTGACAGACCGTGCCATTCTGGCACCGTTTAAACAAAAAAACCTTTCATCTCCCTCCTCCCCACCATAACCGACGGTGGGAGGAGGGAGAACACCACCCATTCTCCTCACAACCCCTCTCATTCCTTCAGCCCTCCCTCTCACTCTGTCCATGCACTAGAAGCATCAAGCGCGATGCCCCGAGATGGTCGAAGAGGAGCACGTGCCGCCGCCACCGACCGTCGTCGTCGAGGAGGCCCCGCTGGCGTCGAAGATGCCGGCACCGCCACCAGCCGAAGGAGAAGCTCCCCCACCATCGTCCGAGGCCGAGGAAGGAGCTGGAGCTATCGTACCCGGAGATGGAGATGCCGATGAGGGAGCGCCGGCGGAGAGACCGGCCAAAGGGCCACGCCCGACCGAGGTAGGTGCACTAAAAACCACCCATGTTTCATTATTTTTACTCCATGCATGTCAATTTTTGGGGTTGATAGGGGCACACGACCCCTCAGGGATACCATGTAAGGCCATTAGGTCGTGAACGGAGGTGGGTAGGGGATCTCCCGTCGTCGGAGATGACGGTAATAGGGCGGTTTAACAATAACCGCCCAACAGAACAATGCGGTTTACATAGAACCGCTCAAAAAGCACACGGCCCGTGGGTGGCCATCCACATAGTACCAATCGACATCACAGAACGGTTCCATGTAAACCGTCTAACATTAGGGTGGTCCATGATGGTCCGCATAGAATGCGAAACGTTGAAAATAAAGCGGTCTCCATCAGGCCGTAGAATGTGGGATGGACCTACATGGTCCGCTCAAAACCATGGATCATTTAGGAATAGAATAGCTAGACCCCAACTGTTGAAACACAGACGGCCGGTCGACAGACCGCGCAAACCCAATAATTAACCACTAAAAGGGAAGGGCCACAGTCAGGTGGGGACCGTGTAATTATTGAACGGCCAAGCGTGGTCCGTTCGAGGGCAAACATCAGATAGCAAGACGACCCAAGGAGAGCCGTGGGATTTATTTAAGCGGTTAGAGCTCAACCGTTGAATGGGAAAACGGTTCATAAGGGACCGTTCAGTGAGCTGAGAGTGCAATATTGAATTAAATGCCAGAAATTCTAAACTAAGATGCAATTAATCTAAATGTATGTAGGGGAAGCGTAGGACCCGGATCTCATGGCTGCAGGTTCAGGCAGTGTACCTCACGCTGCCCGACTTCCAGCGTGAGAGGCTGAGAGTCATGTGATTCTCAGAGTTCCTAAGCATGGAGGTCAGCCGGTTTGACACACCACTACTCTACGCTCTGCATGACCGTTGGGACCCAATGAGTCACACGTTCCTTTTCCTGTGGAGGCACATGGTCCCCACGCTCGAGGACGTGTCCCGGCTCACTGGCCTACGTGTGCACGGGTCTCCGGTTAGCGGGATCACTTATCCCGACTACCGGGAGATGGCCCAGGAGCTTCTAGGACTAAACTTGCTGCACCCAGAGCGGTAGTCCATGACACTAACGCGGGCCAGGCTTTAGGACAGCCTCGAGCTGAGAAGAGCGGGGATCGCGACCGCAGAGCTGCCCGAGCAGCACCTCGAGAGACTGATAGAGCTGGTGCGACCGAGAGTAGCATCTGTAGCGAGACCAGAGGCAGACAAAGTACTACGGCGGTTCCTAACCTTGCTGTTCGGCCGACTATTGTTTGCGACGTGAGGGGACGTCATCAGTTGTCGTTTCATGCCGCAGCTACAGGACCATGGCCACATGGGTGATTACGCGTGGGGAGCTGCTGTCCTCGCGTTCCTCTTTGACATGTTGAGCTCGACGTCCCGACGGACGATGCTTGGGGGCTTCTCCCCTCTACTCCAGGTACGACTTTGACTTCTATTATGCATTTAGCTATAGGACTCCTACGAGTACTATATGCTGACTCTTGGCAGAATGCAGGTGCGGGCTTACGTGTACCTACGTGGGCTGGGACAAGGCGAGGAGACCCACCCAGACCGGGTACCCATTGCGAGGAGGTGGACCGCACCTCGGGAGAGTGGAGGTCTCTGGAGACAGGTCCGGGAGCTCCAGGATGACATGGATACTCTACCGTACACCTCAGTATGTTTCTAAACTTAGACTCTTTAATTAAATGAAATTCTATATGATTATGATGCTGATGCGACTTCCTATCTTGACAGGTACGGTGGACTCCTTATGCAAGGGAGGGGCACGAGGGTCAGCCCTGGGTAGCAGGGGCCCTCGCCTTCTCCGGACGCGACGTGTTGCTGCACTGCATGAACGTAGTGGAGCCACTACACTACAGACTGGTGATGAGGATGATCGGTGTCCCCCAGCCAGCGGTGGACTGTCCAACGCCGGGAGAGCGCATCAGCCGGCACCCACGAGGACCAGCGATGGTGGTGGACTGGAGGGAGCGAGTTGTTGAGCATATCGTGGACTGGGCAGCACACGGGCGAGTGGTGACCGCCCGGGCAGAGAGAGGGGCAGCATACTACACAGCGTACGCCCGGCACTACCGGGACCCAGTGTTCCGGGGTGCCTGGCGACCGGTACAACTTTTAACCCTTAATGCCTTTCTATTATGCCTTCTATATGCCTATGCACTGATGCTTGAACTTTCTAAATGCAGATCAACCCTAAGGAACGGATCGCGGAGCTGCAGGGGCTCCTCCACGAGACGATCCATGAGCGTGATGAGGCCCGCCAGCGCTGGCCCTACTGGTGAGTTCCTAAACCCCAGACTCTTTAAATTATGCAAATGTTCATGATTATATGCATGCATGTGACTGACCTGGAGTTGTGGATGCAGCGAGCTGAGGGGACACAGCGGCTGGGGGCAGACGTCCTTCTTCTTCCTCACAGACCTCGGTAGACCGAGCTGAGCGGGATGCCGATTTTGCACGGATGATAGCGCGGGCCAAGGCGGCCGAGGTGGCACTCACCGAGAGGGTATGTAACTACTACACTTTCCCTGTTGTTTATGCTTATGATTATGAAATGCAATTAACTGACCAAGAACCATGTATGCAGATGACTGAGGTGACCGCGTCACTGGGTGAGATTGCTCGATTATGGGAGGACGCAGAGCGGTCCCGTGCGGAGGCCGCAGATTTACGTGTAGATGTAGCAGAGGCTTCACGCCTCTATGCAGAGATGGAGGGCTCTCGTGCCGGGACAGTGGAGACTGAGCTTCTTAGAGCGCGGGCGACAGATGCAGACCTCTATCGATCTGAGGTTTCTCGTCTCCGAGAGGAGATGGTGCAGAGCCGACTGGCAGATACAGTCGAGACGGTGCTCCTTCACGCAAAGTTAGAGCATCTCCGAGCCAGAGCCGTGGATGCGGAGTGTTACCGGGTGGAGGCGTCAGAGCTAAGGGGAGAGCTGCAGGCATATAAGGAGATGAGCAGGCGATTAGTGCGCAGCGGGACTCTGAGCGGCAGCCATGGTACTCATGGCTCTGTGAGGAGTTACTTCATGGGTTCCTCCGGTCACCGGAGGAACGAGGAGGACGAGCAGCGCCCGCGACGTCAGTGAGACGAGGCGACTTCAGCGATGCCTCCACCAAAGAGGCACGAGGGAGGTGGAGACAATGACGGGGGCCAGGGAGAGGGGCAGGCCTGACTCTTTGTACTTGAGGCCCGACTTTTGTACATGTGGGCATGATATGATAGTGATATGACATGCTTTTTTTATTTTTTTATTTTGATTTTGTGGATGTATGAATGTATGAATGAAATTCAAATAACTGACACTTGCTTGGTGACTACGACTACGACACGAGTGAGACAGACACGCGAGAGAGAGAGAGACGACACGAGTGAGTGAGAGAGGAGAGAGACACGACAGAGTGAGAGAGAGATGCCGACTCGGAGTGAGGGAGAGACGTCAAACTGAGTGAGAGAGAGAGACGCCAAAATGAGAGACGCCAAACTGAGTGAGGGAGAGACGCCAAAATGAGAGACGCCAAACTGAGTGAGAGAGAGACGCCAAAATGAGAGACGCCAAACTGAGTGACGCCAAACTGAGAGAGAGAGAGGCGCGACTGAGTGAGAGAGAGATGCGACTGAGTGAGGGAGGGACGCGACTGAGTGAGAGAGGGATGCGACTACCGCTTGAGTGACACAGGTGAGAACATGTTAAAATAGGGCTTCAGATGCCCAGGCGGTCGAAAGTTGACTGCTCAAAACCGCCACACGGCCTTGTTTTAGACCTTTAGAGCCTCTCAGCCATGGTGATCAAGCAGTTTAATGTTAGCCACTCAAAGAATAGGACAACTCCTTTGTGACCGTGTAACCAATGGAGCGGTTGATTCCAGACCGCTCTTCCTTCAGGATTCGAACGGTGTAAAAGCTTATAAACAGTCGGAATATGACCGTCCACTGGATAGGGCGGTCTATCGATAGACCGCCCAAAGCTACGACCTGAAGGCCCAACCGGGACTCTCTTGGAGAGCCCCAACCCGAAGATAGACGTCCTAACCTGACCCCAACTCGATCCCAACTCGATCTAGGCCTATCCTAACTAACTTTTGGTGGGTTTAGGCCTCTATCTAAGCCCTATAAATAGGAGGGGGGGGTCTAAATTCGTACTTCACATGAAACCCCTCTTTCTAACCCTCAAACCTTTGCTAATCTTCATCAAATAACCATGAAAAGGTCCTCTGAGGGGAGTTCAATGGAGGGGGTAGCTTATGAAGGGCCAAAGCTGGCCAGGAAGGAGCGTGAAGTGCTCCAACAGCTGACTACAATCCCACATCACCTGAGCTCGAGCCCTTTGAGAGAGGTATGTTAACATGATTTCATTCAAGCCAAATTATTCCTTTACTTACACATTCTTCCTCTCTTTCTCCCTCTCTTTTCCCAGCTTCTTCCTAGCTCCCAGCGCTATTCCACTCTAAAGTGGATGGCTCCCATGGTTCGTGCGTTGCCCCTAGGAGTGACATCCATCCTGAGATCTTGGCACCTACACCCACTCTTAGTACTAGGTCAAAACTACCCAAAGCTTTCTCTTGACTGGCACAACATCTCAGCCTTGGTAGAAATCTGGCATCCTCAGACCCATACATTCATTTTCCCATCATTCAAGGCCACTATCCTATTAGAGGAGGTAGAGACCTACTTCTCTTTACCTAGGTCCCAGGTGGGAGAGGAGGACTCAGTGTGTCACACCGTTGCCCCTGTAGACCCTAGACTCATCTTGGGAGGGTTCATACCAGACAGTAGGGACATCCACACCTTCATAGGCCCACGTCAGATCCATCTCATTCCTCTTAGCCAGTGGGTAGTTGAACATTGTAGGAATCGGTGTGGATGGGATGAGGCCATAGCCAAGGCCGCGTCCATTTGCTTGTGCGCGGCTATCTTGTTCCCCTCAGTTGACCATGCGCTAGAGAGTCCCCTTCTTAGTACCATCAGCGGCCTATGGCAGGCTCTGTCTATCTCCAAGGCCGCCCTTGCCTATTTGTACGAGGGTCTTACCTCAGCAGCCCTAGGAGGTCCTCTCTTTGGTTCTATGATGCTCTTAGAGCGTTGGATGGGTGTCAGGATGAAATTCATCTACAAGGAGGATGTCACTTCAGCTAGTAGGATCTTTGGGAGCCACCCCCTCTTCTTCATAGGTGGCTCGTTCAGGTTCTCCCCGCAGGTGGAGTGCTGGACAGTAGAGAAGAAGACCAGGGATGAGTGGCAACTGCACATCAACAGGCTGCCCCTGGATTGGTTCGTGATGCGCCCAGACTTCCTCTGCGACACCATTGTCAGAGTTCCTAGGAGGCCAGGCTTGGATCTGAGGCTCGTGAGTGACACCGCACTGACGATGTACAGCCCGCACCGGTGCTATCTACAAGTTGGGCTACCCATGACTGTTCTACTAGTACCACCCCACCTTCCCGCATTACTGATGAGGAGGATCGGTACAGAGGAGGACGAACAGGCGATCAGGAGTGCCCTGATCATGTGGGAGGTGAGCAAGATGCTTACCCTACCAGCGGAGGTTGCGGAGATTCCGACGACGCGCCAGGCCAATGTTAGAGAGTTGAGAGAGATACGTCCCCGCGGGGATGCCCAGCGGAGGACTGAGTGATTTCTTTTTCTTTTCATAATGTTGATGTAGATATTTATGCTTAGAGATGCTTGATAGATGAATGTATAAAGTTGATGATTTGATTGGTTTGAGTTTGGGCTTTTCTTTTGTGTGACTGATGAGTTGGGATATGACTTCAAAATGCACACGGTCATGGACTGACTGAATCTTCAGCTTCAACCTGCCCCTGCACACACATAATCTAAGAAAATAAATTAAATCTATTTTAGGCTTAACCCCTTGCCTGTAGCAAGTTAGGAAAATGACCGGTTCTTGATTTTTGGTCAAGGGGGTTAGCCTTATTAAATAGGCAAATGACAAAATGGAAATGAATGCTATGAATGCTATGAATGCAAATCATGAAAACCTTGAAATTGACTTTTAAAAGGTTTTTTTGGGTTTTGAAATATTTGATTTTTTTGGGTTTTGAAATATTTGATTTTTTTTGAGTTTTTGAAATATTTGATTTTTTAGGTTTTGAAATATTTGATTTTTTTGGGTTTTGAAATATTTGATTTTTTTGAGTCTTGAAATATTTGATTTTCTTTTAGTTTTTAAAATATTTGATTTTTTTGGGTTTTGAAATATTTGATTTTTTTGAGTTTTAAAATATTTTATTTTTTTTAGTTTTGAAACCAACTTAGACCTGACGACGGGGAACCTCATATCTCACTTGGGATCTCCTGGGTTCAACGTGTGCTATAAAGGACCGCCATGGCCGGGGCCAATTTCGCTTAACGGTGCTCTACCGAGGCCATAACCGGGGTAGGATCCATTCTTTGGAAAATAAAATAGGATTTAATAGAAAAGCTGGCAGCAGGTATAGAGATTTTTAAGGCTTGAGTTCTTTTCATGACACCCATTTTTCAAAGAATTTGGTCCATTGCGCCGGGGCTTTGTGTCCGTCATCGAACCTACATCTGCTCTAGGCACGCATACGACCGGGCTCATAACGTCCCACGGATAAACTATACTGCCACTCTTGCCATGCTTAGTTTCTCTTTTCTTTTTTCTTTTTCTTACTGTTTTAACCTGCGGAATAAGGTCATAACGGACTGCCCCTATTTGAGACCTCTTTTATTGGGGGGGTCTACATCAGTTCTCACCCCCTTATTCGCCACTTTCCCCTATCTTCAGCCGAGAGAGAGAGAGAAAACAAGGATTTTCACTTTCCCCTAAGCATGGCCAAGGGAGAAACGGTGTTGCGTAAAAGAGGAAAGCCGAACCACGGGAGGTCGTGTAGTGTGTGAATGTTGAACCGGGGATCTCCCTTCGCGATCAAGTGGAGGAATACCCCACCGCCAAGCCGTCGCTGGCTTGACTCTATGGATAAAAGCGTTTTAATTATAGTCCATTCCACGAATTTGGAAATTCTTCACCATCCACGTTAACTAAACGATATGCGTTACCCGGATAAACTTCCTTAACTACAAACGGCCCTTCCCAGTTGGGTTGCAGCTTAGACCTGGGACCTGCTGATCTAATAAATTTACGTTTCAACACCATATTACCCACTTGACATTTTCTTTCAATAACGTTCTTTTGAAAATATCGCGAGACACATTTTTGATAAACCGAGACGTGATTGGCCGCATTAAGCCTCCTCTCATCTAAGAGTTCCAGTTGGACTAGCAACGCCTCTCGACGCTCATCGAGATTAAGTTCTTTGTCTAACTGCACTCGTAGGGAAGGGATCAAGATCTCGTATGGGAGTACCGCCTCCATCCCATAGGTAAGGGCGAAAGGAGTTTGTCCCGTGGGAGTACGGACGGAGGTGCGATAAGCCCATAGAGCTTCTATCAGTTTATCGGCCCAATCAGCAAATTTGTGTGACTCGCATGTTTTCTTAATAATTTTAAGAAGGGTTTTGTTTGTGGCCTCAGCCTGACCATTACCTTGGGGGTAGTATGGTGATGAATGATGCAATGAAATGTTAAATTTGTTACAGAGGTCCCGAAGTTCTTGAGAAACGAATTGAGGCCCGTTGTCGGTGACGATATCGCTTGGCACTCCAAACCGTGAAATGATATTCTTCAGGATGAAGTGGCATACCATGGTGACTTTGATTTTTGCATAAGCTTTGGCTTCCGCCCACTTGGTGAAGTACTCTGTAGCCATCAGGATGAAGGATTTTTGTTTAATCTGAGCATTAGGGTCACCAAGTGGTCCAATAATATCAAAGGCCCACATCGAGAATGGCCAAGGAGCAAAAAGAGGACGAAGAGAAGAAGCCGGAGCATGGATTTTGTCGGCATGAAGCTGGCACTGAAGACACCTATGGACATAGGTGGAACAGTTTTTTTCTAGGGTTGGCCAGTAATAGCCCTGCCTAAGAATCTTCTTCACCAACGCCTGCCCATTAACGTGCCCTCCACACTCACTAGAGTAAGCGGCTTCTACTACCTTCCAAGCCTCATCGTCATCCAAACACCGCATTAGAACTCCATTGAGAGCCCTCCTATACAACTCTCCTGCAACAATCGTGTATATAGAGGCGGCCCTTCTAATGGCCTTGCGCTGCTCGGCATTCGCCATCTCAGGGAAAGAACCATCCTTGGAATATTGCTCAATCTCATAATACCACGGCAATTCTTCTTCTTCTATGATCTCCTCAAGCTCAGTTAATGAAACTTCTTTCACATCTTCCCTCTCCGCCTTCCTTTCTACAGATTTCCTAAGATTGTCTAACCAGGGATCCTGAAGGGAAGGAGCATCTAACCGCTGGACCACAATGGTCTCAATGGCGCGACTGAGGGGAAATGAAAGAGAAGAAGCGAGCGATGCAAGAGCATCGGCCAGAATGTTCTGAGAACGAGGAGTATGAATATAGATGAGCTTCTGAAATTGCCTAGCCAAGAGCGTGACCAAATCTTGATAAGGTTTAAGTTTAGGGTCACGGGTGCGGTAAGTTGACAGAACTTGACGTAGCACCAATTGAGAGTCTCCTATGATGTTTAGGTATTGCGCGCCCATAAGGTAGGCGTGCTTTAGACCGGCAAGGAGAGCCTCATACTCAGCTATATTATTAGTGGCAGGAAAAGAGAGTTGATAAGCAATAGGGATGGTCACCCCTTCCGGAGTGAGGAGAACAACGCCAATTCCACGGCCCTGGGAATTAAGAGCACCATCGAAATGAAGAGACCAAAAAGGAAGATGAGTGATTACCGCCAGGTGTTCATCAGGAAATTCGTCTTGGATCGAATCAGTGCGAGGGATAGGAGAATGAGCAAGATGCTCAACAATGGCATATCCCTTGATTGCTTTCTGGACAATGAAGGTGATATCGAACTGGGAAAGAAAGCTCTACCAGTGAGCTAATCTGCTAGAAAGGATAGGTTTTTCTAAGAGATACCGAATGGGGTCCATTCTAGAGATCAATTTAACCTCGTGGGCAAGAAAATAGTGTTTGAGCTTCTGAGCTACCCATACTAGCACTGCGCAGGTTTTCTCCATTGTAGTATACTTGGATTCAGCGGGGTTAAACAACCTCGAAAGGTAGTACGCTGCGCTTTCCCTTCCTTCATCATCCACCTGAGCCAGGATAGCTCCTAGGGAGTCCTCAATCACAGAAATGTATAGAATCAGGGGCTTCCCAGGGACGAGTGGTTGCAAAACCGGGGGATTAGATAGATAAACCTTAAGCTCCTCATAGGCCTTTTGGCATTGATTGTTCCATTCAAATTTAGCTCCCGCCTTTAACAATTCATAGAATGGGCGGCACCTTCGTGAATGTTGAGATATAAATCTCCTAATGAATTGTAAACGCCCAATCAAACCTCTGAGTTCGGTGATGTTCTTAGGCGGCAACATCTCCATAACGGCCTTTGCCTTATTCGGATCAATCTGGATCCCCCGCTTGCTAACTATAAACCCCAGCAATTTCCCTGACGCAACTCCGAACATGCATTTCTTGGGATTCATCTTTAATTTGTACTCCCTAACCCTTTGCAACACCTTGGCTAAAATGGCGGGGTGCACTTCCTTGGACCTCGACTTTACCAGGATATCATCCACGTAAGCTTCTAAGTACACATGCATCATGTCATGGAAGATAGCCATCATTGCCCTTTGGTACGTGGCACCTGCATTCTTCAATCCAAATGGCATAACAACATTACAGTATGTGCCCCAGGACGTGGTGAAAGAGGTCTTTTCTTGATCTTTAGGAGCAAGATGAATTTGATTATAACTAGAATACCCATCCATGAATGTGAGGTCCTCATACCCAGCCGTGTTGTCCACCAGTACATCAATGTGAGGAAGCGGGAAATCATCCTTCGGACATGCCTTATTTAAGTCCCTTAAATTGATACAAATCTGAATTTTTCCATCTTTCTTCATTACAGCGACTATGTTTGCCACCCATTGCAGATATAAAACAACTCTAATGAACCTGGCCTTATGCAATTTGTCAACTTCTTCCTTTATCCTTAAAGCCATTTGTGGGTGGAATCTTCTTGCCTTTTGTTTAACGGGTGTTGCCCCTGGCTTAAGAATCAGTCGATGTTCAACCAATGTGGGGTCAAGACCCGGCATGTCCTCATAGGACCAGGCAAAAGAATTGATGTACTCCCTCAATACCTTGATTAGCTCCTCTTCAACCGGAGGAGGGAGGTTAACAGAAATAAGTATGGGCCTGGGATCCTCCTCTGTTCCAAGATTCATTTTTTTAGTGGGTTCATCCACTGCCGAGGATGGTTCATCAAACCTCTTCAAACCTTGTGCGTACAAATCGACAGTGTCATCCATATTGCTTTCCTCATCATCAGCTGGGTCCTTCTCATCAATGATTTCATATACTCCTAATCCGTCATTGCTCCACACCCCTTCTATTTCCTCATCATCTTTTAAAACAATCGCAGTCTCTACAAACTCAGGGCACTTAAGAAGGGCGTGGCATCTCTCGGCCAAATCTCGTAGAAACCTATCAGGTACAGATTTAGGATGACGCATCACAGGGCATGCCGCAGATGTGGATGGGTTGACTGGACTCGAACTAGACTCTACCCCAGCAAACTCAACTATCCTAGGAGACTCTGCATGATGTACATCTAACCTAGGAGATAAGAAATATACTGGGAAAGAAGTAGGGGTCTTGTGCCCCTGGGAAGAGGATGGAGTAAAAACAACGTAATCTTCCATTGAAACCTCCGTTTTAAAATTGGCATTTTTTTTGGAAGTCGGAGGAGATCACACAACAGGAAGAAGAAGACGGGGGAGGAGGGAGTTGCATGGGAAACAGATCGGGGAAGATGCAATCAAGGAATGGATTAGAGGATGAAACCCACATTTCATGGAGTTGGGCAGTGGGGAAGGGAGGAGTAAATAGAGTTGATAGATCAATGGGTGGGCAGCGCCCACATGCACATGGCACAAACAGCATTTCAGGTGGTCTTTTCGTGAAGCACGGGTGGACCATAATCGGAGGGCAGCAAGGAACAAACCCCAATTGTTGAAACAAGGAGGCAAGTCGGGATGGGGACAAAGAGAAGGTAGTGATGGAGCTCCCCACTTCCCGCGGCCTCCGGGATACTAACTTCATTGGAGAATGCTTCGCCAGCTGCATCTCCTTCTTCTTTGGACTGGTCTTCTTCTTCGTTGAACAGCTTCTCAAAGCAACTACATAAATCTTCCATGTCACCCACCAGCCCCTACAGCGGCGGTGGTGGGTCAGAAACATCACGAGCGGCATCAATCTTCACATCAACACATGGCGGGGGCTTCTTCAAAGTGCCGGGCTGCAACGGGCCTTTTACAAGATGTTGACGGTAATCCCACGTCAATGGCCCAGAGTCTCCAAGAGTAGACAATGCTGAATCCCAATAGCCGAGGCCTCTGTGGCCCATCTTCCTGCCTTTAGGGACGAGCTTACTCCACCCCTGCAATTGCGCGCCAAGGCCCAAGCCCGGCTGATAGCCCAATTTCAGAATCATATGCCACCCTTTCGTATCTCTAATCTTGGACTTAATCTTCACATTTACTGGCGTAGTGGCGGGCTTGTGTGATGCATATGCCCATGAATAATTTAAGTCCATCACGGAAAGAACTGGCATGTTACTCGGCCACAGAGTGGGGAGAATCTTGTCTATAATTGCATCGACTGATTGGACTGTCGAGATACTCTTCACCTTAACCACCCGGCCTTGGAATGGGAACTTCAGGCATTGATGGGCGGTTGAAGGCACAACATTTAAACTATCTATCCATGGACGACCCAGAATAGCTTTGAACATTGGGTCTATGTCCAATACGTAGAACTCCACATCCATTACCAGAGGCCCTAGCTCGGCCTGCACTGTCACGACCTCATGGCACACTCATCTAAAGTTGTCATAGGCTGCAATTGTGGTCGGTGTTGGCTTAAGCATGTCTTCTAAAATGTTACAGGCATGCATTGTACTCAGCGGACACACATTTATCGATGCTCCCGTGTCCACAAGGGCTGACTCTACTGCCACTTTATTTAAAGAAATGGTGATGCAAAGTGGCATCTGCCGTGCCTCTAGGGGTGCCAATTCTAACTCGGAAAATGAAATAGAAGGCCCCCTCGTAATGGTTGCCAACACTGTCGGTAAACTATCCACCACCACATACTCGCTAACCATAATCTTCTGTAGAAAAGCCCGGAGGGCGTCCTGGTGTAGCGTGGATCTTTTGATCAACTCCAAAATTGATTTCTTGGCCGGCATTCGGTCCAAGTGCTATAGCAGGTCATACTTCGTTCCTGGCACGGGGTCTACTTCTTCTGCTTCGGCTGTAGAGAAGGGAACTTGGGGGTTGGGTGCAGACGCACCAGAGTAAGGGTAAACTCTATGAAATGTACGCCCGCTCCGAAGGGCACATTGTTGTGTCGGCACTGCTCTAAATGGGCCCCCGCTTGGCCTAGTGGGGTAGGTGAAGGGGGTAGCAATGGGGGTGAGGATGGTGGAAGTCGGTCTGACAGGGGCTGGCGGAGTGGTAATGGGTGAAGGGTTAAGTGGAGGGGTGATGATGGAGGGTATGGCAGGTGATGGTGACACGACTGGCGGGATGGTGGGGAATGTAGCGGGTGCAATGGGTGGTCGGGAAGGGATAGTGGGTGGAATGGTGGTGAAGGTGGTGGGTCGAAGGATAGAGGGAACAGAAGGTGCGGGGTGGTTAGTATGGTGGAAGGCCAAGAGATGGGCTGGAGTTTCATCATCAAAAGACCACTTAGCATTAGGGGATGGGCGGTGGACTACATTCACTTGAGCCGGCGTCGGTGGCTGTGGTTATTGTTGAGGAGCGGGAGGATGTTCTGGCATGGGATTCTGATGAATCCCGAGGTCTTGGTGTTGCTGTTGTTGCTGTGGGGGTTGTTGTTGGTGAAGGGGTTGCTGAAACTGCTGCTGCTGGGGTGCCGCCTGCTGCGGCCTGGCCTGTCTTCTTCTTTCCTTGATATCTTCAATCAACTTGTGCATTTGGGCCCAACCAATCCTCTGGCCCTCATGCAGATCATACACCAAATCTCTAAACTGAAATCATCTCTCTATTGTGTGCTTGGGCTGCCGATGGTAGATGCAATACCTTGACTGATCGGCCGCCGAATTCCAATTCTGACACTCCGGAGGCAATTGAATGTCACCAGTGTACATTAGAGTCGAAAAGATATCGGGGAGGGTTTCTGGAAGTGGTGGATAGTTGACCCTCATGGGTCCCGGCCGAGCAGGCCCATAACTAGCTGGAGGAGGAACATTATTGTACTAGGGTGGCTGTTGAGGCTGTGGTGGCGGAGGTGGTTGTTGTGGGTACTAAGGAGCTTGGAAAGTGGGTCAGGGAGCTTATGGAGCGGGGAACTGGGGGTTACGTGGGGGTTGCTGGAAACGAGGTGAAGCGGGCTGGTTAGGGAATTGAACACCCTGGACCTGCTTGCTGACTTGGACTCCCTCAATAACTGGGCCCTGGTATTTGCGGGTGGTCTTGGATTTCTGGGCCTCGAACAATGAATGGATAGGGGAGTCTTTAAATTAGGTTTGGATAAATCGGGCCCAACTATACAACTGGTGCATGTTAGAAATGTCGTTCATTGCCAGAATATTTTAGAACGTCGGAGTAGCATTAGAAATCAGCAATTTAATTTTTCTTCTTCCGGGATCTGTTCGGGCACACGCGAGGCCATCTGCCTCCATCTGTCTGCATATACAGTAAAGTCTTCATCCGGCTTCATTTTTTCTGCAACCAAGTCGGTGAAAGAATATTCGGGACTGACCCGATCTTGGAATCTCTGAATGAACTTCTCCTTGACGGTCATGAAACTTTTGGCCTCCTCAAAAGGCAATGTATAGAACCACTCTAAGGCAACCCCGTCCAAGGATCAACGAAATAGATACGCCATCAGGCAGTTGTTGTGCTGGAACTGCGCTGATTCGTAGAGAAACTCCCTGACATGAATAAACGGGTTGCCATTCCCGTCATATTTCAGGTACACGGGGAGCTCACACCGGGGTGGGAAACGAATGTCCCTAAAATTAGGAATGGGGACATCATCCAAAGACTGCGGGCCGACCCGCTTGTGGAGGAGGTCAATTTGCTGCTGCATGGCAGCCCATTTGTCAAGGAGTTCCCGTTCCCAGGAAGGAGAAGATACAGCAGGAAGATGGACCCGGAGCACAGAGCCGAAGGGTACACTGACTGGGAGGGGAGCCCATAAGATGGATAATGGGCCAAGGAAGGGCCCACATCCGCGTGAGCCAACTGGTTGGCCCCTGGTTGCAGACGGACAAAGTCAGCCGGGGCCACGAGGGCCTGCGGCACTGAAGAGAAGGTGGTGTATGGATCAACATAAGAACTGGAGGGGATATGGGTCTTCCCCTTATCAAGCGGCTGATGGGCCGAGGTAGAAGCCTGACCCGCTTTCATAGTAGAGAATCGAAGAGCTTGAGGGTGAAAAGGGGTAAGATCAATGGGGGCCGCAGAGGTGGCCCCTAACCCAATAATCGGGGATGTGGTGATGGTGGTGGTGGTGGTGGTGGCAGCAGTTCTGCCAGAAGAAAGCACAGAAGGCGGGGCATCTGCCCCTTGCAGAGCTTGTTTAAAGAGATGAAGTTGGGTCGGATCAAGTTGGGCCATCATGTTGAGAACGTGACTGGCTGAATTTTGTGAAGATGAACTAGAAAGAGAGGGCTGAGGGCCCTCAATGACAACGGTCAGGAGAGGAGGGGCAGTCCCCTCTCCTCCCTGCACATGGGCGACCCTAGGTAGGTCCTCGAGAAGTACCTGAGGGAGAGAATCCTCATGGGAATGGGAGAAAAGGTAGGACAACATAGCTGGAGGTGAGTCGAACAAGGGATTGAAGTAGGAGATGAAATGTGAGTTGCCCCTAGGGGACGAACATATGGGGAAGAGACAACTCCACATACACCGATGACAATGGGGGAGGAGAAAACAAACACTCCTAAATAAAGGATTGAAACAAACCACTCAAATGAGACGCACACAATGGAGGGGAGAGAGGAGAAGAGAATCAACCAATTAATGCAACCAAGTTTCAGATGATGCGCGCAAGATCTTATAGATTCTCCCTTTCTTGGACCTTGGTGAGTTAATTAAGATTTAAGTTCACTCAATCATAGGGTACCTAGCCAAGGTAGGGAATGGGCAACTAGCTGACACTAGATGACTCTCTCTGTCTCTGATGTAAACCCTAGACTGGGGGGTGGTACGGTACAACTTGCTCGGCATCCGTGTGGGAATCCACATCTCACGGGGGCTTACGGAGGTCCTCGGTAAGGTCCCCTAGTCGGCTCCAAGGAGTATGGAGACGAGAGGAAACCCTACCTCTGTAGGAATGTAACTACTAATGAAGAGTGTGTATGACCCTATGTGCACCGGAGTGCATGCAAAGTCTAACCTAGATCTAGCAAGCAACGGCAATCAAGCAAATGTAAGAAAATGAGATGAACACAACTATGCAGTAATAGAACAATAGTAGGGGGAGATCAAACAACACCAAATATATATGTAATGATATGAGCCAATGATCAAGATGCTAGCCTCAGGTGCACTATAATAGTAAAGGACGGTCTGATGGAGACCACTCAGTGTGAGTACACGGTCTGGAATAGACCGTTCAGCGAGATCAGACGGTCTGGGGTAGACCGTGCAGGAGTAGGGAGTAACACCGAAAAACAAAAAAAAGATAGAAAATGTTGAAATGACCGAAGACTAGAGCTCAGAAGTGTACTTGGATGGGGCGGCCTTTTGACAGACCGCTTAAAATCTGGGACGGACCTGAAACAATAGCCGAATAGCAACAGAAATCACAGCTATAAAAGCTACAATCGTACCTGAGCCAGCAATTTTGAACGGCCTGTATCAGACCGTAGGAGGATTTGGACGGTCGGAAAAGAACCGCCGGGTGGCTGGCACGACACCAACTATGCGACGATGACGGGACGGCCCATATCCAGTCGTTCAAAACAGAGAGCGGCTCATAGAAGACCGCGTGAGCCCTAGAGGATCGAAATGTGGGATGGGCCAACGAACAATCTACAATACTTAAAGAAGGAGACTAACAAAACACATAAATGGGTCAGCAAAACACTAACACGATGGGCACTAGGAGTCCCACCGTGATCGCCAAAAAAGAGGGTGTTGACATGTTTTTCACTTCTTTCCCCTTCTGATTAACCTTCCAATCCCTTCTTTACTATACTAATGTAAAGAATTAAGCGATATGTAAATAACAGGGGAAGGATGTGGAATTTGTGTGATCGCCACCAAGGTGCCAAATGTAAGCAAGCACACCGTACCTTGGAAAGAAAGGGGAGACACTCGCCTGGAACAGCACTACAGCAATATGCGGCTCTGGAAGAACCGCTCTGAAGATTGCGCGGTCTCTCGAAAGACTGCCCAACAGTGTTGGGAACGAACGCGGGATGAAAGGAAGCTGGATGATGGAACGGTTCAGAAACAACCACTTGATGAACCGGATGGGCGATGAACGGCCGCCCTGTCTCTCAAACGGACTGCTGAAGACCGCGCTGTACCACCAACTTCCAAAACGTGGGATCTCGACCTCCACCCTTCCCGACCGGCCAGGACGAGTGGGCCTCGTGTTGTGATGATGCTGACCTGTAAAACAGAGTGTAGAACACAAAAAGGAACGTAATATCAGAACTGAAACATGTAGTAAGTGCTAGAACGGAAAGAAATATACATAACTAAATGGAATGGGGGATACCTGGGGGGTTTTAAACCCCTATGGGCACCAAAAATGTGGGAGGATGTGTGTAATGTGATTAGACAATGAAGAAAAATAGATGAAAGAAAGGAGAACGATGCATGCAATGAGAAAACAGATAGTGGGACTAGTGAACTAATGACTCAAACAAACGGTGTACTCCCTGAACCGAAGGCCTATGCAGATGTAGAAGGCCTCCCTCTTTATCTTGGGTTGCTCAACAATTCAGAAGAGCTTCATCGTCGATCAGAAATCTCCCCCCCCCTCTCGAAGCTTGGCCTTAGGGTCCTATTTATAGAGCCTTCAAAGCCAACCTCAAAATTAGGGTTTACAATGAAAATCAGCCCGAGATATCAACATAAAATCCATAGATAATGCAACTATCTTCCAACCAGTCGAAACGGCACCTCATTTGGTTGAGAAACCACGGAGAAATGGTTCGAACAAACTAAGGATAAAACCACGGATAGAGAGAGAAAAATTTTGGTTTTTTAGCAATCGGACCATTGCGCGGCCACTCGATAGACCGCCCAATACACTGAGCGGTCGGTCTCCAGACCGTCCAATATGTCGGTGGAAATTAAGTAAATGGGAAATACTATCCAAATATCCATCGAACTGACCGATGTTTTCGGCGTTGGACTCTCATGAATTGGGCGGTTCTTAATGGACCACTCATATCATTGAACGGTCAGAAACCATCCGCCCAACACCTGTTGGTAGTAAATCGGATAAAACCAGATAATTAGATAATTATCCGAATAACCAACGACTCTGGGATTCTGAGAACTAAACGGTCACAAGAATACCGTTCCATGTGTCTGGACGGCCATCTATGAACCGTTCAAAAGCTTCGTCGGTGGAAATTCAGAAAAATCATCTTAATATACCAAAAAATAAACAAACGGTCCATTGTAAACCGCTCATCGACGGAACGGTCACGCGTCAGGCCGCGCAATGGCTGGATGCTTTGAAAATTAATAAAACATGATAAACCAAAGCCCATTAAGCCCTGATTTGAAGCAGATCGAGTCAGGGAGGGAGGTGCCATTAAAAATGGGCCCAATAAACTGCCTGAAAATAGCCCACCGAGCCATGGACAACTTGAGGCATCAACAAATGGTGGCAAGAAGAATTGACTCAACTTATCTACAAAAAATGGGTGTCAACACACACAATATTTGTCATCATTGAAACTTAACTACCAAAATTAACTAGGGGGTCGAACAGCCAGGAATGTCCCGAATCGAGCTTTTCTTTAGCCAGTCATCGAGGGACCCTACTATGACTATCTCCTCATGGGTGAAGGTGAGCAGCTCAAGTTGGTGATAAAGGCTAATTTGAGGGGTGGTGGCTCGATGCCAGTCTTCCTCCTTAGTTTGGGTGAGGGTGTATCTAACCACACCTAATTGGGAGTCGGTGGGTTGAATGGAGGTATCTTGACTTGATTCGAAGCATTGGGCATCGTACTCTTCCTCCCAATCAAGGGGAGCCTCATAGACCTCAAGGGTGCCTATGTCTTCCTTTTGGAGGGTGGGGTGCTCTTTGTAATGCCCTTGATTTTTTGGATATTGTTCGGATCAGGATCCGTGGGTTTCGAATTGCTTTTATGGGTCCCGGATTGAGTTTTGTAGTTTTCATGTGTTTTTACATGTCGAGGCTTCGCAATCCCGTGCAGGGTGAACCATTGCGTTCTTCGACTCTGAGATATTACCAGCGCATTGTGCGTTTTTCGAGGATCAGGGAGATGATTTTTCCCTATTTTTCATATTTTCCAAAATTCCAAATTTTCTATATAAACCCAACCCCTTTCTCTCTCCCCATCTCTCATTTCTAACTCTCTCCTCTCACGCTATCTCTTTCTCCCCTCTCTTCTCCGGTGGCTGATAGAGCGAGGCGGGGGTGAGGAGGGGGCGACGCGGGCGAGGAGAGGTCAAGGATGGGTGAAGATTGAGGGACGGAGGCGTGACGAAGTATGACCGCGAGTTCGGGGCGCTGCGGCGGTTCGTACGGCATTTTCTTGGCAGATCGGCTGCCTCGGTGCGCGAAATCTTCTGTGGAGGTAGGGGGATGGTTCCTTAACCCTTGTACTTCATTTTCCGCAAGTTTGGTAGCCCGAGGTGAGCTGAGAGGGTTAATTTCACGGCCGGAGTTAAAATGTGTGATTTTGGGGTGTGAGCCGGATTTCTCATTTTGATAGCATTTTTGGGGTTTAAATGGGTCCTCTCGATGCTAGAGAGGTTGGGGAATGGTTTCCCCTTATTTTTCCCTTCACATGGGTGTGAATGGGGCGTAGAATTGGATTTTTCGCTGAGTTCGCCGATTTTGGGTTCGAAACGAAGTAGCGATCGTACTAGAGACCACCACTACATGAGGCGGCCCTCTGGGGACCGCCACTTGTCCCCTTAAGTCGGTTCAAAGTAGTGGCCTCGCGACTGACCGCTACTTGATTGTAGCAGTCAGGTCAGGATTGCCACTTCGTGAGCTCGGATGAGACGGTCAGGTGTCTGACCCTTTCCTCTGAGTTGCGGCCAGGGAGATGGCTGCCATTTGTTGGTTGCGGCCTAGGGATGGCCGCCTTATTCCAGGTATCCCTGGCAAGTAGCGGTCCCTTGGAGACCGCCACTTGGAGGTTGCGGTCTAAGGGTGGACTGCCACTTGTAGTGACGGTCCAGGGAGGACCGCCACTCTGCTTTCCGTACTAGTCATGTTCTGTTTATGTAGTGTTGGCCCCTGGTCAACCCGGTTGTGACCTAGTGGTTGACCTTTGGCCTCGTGGATATCCCGAACACCCCTTGGGTTCTGTGTCCATCTTTTTGGTTATCCGGAGATACCATGATATCTCGATTAGCGTGCCTATGGGTTTGGAGGGTCCGGGTGACCCCCTGCATTCTGAGCATTCGTGTTCTTGGTAGATTGAGTAGCTGTGAGTCGGCATGAGTGCGGAGGGTTATTCCCGCACGTCATTGGCTTTCCGGTAAGTGTTTTCCGAGTGGGCTGTAAGTTTGGCCCTTGGATTGTGAGTCCAGTCACCCAGCCTGGGGCTAGAGGTTTCCCGCTTTTCTCTTGGATAGGGGATTGACTCGGCCGCATGTGAGTAGCCTTGGGAACCATGCTACTGTGGTTTCAGACATAGGGATTAGGCTAGATTAATGGTGTTGTGCCATCATGTGCAACGGTCTTGACCCGAGTCGCATGACTCAAGGACCGTTTGGTTTATTAGGTCTAGTGGACTGTCCAGTGGCTCTGAGCCACCTATAACTCCACATTACTCGCAATGGGTGCATGTGTGGCTTTCCGTGTTCACGTTTAGTGACCTCCCACTGGTCGTAGCCTTCTTACAGCACGCGTGTGCTGACCCACCCGGGGGTGGTGGAGCGGCTTCCCCGAGAGACAGTTTTTAGGCTAGTTACCATAGGGCCCCTTCGCGCAGCCTGAGTCCGGGCTTGGGGGAAGAACCAGCTAGAGGATCTGACCTAGGGCGCATGGTCTGTGTGTGCACACGTGGTTGAGGGCATTGGACCCACACTGACGAGTGCGACCCCAGCTAGTCCATATTAATGGTACTGGTTGTGTGTCTTAGTTTCTACCTGGGGCGTCGTAGGGAGACACTAGGGTGAGGTGTAAGACGTCAGTGGATGCATACAGCCTTGCTTCTAGTGGGCAGTGCTCGCGTCATGTGATGTGAGATACTTGTGACTCGAGTTTTCATTTTCTACCTGTGAGATGTGGTTTTGTGTGTAGATTCCATGTGTTTTCCCGATGTAGAGGTCTAGGGTTTTCAGTGAGCGTCATTGAGGATCTATTCCCTAGATAGTGTAGGGTTCATGATAAAGAGGTCGTGATCGTGTCTACCCAGACCACGTGGTCTTAGGTTGGGCCTTTGTCTATGTGACGGGCCTCCACGACAGTGTTGCCGTGATGTTTCTTCCGGTAGCGTAGCCAGAGTGATGGGGACATCACCGGCGATCTCATTTGTTCGAGGATCCTGATGCTCGCCAGCAGTGCTACATCTTGTTCGCCACTTTATTCCGAGTCATATGATGTATTTTTCATTTTATTACTATGTAATTTTCCTTTTATTTGAGTCAAGTCCCTAGGTTAAGGTGTCATCTACCTGGGTTAATTGGCATTAGAGTGGTTAATGAGTCAGTTGGGCCCAATTAAGTGGGCTAGGCCCATGGGCACCCCCTTCTCCCTTAGTTTATTGTCACTAGTCTAAAACTCAGGGTCTTATGTTAAATTGTGAGATTCCTATAAATAGGACCCCAATACCACCATTTGAAGCTAATGAATGAATGAATTGTTGAATGAAAGTTTGAAATCCACCAAAATTGTGTGAGATTCTCTCTCTCTCTCTCTAGGGGTGGATTCCCCTCTCTCTCTTTCTCTCTCTCTCTTCTCTCTCTCTAAAAGGGGCAACCCCCCCTCTCTCTCTAGGGCGCAATTCTCTCTCTCTCTCCTCTCCCCCTTGCCACCTCACCCTCCACATCAGCCCCAACCCCTCATCTTCCCTAGGTCCATTTAATCCCACCATTAATCACACCAAGCCCCAAGCACCCTTTTACATTCCAAGGCAACCCTTCCACTTCCCTAGCACCCTTCCCACTTCCCCAAGTATCCCTCCCTCTTCCCCACACACCCCTCCACCTTCCCATACAACCCTTCCCATCCCCAACACAACCTTTCCCCTCCCCAAAGCAACAATAACCCTCCATTAATCACTCATTCAAGCCAAAGGTCTCCCTCTCCCATCCAACACCAAAATTCGCAGCTCTCCAGTCCCCCACCTGCTAGACCCCCTTCCAGCCCCCATTTCCCCCCTCTCACCAGTTGGTTCGACCCCCCTTTGACCCCCTATCAACCAGGGGACGCCCCAGCCACTTCCCGCTCCATTTCCCGCTCCCATCTCCACCAACAACCCCTCCCCCCCTTTTTGCACTGCCCAGTTCGCAGGTAGCAGTTGGGACCCGACTTGCAGAACCTACCTCGGAGTCGTTCAGCATCCTCTGGAGGTGTACCATACATCGCTGGAAAGGTCTTCCAGGTGGCTTCGCAGGCGAGGTGATTCTGCTCCATTCCGAGTTTGGGGTAGCCCGGGAGAACCTTTCTCCCTCGACTGCGCAGATCTGGACCAGACTGCAACTAGAGGCAACTTTCAGAAGCTCCTGCGGCCACACCTTGGTACCCCTTGGTGAGCCACTTGACCGGGACGATCCTCCACCATTCCCCTATCTAACCCAGCCAGCGGGGAGTCATTTGGAGTTCGGAGCTACTTGCACCAATTTTTCTACCACCGGAGCGTCGTTCAGGTCAGCCAGGGCCTATCTCGATACCTCCCTACTTCTCGGGCCGCTGCTCTCGACCCCGACCTCCCCTGGTGCCGTTCTTGCTTGCTGATAGAAGAGGACGTGGCCACGCTCGCAACCGTCTTAATCATGAGCCGTTCTGATCACGAGAGCACCTGGAGCGGCTTCATCTTCCCACAGCAGCATCCTGAAACCTGCTCGAACCAGAACCAGGCAGCGCTGGTCCAGCACCTGCTGCGACCACCAGCGATACTTTGAGAGCTCGGAAAAATTCAGGAGTCATCATGGACCAGTCAGTGACTATTTGGCGCTAGTTTTGTCAGCTTCTAAGTTTGGGAGCGTCCTCGGGAGCGTCAACAGTGAGCACCTATCAGACGGGTAGACAGGCGGGCAGAACCACGTTGGGTCATTCGGCTTCTTCCTTAGCCCCACTCCCCGCCCCGCCTGGCCGGCTTACCGCCCCTCCCTATGTGGAGGTAGTGTTTGCTTGTACCCTACTCTCCCCACCCCGAGTTCCCCCTCCTGCGTGAGGAGTAGTGCATGTATTAGTAGGTCCTCGGCCGAAGCGTCATCGGCGCGGCGTGCTGGTAGCCCACGCTTCCCCGCTCGCCCTCGTCTCCGGCCAGGATCTGTGTCTTCACACCGATCAGGTGAGCTTCAGGTCATTTCCTCTACTGGTTTTACTATTGCTTAGCCTAGTATTATCTCTAGTTGCGTCGTCGGTAGTGAGAGAGTGCTCGTTCCTACTTTCCATCTAATCGAGTACCACCGCGGGTGAGTTGCGAGGGAGACACTACATCCCACACCCTCAGCGTGCCGGCCGCCCTTGAAATTGGGCATCCCTAGCCCATTGGGGTCCATCCCCAGCCAGCCATACTCTTGGAACCCCAAGGTCCAACCTCGGACCCTCACCATCATCGCCGGTCCGCCTACGGACCCGGGTGCACAGGACACGGGTGAACCCGCTTGTGAGATATCGCCGTTTGATCTGGTTGCTTGAAAATTTAGGTCCAAGGGGTCGTGTCACATCACAGAGTTTCTCTGATAGTCTGGTAGTCCCCCGAATGTGAGATCAGGGTGTGTTTTTCGATACAGTAGGAGTAGCTATAGTGCCGAGTTTTTACCGGCCACCGGTTTACTGTTCCTGCTGTTGTTGCTACTTTTCGCAACCGCCGTTGTTTACGGTTGGGTTTCTGCGGGACCCCTACTAAGCCAGTGATAGGAGGCTCACCCCTACTTTTCAGGTGTGGCGGTTCTTCCTTGAGGTTCGAGGGTGCTGTACGGAGATTTTTAGTTGCCAGCTCGCCGAGCCGAGTGTTCACACGGTGTTGGGTACATTTCCCTGCCTTAGACTGTACTTTTGTTGGACTGGACTCTATAGTTAGATTTTTTATTTATGTTTATTTTTGAATTATTCTACTTTATTTCCTATTTCTTTGTACCTCCACACTCCTTTTAGCCCTTTCGAGCCCTCGAGCTCGTAGGCGGCGAGCTAGGATTCGAATGGTATCGGGTTATTCCCGGTATCCAGATCTTGGGTCGTTACCAGGCCGAGTGTTCACTCGGTGTTGGGTACGTTTCCCTACCTTAGACTATACTTTTGTAGGACTAGACTCTATAGTTAGATTATTTATTTCTGTTAATTATTGAATTATCCTACTTTATTTCCTATTTCTTTGTACCTCCACACTCCTTTTAGCCCTTCCGAGCCCTCCGACTCGTGGGCGGCGGGTCAGGATTCGAATGGTATCTGGTTCTTCCCAGTATCTAGATCTTGGGTCGTTACACTCTTCCTCTAAAAGTAGGATGGGGAGGTCTTTGGCAGGTGGGATGGAAGCAGCCGAAGAGGGGTGCATCCAGAGCTGTGGGCTATGATAGGGTCGGGTTGGGGTAGGGAGTGGAAGATGGGATGGGTGAAGTCGGATTGGGGTAGGGTGTGAAAGATGGGATGTGTAGGGGAGTTTGGGTCGGCTAGGGTTGGGGGGTGTGTCCTTCATGGGGACGGGTAGAGGAGCAGAGGTGGGGACCGATTGGGTTTGTGATGAGTTGGTTGTGGTGATGGCTAGGTGGTAGGGTGCGGAGGTGGGGGTCGGGGTGGGGTAGGTAGGGAGCTATGGTGATTGAGCTATTAGGGTGGTCTTAGGCGGCCGAGTGGGAATGGGGGGGTCGTCGTGCTCCTTGGGCTATGGCTATCCGGCTAGGGGGGAGGGTCAGGGTGTATAGACCTTCCTAAGCTCGGTCTGCATTTCTTCCTAAGTGTCGACGGGCTCTTGCCTCCTAACCTCTCTTAAGCCCACAATGTGTCGCCAATTATCCCCAGCTTGATGCAAAAGCCTATTCTTGGTAAAATGGATTTTCATGGGACCAGACATAGGAGACCTCTTAAAGTGTTTGTCCATGACATTCTCCCACCCTAGGTACACACTAGGGCAGGACCCGTCAAAAGTAGGGGCTTCTAATTGGACAAGGTCCAAAAGGGGGTCGTTCGGATCCTCTCGGGGACTCCTATCATCACACCCATAATAAGGGTTCCACTTTTGGTCATATTGGTGGCCCGGGTTATAGACATCCCACTCAAAATCAGCCCATTGGGGCTGGGCCCTTTGATCATGGGCTCGAGGCTTGTGCTCATCTCCCATATTCCGGGTGCTAAGTTGGCTAGCTATGGTATCAAGTTTCCCAAGGATGTTTGTGAAGGTCCCCATGAGGGTGTTTTCTTGGCCTTAGAGACCACCCATCCTAGTGGTTAGGCCCTTTTGGGGTTCATGGTTAGAGTTGAAGAGGTTGGGCAGGCCGAGAGGGAGGACCAACTTGAGTAGACATGCCAAGGTGTGCGAATTGATAATGCACAGATGAGAAAATGATGACGCACGAGTGACTCTAATGCATATGCACCCTAGGACCAGACTTGTAGAGACAAGTCTAGAACTTGCTCTGATACCACTTGATGTGACACAACCAAGTGTGACATGGGATGACCCGACGCCCCTCGGACCTATCCTTGCAAGCACACTGACGAGTAATAACGGACCAATTTGGCGAGTTCACTCATGCGGTGCACACTCTCATCCGAAGGCAACTCGTGATGTGTCCCTGTGTTTTAATGATGTTAAAACTATGAGTCATACATATTGTTGATGATATTGTTGGCATTTCAAATGTGTTGTTGATCCATGAATTTCACATATCATTGAATCTCAAGTTTCATACATTTTTTTTGCTCCTTGAGTTTCATACGTTTTGATTCTTGAGATTCATATGTTGTTTTTGACAATCTTAATCAATGAAGATCCATGAGTTTTTGTGAGATCAGGATCGTTCTTGTTCAAAGAAATGGCCAATGAAGGAGCTAGAAGGTGCCTCGATGTAGCTTTGTTTAAGCTAGAAGGTGCCTTGACACAGCGTTGTTGAAACTAGAAGATGCCTTGATGCAGCTGTGTTGAAGCCTGAAGGATGCATCAACGCAGCTGTGCTGAAGCCAGAAGGCTGCCTCGACGCAACTATGCTAAAGCCAGAAGGCTACATCGACGCAGCTAGGTTGAAGCTAGAAGGTTGCATCGATGCAGCCTCTTTGAAGCTGGCAAGGGTGCTTTGTCCTTGAAGCTGGTGCCTCGATGCAACAATCCCCTGCATCGATGCAGCTCCATGAAGACTGGTAGAAGACGAAGCAAGCGTCAATGCAGCAGAACAACTATGTCAATGCAGCAATGGCTCCAGCAGCAGCAGTGGCCGGTGCAATGAAGGATGCGTCGACGCTACACCTCCGCTACGTCGATGCACTCAATGTAATTTCCGGAAGTGTCCTTTTCGTACTTGTATGAAAAATCAATTTCGGCCTAATAGTCCCATTCTAAATCATTGAAAGGGACATCCTTCGAAGGTACAAGGTTATGGAAGACCAGTTGGCAGAAAAGATTCTTACTTTCCAGCTTGATCAATGGCAAATCACCTAGAAAGTGTCATATTCTTCTGACCGATTCTGGCTCAAATGGTCGACCGAGCTGTGCCTCTTGGTCGACCGAAAACCTATAGAATGTAGAAACAAATGGAAAACAAGTTAGATTCACATTCAATGGCCCCATGTATAAGATGCATGATGTATATACATATAAAGCACAAGCACAATGTGAATGTGAACACTTTGAGGGCATGATTAACTTTAACTTAGGATCAAGATCATATGGCAATGCAATTTTGACCACATAAATGATCATAATGTAACCATATCTTCCAAGATTGATGTGAGCATTGAAAAATCAAGTATCATGGATCAAGATCATATAACCATGCATATATGCAATTTGAATGAACATCATGAAGTCAATTTTCATGAAGACTTGTATGAGCATCTCAAATTACAAACTCAATAGCCTCATGTGGAAAAAGCATGAAACACATTTATATCTTTAGTAACTCATGAAGAATATGAATGAGAACCCAAAATGTCTCAACCAAAAGTCAACTTCATAAGCCATGCATTTAAACATGTATGAGCATCATTCAAGATAAACTTACACCAAGATTGATGTAAAAGATTTGAACACCTTATGAGCCTCAATATACATGAGGAAACCATGAACCATAAACAAGGGTAGACCGCCAGAGAACATCGACCTCAGGCTACAGAGAAGAGAAAAACCAAGAGGAGACCAGTTCGAAAAAGAGAGGTTGAGAGGGGAAGAAGAAGAGAAGAAGGAGAAGAATTGTGTGAGGCTAGCTGTTGCAGACCCGAAAGCCTAAAGCACAAAGTCTCCATCCGGCACTCGTCGTCTTCATCGTGCAAGAAAGAGAGGAGCCCATGGAGCTGCTTGCGAAGGTCGAAGCAAGTTGCTGTAAAGGTGGTGTCTGTGCAAAGGAAGAGCTAGTTGCAGCAAGGAGAGGCTTTGGTGAAGGGAACCTAAGCTACGAAGGCCAAGCTGCTGAACGAGAAGTGAGCAAGCTGCAACCTTGAAGTCTGAAGCCAGACACCTTCATCCTACCCTCTTTATCTTGCCAGAAGGATAGCATCAGCTCTAGCTTCCTGTGAAGGAGAACCTACTCTCCTAGGAGGCACTCCATCTGGAAGAAGTGTAGACTGCCATCCAGATTCCAGACAGGGCCATTTTCGTTCTGCTCGAGAACTCCATTTCCTATCTAGGTTTTGTTTTATGTTATCTCTTTTTTTTCAGTTTGAACCCTTTTCCATTGCTCCTTGAACTGTCCCTACAAGGTGTTGTAGGAAGACAGACGGAGGGTGCTCCAGTATGTGGTTTCAGTTCCTACCTGGTACTATAGGAAGATAGACAGAAGGTGTTTCTATTCTGTAGTTGGCCTTGTGGGCCCGTAAGCTGTGTGTCAGCGTGTTTAGTGCAGTTGCACTAGGGAAGCCTCACTCAGTTGAGTGAGGGGTGGACATAGGGCTATGGGTTGAGTCCGAACCACCTTAAAAATCTTGTTTTGTGTGGCTTGCTTGTGTGTGTGCCCTGCGGTAGATGCATGCTTAGGCCGTTTACATATCTTACATTGCTTCTACTGCTTGTGGGTCTTCATGTGCGTTAGCATCTCTTATATTTCGCTGCGTTTATTATGAAAAGGGGGGCTGATCTATTCACCCCTCCCCTCTAGATCCATCATTCCCACACAACACGTGGTATCAGAGCCAATCTCTCATGCAAAGGTCCAACGACCTTGAGAAGAACGGTGGAATGGCAACAAAGGATCAGACACCTGAGGGTCATTCTATTAATAGGTCACCTTTCTTTACTAGATCTAACTATCCTTATTGGAAAAATCGCATGTAGGTGTTCATCCGAGCACAAGACCATGAGATCTGGCGAGTGGTGAGCAAAGGTCCCTACGAGCTACCTGAGGATGAAGAGACTTGGACCCGTGAACAGATAAGAAAGTCTACAACCAACTGGGGTGCCAAGCACATAATGCAGTGCTCTCTATAGCCGGTGGAGTTCTCAAGAGTGTCTACATGTACCACTACCAAAGAGATGCAAGATATGTTAGAGGTAATTTATGAAGGCATAGCTCAGGTACGTGAGACTAAGGCCAACGTACTCATTACTGAATATGAAATGTTTAGGATGAAGCCTGAAGAATCTATTTCAGATATGTATACTCTACTATCTCTGCTCACTAACAGTCTAACTGATTTAAGAAAGACTTATTCAGAGCAGGACATAGTGAGAAAAATTCTAAGGTCACTAACCCCGGCCTGGCACACAAAGGCAACTGTTGTAGAAGAGTCAAAACATCTCTCAACAACCAAGGTGGATGAACTCATAGGGTCCCTTATAACCTATGAGATAAACTTGAAGAACAGGGAGGTTGAGGTAAGTAAGAAAAAGCCTCTAGCTCTAAAGGCTGGACCTAGCACTCAAGCTACTTCCGGGGAAGGTGAGACCTCTTGCAGTGAGCAAGATGAAGATGATGTGACCATGCCCACTCGTAAGTTTAGAAAGTTTTTAAAAGGGGAAGGTAAATGCTTCTAAAAATGGAAGCCTCGGGTAAAGAAAGCTTTCAAATCTAAACCTAAAAATTTAAAGAAAATTGACAGAGTTGTTTGTTATTCTTACAATAAACCAGGGCATATTAGAACTGAGTGCCCCGAAAGAGTGAAGAAAAGTTCAACAAAATGGAAAGGGAAAAAGAAGAACAAAGCTATGGTATGTACATGGAGTGATAAAGATGAAGAGAAGGATGGAACAAGCTCCTCAGAGGATGAAGCTGAAGACATTTGCCTTATGGCAAATGAGGATGAAGAATCTGAGGTACATTCTACTTTTGAGAATTTTTCTGCTAGTGATTGGGAAGAAGCCTATATTGAGCGAATGGATAAGTATGACATGTACAAATAGGAAAAAAAGCACTAAAAAAGAAAATCAACTTAATTGTGCATGATCATAGCATGAATGATAAATTTGTCTCCCTGGAATCTAAAATTGAAGATTTAAAGAAAGAAATTGAAAATTTGGAAAATGGAAGAAAAGAAATGGCTGACTTAGAGGTTGAAAATGAAGACTTAAGAAATGAAATTGACAGTTTGAAACTTAAGATGCAAAGTTATGAAAGTGACAGCAAACTGAGTAATGAGAAATATGAAGCTGTCAAATAAGTCAATTCTCAACTTCTTGAAAATGTTGAAAACTTGCAAAAAGAATTGAATGACAAACAACAATCTTTAGAAAAGTTTATAGATGGCAGGGAAAACGTAGATGCATTGCTAGGTACAAAAATGAATTTCAACAAGGAAGGTTTGGGTTTTAATCTCACAAATAAAAAGCAAATTGGTTTAAAAACTGTCACTTTTGTATCCTCTGCAAGTGCTTCAAGTTCCAACCCTAAACCTGTTCAAAACAAAGGAAAAGAAAGGGTGAGAGAACCTGTGAAAAAAAACCCTATAATTCCCAAAAAATCTCCTAAAAAATCCCAGCCAAAACACCAGAAATCTAAATCCAAGCCAGCCTACACCAAGGCTAGAAGTGGTCAGAAATGGAGTACAGGTCTACACCATCCTCAGCAAGGGTCAAGGCATCCCTGGTCGACATATAGTTAGGTGGGTAGAAACTCATCTATGCATCGACGCACAGATTACAGGAGGTCGACGCAACCATCAAACAGAAGCTGTTATAACTTTGGTTTTCTGGGTACAGGTCGACGTAGTCAGGTAGATAGGTCGATGCAGTCATATGGTTGGCCCTACTATAGGTCATTCACATACAATCCTAATACTTATAGACATGGTCCGACCTATTACCCTATGAACCACCACAATTTCTATCAGCCAAGGACAAACTATAGGAACCAGAAACAACCCTTCACAAACTTCTATCAAAAACCAAAGGGTAACAAGGTTCCTAAACAGAAAAGTAAAATGAAAATAGAAATCAAAGATAGAATGATGGGGACATCGAAGCAAGACCGTCCACATTTTGTTTGCATTTATGCCCTTTCATATTTGTATGTATACCTTTGTGTCATATGGGTACGCAATTGTAAGTCTTAGTGGGTTTATATGCAAAATTCCAGTAGGTCCAAGCAAGGGGGCCCCCAGCCCTTTCCCATTGGTCCACCTAGGCCATGTGGGGCTGGTCAAACCATCCTAGGTGGCCATCTAGAAGGTTTGAATGTCAAATGACACATGGGTAGACAAAGGGATTAAATTTTCAAAGGTAGGTTACCTACCTTTCAAACTTGTCCCCCCCTTGGTCAAGGGGGCGCCCCCCTCCCTTTTTTACATTTTATTTTTTGTAAAATTTGATTAGAACAAATTAGTTCTAAACCCTAGATCTAGGGGCATTACAGATCTTTTTCCATTTATTATATATAGCATGTATTTCTCATTTTGTTGAATTAATGAAGAGAAAAATTGTTGAATGCCCAAGAGCAAACTTGCGACCCTCCCCTCTCTCCCTTGTGTTCTTCCTCCTCCTCTGCATTTCTAGAGTGGTATCCCTTATATCCCCTCCCCTCTACCTCAGGTTTTGATCTGTGCCGCCGCCGCCGCCGTTCGTGCCGCCATCGAGCCGCCACGAAGCCATCGTAGGAGTTTTGTCCACTCAGGACAGCAGCATCTCCCACGAATTTCTGCTCACACCTCCGAGATCTTCTGAATCCCTAATTTTCAGGGTGTGTTCCAGATGTTTCCCCCATCTTCCAGAAAAATTGGTTTGGCCTCTAGATCCCTTTTTGTATTTTTCCATTTTCGTTCATCATCTCCTTCCAATTCTGTCAACTTTCTGTTCACTATTACAACCAGCTGAAGAACACCTTCTTCGAACCCCTTTTTGATTTTTCCAATAGTCCATAATTTTATTGGAGATTGTGTCCACATTCCCCTATCACCACGAATGTTCTTGATTTTTTTTCAGCCCTCCACATATTTTATAAAATTCACCCACATTCCCAAATCTGTTCTATCTACCTCAGTCCAGATCCGACCCTTCGCCAATATAAACTCTCTAGAAAATCCAAACCTCCATAATTTCCAGATCTAAAAATATCCCTGGTTTCCTATCTTGATCCCCTACAGCTTTTATGAAGAAGCCAACTTTAGATTCGGTCAATGCCAATTTATAGGAAAATCAGTTTCTACCTGAGCAGAACTCAAACGGGGAACACAGCCTTCAAAATTCATCCACCAGAAATACAGAGCTGGTGATTTTTCTAGGATCCCAAAGGGTCAAATCCCTTCGAAGCATCTTTCCAACGGCACCAGTTTCGTCACATTCCGACATCGGTGCTGGTTGCAGCAAGCGATCTCGTAGGGTCGCGCGCCTGAAAATAGAACTTGTAGGTCCGTGGCCGTAAAGTCCGGCGAGTGACAATCGGAGCCGCCCGGCCTCCGACCGGTGGTCCAGCGTGTCATCATCTCAGGGAGCGTCCCTCCAAGCATCCCCACTATAGCGGTGCCGCCCGGTCCCACACGGCCCCTCCGACCAGTACGTGGGCCCCATGATAGCGAGTACGTGTGCTGCCAAAACGTCATAAGAAGCTACCCGTCAACCCGAGATCAGTCCTCCCGGACCCACTTGTGTAGCCCTTTACCTCCCTGCGTGGAGTGGGCGATATTTCATTGCTGTCACTATTGTGTAATATTTGTTCCGGGAGTACGAGATCGGCCGGGATCGTCTTCCCCATGCCGAGAGCGTGGAGGTATCGTGTTCGCTCCCTTGACTCGGCATTTTTGCTTTATTCATATATGCTTTATATGCCGCTGCTAGAGAGCATGTGTTAGGGCCGTTAGCTCGTTATCTTATTATTCATCGCTGCTGCGAGAGAGAGTGAAACCGTCTCGTGACCCGATCCGGGCACGAAAGTGCGAATTGACCACCCTAGCTCTTGCCGGTTTCTCAACCGTGCACGTCCGATGCTTCCCTCGTTAAGGGACGATGGCGAGCTTACTTAGAGTCTGAGGATCGCATATCCATTCGGAGTCAAGTCCGTGGTCCGTCCCGCATCATAGAAACTCTCTATCAAGCAAGGAAATAAAAAATTTGAAGAAAATTAGGTTTCCTAAATCTATTTTATCTTGCTTTGCTGAAATGAAAGGTTTATTGGGACCCAATTGTCCTTGGATTCTAAACACTATTACTTAATTCCTTGTGTAGGAGTGTCTTGCAGTCGTGCATAATCGATGGTACCTGGATAGTGGCTGCTCAAGACACATGACTGGGGACAGAATAAAATTATGTCTCTTAGTGGAGAAAGAAGCCGGGCATGTAACCTTTGGAGAGAATAATAAAGGAAAAATCATTGGTTCAGGTAAAGTTGGTAAGAACCTCTCCAATTCTATCGAAAATATTTTGTTAGTTGAAGGTCTAGAATATAATCTTTTGAGCATAAGTCAATTGTGTGATAAAGGACATAGAGTAGTGTTTGACTCTTCTGAATGTAAAATTTTGGAACCAAATTCTAAAGAAACAAAGTTTTCTGGTAAAAGAGTCAACAATGTGTACATGATTAACCAAGATGATCCAGCCCACTTAAATCTTTGTCTTGCTGCACCAAAATCTAATCTTGCATGTTTATGGCATCGTAGACTAGGACATGATAGCTACAATGTCTTACATATACTTTTGAAGCATTCAATAGTAAAAGGTTTACCTAAACTCTCTTTCAAACAGAATGATAAAATCTGTGAGGCATGCACCATAGGAAAACAAACTAGAAAATCATTCAAAAGCCGAATTGAAAGTCTAGCATCTAAACCACTTGAACTAATCCACATGGACTTGTTTGGTCCAATAAGAACTGCTAGCTTAAGTGGTAATAGATATGGCTATGTCCTAGTAGATGATTTCTCTAGGTTTACATGGGTGTTCTTCCTCACACGTAAAAATGATGCTTTTGATGAGTTTCAGGCACTTTACATGAGGGTGAAGCAAGATGGTGAGTTCAAAATTTCCAACATACTTTCAGATCATGGTGGTGAATTCGACAATGCTGATTTTGATAATCTTTGTAGGGCTGAAGAAATAAATCGTAGGTTTTCATCACTAAGAACCCCTGAACAAAATGGGGTGGTTGAAAGGAGAAATCGAACACTCGTAGAAATGGATAGAACTATACTATCTGGAAAGCAACTACCAAGGATGTTTTGGGCAGAAGCGATAAACACTGCTTGTTACATCATCAACCGCTCTATGGTAAGGCCATTCACAAAAATGACTCCTTATGAGTTGCTCAAAGGTAAAAAGACATCTCTATCTCACATGAAAGTATTTGGCTCAAAGTGTTTTGTTTATAATAATGATAAAAGAGATTTAGACAAGTTTGAGCCCAAGAGTGATGAAGGCATATTTCTTGGATATTCTGATAGGTCCAGGGCTTATAGAATCTATATTCTCAAAAGTTTAACTGTGGAAGAGTCACCCCATGTCACATTTGATGAAACTAATGTGATGCGGGACGGACACGCGACTCGACTCCAAATGGGTATGCGACCCTCGGACTCTAAGCAAGCTCGCGATCGTCCCTTTTCGAGGGAAGCGTACGGACGTGCGCAGTTGAGAAACCGGCAGTGAGCTAGGGTGGTCAATTCTCTCTTGTGCCCGGATCGGATCACAGGACGGTCGCGCTCTCTCTCGCAGCAGCGGTAATGTAATAATATGAAGCGAGCTAATTACCCTATTGTCACGCCCCGAGCCTTTATTACAGCGGAAGACTCGCTCGGGGAGCGCAAACAGCCGGCATTGTAAGCCTCTTGCAAACAAGAATAACCAGAGCGCGAGACAATCACACATATAAATACAATTGCACAGAATTTAATCAAACTTCAACTTTATTTCATAATGCTTAATATTCAAGATACAATCACTAATCTGATCTTTATTCTACTAGACTCAAGAAATAGAAAAATTACATTGACTCAATCTAGACATGATAACTTCCTAAGTCTTCACTCGTAGCTTTACAAAACTTTCACTCACTTCCGGACCCGCTACTAGTATAGCCCGAATCTGAATCCGAACTACTTCCATCTCCTGAAAAATATTGGAAATAGGTAATGAGTACACTTGCCCAGTAGGTATCTTCGCATCAACATGAAGGCACTATTAAAGTAATTAACAATTTTGCTTTAAAGAATAAGGTAAAATCATGCGAATGCGAATCAATCACGCAGTTAAACCAAAGTAACAAGATAAGATAGAATGATCAAGAATGAGCTAGCAAGAATGTAATATGAACATGATCTTTGGCCTTTTTCGAGCAAGCATGTAACAAGAATGTACGATCAAGCCACATTTTCATTACACTAGTCTCTTTTGAGTACATAGTTCGTGAATTTCTGTGGAATAACAAGCAAGAATGTCATGTTCAAGAATGTCATGTCGTGTCGTATCATATCATGGATCTTCACTTATTTATAGAAATAGTACTCCTAGCGCAATGCGACGCCAGTAGCATCATACCCCATGGTTTATAAAATAGTATGTTTCTGGCAATCAGCCGAGGGGACTAGCATAGAGCCCCTGAACACAATCAGTGCTCGATCATATCTTCAGTTATAAATTAAGCTACTTCCACGCAATATATCAGTAAAGTATGGCCAAGAATATAGAAATTCCAACAGTTCCATGATAACTAGAATCAATGAATGAATGCTTCGATGCAAGGATGAGTCAAGAAAATGACTTAAATAATGTCATGCTTTTAGAAATAAATCGACAGCATAACTGTCATGCCCCGTACTCTATACCGTCGAGGTATCGTCCGCTTTGGCCTATCGGCCTCACGGTTTTATCCCTTTCTAACAGTGATCAGCTCCAGAATGGGGGACTTCCCGAGCAGGTCACCAATCCCGGTACTGCTCCCCATTAAGCTCGCTTAACTTCGGAGTTCTTTACAGGAACTGAGCCGATACTTGAAAAGGCGGCTCGGTGATATAGAGTACAACTTAGCTATATTTGAGGGTGTTACAATCTACCCCTCTTATATAGGCGACGTCCTCGTCGCTGGGCACATATAGCACGCAATCAAGCAATCAAGCATTCAAGCCCCCAGGCAGGTGGGACTCTAGAGGTGGCCCCTACAGGCTCAAGAGGTGGCTCCCACTATGTAGCACTTTGCTCCATTACGGACTCAAGAGGTGGCTCCCATAGCGTAGCACTTTACCCTGCATGGCACTTAGTTCCCACACTTCCGGCTGGGGTATAGCTCTGATACCACAAAAATTGTCACGCCCCGAGCGCGGAAGATACCCGGAGACGCGTGACGAGTTTATATCAATCATGTCAATCAGAGTGGTTGTGTATTCGACACAAAGACAGAGATGCGCAAAATAGCAAGATAACCCAATCATTTATTTCATAATAGACTATTACAAATCCAATACTCTGTTTAATAAAAAGGAAAAGAATACACATTTGACTCAAGAAACTATAGAAAAGACTAGATGACACTTGAGCAGCTCTATCACTTTCACTCTTGACCATTCCCATCCGATTGACTTCCATCGTCGTCGGACTTACCTGAAAAGTAAAAAGTGACAAACGGAATGAGCGAACGCTCAGTAGGAAATTATATCTCAAGTACTAGCAAGGGGTTTAAGTGATTACATTTTTTATGAATGCAATAAAGCTATGCATGCTCGCATAAAACGACAAGATAGAGAGAATGTAATATCAAGGAAATAAGATGGACTAATCATGAACTTTCAACAAGATAACAAGTTTATTCAAGATATTCAAGCAAGTACGTTTAACAAGTCATGTCAAGAACTTTGGCTATCATATATCAAGCAAGTAAATTATCCTTTTTCGGGCCACGCATTTCATGTCAAGTCAAGTACGATTCAAGTACAAGATGTGTGTGGAATGTCCAATCAAGCAAGTCAAGTACTCGATATAATGCCAGATACCTTATCATTTTAACTCCCATGGGCACAAGTACTTTCGGGTGCTCCTCCCAGGACAAGATCGGGCCCTATATGCGCAGGCATTTATCATGTATTTTGACATCCACTCTTGTTTATAGCCAACATAGAATTTCAATAATCAAGCTTGTAGACACGTACGACAACTTTGATAGAATTGAGTCCAAAATATGACAAAGGACATAGATTGGCGATAATAATGGTATAATCACGATTATCGATGAAACTAGGTGGAATTAGGTTCCCTTAACTTAGGTACCATGACAAATCGATATGGACATTCTATATATAGAATTGAGGTCCACATGAACAGTATATCAAAGGTAAGATACCCTCATTCTTATCATAGAATTGAGGTTTACAAGAATGACATGATATGGCATGATATCATCATCCCATTAAGAATTTCTTATGATATACTCTTTGTATAATCATAAGGGCCGGTATCCCATGTTTCTTTAGAGTGACATGGCATCAATGGTGTAATGGGTTTTTAGGGTACAACCAGCTTAGTCGGTCTTGAGGGAATCCAAGGCTACGAGGAGTCTTACGGAGGTCTCTATGACTAACTCGCTAGTCCAAAGGAACGGAATGTCCAATGGAGAGCTTGTATGTCAATGAGAGTTGAGTGTGATCGATAAAACAATCGTGAAGCGTGGGACTATACTCACGGAGTGGAGAATAGTGCCGATATATATGTATATGTATAATATGAAACCATCGGTTAACAGAACCAGGATAAAAAATCATTTTACAGTAAAATAACGACTTAAGTAAGGTCGTTTATCAAGTAATTTAACGCCTAACAGAAGGGCGTTTACAATGTTTCCATTTTGGCAGAATTTTCAATAATTCAGAAATTTATCTAAAACACGCCCTGGACAGGGGCATTTCTTTGCAATGAGACGACTACAGTAGCAGGCGTCTTTTTATTTACAATATTTTACAGAACATATTTATTTTCAGAAATTATCCAAAACGCGCCCTTGGCAGGGGCGTTAATCATTAAATTCTTATTTTTATAGAATATATTTTTCAGGATTTTAACAGAAACGCGCCCTATTAAGGGGCGTTACTTTTCAATTCACGCCCTGTGATGGGGCGTTAACACATGGAAAACGACCTAGTCTAGGTCGTGAATTAAAGAAATATCAGGAATTTACAGGATCATCAAAATTTACACGATAATCAAGGATAACAATCATATAGTCATGACAGGAAAATTGGCAGGAATTCAGATGCAGTATATTAGATTTGATGTTTCATGTTTATTGACTTTTAACCGTTAACAATTATTGATTTCATGTACTTTCATGGATAATCAGTTCTCAAGATAGGTGATTAACATTTACATGAAATTAACGCCTGTGTACAGGGCGTCAAATATGAAATTGACGACCTGGGCAGGGTCGTGTCTTGTAAATTAGCGCCATTGACCGGGGCGTCTCTTTCAAAATATTGCAGAAACGTATTAAAACTATAATAAACCAAATGCATGTCATGCTTATATATATGTATATCTTGCATTTTGTTTGGGCTACAGTGACTTGAGAAAATCCTACCTTGATAGTTTGATCGAGGAGAAGCCTAAAACTCTGAAGCTTCAACTGCAACTCAAGAACAGTATTAGCAACAGCAAGAACAAGAACAATCGTTCTTCAGAAATCTTCACTCTACCGTCAACCTGTAGAGGGAAAGGAAGGAAGGAAGATGAAGATACTAATAATCTTCACAGATATAACCGAAGTTAGGAAAACGATGAAGAACATCACCTTGTTCTTTACGTACGCACTGGATCCCTTCACCTGTATTAGAGGAAAGAAGAGGAAGGACCTATTAGTTCTTCATGAACTACGTTCATAAGAAAAAAGAAACAGAAGAAGAAGAACTTGATGTTCTTCACGTACCTTGCAGATTCCGAATGCCAAATAGCGTTGAAGGGTTCGAGCAGTAGATTATTTATAGGGATTTAGGGGGTCCTATTAGGGCTAGAGTTTTATTGGGAGTAATATATCCCTAATAGAGTCCTTGCCCTAGTAAACACTTACTAGATTAACATAATCCTTCCCTGGATAAGCTCCCGTGTCGAACAGAACTCGAATGGAATTAACGACTTTGGTCAGGGAGTCGATTCTTGAATTGACGACCTGGTTCAGGTCGTTTCTTAAGAAGCGCCTGATATGAAGGCGTTCTTTGTTTTAAAACACACCCAAGCTAGGGGCGTTTCTTGGCCTTACCCTTTTTGACGTTGGAATTTGACGCCGTTTGGTGAGGGCGTCACTTCTTGAGTCACGCCTTAACTAGAGGCGTTTATAATTTAAATAGCGCCTTGATCTGAGGCGTTATTTTATATTGTTTTACTTATCTAATTATTTGATTTATTTTAAAATATTTATTGTTATTAATATTTTATCAGGGTTGCTACAATAACGGTATTTTTCTTAACTTCCTTTCATTTCATTAAGTCTATTAAGTAATATGATAAGTTCTAGATCATCAAGGTTTGTCTAGAATCATTGAAATATCAACCCTTGGTCAAACCTTGGGTTAACATAAACAAGCTATGTGACGGTCGTTTACTGGGCCGTTACATTATGTAACATGCCAGTAATGGGCCGTTACAGTGATCCGAGTCCAGAAAGATAAAAATAGACCTAGAGGAATGTGACGGTCGAGCAGTGGGCCGTTACATGTGCTTGATGGTCCAGTGCAAGGCCGTTACATTACTAGAATCAAACAATGATAGTGTGTTCTCTTTAATGGGCTTTCAATGGTACAACCAACTCGGCGTCCTAGTGAGAATCCCAGGCTCGCGGAGAATTACGGAGGCCTTGAAACAATGATTTCCTAGTCTATTGGAAGGAATATACAATAGAGAGGTCCTCATGTCCAAGATTGTGTTCCTATAGTGCAAAGTGTGAACTTAATGGTCAACATACCGCAGTATGTGCCATGTACTTATAGAATTGACTCTATTGACAGAGAGAGATATGTATAATCAGTGTAAAAATCATGATGGTAAACTCCGTCAATACAACGTTAAAAAGAGTCATGCTTTATAATACAAAACTATAGGATTTGGCTTCATGAAATTAACATAACTTAAAGTAAAAGTGAGATACCAAAACATGCAATAACTGTCATGAATGTTTAAACAATCTCAAAATCATAGGCTTAACAAATAAGTAAAATTGGCAAACCATATTCTGTCTAGGGTTGCCAGATCATAGACTCTGACGGTCTGGAGGTGGGGCGTCACAGTGAACGTGACGGTCAGGATCCAGCCGTTATATGAACGTAACGCGTCTGTTCTAGTGCGTTAGAGACAACAGTGAAATTCAAATACCACAGAGTGTGTAACGGTCTGTCGTAGTGCTGTTACATGAGTGTGACGGTCCTACACTGATGCGTTACAATATCCGCTAACAGAACACTAGATGAAATATAAAGAGATCGATTCATATCATGTCTATAATTAAAATACCATGAATCTCTAGACATGATAACGTAGTGTAGGCCAACTATATGCATAGGTATCATTGAATTAGACAAGACATATATTTTTAGCATATACAATTAAGGCTAAGGGATGCATGCAATGCATAGGACTTGTAAAACATGAAATCAATGATCTATAATGCATAGAAAACACTTGAACCAGAAGGCTTTTAGTCCTATCAAGTTGTTTGGCATTCATGAGATAACCTACCTCTTTACTTAGGTTGTAGCTTCTGAATTCGTTTGAGAATCTTGCCCTAGATTTCCTTCTTCTGTGACTTTTCCAGCAACTTCCTTAGGTTCGAACTCCACGACCTCTTGACCTAAAGATGTGAAATTTGGAGGGGAGTTAGTCTAAAGTATTGTAAGCAAATACTTCTAAAGAACTTACCTGAGATAATGACTCCTTACCTTGATTCTTTACCTCCCAAAAGTAAGGGTCGAACAGTTCAGAACTATGCCCTATTTATAGAGTTTAGACTAGGGTTTGAGGATTAGATCAATTTTAGAGTCCTTATTTCATCAAATCCTAATCCCTAAGAGTCCTTAGCAATATTACAATCCTTCCCAAGTCGATCCCTAGTGGATAAGGGTCCAAAAGTTTGATCTTTGCACTTGTTCTTTCCTTTACGGAACTAACAGGCTGTAACGGTTTGAGGCCTACGCGTTAGAGTCTTGTAACGGTCTCGCGATAGACCGTTACATTACTCGTTCCCAGAGTTCAGAAGAAATCAAACTCTTTAATTTTCTAGATTTATAGAGTAACGGTCGAGCTCCTATGCGTTACATGTCTGTGACGGTCGCCCAATGGACCGTTACAGTCAACATGGATAGAGTTAAAACTCTATTGTTCATTATCCGTGTAATTATCTTATGTAATTAGTATTTATCTTTAATATCCATGGATAGGCTTAAATACCTTCTAGAATATGGGCCAACTTAATGGGCCTGGTCCTAAAACCTCTTTTGATTTGTTTAAATAGGCTAGGTTAATTATTTCAACATAATTGGGCCCTATATTGATTAATAAATTCAAATTAGTCCATTTAATTGCTAATAATGCTAGAAAAATATTAAATAAATTCTGGGGCACTACACCCTCTCCCACTTAGAAAGAATTTGGTCCCCAAATTCAATACATGGATTTGTGGAGAGTGTACTTACAGTCAAATAATTCCAGGAATCTTTTGTTCATAGCTGATTCGGTTTCCCATGTTACTTCATAAGGCCATGCTTTCTTCCATTGAATCTTAGCCATATGGATAACCTTGTTTCTAAGTTGTCGCGCTTCTCGTTCCAGAATCTTTATTGGCGTTTGTTCATAAGTCAAGTCCTTCTGAATCTCTATATTGTCATAAGTGATAATGTGATCTAGATCATACACGTACTTCTTTAGCATAGAGACGTGAAATACGTCATGGACTCCTGCTAATTGTGGTGGTAAAGCCAATCTATAAGCCACTTCACCAATCCTCTCGAGAATTTCAAATGGGCCAACGAATCTAGGAGTTAGCTTTCCTTTAATGCCAAATCTTCGAATACCACGACCCGGAGAAACCTTTAGATATATATGTTCTCCTACTTGAAACTCAAAGTCACGTCTTCGATTGTCAGCATAAGACTTTTGCCTATCTTGTGCCATTTTCATTCTTTCCTGGATGAGCTTGACTTTCTCCGTAGAATCTCTGATAAGGTCAGGGCCTAGAAATTGCCTTTCCCCTATTTCATTCCAACATATTGGTGATCGACAACTTTTACCATATAGAGCTTCAAAAGGTGCCATTTGTATGCTTGCTTGATAACTGTTGTTATTTGCAAATTCCACCAGAGGCAAGTGATCATGCCAACTTCCTCCAAAATCAATGACACAAGCACTAAGCATGTCTTCTACCACTGATTTGTCCTTTCCGTCTGACCATCAGTTTATGGATGAAAGGCCGTGCTAAAATTTAATCTGGTCCCTAATGAATGTTGTAAACCTTTCCAGAACTGTGATGTAAATCGAGGATCTCTATCTGATACAATAGTGACGGGAACCACATGTAATTTGACAATTTCCTTTATGTATAATGCTGCTAGAATATCCACAGACCATCGACTCTTAATTGGTATGAAATGTGCAGATTTAGTCAATCGATCTATGATTACCCATATGCCATCGTGTCCACCTCTTGTCTTAGGTAATCCCATGATAAAGTCCATTCCTATGCTCTCCCATTTCCATTCGGGAATACTTAGGGGATGTAATTTACCCGCGGGTCTGAAATGTTCCGCCTTAACTTGTTGACATGTGAGACATCGAGACACGAAGTCAGCTACTTCTCTCTTCATATTGGGCCCCCAAAAGTTTCTTTTGAGATCCTGATATATTTTTGTACCTCCTGGATGAATGGTATACTTTGATTTGTGTGCCTCTTCTAAGATCAATTTCTTTGTATCTACATGATCGGGTATACACATTCGGCCCTTGAATAGCAATCTTCCATCTTCGGAAATAGAAAAATCCGGTCGTTGTTCTATATTGGCCTTAATTTCCAGTAAAACTGGGTCATCCTCTTGTAACTTGGCCAAATCCTTAATCAATGTAGGTTGAGCTCGGATATTTGCTATGAAGCAATCTTCTCCCTTAATGTCAACATCTAAATTTAACTGAGCAAATTGGGAAACAAGGTTAGTCATACTAATCATGAGACTTGATAACATACCCATTGGTTTCCTGCTGAGTGCATCCGCTACAGCATTTGCCTTGCCAGGGTGATATTAAATAGCGAAATCAAAGTCCTTGAGATGTTCTAACCACCTCCTTTGCCTCATATTAAGCTCCTTCTGAGAAAATAAATATTTCAAACTCTTGTGGTCTGAATAGATCGTAAATGTTTCTCCATAAAGATAATGACGCCAAATTTTCAAGGCAAAAATAACTGCTGCCAATTCTAAATCGTGTACAGGATAATTTTCTTCATGACGCTTCAATTGTCTCGAAGAATAGCAAATCACTTTTCCATTCTGCATAAGGACACATCCTAAACCAATTCCAGATGCATCCGTATATACTTCAAATCCAACACCCTCTATTGGTAGTGACAAAACAAGGGCTATTCTAAGATGATTCTTAAGACTTTGAAAACTCTTTTCACAGTCCTTCGACCAGACAAAAGGATTTTCTTTTCTAGTAAGTCTAGTTAAAGGAACCGCGATCTTTGAGAAGTCCTTTATGAATCTTCTATAATAACCAGCTAGACCCAAAAAGCTTCTGACTTCGGATACAGTCGTTGGCCGACTCCAATCTCTGACAGCTTCTACCTTAGAAGGATCTACAATAATACCTTCTTTTGAAATAATGTGGCCTAGGAATGAGACTTCCTTGAGCCAGAATTCACACTTATTGAGTTTGGCATATAGCTTGTGTTCTCTAAGTGTTTGCAAGGCTATCCTTAGATGTTCTTCATGTTCTTCTTTAGTCTTGGAGTATATCAGGATATCATCGATGAAGACGACGATGAACTGGTCTAAATATGGCTGGAAGACACTATTCATAAGTTGCATAAATGCTGCTGGGGCATTAGTTAACCCGAACGGCATCACCACGAATTCATAGTCGCCATAACGACTTCGAAAAGCCGATTTAAAAATGTCCTCTTCTTTGATTCTAAGCTGATGATAACCTGACCTAAGGTCAATCTTAGAGAAGTACTCTGCTCCCGAAAGCTGATCGAAGAGCTCATCAATACGCGGCAATGGATATTTGTTCTTGATTGTAAGTTGATTCAATCGCCAGTAATTGATGCATAGCCTGAGAGAACCATCTTTCTTCTTGACAAATAGCACAGGCGCACCCCAAGGGGATGTGCTAGGTCTGATAAAACCCTTGTCTAGTAGTTCATGTAATTGTCTTTTGAATTCTTTGAGTTCCGTGGGGGACATCCTGTAAGGGGCAATGAAAATAGGTGTCGCACCAGGAATGAGTTCAATGGTAAAGTTTACTTCCCTCTCGGGCGGTAAATTAGGTAGTTCAGATGGGAACACGTATGGGAACTCATTTGCAATAGGAATGTTTGCTAGGACAATTTCCTTAGTTTCGGTAACAACGACTAAAGCAAGAAAAGCTTCACATCCTTACGAGATAAGTTTGCAAGCGTGAAGAGAAGATATAATGGTGGGATGCTTCTTGTATTTGATGCCAAAAAAGGAAAATCTTGGAAGACCGGGCTTTCGAAAAGATATTATCATATTTCGGCAATTGATATAAGCATCAGGGTCTACAAGCCAATCAACCCCTAAAATGGCATCATAACACTTCATATCAAGGCATACTAAATTTGCGAGGAGATTGTGTCCTTCTACTACTACCTCGCAATCAGGATAATGCTTGGTAAGCTTAGTTCCAGGTCCTAACGGTGTAGTCATAATAAGATCTGAAGGTAGGGGAACTGATGCAATTGGTAAAGTTTTTACAAAAGTGGTGGAGATAAAAGAATGAGAAGCACCAGTATCAAATAGCACGAATGCAGGACGAGAACAGATTTGAAGAGTACCTTCCATAAGCCCGTCATTTAGATCCCTAGGCGCTTCTTCTTTGTCTATAACTGCATTGAGGCGAGCCTACCTCCTACGTCCTGCATTATTTGATTGATCTTTCATAAGGGGGCAATCTGGCACACGATGCTCCCTACTCCCACAACGCAAAAAAGCACCTAGGCGCTTCCAGCATTCTTCAGCCGAGTGGCCGAATTTCTCGCAAAAGGTGCATGCCGAGGCAACTTGCTCCTTCTCTTCTTTAACCTTTTTATTATTCTTTTGGGAACTTCCTCCGTTCCCGTTTCTCGATCTTTTCTTGTTATCACGGCTTTTGTAAGGTTACGTGATGCTAAACTTCTCCTTTTTATAATGCCGATCAGAGCACCATCTAGATTCTTCTCCTTTTCCTTTTAACCTTTCGACCTTCTCTAAGGTTCTCTCACATAAATACGCCCTTTGAACCATCTCCGCATAAGTGCGGATATTCTGTGTCCCTAGTTGCTGAATGAAACCGGGCCGTAACCCATCCATGAATCGGTTCGCCTTTACTAGTTCTGTATTGATAAGGTGTGGCGGATATGGTGCTAGTCTTAAAAACTGTAGCTCATACTCTGCTACTGACATCATCCCTTGACGAAGGGAGGCAAACTCCATGGCCTTCCTTTCCTTCACATGTTCGGAGAAATACTTGGCACAAAATAAAGTGAGAAAAGCATTCCATGTATGTGGCGCATCGGCTGGAGGTGCCAGAATTGATTTCCACCAAGTACGGGCGTCCTTATTTAATTGGAACGTTGCTAGACGGACTTTCTCCGGATCAGTGCATTGTATGACATCAAATATACGATTCATCTCATCGATCCAATTTTCTGCTTGATGGGAATCTACGCCGAGCATTAACTTTTATTTTTACATTTGAGTCCTTTTATTTACTTTTATATCCTTGGGAAAGTATATGTACAATTGTAAGGCTTTGTAAGCCAATGTGTCATTCCCTAGGATTGTGTGGGTTTTTATGCAAATGTGTAGTAGGTCCAGTTAGGGGGCCCCCTCCCCTTCCCCATTGGTCCACCTCATCCATGTGGGGCTGTTCAACAATCCTAGGTGGTCATCTAGAAGGTTTGAATGCTAATTGATCACATGGGAGACAAAGGGGTTAAAATTTCAAAGGTTGGCCACCTACCTTACCTACCTAGTCAAAGGAGTGCTCCATTCATATGTAATTTATTTTTTTTGAGTTTTGACCACATGGGGGAAGAAAATGACTTATTTCCCACGAAATTCCCAGCCCCACACCCCTTGCCATTTTCTATATAAGCCTATGTATAGTGTCATTAGAGATTAATGAAGAAATGAAGAGAAAATTGTTAGAAAATCAAGAGTGTTCTTGAGCCCCTCCTCTCTCCCTATGATTTTTCTCCTCCAACCTCCAGTTCTAGAGTGATTTCTATCTTCTATCCCCTCCCCTCTATCTCCGATGATCATCTGTGCCGCCGCCGCCACCGTCCGTGCCGCCATCACGCCGCCGCGGAGCCGCCTTCGGTGTTCTATCCATCCTAGATAGAGGCTTCTTGTCTGAATATCTTCTCTCTTCCACCTAAAGATCTCAAGCTGAAATTTTTATGGTGTGTTCTACCCTTGCATCCCCAGATCCACCTAAATTTTCACACCAAAATTCCATTGTTTAGTATTTTTATATTTTCGTCCAACCTATCATCCCAGATCTACCAGGTTTCTGTCTACAGTGATAGAACCTCTGAGTTCTCCCCCTCCGACCATCTTTTTGATTTATCCAAACCCTCCCACTTTTACTGGGAGTTCTGTCCATCACCCCCTACCTTCATAAATTTTCTTAATTTCTTATCAGCCTTCTATCTATTTTTAGAAATTCGTGTTCTTCCTCTGATACAGTGTTTCTAGTCAGATCCCAGATCTGACCACCCTCCACCTCCAAAATAAGAACAAATCACCACCACCTCCAAATCTAGATCCAAAAATAGTCCTGGTTTTCTTGTTTGATTTTCTACAACCTTGCTGAAGAACACATCTTCCAATTCGGACATCTACTTCACGGTCAAAGGTAATCAACAGGAAAGTTCTCTACAGATCTGAGTCTTCAGTTACTGTACAATAGCAGCATATAAAATTCGCCAACACAAAGTACAAATCTGGTGAATTTTTCTGAAGGCCACTAGATTGCAGTACTTCGAAGAAACTTTCCAACGGCTCTAATCTCGTCGCATTCCGACACCGGTGCTGATCGCAGCGTCCGTTCTCGCCGGAGCACGCGCTGAAATACAGAACCGGCAGATTTCCGATCGGTTTTTCCGACCGGTGCCGAACGGAGCCGTCCGGCGTCCGGCCGGCGAACCAGCGTGCCGCCAGCCCGGGGAGCACTTCTCCAAGTGTCTCCACTACAGCGGTACCACCGGGTCCCACACGGCCCCTCCGGACAGCACGTGGGCCCCACGGTCGTGAACACGCGTGTAGCCGAATCAACACACGAAGCTGCCCGTCAACCCGAATTCGGCCCTCCCGGGCCCATTTGTATAGCCCTTTACCTCCATGCGTGGAGTGGGCATGTTCCCATTGCTGTAATTATTGTGTGTTAAGTTTCCCGGGAGTATGAGTTTTCGGCCGGGTCCGTCGTCCCCACGCCGAGCGCGTGGAGGTATCGTTTTCGCTCCCTTCTCGACATTTTGCTTACTTCATATATATTTGTTTATGCCGCTGCTAGAGAGCATGTGTAGGGATATCTAGCTCGCTTTATCAATTCATTACCGCTGCTGCGAGAGAGTGCGAGACCGTCCCGTGACCCGATCCGGGCACGAAAGTGCGAGCCGACCACCCTAGCTCTTGCCGGTTTCTCAACTGCACACGTCCGACGCTTCCCTCGTTAAGGGACAGTCACGAGCTTGTCGTGTCCGTGTCTCGTCCCACATCAATTTGGTATCAGAGCGAGTTGAGTCTAGGGTGTCCAAAAGAAAAAAAAAGAGTGTCATTTACGACTAGTCATTAGTTGGTTTAAGTCGAGTCTAGGATCATCATATTTCTAAAACACAAAAAAAAGTGTCTTTTTGTATTTACATCCCTTTACTCGGTATATCAAAAGGTGTTGTCCGAACGTTAGGCTACGCCTATCGGGAAGGCCGCACACTTGCGCGAGTGACCTTTGGGTCAATTATCTCTGCCACGTACCAAGTCTTGGTTTACGTCTAGGGTCCTTAGTGTGCATGCATTCCAACTTTGCATTACTTAGGGTCGTGTCTAGTGTCTTGCCCAAATGGCCTTGCATATCCATTCCTAGGGATCCATTCCCGTATTTTGGCAACTATGGCCAACCCATGTTGACCCGTCCAAGGTGATAGGTCCGTGTCCGAGTACATTCGGGCATATCATAAGTATTGGTTGGAACATGGCTTGGGAGAGGAGAGCAACACAGCCGCATTTCAGTTCCGGAGAGTTTTGCGCCTTCACTTCTAATTAGAATGTCTTATCCGCAATGCATTCTCTCTAGCGGAATCCTATTCGGTCGCTCTAGTGGTCGAACCATTTGAGTCACACTTTTCTCGGTATGGTAGCTTTCGAAAAGCATCCACCTCCCAGCCGCCTACACCATGGCCTTCACCACTCGAGAGAGTTCCAATGTCATCCATCTCTATTTCTGAATTTGATTCAGAATCCTCTCATTTGGAACCACCAAGGCCCGAGCCACCCGTATTTCTAACGGGTACGCTTTTCATAGCCGAGCCGCTTCTTAGTTGGCTCAAGGATGGCTTGGTCCCACCTCCCTTCCCATCAATGGACCCCACACTACCACTAGTGTCAAGCAACTCATTTCATACCACCTTCCGGTCTCGTCACTATGTGGACACATTGGACGACCTTCTTAAAGGGTTAGACCGGCAATTGACCTTTACACATTTATTGGCCCGAGGCTTCGACCAACCCGCTAATCTTAGCTTCACCCATCCGGCCTATGAATCCATTACCTCCGAGTGCACCGTGGGTTGTGTCACCACGGAGATCCTCTTACTCCTTCCCTTACCGGCCGAGCCCGAATCCATACCCTTTTGTTCGAGGGAGGAATCATACTTCTTGCTTACGGTCCCCGTCCCACCCATCACAATGCAAGAAGGTGACTATCCACACCTTCAAAATATCTACACGTGGGACCGTGACTTGGGGGAGCCCACCACAAGGGGTCATACCTTCTTCGATCCCTTTGACCCATTCCTTAGTGGACCCCATGACCCACCTTATATAGTTCATTTCTTCAAGGGAGTCCACTATCACACTCCTACCCCACGGGCCGGGTCATTTACACCCACCAAGCCCGTCCACGATACAACAACATTCGGCCCTCCTAGCCCTCTCAAGTCCCCCAAATCCAAAGGGCTGTCCATGCATGATTGGGTCATACTTGGATGTTTAGGTGTTCCCCATACCACCCATCTCCGGTTACATAACATGCATGCATGGCACACATTCGGGTGTCCTGGTCCGCCGTCACCTATGTACGGGTCGTACTAACAATAGGTGTGTCTAGAGTCATGTATGAGTCGGTTTCTTATTTGCGTGGTTTGCATATGTGTGTTAGTGCATGGTGAGTCTGCATATGTCGTGTGCAAGCTCGTCGATGTCAGTCCCTTATGAGTGTGAAAGCGAGTAGACTAACTCGATGAGTATGGGATCGGTTCTACATCTATACCCGGATCAGTCACCTACAGGGACTCAGCGGTGATTCCTAGTGAGTCTTCGAGCTGCTTCCTTCCCTTTTGAGCGTGCCCCACCCGGAGTGTCCACCTCTAGCCCGTAGCAGCTTGTGCATATCGAGTATATATGGATTGAGCAGGTGACGGTCACTTGGAGTGGAGCATACCCGCGCTACTCGGCACGGTGACGGATCCGCCGGAGTACTCGAGCATCCATACCCCTACTCGACGGGGTCGAGTTCCTCCCACCCGGGGAGAGTTGATGGGAATCGACGCCGAGCATTAACTTTTATTTTTACATTTGAGTCCTTTTATTTACTTTTATATCTTTGGGAAAGTATATGTACAATTGTAAGGCTTTGTAAGTCAATGTGTCATTCCCCAGGATTGTGTGGGTTTTTGGGCAAATGTGTAGTAGGTCCAGTTAGGGGGCCCCCTCCCCTTCCCCATTGGTCCACCTCATCCATGTGGGGCTGGTCAACCATCCTAGGTGGCCATCTAGAAGGTTTGAATGCTAATTGACCACATGAGAGACAAAGGGGTTAAAATTTTAAAGGTTGGCCACCTACCATACCTACCTAGTCAAAGGAGTGCTCCATTCATATGTAATTTATTTTTTTTGAGTTTTGACCACATGGGGGAAGAAAATGACTTATTTCCCACGAAATTCCCAGCCCCCCACCCCTTGCCATTTTCTATATAAGCCTATGTATAGTGTCATTAGACATTAATGAACAAATGAAGAGAAAATTATTGGAAAATCAAGAGTGTTCTTGAGCCCCTCCTCTCTCCCTATGGTTTCTCTCCTCCAACCTCCAGTTCTAGAGTGATTTCTATCTTCTATCCCCTCCCCTCTATCTCCGGTGATCATCTGTGCCGCCGCCGCCGCCGTCCGTGCCGCCATCACGCCGCCGCGGAGCCGCCTTCGGTGTTCTGTCCATCCTAGACAGAGGATTCTTGTCTGAATATCTTCTCTCTTCCACGTAAAGATCTCAAGTTGACATTTTTATGGTGTGTTCTACCCTTGCATCCCAAGATCCACCTACATTTTCACGCCAAAATTCTATCGTTTAGTATTTTTACATTTTCATCCAACCTGTCATCCCAGATCTGCCAGGTTTCTATCTACAGTGACAGAACCTCTGAGTTCTCCCCCTCTGACCATATTTTTGATTTATCCAAACCCTCCCAATTTTACTGGGAGTTCTGTCCATCACCCCATACCGTCACAAATTTTCTTAATTTCTTATCAGCCTTCTATCTATTTTTAGAAATTCGTGTTCTTCCTCTGATACAGTGTTTCTAGTCAGATCCCAGATCCGACCACCCTCCACCTCCAAAATCAGAACAAATCACTACCACCTCCAAATCCAGATCCAAAAATAGTCCTGGTTTCCTTGTTCGATTTTCTACAACCTTGCTGAAGAACACATCTTCCAATTCGGACATCTACTTCACGGTCAAAGGTAATCAACAGGAAAATTCTCTGCAGATCTGAGTCTTCAGTTACTGTACAACAGCAGCATATAAAATTCGCCAACACAAAGTACAAATCTGGTGAATTTTTCTGAAGGCCACTAGATTGTAGTACTTCGAAGCAGCTTTCCAACGGCTCTGATCTCGTCGCATTCCGACACCGGTGCTGATCGCAGCGTCCGTTCTCGCCGGAGCGCGCGCTGAAATACAGAACCGGCAGATTTCTGATCGGTTTTTCCGACCGGTACCGAACGGAGCCGCCCGGCCTCCGGCCGGCGAACCAGCGTGCCGCCAGCCCGGGGAGCACTTCTCCAAGTGTCTCCACTACAACGGTACCACCGGGTCCCACACGGCCCCTCCGGACAGCACGTGGGCCCCACAGTCGTGAACACGCGTGTAGCCGAATCAACACACGAAGCTGCCCGTCAACCCGAATTCGGCCCTCCCGGGCCCATTTGTATAGCCCTTTACCTCCCTGCGTTGAGTGGGCATGTTCCCATTGCTGTAATTATTGTGTGTTAAGTTTCCCGGGAGTACGAGTTTTCGGCCGGGTCCGTCGTCCCCACGCCGAGCGCGTGGAGGTATCGTTTTCGCTCCCTTCTCGGCATTTTGCTTACTTCATATATATTTGTTTATGCCGCTGCTAGAGAGCATGTGTAGGGATATCTAGCTCGCTTTATCAATTCATTACCGCTGCTGCGAGAGAGTGCGAGACCGTCCCGTGACCCGATCCGGGCACGAAAGTGCGAGCCGACCACCCTAGCTCTTGCCGGTTTCTCAACCACGCACGTCCGATGCTTCCCTCGTTAAGGGACAGTCACGAGCTTGTCGTGTCCGTGTCTTGTCCCGCAACACTGCTTCATCTGGATTGGAAGATCCATAGAAATGCGGAGGATTTAGACTCCAGAAATTGCGATGAAGGTCACCAGCCCTTGCCCCTGCACCACCTTGTGCTATTGTCTGCAAAGCCTGGGTGAGGCCGACAACAGTTTGTTGCATACCGTCCCAATCTACACGATGAGCCATTTGGAAAATAGGGTACCTGAGAGAGAAAATAACAACTTGTTATTTCTCATGAGACTGAAAGAAAACCAAAAATTAAATAACTATCTCATCCTGGGCTCTACCCAATCCTCACACGGGTATGGAATTTCTTCCTTAGTTCATAGGCATGGGTCCTTAAACCTTGGACTTATCCTATGACATAACTCTTTTCCCTAAGTCCTGAGACTTAGGCTCTGATACCAACTTAATTGTCATGTCCCGAGCCTTTATTACAGCGGAAGACTCGCTCAGGGAGCGCGAACAGCTGGCATGGTAAGCCTCTTGCAAGCAAGAATAACCAGAGTGCGAGGCAATCACACATATAAATGCAATTGCACAGAATTTAATCAAACTTCAACTAATCTGATCTTTATTCTACTAGACTCAAGAAATAGAAAAATTACATTGACTCAATTTAGACATGATAACTTCCTAAGTCTTCACTCGTAGCTTTACAAGACTTTCACTCACTTCCGGACCCGCTACTAGTATAGCCCGAATCCGAATCCGAACTACTTCCATCTCCTGAAAAACGTTGGAAATAGGTAATGAGCACACTTGCCCAGTAGGTATCTTCACATCAACATGAAGCCACTATTAAAGTAATTAACAATTTAGCTTTAGAGAATAAGGTAAAATCATGCGAATGCGAATCAATCACGCGGTTAAACCAAAGTAACAAGATAAGATAGAATGATCAAGAATGAGCTAGCAAGAATGTAATATGAACATGATCTTTGGCCTTTTTCGAGCAAGCATGTAACAAGAATGTACGATCAAGCCACATTTTCATCACACTAGTCTCTTTTGAGTACATAGTTCATGAATTTCTGTGGAATAACAAGCAAGAATGCCATGTCCAAGAATGTCATGTCGTGTCGTATCATATCGTGGATCTTCACTTATTTATAGAAATAGTACTCCCAGTGCAATGCGATGCCAGTAGCATCATACCCCTTGGTTTATAAAATAGTATGTTTCTGGCAATCAGCCGAGGGGGCTAGCATAGAGCCCTTGAACACAATCAGTGCTTGATCGCATCTTCAGTTATAAATTAAGCTATTTCCACGCAATATATCAGTAAAGTATGGCCAAGAATATAGCAATTCCAATAGTTCCATGATAACTAGAATCAATGAATGAATGCTTCGAAGCAAGGATGAGTCAAGAAAATGACTTAAACAATGTCATGCTTTTAGAAATAAATCGACAGCGTAACGGTATTTTTCTTAACTTCCGTTCAATTCATTAAGTCTATTAAGTAATATGATAAGTTCTAGATCATCAAGGTTTGTCTAGAATCATTGAAATATCAACCCTTGATCAAACCTTGGGTTAACATAAACAAGCTATGTGACGGTCGTTTACTGGGCCGTTACATTATGTAACGCGCCAGTAATGGGCCGTTACAGTGATCCGAGTCAAGAAAGATAAAAATAGACCTAGAGGAATGTGACGGTCGGGCAGTGGGCCGTTACATGTGCCTGACGGTCCAGTGCAAGGCCGTTACATTACTAGAATCAAACAACGATAGTGTGTTCTCTTTAATGGGCTTTCAATGGTACAACCAACTCGGCGTCCTAGTAGGAATCCCTGACTCGCGGAGAATTACGGAGGCCTTGAAACAATGATTTCCTAGTCTATTGGAAGGAATATACAATAGAGAGGTCCTCATGTCCAAGATTGTGTTCCTATAGTGCAAAGTGTGAACTTAATGGTCAACATACCGGAGTATGTGCCATGTACTTATAGAATTGACTCTATTGATAGATAGAGATATGTATAATCAGTGTAAAAATCATGATGGTAAACTCCGTCAATACAACGTTAAAAAGAGTCATGCTTTATAATACAAATCTATACGATTTGGCTTCATGAAATTAACATAACTTAAAGTAAAAGTGAGATACCAAAACATGAAATAACTGTCATGAATGTTTAAACAATCTCAAATCATAGAACCAGGTTAACGCTTAGGTAACTAGGCTTAACAAATAAGTAAAATTGGCAAACCATATTCTGTCTAGGGTTGCTAGATCATAGACTATGACGGTCTGGAGGTGGGGCGTCATAGTGAACGTGACGGTAGGGATCCAGCCGTTATATGAACATAACGCGTCTGTTCTAGTCCGTTAGAGACAACAGTGAAATTCAAATACCACAGAGTGTGTAACGGTCTGTCGTAGGGCCGTTACATGAGTGTGACGGTCCTACACTGATGCGTTACAGTATCTGCTAACAGAACACTAGATGAAATGTAAAGAGATCGATTCATATCATGTCTATAATTAAAATACCATGAATCTCTAGACATGATAACGTAGTGTAGACCAACTACATGCATAGGTATCATTGAATTAGACAAGACATATCTTTTTAGCATATCCAATTAAGGCTATGGGATGCATGCAATGCATAGGACTTGTAAAACATGAAATTAATGATCTATAATGCATAGAAAACACTTGAACCAGAAGGCTTTTAGTCCTATCAAGTTGTTTTGCCGTTCATGAGATAACCTACCTCTTTACTTAGGCTGTAGCTTCTGAATTCATTTGAGAATCTTGCCCTAGATTTCCTTCTTCTGTGACTTTTCCAACAACTTCCTTAGGTTCTAACTCCACGACCTCTTGACCTAAAGATGTGAAATTTGGAGGGGAGTTAGTCTAAAGTATTGTAAACACATACTTATAAAAAACTTACCTGAGATAATGACTCCTTACCATGATTCTTTACGTCACAAAAGTAAGGGTCGAACAGTTCAGAACTATGCCCTATTTATAGAGTTTAGACTAGGGTTTGAGGATTAGATCGATTTTAGAGTCCTTATTTCATCAAATCATAATCCCTAAGAGTCCTTAGCAATGTTACAAGCCTTCCCAAGTCGATCCCTAGTGGATAAGGGTCCAAAAGTTTGATCTTTGCACTTGTTCTTTCCTTTACGGAACTAACAGGCTGTAACGGTCTGAGGTGATAGGTTGCAAGGCCTGGATACAGAGGGGGGGTGAATGTATCCTGCTCTAAAATCACCCAATTAAAAACTCTAATGCTCAAGTATGCAGAATTAAAAGCAGATTATGAAATGTGCTGAAAATGCTTAGAAGCAACTCAGTGAGACAACACAAATCTATTAGCTCTCACACGCTCCTAAGCAAACATCTAAAGATCGCAGTAGAGAAAATAACATATAAGAAAAAACACACCACAAGAGAACACCAAGATTTTTAGGTGGTTCGGTCCAAATACCTATGTCCACCCCTCACTCTAAACCGGAGTGAGGCTTCCACTAGCTAGGCTAGAAACTGCAGACTCGGTCTGCAACAAATTGCTGCCACACAGCTTGACCAGGGGAACAACCTCCCCTCTTCCTCCCAACCGGAGGGACACCCCAAGTGACTCCCAGTCACTTGGAAACCAGTGACGCAAGTCTCTTTTCCTCCAGATCAGGAGGGAACACCTAGTCTTGAAACCACAAGACCAGAACTGGAGGATCAATCCTCCCTTCCTCCAAACCGGAGGGAAACCTAGAGACCTAAGTCTCTCTTCCTCTGAACCCCATAGGGAAGCACAGGTGACTCCAAGCCACCTGCAAACTAGAGGTCTGGGACCTATCTTCCTCCCAACCGGAGGGAACCCGACCTCACACAAGAGAGTCGGAAGAACAACTATTGAAGGTTTAAAAGGAAAAACAAAAACTCAGCAACAGAAAGCTGGAAGAATAAAATGCACAAAAGCTCTCGCAGGAGCTGGCTGGCCTAGATTTGATCCACGGTCCAGCAGGAACTGATCTTTAGTTGAAGCTTCCTTTGCTCTAGCTCTCTCTTCTTCTCACTCTTCTTTTTCTTCTCTTTCGCAGGCTCTCTCTCTCTCTGTGTCTCTTCTTTCTTCTTTCTTCTTCTTCTTTCTTCTTCTTCTGCTCACAGCCTCTCTGCTGCACTGTCAGTCTATCTCGATCACTCTTTCTCTCTCAGATCTGGTTATCTCTACTTCATCTTATTTCAATGGACGGAGGCTTCTATTTATATCAGGTTCAGCATGTGCTAGGGCGTGCTCTTTTCGATTCCCGCCCAAGCTTCAGTCCACGTGGTGACCTCTCAGCATCTTGGATTGCGTACCAGATGCCAGCCTAGTGTCACGTGCCCAGACTCTGTAGGTTTAATGAAACAATACTTCAGTCGATCAGCAGAATGTATAGACTTAATGTAAAAGCAGTAGTGTACAGACTTAAAAGATGCAGCGTGATAAGCAACCGAATGTATATACTTTAGAACATCAGATGATCAAGTATGTACACTGAGAGAGTGTATAGACTTGTAACATGCGCTCTCAGTGTATAGACTTGTAACATGAATGCATAATCATGACAAGATAGAATGTGTAGACTTATGTGAAGTGCATGAGAGTATCGGGTGTACAGACTTTGGGTGAAGCATGTAATGCAACACAGTGTATAGACCTAAAGCTTGATATTGAGTGTATATAGTTGAAGCTTATCAAACGAATGCATGGACTTCAAGATAGCGAACGAGTGTATAGACTTAGTGTTAACGTGCCAGAGAAACTAGTGTACAGACTTGCTGAGCTTTCGCTAAGTCTGTATAGACTTGATGAAAGAGTCCCTGGGAAGGCAGTGTACACACTTGATGGCGTGAAGGAAAGAGTGTATAGACTTTGTTTGAAGGGGATGAACATTTGCTGAAGTGTGTACAGTCTACAAGGATGGATGTTCAGACTTAACCTCTGAAGAGTATATACTTGAGAGAGACGCTGAATGAGACACAGATGGTGGATAGACTTCATATGCAATGCAACATTGTATAGACTTGAGAGAGACGCTGAATGAGACGCAGATGCTGTATAGACTTTACATGTGAATGCATATGCCAATGTATATACTTGAAAGCATGAGACACTGAATGAGACGCAGATGATGTATAGACTTTACATATGAATGCATATGCCAATGTATATACTTGAAAGCATGAGACGCTGAATGAGACAATCAAATGTACAGACTTTGAATCATGGCTTGAATAGTAAATCAATGTCTAGACTTGGAACCCCAATCGCCAATGTATAGACTTGCAGCTTGAACCAGTGTATAGACTCTGATGCAAATGAGAAGCCAATGTGCAGACTTCACAAAGTATAGACTTTCCAAACGACTGTACAGACTTTAGCCCAATCAGCGATGTATAGACTTGGAACATCTGAGGACCAGTGTACAGACTTTGTGAAACAGAGTCCAATGTATAGACTTGGCAGGTTGACCCACTGTACAGACTTTGAAGCTGAAGACAATGTGTAGACCTGTGAAGCTTGAGGCCAATGTACAGACTTGGCGTTCCACTGTGGATGTATAGACTTGAGTGTAGTGAACGGATGTTCAGACTTTGAAGATCCACTGTGGATGTATAGACTTTGGCATGAGATTGGTTGTACAGACTTCAACACAGCTGCGATGTACAGGTTTTGACAAAGCAATGTTGTACAGACTTGATGAAGCTTCAGATGAATGAATGTATAGACTTGAAACAGAAGTCAGGCAAGCGTTGTGTAGACTTGGCCAGAACGTAGGAAAATGTATGAGTGTATAGACTTGGCCAAGCGTAGGAAAAGATGTGGAGTGATGTGTAGACTTTGCGTTCAACTGGATGTATAGGCTTGGAGGGTTCACTGATGGCTGTACAGACTTGGGCGTTGTATAGACTTGGAATGGCTTGAAACACAAGGACGCTGCTCGCTGTACAGACTTGATCAAGGCAGCTGAACAATGTACACACTACCAATGTATAGACTCTTCCAATATGCAGACTTTGGCTTGGAACAAAGGTAAAGATGAGGAGTGTATAGACTTAACAGAGCCAGTGAATAGACTTGCAAACATGCATGAACAAGTGTCCGATGTACTGACTTGAACGCTTCGAAGGCCAAAACAGCGATGTCTAGACTTTGAAACAAAGGCAATGTATCGACTTTAAAAACCAAAGGCAGTGTATAGACTTGATGCAGTTCCTCTGCCAATGTACATACTTTGATTCCCAAATGCGAAGCACACGATACAAAGACTCTATACAGACTTCATGGCATGCAGCAATACACTGGACGATGTATAGACTTTACATTCAATATGCATGAGACCTTGTACATGGGCTGTACAGACTTAGTGTGTGCTAGCATGTGGATGTATGGACTTCATGAAATCAGGCAATGCTGACTGATGTAGACACTTGGCAGATAGAGTAATGTATGAACTACCCTGTACAGACTTTAAGACTTAGTGAGCAACCCGGTGAATAGACTTGGCGATTGTGAGAGCATGCGAAGTACAGACTTTGTGTTGTGAACACAGGCTGTACAGACTTGCTAAGTTGCATGAACAAATGGCATTGTATAGACTTTACGAAGAGCACACGAAGCAATGTGTGGACTTGGTGACTCACGCAGACAGATGAGTGAACAGTCTATGCCATGCTCACAGTTAATCAATGTACCAAGTTCTGAATGAGTAGTTCTGAATGAAGTAAACAGATAAGACATCAATTTGTCATCATCAGAACATAAGTCAACACATATGACATCAAACATATGAGAGTCATAGTGTTTGTCATCATCAAAACATAATATCCAACAATCTCCCCCTTTTTGATGATGACAATACTATGAGTCTTATGAATGAAGGAAATGGAATATTCAGACTAGACTCATCAAAGTATTCTCCCCCTTTGACTTCATCAAAAAGAAAACAATACTTTGATAATCTAGTGATGTCATATGAGACACCCAATATAGTTCAGCAGATGAGTGCAACATAATATCAGAAGCATTTAAATCAATTCTCCCCCTTAGTCAAACAACTTATGCAGTCATGTATATGCAACAAATACTCCTCCTTTGACATGGCAGAAGATATAGAGCTAATGCAGACATACAACATGATCAGACAATCTAGCACATTGTCCCCTTATGCATATAGTCTCTTAACCAGACCAGAGAATTCTGCCCTTATGATCCATGATGCAAGAGAAATCTACAAGGATGAACTCTTGTTATCCAAAGACAGCAACTCTCATATATGACAACAAGTCTGAATCAAATCACAGTGATAAAGGGCAATAGGATGAGCAGATTCAACGATTTGTGAAAATTGAGATAATGAACTTTTCAGCAAGATACCAACTTCATAAAATCAAAGTCTTAAGTTCTGGATTCCTCCATCATAAAAGCTTATGAAACCTTGATTGTCAGATATGGTTTAAGAATGATATAAACTGAAAATTTTCAAAAGAAATTGTACTCATATCTGAACCAACACTTAATAAAAAGGAACTACAAGCTCATATAAGATTCTAGTTCAACCAACTTCTATCTTAATTAGTTTACTTTCCATGACAGCTTTAGAAGAAACATAAGTGAATGCTCCTGAATTTTACTTGTTCTTTCAGAATTTGATTTGCACTTGTTCAAATCTTTCTTTAATGAACAATTTTGGTTTATCAGCACCTTTTGACGTGGAGAGACACCTTGATCAGAGGTCAGAATCCCCAGTTACTCAGTGTGACAACCGTATTGCTTCTCCCATTTTAGAGAACAGAGGTAGCATTAAAAGTATCTTTGGCATGAGGATACACCTTGATCAGAGACCAGAATCAACAGTTACTCAATACAACTATGCCATTGCTCTGCCATATTTTCACAATAATTTCCAATCATCTCTTTAAACAGAGTTAACCATGGTACTTCATGGCACAATCCTTTGGACAGATTTCTCAGTAACCACAGTCATTGCTCTGTTCATACTTTTACTTATAAAGGATTCAGAACAAGTTAGTTGTTTAGGAACAACCACATACACTATATATCTCAGTCAACGTAGACATGGATATCAACTTTTCAGATTTCAGAAAGTCTTACATGAATTTACATGAAGCAGACAGTTAAAGTTTATTAAGAGGTTGAAACAGATATTTTCAAGTTTCTTGTGACCAAACAAGAGTACATAAGACTTAAACCACTTCCAGTTAACAAATGTTCTTAAGCATGTATAATGGAAGGTTCCTCATTAAAGATATTTTAACTTTTATGAAGTAGTATTCAGGCTGAAGGTTTACTTCATATCTCAGCAGAGTAATTCAAGTGAGAATATTCACTAAACAGCATGATTCTGAAGAATTGTAGCAAATGAGCTGCTCTTGAGCAAAGAGGTTCAAAGTTGACTGAATAGAGAAAAAGCTCTCATTCAGCAGATTTAGGAGAGACAAACAGATACCAATAAGGTATGCATTCAGATTTTGAACAACTTCAGAAGTAGTCAAGAAATCATTTGATACCACTTTACATGATGGAATCACTGACACTTCAGATATGACAAGATTAATCATATAGCTGGAGAGGAACGGATTAAGCATGCTCCCCCTATCTATATGCAGTGACATTTCCCTTTCCCCCTTTTTTTTATTTTTCAAAGAAGTGATATGCTATGCAATGATTCCCTCTAACTAAAAACACTGAATCATCCTATATGTCATGCAGACAATGTAGATGATGAATGACTATGCAACAACAGATTTAACATGCTATGCAGTAAATCTAAAAATAGTTGAGTGATTTCAGATGTATGAATAATGCTCCCCCTAAATGTATGCATTCAATCTATCTTTTTGGCTTTTTCAATGTAAAGAAATGCAATGCAGTTAACTTCATGTATGCAGGGGCATGAAGTAAAATATTCACATGAAAATGCAGACATTCTCTGATATGCAAATTTGACCCTTGGTACTTGACGGAGAACTTGGCCTAAAAGACCATCTCACACATAGTAAGAACCTCTAGACAGATTTCCTCTGCCCTTTAGTAGCTTTCCATTTATATACCAAGTGGTCATGCATGACAATGCAATACAAACAGTCCTATATGCATCAGATTTTCAATGATTGTATGTCATGTGCATGTTTATGCCATTCTCATATATGCACACAGCTCACAGTACAAACAAGAAAGCCCACAAAGATCAATGCAATAGTCAAACCAATTAAAATAAAACATGTATGCATGAAGCTATGACTTCTCAGCTCAACCATAATTTTCATTTGAACAGATTTGAGAAATTTACCTGAATGGGGTTTTATCAACTTGGGTGCCTTGGTTTATTTCCCCCTTTTTATTCTTCAGCTTCCAAGGCACACCTGCAAGTTAGCACGCTATTTTGCATGGGCAGGTACCCAAACAGTCTTGGGTCCTGCATGGTTAATAGTGACACCTTTGGTAGGTGTTCTAAGCAACCTTATAGCATTTAGGTCATCAGATCTTATCAGATGGCAATTATTCATTGAATGGCCTAATATACCACAATAATAGCAAGAGGTAGCAGATTTCATATTTGTTTTATGCACATTCTGATTTGCATGAGTTCTATGTGCATATGCATGAAATTCTCTGTTAACAGAATTAAGATTCTGTTTACCAACATAAGCCAGCCAACAGTCAGAAGCTCTATGGCCTGGCTTCCCACATTCAAAACATGTAAGTGTTTTCTTTTCAAACACAAATTCATTTCTATCAGAAATATTTCTATTGACAGGGAATTTACCAGATTTATTGTTAAACTTCCTTCCCTGAGCATGCCAACATTGGGCTGCAATGTGGCCCATCTTGCCACAGTGAAAGCATGAACTAGAATTTCTTCCACCAGCCCTCAGCCAGCATTCAATGGCCCTGTGGCCTGTCTTTCCACACTCAAAGCATGTAATGAGCTTATCTTTAAAAATAAATTCGTTCTTATTAGGACCATGTTGGCTTGCAGGAGATTTACCATGATATGAATGAGATGTTTTCTTATCATTTGCAAACCAGCATTGTACAATTGTGTGTCCTAATTTACCACAGTGAAAACATTCAATTCTCTTTTTCTGAAATGAAGGATTTCTATCATGAAGGTTTCTAGCAGTCATATCATCCTTCTCCATCAATTTACATTCATGCATAAGATGACCAACTTTATGACAATAATGGCATGACATTTTCTTTTTAGATGCATGTGAATGTGTGTGTGGACTTTGATCAACATGCCCTAATGAACCCTTTTTATTTATTTTCTTTTTTCCAATCTTTTTCTGATTTTTGTTCTGTTCTTCAGTTTTCTGAACAATGGGCTGTTTATCTTTTGAAGTGGTGGCTACATTTGAAGCCTTTACAAAAGATGTCATCAACTTGCTCTGAAATTCTTTCTTGTTACTATTATTGTAGCCCAGCCCTTCCTTCCTATTGTTGATTTTTACAGCTAGTAGCTTGTCTAGATTTTTCTGCCCACTTACGAATTTTGACAAAGTATTGTTCAGATCATTTATTTCAGATTGAAGGGAGGAGACCTGATGTTCATAGTTGACTATATCTTCTTTACAGACCAGAATTTGTTGATGCATCACATCATTCAAAGTTCTAAGGGTATCAATTTCTGATTTCAATTTGAGCTCATTTTGACTTTCATCAACATATTTTCCTTTTTCAAATGTCAGCAATCTCTCTGACAGGGTGGAGTTCAACTGTTTTAATTTTTCAATTTCCTCCTTTAAACTAGTGTTCTCCTGCTCAAGTTTATCATCATCAAACAAAACATCAGTTAGGAAACTTGGATATTCTGATTTACAGTTTTCAAAGTTTTCCTGAAATTTTAAGTTTGCAACACTAACAGCCTTGAACTCTTCATTGATCAATTTGTTTTCATTCTCAAGACTGATTAGTTTTTGTTCAGATTCTTGACATTGATTTCTGAGTTTAGTGTTTTCAGATTCAACATGATCAAGTTCTGATTGGATTCCATCTAATTTCGACACTTGTCTTCTGAGTATCTCATTTTCAGTTTTCAGAATTTCAGGATTTTCTAAATTTTCAGTTCCAGAAATAGGATCCCCTAGACTTGTTAATTTCTTTATGAGACTTTTATTCTTCTTCCTCAATTTTTCATGGGAGTTTAACAGATTAGCATAGGCATCCTCCCAGTCATCTAAAGTGAAATTATCGAAAGGATTGATTACCTCTTCAGCATCTTCAAATTTATCTTGATCAGTGCTTTGGTCGCTCTTATCAGCCATCAGGCAGCTGTCCTCATTCATCCTCTGAGCTAGCTTCAACTGATCCAGAATGTCCTTTGCGGACCTGCAGTCATAAAAACAAGAGTGTAGAGCCTTATCAGTAGCTTCTTTCATTAATCTCAAAACTTTCTGATTCTCTCCATTTCTTGATCTATCACTTTTAGTCCATTTGGACTCTTCCTTTGGCAGTCTATGAGGACCATGTGAAATTAACTTCCACAGATCCGGATCCATCAATTCCACATAATTGTGTAGACTGCTAACCCATGAATTAAAGTTAGAACCATTGTAAACCGGTGGAGAACCCATGGATTAAATTGGCAAGTAGATTTATGCAGCAAAGAGTAAAATTAGAAATGCACCAAGGGACAACAGGATCCTCTGCAGATCGTTGGATCTGATCAATCAGAGAACCGCTCTGATACCAATTGATAGGTTGCAAGGCCTGGATACAGAGGGGGGGGGTGAACGTATCCTGCTCTAAAATCACCCAATTAAAAACTCTAATGCTCAAGTATGCGGAATTAAAAGCAGATTATGAAATGTGCTGAAAATGCTTAGAAGCAACTCAATGAGACAACACAAATCTATTAGCTCTCACACGCTCCTAAGCAAACATCTAAAGATCGCAGTAGAGAAAATAACATATAAGGAAAAACACACCACAAGAGAACACCAAGATTTTAGGTGGTTCGGTCCAAAGACCTACGTCCACCCCTCACTCCAAACCGGAGTGAGGCTTCCACTAGTTAGGCTAGAAACTGCAGACTCAGTCTGCAACAAATTGCTGCCACACAGCTTGACCAGGGGAACAACCTCCCCTCTTCCTCCCAACCGGAGGGACACCCCAAGTGACTCCCAGTCACTTGGAAACCAGAGACGCAAGTCTCTCTTCCTCCAGATCAGGAGGGAACACCTAGTCTTGAAACCACAAGACCAGAACCGGAGGATCAATCCTTCCTTCCTCCAAACCGGAGGGAAACCTAGAGACCTAAGTCTCTCTTCCTCTGAACCCTAGAGGGAAGCACAGGTGACTCCAAGCCACCTGCAAACTAGAGGTCTCGGACCTCTCTTCCACCCAACCGGAGGGAACCCGACCTCACACAAGAGAGTCGGAAGAACAACTGTTGAAGGTTTAAAAGGAAAAACAAAAATGCAGCAACAGAAAGCTGGAAGAATAAAATGCACAAAAGCTCTCGCAGGAGCTGGCTGGCCTGGATTTGATCCACGGTCCAGCAGGAACTGATCTTCAGTTGAAGCTTCCTTTGCTCTAGCTCTCTCTTCTTCTCACTCTTCTTTTTCTTCTCTTTCGCAGGCTCTCTCTCTGTCTCTTCTTTCTTCTTCTTCTGCTCACAGCCTCTCTGCTACACTGTTAGTCTATCTCGATCACTCTTTCTCTCTCAGATATGGTTATCTCTACTTCATCTTATTTCAATGGACGGAGGCTTCTATTTATATCAGGTTCAGCATGTGCTAGGGCATGCTCTTTTCGATTCCCGCCCAAGCTTCAGTCCACGTGGTGACCTCTCAGCATCTTGGATTGCGTGCCAGATGCCAGCCTAGTGTCACGTGCCCAGACTCTATAGGTTTAATGAAATAATACTTCAGTCGATCAGCAGAATGTATAGACTTAATGTAAAAGTAGCAGTGTACAGACTTAAAAGATGCAGCGTGATAAGCAACCGAATGTATATACTTTAGAACAGCAGATGATCAAGTATGTACACTGAGAGAGTGTATAGACTTGTAACATGCGCTCTCAGTGTATAGACTTGTAACATGAATGCATTATCATCACAAGATAGAATGTGTAGACTTTTGTGAAGTGCATGAGAGTATCGGGTGTACAGACTTTGGGTGAAGCATGTAATGCAACACAGTGTATAGACCTGAAGCTTGATATTGAGTGTATATAGTTGAAGCTTATCAAACGAATGCATAGACTTCAAGATAGCGAACGAGTATATAGACTTAGTGTTAACGTGCCAGAGAAACTAGTGTACAGACTTGCTGAGCTTTCGCTAAGTCTGTATAGACTTGATGAAAGAGTCCCTGGGAAGGCAGTGTACACACTTGATGGCGTGAAGGAAAGAGTGTATAGACATCATTTGAAGGGGATGAACATTTGCTGAAGTGTGTACAGTCTACAAGGATGGATGTTCAGACTTAACCTCTGAAGAGTATATACTTGAGAGAGACGCTGAATGAGACACAGATGCTGTATAGACTTTATATGCAATGTAACATTGTATAGCCTTGAGAGAGACGCTGAATGAGACGCAGATGCTATATAGACTTTACATGTGAATGCATATGCCAATGTATATACTTGAAAGCATGAGACGCTGAATCAGACGCAAATGATGTATAGACTTTACAAGTGAATGCATATGCCAATGTATATACTTGAAAGCATGAGACGCTGAATGAGACAATCAAATGTACAGACTTCAAATCAAGGCTTGAATAGTAAATCAATGTCTAGACTTGGAACCCCAATCGCCAATGTATAGACTTGCAGCTTGAACCAGTGTATAGACTCTGATGCAAATGAGAAGCCAATGTGCAGACTTCACAAAGTATAGACTTTCCAAACGACTGTACAGACTTTAGCCCAATCAGCGATGTATAGACTTGGAACATCTGAGGACCAGTGTACAGACTTTGTGAAACAGAGTCCAATGTATAGACTTGGCAGGTTGACCCACTGTACAGACTTTGAAGCTGAAGACAATGTGTAGACCTGTGAAGCTTGGGGCCAATGTACAGACTTGGCGTTCCACTGTGGATGTATAGACTTGAGTGTAGTGAACGGATGTTCAGACTTTGAAGATCCACTGTGGATGTATAGACTTTGGCATGAGATTGGTTGTACAGACTTCAACACAGCTGCGATGTACAGGTTTTGACAAAGCAGCGTTGTACAGACTTGATGAAGCTTCAGATGAATGAATGTATAGACTTGAAACAGAAGTCAGGCAAGCGTTGTGTAGACTTGGCCAGAACGTAGGAAAATGTATGAGTGTATAGACTTGGCCAAGCGTAGGAAAAGATGTGGAGTGATGTGTAGACTTTGCGTTCAACTGGATGTATAGGCTTGGAGGGTTCACTGATGGCTGTACAGACTTGGGCGTTGTATAGACTTGGAATGGCTTGAAACACAAGGACGCTGCTCGCTGTACAGACTTGATCAAGGCAGCTGAACAATGTACACACTACCAATGTATAGACTCTTCCAATATGCAGACTTTGGCTTGGAACAAAGGTAAAGATGAGGAGTGTATAGACTTAACAGAGCCAGCGAATAGACTTGCAAACATGCATGAACAAGTGTCCGATGTACTGACTTGAACGCTTCGAAGGCCAAAACAGCGATGTTTAGACTTTGAAACAAAGGCAATGTATCGACTTTAAAAACCAAAGGCAGTGTATAGACTTGATGCAGTTCCTCTGCCAATGTACATACTTTGATTCCCAAATGCGAAGCACACGATACAAAGACTCTATACAGACTTCATGGCATGCAGCAATACACTGGACGATGTATAGACTTTACATTCAATATGCATGAGACCTTGTACATGGGCTGTACAGACTTAGTGTGTGCTAGCATGTGGATGTATGGACTTCGTGAAATCAGGTAATGCTGACTGATGTAGACACTTGGTAGATAGAGTAATGTATGAACTACCCTGTACAGACTTTAAGACTTAGTGAGCAACCTGGTGAATAGACTTGGCGATTGTGAGAGCATGCGAAGTACAGACTTTATGTTGTGAACACAGGCTATACAGACTTGCTAAGTTGCATGAACAAATGGCATTGTATAGACTTTACGAAGAGCACACGAAGCAATGTGTGGACTTGGTGACTCACGCAGACAGATGAGTGAACAGTCTATGCCATGCTCACAGTTAATCAATGTACCAAGTTCTGAATGAGTAGTTCTGAATGAAGTAAACAGATAAGACATCAATTTGTCATCATCAGAACATAAGTCAACACATATGACATCAAACATATGAGAGTCATAGTGTTTGTCATCATCAAAACATAATATCCAACATGAGGCCTACGCGTTAGAGTCTTGTAACGGTCTCGCGATAGACCGTTACATTACTCGTTCCCAGATTTCAGAAGAAATCAAACTCTTCAATTTTCTGGATTTATAGAGTAACGGTCGAGCTCCTATGCATTACATGTCTGTGACGGTCGCCCAATGGACCGTTACAGTCAACGTGGATAGGGTTAAAACTCTATTGTTCATTATCCGTGTAATTATCTTATGTAATTAGTATTTATCTTTAATATCCGTGGATATGCTTAAATACCTTCTAGAATATGGGCCAACTTAATGGGCCTGGTCCTAAAACTGCTTTTGATTTGTTTAAATAGGCTAGGTTAATTATTTCAACATAATTGGGCCCTATATTGATTAATAAATTCAAATTAGTCCATTTAAATTCTAATAATGCTAGAAAATTATTAAATAAATTCTGGGGCACTACACCTATCATGCTCTGAAGCAGTGGCATATAAAATATATACGAATAAAGTAAGGTGCCGAGGAAGGGAGAGAACATGATACCTCCACGCTCCCGGCGTGGGGAAGACGATCTCGGCCGAATTCGGTAACTCCCGGTAATAGTAATGAATTAAATTACAGCAATGAAATATCACCCACTCCATGCAGGGAGGTAAAGGGCTACACAAGTGGGCCCGGGAGGACCGATCTCGGGTTGACGGACTGCACTTGATCACCCCGTCGGCACGGTTCAGACGGCGTATGCTGCTGGTTGTGGGGCCCATGCGCTGGTCGGTGGGGTCGAGTGGGACTGGGGTGGCACCACTGTGGTGGGGACACCTGGAGGGGCACTCCCTGGGATGGTGGTGTGATGGTTCGCCGGCCGGAGGCCGGGTGGCTCCGATCGGCACTCGCCGGATTAGCTTCCCACGGATCTGCAACTTCTATTTTTCAGCGCGCGATCCGGCGAGATTGGCTGCTGTGATGAATCCTGACGTCGGATCGAAGCACAAAAGCTATCGTTGGAAGCTCTTTCGAAGTACTTCAATTTAGGGCTATAGAGATCAACTGGATCTGCACAGATCTAGCCTTTGTTGATTTTTGAAGTTGTTGTTGTACAGTGCCTGAAATCTCAGGGCGGCAGGGAAGTTTCCTGAGAACTACCTTTGACTATGTGGTAGACGTCTGATTCAGATCTTGAGCTTTTCTTCAAAGTTGTAGAGAATTGAACAAGGAAGACGGGAATATTATTTGTGAAAGATTTTGTGGCGAATTGAATTTTCGGGAGATTTTATACTGGACTATGGTCGGATCTGGACAGTAGGGACTAAATAGATTTTGGGAAGGAGATGGAATATTTAAAAATATATGGAGGCCTATGGAAATTTCACGAAACTTTGGGGATGGAGAGGAAGGTGGACAGAACGTCCAGTAAATTTGGGGCTTCATGTAAAAATCAATAAGAGGTCCGAAGATTGGAAACTCAGGCTTGCTGTTACAGTGAACAGAAAGCTGACAGATCTGGAATGACTTGAAGACCGAAAATGGAAAAAATATCAAAAGAAGGAATTTGGACGTGAAATTTTTTTGGAGAGGGGGATTCAAGATAAGAACACACTCTAAAAATGTCAGCTCCAGAAGATGTCAAGGTGGAGAGCAGAAATTCTCGTAGTGAACCTCTATCTAGCAGGACAGACCCTTGGACAGCACCTTGGAGATGGCTTCGCGGCGGCTCGATGGCGGCACGAACAGCGGCAGCGGCGACACAGAATGAAACTAGAAGTGGAGGGGCTAAGATAGAAGCATTACAACCCTGAAACATAGAGGATGGAGAGGGAAAACCAGAGGAATAGAGGGAGAGAGGGCACACCCTTCTTGCTTCAAGCAATTTTCACATAATTTTTTTCATTAAATCTCTAATGACACTATACAAAGGCTTATATAGAAAATGGCAAGGGTGGGGGGCTAGAAATTTCATGGGAAATAGGCCATTTTCTTCCCCCATGTGATCAAAAATCAAAAATAAATAAATTACATATGGAGGGGGCACTCCTTTGATTAGGTAGGTAAGGTAGGTGGCCAACTTTCACATTTTACACCACTTGTCTCCCCCATGTGTCAATTGACTTGTCAAACCTTCTAGATGCCACATTGGCCTTTGAACAGCCCCACATGGATGAGGTGGACCAATGGGGTAGGAGTGGGGGCCCCCTTGTAGACCCTACTGGCATTTTGCACATAAACCCACTAAGACTTACAATTACGTACCCATATAACACAAGGGTATACATACAAATATGAAAGGACATAAATGCAAACAAAAGGTGGATGGTCTTGCTTCGATGGCCCCATCAATTATCCCCGGGTGGGAAGAACTCGACCCCGTCGAGTAAAGGGGTGACTGCTCGAGTAGCTCCGGCGGATCCGTCACCGTACCAAGTAGCGCGGGTACGCTCCACTCCAAGTGATCGTCACCTGCACATTCCGTATATACTCGATATGTGCATGCTACTATGGGAAGAGGCTAGTGGTGGAACACTCCGGGGTGGGGTCACTCTCAAGGGGAAGGAGGCGTCTCGAAGACTCACTAGGAATCACAGCTGAGTTCCTGTAGGTGACAAGATCCGGGGCATAGATGTAGAACTGATCCCATACTCATCGTGCGAGTCCACTCACCTCTTAAGGGACTGACATCAACGAGCTCGCACAAGACACATGCAGACTCCTAACAAACCACAAACCACACAAACAAAAAATAGACTCATGCATGACTCGAGACAAACCTATTGTTAGTTCAACCCGTACATGGGTGACGGTGGACCAGGGCACCCGAACGTGTGCCATGCATGCATGTTATGTAACCAGGAATGGATGGCATGGGGAACACCTAGACGTCAAGTGTGGTCATGCATGGGCGGCCCTTTGGATTTGGAAGACTTGAGAGGGCCATGAGAGCCGAGTGTGGAAAAGTCGGGTGTGGGTGCATCAAAAATAGGCTTGGTGAAGGTAGATGACCCGGCCCGTGGGGTAGGGATGTGGTAGTGAACTCTCTCGAAGAAAGGAAGTATATATAGAGGGTCTAAGGGTCCACTAGGGAATGTGTCAAAGGGATCAAAGAAGGTATGACCCCTTGTGGTTGGTTCTCACAAGTCACGGTCCCAGGTGCATAAGTCGTGAAGGTGTGGGTAGTCACCTTCATGCATTGTAGGTGGAATGGTGATCATGTGCAGGATGTATGGTTCCTCCCTCGGGCGAAAGGGTATGAAGTCGGGTTCGGCCGACATGGGGAGGAATAAGAGAACCTCCGTGGTGATACAACCCACGGTGCACACGGAGGTAATGGACCCTAAGGCCGGATGGGTGAAGCTAAGAATAGTGGGTTGGTCGAAGCTTCGGGCCAATAAATGCGTCAACTTCCATTGTGAATCTAATCCTAAAATAAGGTCATCCAATGTATCAACATGGTGACTAGACCGAAAGGTAGTGTGGAAGGAGTTGACGGGCACTATAGGTAAGGTGGGGTCCATGGATGGGTAAGGAAGTGGGACCAAGCCATCCTTAAGCCAACTAAGAAGTGGCTCGGCTATGTATAGCGTTCCCGTAAGAAACACGGGTGGCTCGGGTTTTGGTGGCTCCAAACAAGATGGTTCCGAATAAAGTTCGGAAGTAGATGGCAATGGAGCACTCACGGATGGTGAAGAAGCACGTGTCCTTTCCAACCAATCCCAAAACTTTTCCTCAAAGGAGCGGGTTGGAGTGGGGACCTCGGAGTGGACTTGCTCCTCGGCTCTCGGCTCGGGTGTGGACATAGACTCGACTAGAAGCAGGTCTTCCACTTGGTTGGAGGCGATGGTGTGGGATTGGATGGAGATGCCAAGGGGAGGTTGGTTGGAGGTGACTAGGCGGACCACTTGATTGGGGTTGCTTTGGAGGGCTTGGATGGGGGTGAAGGGGAGGGGTTGGTTGCAGGTGTGGCCCACTTGATTGCGGGTGAGTTGGTGGAGATGGCTAGTGGTATGACCCCCGTAGTTGGAGGTAGGTGGATGGGGAAGGTAGACCCTCCTAAGCGCTCTCTTCATATCCCACCATGACTCGATGGGCCTTAGCCTCCTATCTTCCCGGAACTACTTGATGTCCCTCCATGTTTCGGCGGCTTCATAGAAAAGTCACCTTTTGGGTAAGTCAACTTGTGCGGGACCGGACATAAAGTAACACTCAAAGTAGTCATCCATAACGGCTTCCCACTCTAAGTAGTCACTCAGGTTTTCGGAGCCATAGAAGTCCCGAGCTTCTGGCCTTTTGGGGTGGTTCGGGTGGTCCTTCCATTTTAGGTAGTATCGTCACCATGGATAAGATCTGGGTGTTCGGTAATCCCTGGGACACGGGGAAGCTAGTGGATGGCCATGCCGACACTCGGAAAAAACACTAGACACGACCCTAAGCAATGCAAAGTTGGAATGCCGACTCGACTACCAACCTAGACACGACCAAGATTCGGTACGTGGCAGAGTTAATCGATCCGAAGATCACTCGTGCAAGTGTGCGGCCTTCCCGATAGGTGTAGCCTAACGTTCAGACAACACCTTTTTATATACCGATTAATGGTATGCAAATGCAACCTTAGACCGACTTAGACGATGACTAGACGTAAATGACACTTTTTTTTGTTTTATTTTAGACACCCTAGACTCAACTGGCGCTTTGATACCAAATTAATACGGGACGGACACGCGACTCGACTCCAAATCGGTATGCGACCCTCAGACTCTAAGCAAGCTCGCGATCGTCCCTTTTCGAGGGAAGCGTACGTACGTGCGCAGTTGAGAAACCGGCAGTGAGCTAGGGTGGTCAATTCTCTCTTGTGCCCGGATCAGATCACGGGACGGTCTCGCTCTCTCTCACACCAGCGGTAATGTAATAATATGAAGCGAGCTAATTACCCTATCATGCTCTCTAGCAACGGCATATGAAATATATACGAATAAAGCAAGGTGCCGAGCAAGGGAGAGAACACGATCCCTCCACGCTCCCGGCGTGGGGAAGACGATCTCGGCCTAATTCGGTAACTCCCGGTAACATTAATGAATTAAATTATAGAAATGAAATATCACCCACTCCACACAGGGAGGTAAAGGGCTACACAAGTGGGCCCGGGAGGACCGATCTCGGGTTGACGAACTGCACTTGATCACCCCGTCGGCATGGTTCGGACGGCGTATGCTGCTGGTTGTGGGGCCCACGTGCTGGTCGGTGGGGCCGAGTGGGACCGGGGCGGCACCATTGTGGTGGGGACACATGGAGGGGCGCTCTCTGGGACGGTGGTGTGCTGGTTCGCCGGTCGGAAGCCGGGCCGCTCCGATCGTCACTCGCCGGATTAGCTTCCCACGGATCTGCAACTTCTTTTTTTCAGCGTGCGATCCGGCGAGATTGGCTACTGCGATCAATCCTGACATCGGATCGAAGCATAGAAGGTATCGTTGGAAAGCTCTTTCGAAGTACTTCAATCTAGGGTAATAGAGATCAACTGGATCTGCACAAATCTGGCCTTTGTTGATTTTTGAAGTTGCTGTTGTACAGTGCCTGAAATCTCAGGGTGGCAGGGAAGTTTCCTGAGAACTACCTTTGACCGTGGGGTAGACTTCCGATTTAGATCTTGAGCGCTTCTTCAAAGTTGTAGATAATTGAACAAGGAAGACGAGAATATTTTTTGTGAATGGTTTTGTGGAGAATTAAGTTTTCTGGGGATTGTATACTGGACTGTGGTCGGATCTGGACAGTAGGGACTTAACAGATTTTGGGAAGGAGATGGAATTTCTAAAAGTAGATGGATGCCTGCGGAAATTCCACAAAAATTTGGGGATGGAGAGGAATGTGGATAGAACTTCCAGTAAATTTGGGGCTTCAAGTAAAAATCAATCAGAGGTCCGAAGATTGGAAATTCAGGCTTGCTGTTACAGTGAACAGAAAGCTGACAGATCTGGAATGACTTGAAGAACGAAAATGGAAAAATAGCAAAAGAAGGAATTTGGACATGAAATGTTTTTTGAAGAGGGGGATTCAAGATAAGAACACACTCTGAAAATGTTAGCTCCAGAAGATGTCGAGGTGGAGAGCAGAAATTCTCGTAGTGAACCTCTGTCCAGCAGGATAGACCCTTGGACAACACCTTGGAGATGGCTTCGCGACGGCTCGATGGCGGCACGAACGGCAGCGGCGGCGGCACAGAATGAAACTAGAAGTGGAGGGGCTAAGATAGAAGGGCTACAACCCTGAAACACAGAGGATGGAGATGGAAAACTAAAGGAAGAGAGAGAGAGAGGGCACACCCTTCTTGCTTCAAGTAATTTTCATATAATTTCTTCATTAAATCTCTGATGACACTATACATAGGCTTATATAGAAAATGGCAAGGGTGGGGGGCTGGGAATTTCGTGGGAAATAGGCCATTTTCTTCCCCCATGTGATCAAAAACCAAAAATAAATAAATTACATATGGAGGGGGCACTCCTTTGACTAGGTAGGTAAGGTAGGTGGCCAACTTTGACATTTTACACCACTTGTCTCCCCCATGTGTCAATTGACTTGTCAAACATTCTAGATGCAACTTGGCCTTTAACCAGCCCCACATGGATGAGGTGGACCAATGGGGTAGGCGTGGGGGCCCCCTTGCAGGCCCTACTGGCATTTTGCACATAAACCCACTAAGACTTACAATTGCATACCCATATAACACAAGGGTATACATACAAATATGAAAGGACATAAATGTAAACAAAAGGTGGACTGTCTTGCTTCGATGTCCCCATCATAATGATGACAAATCTTGCAGGAAAGATGATGATGGGGAGTTCCTTGACTCCAAAGAAAAAGATGATCTTCCACATGAGGAGACAAAAGGAAATGGTGACCCGGGAGAATCACACAATACAAGGGTCATGGGTACCAGTGAAGGTAACAATACTACTGATATTAAAGTGCTTAAAGACCATCCTCTAGAGAACATCAATGGTAGCCTACATGATCCACCTAGAATAATGTCACATTTCAGAATTGTTGAACAATTAGAACAACTTGCTCTTGTCTCCCAAATTAAACCTAAGAATATTGAAGAAGCCTTAAAAGATGAAAATTAGATAAATTTCATGAAAGATGAATTAAACCAGTTTGAAGGAAATAGTGTGTGGCATCTTGTTCCTAGACCCTCAACAAAATCTGTCATAGGTACCAAATGGGTATTTAGGAACAAACTCAGTGAAGATGGAACAATAATAAGGAATAAAGTTAGATTAGTGGCTCAGGGTTACAATCAAGAATTTGGAATTGATTTTGAAGAGTCTTTTGCCCTTGTAGCCAGACTAGAAGTAATTAGAATTTTACTTGCTTTTGCTTGTACACATAAAATCAAATTACAACAAATGGATGTAAAAAGTGCATTTTTAAATGGTCTAATAAAAGAAGAGGTTTATGTTGAACAACCCCCCCGGTTTTGAATGCTCCCATCATGTGGATTATGTGTATAAGTTGAACAGGACTCTTTATGGCTTGAAACAAGCACCCAGAGCTTGGTATGACAGGCTATGCTCATTCCTCATTGAAAAAAGGTACACTAGAGGTAATGTAGACCAAACACTCTTTACAAAGAAACAAGATAAGGATATCTTGTTAGTTCAGATTTATGTTGATGATATTCTGTTTGGCTCTACAAAGCCCAAAATGTGTGAGGATTTTGCTGATCTTATGACTAGTGAGTTTGAGATGAGCTATAATTTTTCCTTGGCTTGTAGACCAGTCAAAGTGATGAATGATGCTTCATAAGTCAAGCCAAATATGTCAAGGAGCTACTGAAAAGATTTGACATGACAAACTTTAAAACAATTGCAACTCCTATGGGAACAACTACATCACTAGATGCAGATGAGAAAGGTAAAATGGTGGATGCAGAGAACTACAGAGGTATGATTGCTTCATTACCCTATTTAACTGCATCTAGACCAGACATCCAGTTTAGTGTTTACCTTTATGCTAGATTTCAAACTAGTCCTAGAGAATCTCACTTGACTGTTGTCAAGCGTATCTTTAGATATCTTGCTGGCACTCAAGACTTGGGATTATGGTATCCAACATCTTGTGAATTTTCTCTCATTGCTTATTCAGATGCTGACTATGTAGGATGCAAGCTAGATCGCAAGAGCACTAGTGGCTATTGCCAATTTTTGGGTGGGTGTTTAGTCTCTTGGGCCTCTAAGAAATAACACTCGGTTGCCCTCTCTACTGCAAAAGCAGAATATGTTATTGCAGGGAGTTGTGGCACCTAAGTGTTGTGGATTAAACACCAACTCCAAGACTACCTAGTAGATCTTGGATGTGTCCCGATTTTGTGTGACAACACAAGTGCTATCAATCTTGTCAAAAATCCAGTCTTGCACTCTAGGACAAAGCACATAGACATAAGGCATCACTTCATTAGATATGAAGTTTTTAAGAAAAACTCTGAGCTACATTCTGTCCAATCAGAAAATCAGTTGCAGATATTTTCACCAAGCCATTGTGCAATAACAGGTTCTCAACTCTAAGAATGGAGTTAGGTCTATGTAGACCTCAATCAAATCAGGTTTGATTTGTTTGATTAATTCTCTCACTATTTTTCTAGCATAATGACTAAAAAGTGCCTTCTGTAACAAGCGAAAGGAGCTGAGGACGCCGGATGAAGAAACGGTGGCTTCTGCAATAGGATGGTAGTCTGCTGTTGCTGTTGTCTGGATGGCAGGGGAAGATAGGGAGTGAGAAGGGGAAGAATAGGAGGGGAAGGGATGAGAGGGGGAATGGGGCTTGTCCTTGGTGGGAGAGGAGATGGTGTGAGGAAGGAGAGAGGGGGTGGGGGAGCATCTAGGAGGAATATGTGAAGGAGGAGGAGGGGGCGGCCTAGGGAGGTGGTAGGGTGAGGGTGGGGGGCGCAAGTGGCCTGTGGGTGGGGAGGGATTTCCTAGTTTGATTTTTCTTTGAATGAAGGTATTCAATGGAGACCTAGAAAGTGAGGAAGGATGTGATAGGAGGGAGGGAAAGTGTACCTTGGAGGCTATGGTGATGGGAGGGGGAGGGGAAAGTCTACCTTGGGGGCTATGGTGATGGTGATGGGAGGGGGAGGGGAGAGAGGGGGGGCAGCCTCCACTCTTGGGTAGAGTGAGGGGGGGCACAAGTTTGCTAGGGGTACACAGAGAGAGAGAGAGAGAGAGAGAGAGAGAGAGAGAGAGAGAGAGAGAGAGAGAGAGAGAGAGAGAGAGAGAGAGAGAGAGAGAGAGAGAGAGAGAGAGAGAGGAGAGTCACACTCCTAGGGGGAAAGAAGTCACTGAAGGTGGATTTCAATTCTCATGCATCAAATTTGTTACAAATGGATGCGGGTTGGGTCCTATTTATAGGAACCCAACTCTTTACAAGACCAAAGTACCCCTAACAATACAACTAATGACCAAGCATGTCCAAGTGGGGGGGGGGGTGCCCTTGTGCCAGCCCACTTAGTTGAGCCCAATAGACTTAATATGCTATCCTATGAACCCATTAACCTACTCCATTGACTCAATTAAAGAAAATGCATAGATAAGACTCAAATAATGTGAAAAATACATTATACGACTCGAAAAAATAAGGAGCAGCACGTGATGTCCTCATCACTTTTCCTAATGGGATATTGGAATGACTGACTGGTCCAGGAAGGACGGAATGGCCTACTTGAAAAAGGGCGGTCGGCCCTACGGCACCCATTATGGAGAGGATATGTTTGTTTCCTTTGTCCGGGATGGTCATGAATGGAATTTGCTCGGAGGTGATGGCATTGAGGGTTTCCACCAATGGGATGCTCTTGATTTTGATCAATCTCCCATTATAGGGGAACTTGAAGCATTGATGGGTAGTTGATGGGATTCCCAAGGTTTGTTCAATCCAAGGTCACCCTAAGATGGCTTTATATGCGGAGTCGACATCAAGGACAAAGAAGTCGGAAGACATAACTACAGGACCTAAGCCAAGTTGTAAGGTTACGTTGCCCTTAGCACACCTTCTCGAGTTGTCGTACGCAGAGATTGTGGAGCACACCTCCTCAAGGTTCTCTTCTCGCAACCCGATCTTTTTGATGGTTTTCATGGGGCATACGTTAATTGATGCTCCCATATCGATCAGGGTGGAATCGACCCTAACCCCATTGAGGGTGACGGTGATGCATAACAGGAGTGACTTACTCTCGGGCGGAGCCAGGTCCTTGTCAGAGAAGGAGATGGAAGAACCTTGGGTCATGTCCAGGATAGCATCGGACATGCCACTGGCTGGGAGATCCTCGTTAACGGTTATCCTTTGTAGGAATTGGAGCAAGGTGGATTGATGAGAAGGAGACCTCTTGATAAGATCCATAATGGGAACCTTTGCTAGGGTCCTATCCATGTGCTGAAGAATGTCATACTCTACCGGGGGAGTTTCAGAGTTTGCCCTTTCCTTGGGATGGGGTTGTCTTTGGGATGAGGGGGTGATACGGTTTCGGAGAGTGACGTTGAGGGTAGCTTCCTTCAGAACCTCCGGATCTAGGGGTTTCGGGCAGATAAGTTGCAAGGGAGGAGAATCGAATATGAATGAGAGGGAAGCTGATTCTTCGGTAAGAGTAGTCGAAACAGGGGGAGAGGCCACCTTTGGTTGCTGGGGCTTCAGCAAAACCAGGGGGCGTTCTTGCTTAGCCATGATGTTTTTAGAAGCAGATGATTCTTGGGATGTAAGTTGTGGAGAGGTTATCAATATCAGAGGGCCTTGATGAGGCATTGACAAGTGAATGGGAGGAGAAGACTGGGACCCTTGCGTGAACGTGTTGACATTGGCACACGGTTCCTTAACCTCTACTTCGAAACATTCATGCCATTCAGGAGAACCTTCAACACCCCACATCTGGGCTCTTCTAACAATGTGCGGCTCTATGCCTATGATGGTGTTCACTCTCTCCTGTTGTTTGGAGCTCGATGGATCTTTTCTTGGTTAATGAGCGGGAAAAGGATTTTGAACGATTCCCAAGTCTCTATTAAGGTTGTTGAGGTTGGCTATGGCAAGCTTGACATCGGCCTAGTTGATTCTATCTTCATCATTCATATCGTATACCCAGTCCCTGAATTGGAAGCAGTTGTAAATGTCATTTCTGGTAGTGTGGTGGTGATAAGTGTCTATTTCTTATGACAATTCATTGCATGTACACCATTTTATGTGCATATAATTAGGCAATTATGAATATTTTATAGCTAACCTCAACTCCGCATTTAAATTGGAGCTTTCACGTAAATTGATTAATTCGATTATCTTATTTAATAATAAATTAAAGTTGAGGGCCATGAGCATTAATTCTCCATTGCATAATCATGAGCATTTGAGATTTATGTGCACATTGTGGTAATTTTTATGGACTAAAGTGTAATTATGTGTGTGTAGGACACCGAAGGTAATTACAAAAGAAGTCGGGGGCAAAATTGTCACCACTACTTTGACCAAGTCAAAAAGCACATATTTTGATTGGAGGGAAAAGAAATTTCAAAAGTTTGAAATTGAGGAAAAGAAACACATATTTCGGTTGGAGGGAAAATTGAATTCAAAGTTTGAAATAAAGGAGAGACATGATGAGCCTTGGGAAATGGGGTGCCCAAAATCCAAGAAAGGGGGTGCCCACCTATTTTTCCTCTTCCCCATGCATCATATTCCACTTAAATCTCAGCCATCCATCTCCTTTTGATACAATCTCCACCCTTCATCTACCCAACTTTCCCTATAAATAGCCCATGACAAGGAGGAGAAAGGGGGTTCTTCTTTTGGGTAATCTTTCACTCTTTCTCTCCCAACCTTAGGTCTCCGATTTCTCTCACGTAAGTTCATTTTCTCCTCTTACTTTCTTCATGAAAGTTCTTTATTTTTAAGTCCTCTACAACTTCTTCTTCTGTCTCATCTTTTAGTTGCTTCTAGTTGTCAAGCTATTTCGTATTTTTTACTATTCTATCCTGTGCATTTTTTAAACTATGTTCTTTCCTGTTCTTCCCTATTTTTCCCCTTCCTACGTCCCTCTTCTCCTCTTGCTGTCTTCATAAACGTCCTTTGTTTTTAAGTTTTATACAATTGCTTCTTCTACATCATCTTCTAATTCATTCTAGTTTTGAAGTTATTTCCCATTTTGCAACTTGATGTCCTGTGATTTTACTATTCATCCGAGCAGACCACTTCCCTCCTTTCTCTGATTTCACCATATTCCGTACATTTTCTCTCTTTGTGTCCTTCATCAACGTTCTTTATCTCTTCTTCCTCTTCAACTTCTTCTTCTTAGGCATCCCCTAATTTTTCTTGGGTTCAAAGTTATTCACCCTCCAAAGGCAGCTTAAACGACAAAGGTGACTTCCTCCCGGTGTACACGGCGATCTCTTTCAAGGTGGAGCGATCCTCTCCAAGGCTCGGCGAGGAGGAGACGACGGCGTCATCACCATTGCTACTACTATCTTCACATCTCAGGCCCCTCTTTTTGTCATTACTTTTGTGTTATGTTACTTCATTGTAATCTTTTCACCTCTTTGTTGTAAGCTTGTCTTGCATTTCATGTACTCTTTCTTTTAAGTTAATGAAGAGAGTTATTCTTTTGATCTAGTTCTTGATCTTCTTCCATCTCTACCACCTTTTTCTATCTCTTCTTTTCACTTCATGCAATTAATTTCTATAGCATAAGCGCATAATCATATGTGTTTTTAATTAAGTGTTTGGTTTGTTCTTCATTTCACTATTTTCTTTAAGCAAAGCAAAATCCCAAGTGTTTTTCTAAAAGGTTAAAAGGTTTTTAACTTTAAAAATCTCTTTTTCCCTGTGGATTCGACCCTTCTTGCCACCATATTATGTCTCTCTTTCATCTAGTGCGAGTTGGAAATTTTAAGATTGATACGCGTGTTTTAAACGATGAACTTTCGCGTTATCAATTTTTGGCGCCGTTGCCGGGGAAGAATGATGATTTTTGATTTAAGAACTTTATTTTCCTTATGTATATAGTGTACTAATAAAGTTCTCTTTTGTTTTTTTTATAGGTTAAAAAAATTCAAAAAAAAGAGGTAAGTTTGTATTTCTTTCTTTCATCTTTTGATTTTGTCATTTCATTTAAAAAAGAGAGAGAGAGAGAGAGAAAGAAGAATGAGAGATTGCGCATCAAGTAAGTCTCCAAACTTATTCCTCTCATTTTGTGTCATTTCCTTAATGTTCTTGCATATTATTGTTAGATATGTTCACTAAATTAAAAAAAAAACTCTTCACTTGAACCTAATAAAAATTCTCATTCTAAGAGTAGAAATCAAACTTTCATGTTCTAAGTCATGCATCATTTAGGATAGAGTCTCTTTTTCTTTATTGTTTAATTGTTATTAATTACATTGTTGAAGATTACAGGAGGCAAGGTGAGTACTCTAACTTTTCCAAAAGCATGCTCATGCATTTTCATGCTTGCATAGAACCCCTTTTTTGAAGTTGCTTTGTTGCATATCATTTCAAAATATCTTAAGGGCAACACCCATAAGCAAGATAAGGTGGGGATTTCATCACCCTTCCTTAGCCCACAAATCATAATTTTCTTGCATCTTTGCATCTCCTAGACCTCAAATAAAATTTAGTAGACATTGGCCCTAAGTTCACACTGTGGTTCTTGTGTCATTTGAGCTTACCCTCTTATGAAAACCGGTGCCTAAGGCAAGACGGTCGGACGGCAAACGCCTTAAGCGGGCTAGTGGTTTGGCATAATTAGGTCCCTACGAAAGCAGGGGGAACCTCCTACTACCCCACCCCTTACCTGGCCGGTGGAAATATTGAGGGTGAACTTAAGTTTCACTTTAGCCATTTTATGAAACCCAATTTATAGGTCTAGGTCACATCTAGGTCATTAGGTAATTTGTGTGACAACTTGTTTGTGATTACATAAAAAAAATTAAAACAAAAAAATCAAAAAAATCAAAAAAAAATTCTCCTCTTCTCTCTCTTCGTCCTAGTTTGTATCAAAATAAAAAAAAACAAACAAAAATCATCATAAAAAAAGAATCTCTTTCATCTCTCTCTTCGTCCTAGTTCATGTAAGGTAGAAGATCTTAACATCCAAACCTTCTAGGACCCATTCAAGAAATTGAGAGAGTCTTGTATCCAGGGAACGATCTCCAACAAGATCTCATGGCCGAAAATCAAGGACCTCACCATCAAAATCTAATGGCCGAAAATCCCGACCCTCCAAAGCAAATGAAAGACTATTTCTTACCCAATCAATACCAACCGTCCTTCTATGTCCAAGCACCTCATAACCAGGCGGTTCATTATGAAATCAAGTCTAGTACCATTCAAATGTTACCATCTTTTTATGGAAATCCCAATGAAGACCCTTACAAACATCTTGATGAGTTCCTTCAGATCTGCTCAACTGTTAAAATCCAGAATTTCTCTGATGATGCTCTTAGGCTAACTCTCTTCCCATTCTCTCTCAAGGATAAAGCCAAATATTGGTTAGGAGCCTTGGGTAGGATCATTGATACATGGGTAGAAATGCAAAAAGAATTTTTGAAGAAGTTCTATTCCATAGGGCGAACCAACACAATGAGAAGAGCCATAACTGGATTTACCTAAAATACTGGAGAACATATACATGAGGCTTGGGATAGGTTGAAAGATCTATTAAGAAAATGTCCTCATCACGGCCTGTCATGATGGCAAATTGTTCAAACATTTTATGAGGGACTAATAGAGAATTATAGACAAATGGTGGATGCATCATGTGGGGGAGCATTCATGAGTAAGAGTGAGGATGAAGCGTATGATCTATTTGAAATATTGAGTGAAAACTCCATCAGTCACGCCTCACTTTCATCATATGAACGAATGATCGGACCAAACAAGAGGGCCGGGCTTTACGAAGTCAAGAATCAAGGGGAGTTTAAGAATAAGATGGACATCAATGCCATAACCCAGAAATTGAATAAAATGGATTTGCTGGCCCAGAAGATAGAGAAGGTTGATATGGTGTCTCAGAAGCTAGACCAGTTATTGGCTATGAATAGGCAGGAACCTTCTTCATCTTCATCTTCTGCTCCTCAACCTCAACAATTCTCAACTCCCAGTCAAGAAGAAACTTGTGCTTTGTGCTCTAGCCTTAGCCATTCTGTGAGTGAGTGTCCCATAGCAGCCCAACTTCCCCCATTTATCCAAGAACAAATATTTACTGCCCAAGGTGTCTCTAAGCCCGCATATGACCCTTACTCAAACACCTACAATCCAGGCTGGAGAAATCACCCAAATTTTTCTTGGAAATCCAATCAAAGCCCATCCACCCAATCTCATCCCTCACACCATTCAAATCAAAAATAATCTTTTCCAATGCCAAGTCAATCTAATCCAAATCACTCTTATTCATCTCCTTTTCTTCATCAACAATTCCAGCAACCTCTTTTCCATCAAGCTCAGGCCCTATATCTTCAGGGCCAATTTCAGCAATTTCCTTCACATCATTCCCATCAGCCACATTATCAGCCACCTCCTACCCAGCCCACTTTTGATGACAAGTTTGAACAACTCCAACAACTTATTCTTACCCAAGCACAATCCATTTCTAAGTTGGAGAACCAGATAGGGCAACTTGCTGCCAATAACATGAGAAGAGAGGTAGGTCAACTCCCTAGCCAACCGGTGGCCAACCCCCGCAATCAACAACCTCCAGGCTTCCCTCCAAGAGCTTCTATTCTTCCTCAACCTAATCAGCCAAACCAACCTCAGCTGCCCCCTCCTATAGGTCCTCAGTTCGAGAATGCCAAAGCCATCTCTAGCCTTAGAAGCGGGAAAATTCTTAATGACCCTTATCAGGCTAGGGATGTGGGTAGTAGTTCGGGCCAAGATGCCCACGAGGAGAGTGATAGTGAAGATGAGGAGCTAGCAATTATGCAAGAAAAGAAGAGGCAAGAGGGGGGAGAAAATAAGCCGGACAAAAAGAAAGCAAAGGTTGATGAAGGACCCCGAGAGTATGTTCCTAAGGTCCCATTCCCTGATGCATTGAAGCCAAAAGCTCAAAAGATAAAGCCGGTCCAACAAGAAGAACTAGTGGAATTGTTTAAACAAGTTAACATCAATATTCCACTATTGGATGCGATCAAACATGTGCCGGCGTATGCAAAATTTTTGAAAGAGCTATGTACACCAAAAAAGGAACCATAGACAATAACACAAAAGGTCCGCTTGTCTGAAGATGTCAGTGCAGTTGTTATGAATCATTTGCCTAAAAAGTTGAAGGACCCCGGAGCTCCACTGATTTCTTGTGATATAGGTGGAATTACATTTGATAGAGCATTACTGGACCTTGGAGCTAGTGTGAACTTATTGCCCACCTTTATATATGAGCAGTTTGATCTAGGGGAGTTGAAATCCACATCTATAATTCTTCAACTGGCGGATCGATCTGTAAAGACTCCAAGGGGACTATTGGAAGATGTGATTGTGAAGGTGCATGAATGTTATTTCCCGGTGGACTTTCTTATTTTGGATATGGCCTCGTCCCAGGAATTAAAGCACACACCTATCATTTTGGGACGTCCGTTTCTTGCTACGGCCAAGGCCAATATAAATTGCGCCACGGGGATGATGGATATTTCTTTCGGAGGAGAGAAGGTTTTCCTAAATGTGTTCAAAGCATCTCAATATCCGGACCATGAGGAGGAATGTAGTGTCATTGATGTTTTTGAAGAAATAATTGAAGAAAGTCTGGAAGTTTATGAGGAATGTCTAGAAGAGGGTAGCATGCTCCAGGATTCTCCACTTTCCAGTGCACCCTACTCTAGAGTAGAGCCACTCTCTCCACTTCAAGCTGAACCTATTCTTCCATCTTTTAATCAACCACCCAGTCTAGAATTGAAGCCTATGCCAGATCCTTTGAAGTTTGCTTATCTAAGTCCTAACCAAACTCTGCCCATAATCATTGCTTCCAACCTCACCGCTGCTTAGGAATCCCAACTCCTAGATGTCCTTCAGGAGCACAAGAGGGCAATAGGTTGGTCAGTGGCAGATTTGAAGGGTATTAGTCCGGATGTGTGTATGCATTACATTTACTTGGAGGACAATGCCAAGCCGAGTAGAGAGATGCAACGTCAGCTGAATCCAAGTATGAAGGAGGTAGTGAAGAAAGAAGTTGTCAAATGGTTGGATGCCGGGATCATATATCCCATTTCTGATAGCAAGTGGGTCAGCCCAACTCAAGTTGTTCCCAAAAAGTCAGGGCTGACAGTTGTAACAAATGAGAAAGGAGAAGAAGTTCCTACACGATTACCAATAGGGTGGAGAATCTACATTGATTACAGAAAATTAAATTCAGTCACGAAAAAAGATCATTTTCCACTCCCATTCATTGATCAGATCTTGGAGAAACTGGCTGGGCAGAAGTATTATTGCTTTCTGGATGGCTATTCCGGGTATAACCAAGTTGCAATTTTCTTGGAAGATCAAGAGAAAACAACTTTCACGTGCCCCTATGGCACGTTTACTTTTAGAAGAATACCTTTTGGGCTCTGCAACGCCCCTGCCACATTCCAGCGGTGTATGATGTCCATTTTCTCTGAAATGGTGGGAGAATGCTTGGAAGTTTTTATGGATGACTTTTCAGTGTTTGGTGATTCATTTGAAGATTGTTTGGGAAACTTAACTCGGGTATTGAAAAGGTGCATTGAGTCGAATCTAGTGCCACTTCATGGTAAAAGAAGGGATCGCTTTAGGCCATGTGGTTTCAGAGAGGGAAATAGAAGTTGACAAGGCCAAGGTAGATCTGATTTCTAATCTTCCTCCCCCTTCTTCTGTCAAACAGATCCGTTCCTTTCTTGGCCATGCAGGATTCTACCGCAGATTCATTCAAAACTTCTCCACCATTGCTCGACCACTTACACAATTGCTTGTCAAGGACACTCCCTTTCATCTTGATGAGTCCTGTCTAGAGGCGTTCAATTCTTTGAAAGCAGCCCTCACACAAGCTCCTATTCTCCAATCTCCTGATTGGTTGCTCCCTTTTGAGATCATGTGTGATGCCTCAGACTATGCTGTAGGAGCTGTCCTAGGATAAAGAGTTAAAAAGAAACCCGTGGTGATCTACTACACAAGCAGCACCCTCGCTGATGCCCAAATGAACTACACCACCACGGAAAAGGAATTGTTAGCTGTTGTATTTTCCCTCGAAAAGTTTTGATCATATCTATTAGGGGTGAAAGTCATTGTTTATTCCGATCACTCAGCATTAAAAATTTTGACGTCTAAGAAGGAAGCCAAACCCCGTCTCATACGGTGGATTTTGTTACTACAATAGTTTGATTTGGAAATCAGAGACAAGAAGGGGTTGGAGAATGTTGTAGCTGATCACTTATCTAGGATTGTAATTCTCGAAAGTGCCCCTATGTCTGACTCCTTCCCTGATGAATAAATTCTTTCCATCTCTTACACAACAACCCCTTGGTTCGCTCATATAGTCAACTACCTGGCAGTAGGGCAGATTCCCGAAGGGTGGTCTAGATAGGAGAAGGATCGATTCTTTTCCAAGGTAAGGCACTATTTTTGGGATGACCCGGAGCTATTTCAAATGGGTCCAGATCAAATAATAAGAAGATGTGTCCCCGAGGAGGAGCAACAATATGTTTTGAGCTTCTGTCATAATCTCGCTTGTGGGGGACACTTTTCAGGAAAGAAACCATCGGCGAAAGTGTTGCAGAGCGGATTCTATTGGCCCACACTATTCAAAGATGCTTATGAATTTTCCAAAACATGTTTAAGGTGCCAAGCCGTGGGAAATAATTAAAAAAGAGATATGATGCCGCTCAGTCCCATTCTGGTAGTAGAAATTGTTAATGTTTGGGGAATAGACTTTATGGGACCATTTCCACCTTCATTTGACAATGAATACATTTTGGTGGCAGTGGGCTATGTTTCAAAATGGATTGAAGCTGTTGCTACTAGGACAAATGATTACAAGGTTGTGATGAAGTTTGTGAAGAAACACATCTTTTCTAGATTTGGTTGTCCTAGAGCTATCATTAGTGATGGGGGCTCTCACTTTATTCATTTTCAATTTCGAGTTCTACTTCGCAAATATGGCATCACTCACAAGCTCGCTACCCCCTACCATCCCCAAACCAGTGGCCAGGTGGAAGTGTCAAACAGGGAGATAAAAACCATTCTGCATAAGACAGTTCGACCAGATAGAAAAGACTGATCCGAGAGACTAGATGATTCACTTTGGGCCTACAGAACTACATTTAAGACTCCTATTGGCATGTCACCTTACCGTCTCATTTTTGGAAAAGCATGTCACTTGCCTGTAGAGCTTGAACATAGAGCATATTGGGCCATCAAACAAGTCAACTTTGATCTCATTCAAGCCGGGGCCCAAAGAGCTCTACAACTCAATGAATTGGAGGAACTAAGAAATGAAGCCTATGAAAATTCAAAAATCTACAAAGCCAAAATGAAAGCCTTTCATGATAAGCATATTCAAAGGAAAACTTTTCAACCAAATCAGAAAGTATGACTTTTTAACTCTAGGCTGCGCTTGTTCCCTGGAAAGCTCAAGTCCAGATGGGATGGACCGTTTATAGTTGTCAAAACTTTTGACCACGGTGCCGTCAAAATTTTGAATCCTAAAAGTGGTCAAATTTTCACTATCAATGGTCAAAGATTGAAATCTTATTTGGAAAATGATCAGTTGCAAAAAGAATCAATTGTCCTAAGTGTTATAGAATAAAATCTTCGTGAGCTCTCATGCGTCTGGCTGAAGATGAAAAACTTAGCGCTTCTGGGAGGCAACCCACAGTTTTTGTTGTTTTGACGTTTTTGTTTGAGTGTGTTTTAGTAGTCAGGTTAAGGCCAAGGAGAGGAAGTCATCGCCGCCTATGACATTGATGGAGGTTTCGTCCCGCATATCCGGTTGTCTCTTTCCCACTTAGAAGTATTTATTGATACATTGTTCTTTTACTTTCAATTCTACATGCCATTGAGGACAATGTCATTCAAGTTGGGGGGGACAGAAATTTTCATGATGCATATAGTACAACCTGATAGGAGTTCTATCTTGTATAAAGATGTAAACCCCATTTTGAGTTTTATGATTCATGCTTAAATTAAAAATAATTCTGGAATAGAAAAGACTAGGAAGAAGGATGATGGAAAATTTAGTCAATCTAGCCATGGAAAACTGATATAAGAATCCATTTAAAGTTCATGTGTAGTAAAAAAAAATATTTACATTACACACTAATGAAACAAGCAAGACAAGCCCTCTGCTATTTTAGGTATATTGTCTGATATTCTGCACTTCTTAAGAAAAGAGATCTTTATACAAAAGTTTCTGCCAAATTATCTATCAAATAAGTGCAATGGCACTATGAAAAAAAAGAAGAAAAAAGAAGAAGAAAATATCATGAAAAATGCCCCTAATCTTAGTAACCGGGCCTACTTCACCTAAGACGTGTTGAGGTTCGCGTAAAACGGAAAAGGGAACCTGGATCTGTGAAACTGAGCCTGCTTCTCCTAAGGTAAGAGTCGAGTTTCACGTTGAGCAGTGAAGGGTAGTGCAGCATCATGTGTGGTATAAAAGATCCCAAAGGGACAAAACAATAAGGCAGACAAAAAGTTAATATACTTAATGCTTTGATCTAAGAAGTGCAGGGTTGAAAGGCATTTGCTTGGAATAGCGAATGGGGGATGCAATTGTCTAAGCTGTGGATTTGGTAGTTACACATGCACAAGTGCTATTGAGCTTTAATTTGTATTCTTAATCATGTACTATTAAGTTCCTACATAAGGCTAGTGTGCATTAATGATTCAAGATTCCTAATCTTTGGTTGATTCTATGAAGGGATAATTGGATATGAGAGCATGAATTTTGCAAACTCTTGTTAGTCCTAAAATTTAATTTATTGGCATTACTAAGGGACTAGCAACGAGTAAGTTGGGGGGTGTGATAAGTGTCCATTTCTTATGACAATTCATTGCATGTACACCATTTTATGTGCATATAATTAGGCAATTATGCATATTTCATAGTTAACCTCAACTCCACATTTAAATTGGAGCTTTCACGTAAATTGATTAATTCGATTGTCTTATTTAATAATAAATTAAAGTTGAGGGCCATGAGCATTAATTCTCCATTGCATAATCATGAGCATTTGAGATTTATGTGCACATTGTGGTAATTTTTATGGACTAAAGTGTAATTATGTGTGTGTAGGACACCGAAGGCAATTACAAAAGAAGTCGGGGGCAAAATTGCCACCACTACTTTGACCAAGTTAAAAAGCACATATTTTGATTGGAGGGAAAAAAAATTCAGAAGTTTGAAATTGAGGAAAAGAAACACATATTTCGGTTGGAGGGAAAATTGAATTCAAAGTTTGAAATAAAGGAGAGACATGATGAGCCTTGAGAAATGGGGTGCCCAAAATCTAAGAAAGGGGGTGCCCACCTACTTTTCCTCTTCCCCATGCATCATATTCCAATTAAATCTCAGCCATCCATCTCCTTTTGATACAATCTCACCCTTCATCTACCCAACTTTCCCTATAAATAGCCCATGACAAGGAGAGAAAGGGGGTTCTTCTTTTGGGTAATCTTTCACTCTTTCTCTCCCAACCTTAGGTCTCCGATTTCTCTCACGTAAGTTCATTTTCTCCTCTTACTTTCTTCATAAAGTTCTTTATTTTTAAGTCCTCTACAACTTCTTCTTCTATCTCATCTTTCAGTTGCTTCTGGTTGTCAAGCTATTTCGTATTTTTTACTATTCTATCCTGTGCATTTTTTAAACTATGTTCTTTCCTGTTCTTCCCTATTTTTCCCCTTCCTACGTCCCTCTTCTCCTCTTAATGTCTTCATAAACGTCCTTTGTTTTTAAGTTTTCTACAATTGCTTCTTCTACATCATCTTCTAATTCTTTCTAGTTTTGAAGATATTTCCCGTTCTGCAACTTACTGTCCTGTGATTTTACTGTTCATCCGAGCAGACCACTTCCCTCCTTTCTCTGATTTCACCATATTTTGTACATTTTCTCTCTCTGTGTCCTTCATCAACATTCTTTATCCTTTCTTCCTCTTCAACTTCTTCTTCTTTGGCATCCCATAATTCCTCTTAGGTTCAAAGTTATTCACCCTCCAAAGGCAGCTTAAATGACAAAGGTGACTTCTTCCCGGTGTACGCGGCGATCTCTTTCAAGGCAGAACGATCCTCTCCAAGACTCGACGAGGAGGAGACGACGGCGTCATCACCATTGCTACTCCTATCTTCACATCTCAGGCCCCTCTTTTTGTCATTACTTTTGTGTTATGTTACTTCATTGTAATCTTGTCACCTCTTTGTTGTAAGCTTGTCTTGCACTTCATGTACTCTTTCTTTTTAGTTAATGAAGAGAGTTGTTCTTTTGATCTAGTTCTTGATCTTCTTCCATCTCTACCCCCTTCTTCTATCTCTTCTTTTCACTTCATGCAATTAATTTCTATAGCATAAGTGCATAATCATAGGTGTTTTTAATTAAGTGTTTGGTTTATTCTTCATTTCACTATTTTCTTTAAGCAAAGCAAAATCCCAAGTGTTTTTCTAAAAGGTTACAAGGTTTTTAACTTTAAAAATCTCTTCTTCCCTATGGATTCGACCCTTCTCGCCACCATATTACGTCTCTCTTTCATCTAGTGCGAGTTGGAATTTTCAAGATTGATACGCGTGTTTTAAACGACGAACTTTCGCGTTATCAGGTGGTATGGACAGTACTTGGAGGTGTCGGCGTTGGGATGAACCCAATCTTTATAAGGAGGTAGCTAAATGGCCTGCGAAGACATGAGAGTGAAGAAGACGTCACCCAATGATTTAGGTAACGAAGTGTTTGAGGCTCATCTTGGACCAGCCCACGTGTAGTTTTACGGTGGGGGAACGTTGGAGTACAACCTCGAACCTACAGAACCTTGATTAGGACCAGCATGATTAGATTGCAAAGTTTGGCGGTTGTTGGACCTAAAAGGTGGACCGAAGGCATTTACTTGCTCATTCACAGTGACCCCTTCGATGGTGGGAGCGGCTGGCTTTCCGGCCTCTAGTGTAGGTTTCAAAGAAGGGTGGCAGGGTGGCATCCTTCATTTGGGCTTGGACAATCCGAGCTCGATTGTAAAGTTGTGAGAAAGTGTAGAGCTTGCTAAGCATTAGGATAGCCCTAAGCTATGGGGTGGCATTGTTCACCAGCATAGTGACTACTTGAGACTCAGGGATGACCACCTCCATCCGGGAGGCCATAATTCTCCAACGATTAGCAAATTAGATGAAGTCCTCATCGGCCTTCATTTTCTCCCTGACCAGATCGAACAGGGTGGGAACTATATTGGACATATGTCTTAAGTGAGCGAGGTATCGCTCAGAAACTATGTCGAAATTAAGAATATCAACGGTAGGGAGAGAGGAGAACCAGCATAGGGCCTCACCCTATAAAGACTTTTGGACTAGTTGAACCAGCAGGACCCGATCGTATAACCATTGGTGGGAGTCCATAAGGAAACCTGAGAGATGATGATGGGGATCGGTAGTACCATCATACTTCCGATACTTTGGAGCTTTAAAACCGGGTGGGAAGTATGCATTGGGAAGCTTGCAATACTAAGCCAAGGAATGGGGATGAGTAATTGTCATGCTCTCGGTGACCAACTACCGAACATAGCTTTGAATCTCCTTCTTGGAGATCGGATCGATCCCTCTTGGGGGAATGGCTATAACCGAGGGAATTGGGGGTTGAGCAATAGGGTAGCTGAACTGAGGTGGAATGTCCTGAACGGGCCTACTAGAAGACCCTTGAAATCGGGTTTGAGCCCATTGTGGTGTGTAGTGGGAAGAAAATTGGGGCGCAGTAGGAACTTTCTCCCGGGAGGCCGTAGTGACTAGATCCTTCGGAGTGTAACGGGATAGAACATTGATTAGTTCTTGATCCTCATGTGGCGATAATGTGGGAGGCCCAAGACTAGGCTGATCGTGATCACTATGGGATGATGCCGAGTCCACATGGGCGGCTTCATTAGGTGAAGTCGAGAACATGCCTATGAATGCACCTGGGTGGCTATCCTCTATTTCAAATAGAGGATTGGTCTTAAGCTTAGACTCGCATTGAGGAGTGAATTCCTCCTCATAGCAGGGGTTTAAAAAGACACGCTCCATTAATCAAGTAGTCCTACTCAGTTTTAATGTTTAACCTTAGTAGATAAGCACGTTATTGAGAGGATGTGATCTCTAAAGCAAACAAGGTTTACACAACAACACCCATAGTTTTTAAACTCTTTCTTATTTTATTTTTTTATTTTTGTTTTTTTTAGTTCTCTCGAGAGAAGGAAATAAATTCTAAGCCACAAGTTTGATGCTCCAGAGAACCTAATAGAGACTCTCACTCAACCCCAGAGATTACTACCAGGACTTCATTGGTACAACCTGCCTGGCGACCGTGTGGGAGCCCATGGTTCGCGAGGACTTACGGAGGTTCCCAATTGAAAAGAACAAGTTGCACCCGAGTGGGAATCCCAGGGTGAAGAGTCTGATCCAATGTGAGGGTGTTCCTATAAGTATGATGCCGGCTCTTCCTGGGCCCAACCCCGCATTAATAACCTATAACAAGAGTTAAAACAAGCGACAAATAATAAGAAACCAAACAGAAAATAAAAAGCAGAACTAGGTAGGAGGTGGCCAAAGGTGTGGCCGTTGGAGGGCCAAGGTGGCCATAATGATGGTCATCCACGATGGCTGGGAGACCAATCTTTGGGCCATTCAGAGCAGTGAGGGCGGCCAATGCTCGGGCCGTCTAGAGCACAGGGCGGCCAAAGTTCTGGCCGTTCACAGGGGGCCTAGGCTGTAATATCCAGGACCCTTCGGATCCTTCTTATAGGGTCCCAGATTTATTTTCTTGGAGAATTTGTTCTCATTATGCCAGGAATTATTTTTCAGACATCTTTCAAGTTCGGATCGGTGCGTTTTGGGGGTCTCGGAACGTGTTCCGCGGTTTCCGTGTGTTTTTCTCCAGCGAACCTACGGAACCCCGTAGTGGGCGAACCGAGTCGTTCACCTACTCCGGGATGGTACCAGTGCGATCAACGTGTTCCGAGGATCACGGGAGTATATTTTCTATTTTTTCATATTTTTTGGAAAATCAGGATTTTCTATAAATATCCCATTTTCTTTTTCTTTTTCTTATTCTTATTCTTTCTTCTTCTTCCTCCCTTCTCTCCCGTGAGCGCCCGCGGCCGGCTCTCTCAGGACATGGCGGCGTGCTCCCCTCCGGCTGCAGACGGCGGTGGGCGATAGCGTGGCGGCAAGGGTGACGGCGTGGCGATCCCGGTGGCGTGCGGTGCTCGGTGAGCTCGTGGGATCTCGTGGAGTTTCAAGCGGTGTTTTGAAGATTGGCGGTGATCTGCCGTGTTTCGGGCAATTCTGAGGTAGGGTGATGAATCCCTAGCTCCGTAGTTTCCTTCGCCTCGATTTCTAGGCCAACGGGAGGTCGAGAGGGGTCCATTTTAGCTCGGGGTGGGAAATCCATGATTCGAGGTTTTGAGCGCCGATCTAGTGTTTTACCGGGTGGTTTGGTGGTTTGAGGGCACCATTGAGTGCCTAGGATCATGGGGACAAGCTTCCCCTTTGTTTCCCCATCACCCGGGGGTGATTGGGTCGTGCAATGGTGAAATTCCGCCATGTTCGCCGTTCTCGATTTCACGGACTGTACGCGGTTTAACAGTGACCGTTTTTAGCCTTAAGCGGCCTTATCTAGATCGTTTTTGGCTTTGGGCGGCCCCCAAGTGGACCGTTTCCAGTCTGGGAGCGTCGATGGGGTAAGCGGTCACGCGATAGACCGTTTAGCCCTGGAGCGGTCATATGGCCGACCGTTTTCCCTCGCGGGCCAACGTGGTCATCGAGGCGTTTTGACCGTTAGCTTTTGACCGTTGGAACGTTTTGGGATTAAATGGTCCTAAGGAGAGCGTCTTAACCCTCCATGCGGTCCCAGTGGGACCGTCTTGTGCCCAAACGGCCACTAGGTGACCGTTTATAGTTTCCCCGGTCCCAGGGTTAGGCGGTCCTGGGGAGATCGTTTACACCCTGAGGCGGCCCAGGAATGGACCGCTATTTCTTTGAACGGTCCCAGGGAGACCGTTTCACCGTGTTGTGGGTCCAGGACTAGGCGGTCCCATGGGGACCGTTCAGATTCTTGGCACGGCCTAGAGTAGACTGCCTATATTCTCTGGGCGGTCCAACTGTAGACCGTTTATAGCAGAAACGGTCTAGAGTGGACCGCTTGCTGTATTCAGGTCAACCGGAGTTTATTTTGTGCCGATTACAATTCCGGGTGAGTAGGTCTCGATCCACGTGCTAACCTGTGGTCCGACTGAAGCTAGGCATCCTTTGGGGACCATGTGTTAGGGTGCCATGGGGTCCCGAGAGGTGGTATTCTCGGCTCGTGTCACCTTTAGTCGGTGTTGGTATGAGGAGTAGTCCTTGCACTGTGTCCAGTTTAGACGTCGTTTTTCATTGACTAGAGAGTCTACTCCTTCAGTGACCTTCCACTAGTCGTAGCCTTCCAACACGCGAGTGGTCCCACAAGGGAGTGGTGGCGAGGCTACCCCGAGAGATGATTTTAGACTGATTTTTGTAGGGCCCCACGTCTTGCAGCCAGAGTCCGGCTGAGGGGAAAACCAGTCAGAGGGCCAGACTTGGGATGCATGGTCTGTATGTGCACACGTGGTTGGGGGCTGTTGGACCCGCGCTGACGAGCACCACCCCAGCTAGTCACTTGTTTTGTGGTTACTAGTACGGTGTCCGTGTTCCACCAGGGGTCGAGGGGGACACCTGAGGCGCAGTCTAAGCCATCAGTGGACGCATCCGGCCTTGCTTCTAGTGGTTGGTACTCCTGTCTTTGTGTGGTAGTGACTCTTGGGTTTTTGATGAGTTATCTCGATTCTCGTGCCGTGCATTCGGTACTAGACGTAGCTAAGCTTTCCCATTTATTTATTCCTACAGCTCCCGTTCTACGTCTTGTTAATAGGAGCTTGTAGTTACTTTCCGCACAATTTCTCGGTTTGCGAGGTGGGGACCAGATGATCTCTACTGAGCCTTTTGTTTAGAGGCTCATTCCCTGCGTGTTTTTCACGTTTCAGGTGAGGCGAGGCTTCAGGGGAGCGCTTCCGAGGCTCCACGTGGTTCAGGTGCCCAGGGTTAGGCGCCAGTTGCAAGGTCGGGGTATGCCCCATATAGTTGTACCTTGTTTTCCAGATTGTACTAGTTGTGGACTACTGTTACGTTTTAGACTATTGTTATATTGTGGACCATGTAGTTTACTTAATGTTAATTATTAATTTCCTACTTATTCATGTAAAATGCGTAGTTCTGCAATTATTTTAAATTCTTGTGTATTTTCACACCATCCCTTTTAACCCTTCCGAGTCTTCGGGCTCGTGGGTGGTGGTTCAGGATTCGGGTTATCGGGCCTCTCCCGGTATTCGGATCTCGGGTCGTTATAGTTGGTATCGGAGCAGTGGTTGTGGATATATATAAGAGTTATAAATAGTTGCAGTGGTCCACTAGTCCATAATGATGACGTACAGTCGGCACTGGCTTAGGACATCGTGTGTTTTATTGATTTCACTATTTTCCGTGTCTTCTATCTTTTTACAGTAGGCGAGTATGGCGCCGAGGCAGAGGACTCACTCTCAGCAGTGATGCAGGACGACTATGAGACTCGACGTGGACGAGTTGCACCCTTGGACTCTAAAGGATGATGTGACTAACAAGACGACACGACCAGCAATAACATTACAATGCGGCACCGAACGAGCTTCAAAAGAGATGATCATGCCCCAAACAAGAAGCACTAACTCACAGTCATCCCCAGCGAGGGAAACGTGACGATCTTGCACGGTTGGGAAACCGACTTTGAGTTTCGGGTGGTCGGCTCACTCTCGTGCTCGGAACGAGTCACGGGACGGGTTCTGCTCTCACAACTCGCAGCGGTGACTAATATTTAACTAGCTAATAAAATATCCTACTTACATGCAGCGGCATCTAGAATGCATATTAAATAAACAAATACGACAAAAGGGGGGTGGCGAGTGTACCTCCACGCTCTGGGCGTGGGGAAGACGTCCCGGCCGAGATCCGGAACTCCCGGTACAATAATAATTATTAAATTACAGAATTAATTCTAAAGCCCACTCCACACAGGGAGGTTACAGGCAACACATGGGGTCTGGGAGCACCAATCTCCGGTTGGCGGGCAGCAGTCAGTGGCGCTCGGGCGGACGCGGTCGGCCGGTTCAGCTCGGTTCACTCGGGCCCGTAGGACAGCACGTGGGACCCGCTACTGGTACGGCGACGTCCGGGGCAGCTTCTGGCTGCAGTGACTGGCGGGGCATCTCTGGGGTGTCCCGGGTCGATCACCGGGAGCGGCGGTCACCGGAATGGAGTCGGGTGATTTCTTGGGAAATAATTCCCAAGGCTGTCCCGCAGCTGTGTTTCTGGCCAGATCTGCGCACTCGGACGAGAACAGCTCGTACTCCCAACTCCAACGTCAGATCGTGACACATTGGGTACCGTTGGAAAGAGGATTCAAAATCCTATGACATAATGGAATTACAAATTCGTCCAAAAGTTGGAATGAAAATGGGAGCGACTGATAATTGACTAAGCACACTGCCCCGAAATACAGACAGGCTAGACAGAACTTGAACCCCCTGATCAAGGGCTTTGACTGAGGATTAAATGAATGAATTAGGACCTGAGATTTTTATGGTGGAAAGAGGGGAGGGTGACGGAGACGTACATAGTTTTTTTTTGTAAATTTTGGACAACAATTGCGGGGGTGGAAAAATTGGCTACTAAGATCTATCCCGCAGATCTGCACACAGGTAGACTTTGGGGAAGAAGAACAGGTGGCTGGGAAAGGTCCTAAACGAGCTCTGATCAACCTCAAAATTAAACTAGGAATGACCTATGATGAGGGGTACCTACCCTCAAAGTTTCATCATGATCCAATGGTCGGATCTCCCGAACCAGCCTTTTGACCAAGCTACTGTCCTACAACTCTGAGTTTCAGGGTAGCAAGAGGATGACCGGCTTGTGGTGGCTCAACGGCGGCGGCGGCGGCGGTGAACGATCACAGTAGATTGAGGGAGAGGGGAAGAGGATGAAATTTGAGGGAGATAGAAGATTGGAGCTCAGATCTGAAGAGAATTGGAGGTGGGAGAGGGAAGAACACCAAGAACACAAGGAGAGAGGGGGGTGCGCACAAAGCACTATACTCTTGTAATTTCTTCATTAGTTCCACCAAAATACAACAAGAGACTATAAATATTCAAACCCTAGACCTAGCCAAATGACTCCTTATACCCTTGGTCAAAGGGGCATATTAGGGAAATGGGGGACAAGGGGGATTAAAATAATCACCCCATAAGAGACAAAAGAGGGGGCGACCCTCCTTAATTGTCAACATAAGGGGTTTGGTTTATTTTAATCCCCATGGACCAAATTAATTCCCCTTGGACCAAAATAAATGCAAATACAAATACATGGTCAATTATTCTACCATTAACCCAACATAAAAACCCAAGATAATACAAACCAAATAGAATCCAAATATATGCTAAATACATACCAAATACGTCCAAATACGTATACCATACAAATATGTATAAAAATACGTACTGAAATATCACTCGACTCCAGACTATCCTTTAGCCATAAAGAGGTCGGTGTTGACCGAGTCGTGCTGCGGGTCTGGTACCGACGGCTTGCTGAGTCAAGCCGTACTCGTGCTCTGGTGTCCTCACCAATTCTCCTCGGGTGGGAGAAGCTTGACCCCGTCGAGTAAGGGTCCGGGTCGCTCTGGTATCGATCCAGCAGATCTGGATCTATCCTCTGTAGCTCATCCCGGGTGATCCATGTGTCGTCAGACGCGGGCCATCCCCTCCAACGCACCAAATAGCACTGGTTTTTTGTCGTCAGACGCGGGCCATCCGCCTCGAGTAGTCGTCACCTGCTCGTCTAGTATACGTTCTATCTGCTCTTGCTGCTGAGGTAACAAGGCTGGAGGTGGGCGCTCTGGGGTGGTGTCACTCACAATGGGTGGGGATGGCTCAAAGGGCCCACTGGGTCTCTATAAGCGACGAGATCCGAGACGTTGAAAGTTGAGCTGACCCCATAATCCTCTGGCAAGTCCACAACATATGCGTTCGATCCGACTCGCCTAACTACCCGAAAGGGACCGGCACCGTTAGCATGCAACTTCTTCACGGCTCCTGAGGGAAACCGTTCTGGTCTTACCCTGATCATGACAGAATCGCCCTCCTGAAACTCACGGTGGTGCCTATGGGCGTCAGCCAATTCTTTGTATCATGCGTTGCTGGACTCAATGTGACGCCGGATATGCTCATGCAACTGCCTAATATGATCGGCAAAAGACTCGGCTGACTCAGACACACGGGACTGGATGGGAGATGGGACTAGGTCTATGGGCTTCCTAGGTCTACGGCCAGTGACAATCTCAAAGGGGATCATACCTGTAGACATATTGACCGAATCATTATAGGCAAACTCTGCTAAGGGTAAGACCAAATCCCAATCTCTGACTCGATCTCGGACCAGACACCTAAGAAGATCCCCCAAACTCCTATTAATAACCTCAGTCTGACCATCGGTCTGGGGATGGTATGCAGTGGAGAATTTCAGTTGGGTGCCCATCATGTGCCATAGGGTTTTCCAGAAATAGCTAGTAAAGCACACATCCCTATCAGACACTATAGTGTGGGGGAGTCCGAACCTGGAAGTTGAGTCCCAAATGTGGCAATCAAGAGGGGAGGGGTGAATTGATTGGCTAATAAAAATTTTGCTACCCTTAAGAAAATGATGTTGATTAAACAAACAACTACTAACACTCGCACGAACAGGATCACACTTGTGAATGCGTGCGGAATGTGTTTGAAAAGCTGGTGTAGTGATCTCTCAACTCACCGTGAAGCCCACTCGACAAGAATCGGAAAATTCACAACACATGAGACACACGAATTTTTAGGTGGTTCGGTTACACAGCCGTGTCCCCTACGTCCACCCCTCACACTTGAGGATTAAAGCTTCACTATCGAGTGAATCACACACACACACTGTTTAGAACAGCAAACACACACACACACATACACGGCTTCCGATCTGGTATCCAAAAGCGCACAAGCGCACAAACACACACACGTTCGTGTTTCCGAACACGAACACCACACACAGGGATCTAGAGTTTATGATTACACAAATATTCAAGATCAATCCAAATGATTCAGAATGAGAAGTTTAGAAGATGATTTATCCTGATCGAAGCTCCCCCTATCACTTCAGCGAATTTTGTTGAGCACTTGGTGCACCCCGTTGAACGTTCTTGACGATTATGCTCGGAAGAGGTACGATCTTGATTTCCACGCAGCCAACCTGCAGGATGTTGATTTGGAGGCTTGAATCCCTCTTCTTTTCTTCCCTTTCACGCACACTACAAGGTAGAAGAAGGGCTGTAGCTTCTGGTTGCGACCTGCACTCACAAGGTTAGAGCAAAAAACCAATTTCAGGAAGATACGAATTCTGCTTAGGTTTTCATCCCAATAGGATTATATATATGCTAAGGGCGGTCAAAGGATGTCTACGAGACAAGATCCGCACATCAAGGAGTAGTTTAAGGACAGCCACAAAAGTGTGGTTTGTCAACCAGCTCGCATGGACAAGAGTCCACAATCACGGCGCCGCCCAGACCAGAAAGGGTCGACCCTTGGGGTCAACCCTCGTGAGGGGCCAGATGGGCCTGGCAGCATGGGTCCTTCCAAGAACGGTTGCTGTCTTCAAAAAAATGGGCTTCTGGAGTTTTACAGGGGTCGACCCTTGGGGTCGACCCTTTCTGGAGCCTAAACAGTTTGAGGGAAAAGGGTCGACCCTTGGGGTCGACCCATGAAGAAATCGGTTCTGGAATTTAATTCCTCAGGCAGGGGTCGACCCTTGGGGTCGACCCATTAAAATGGGATTATGCCTGGCAGCAATGGGTCGACCCTTAGGGTCGACCCTTTTTCCTGCACTTTCTAAAAATGAAGATAAAACAAGGCTAACTGCAGGGGGTTCAAGTTGGGGTTTTAAAACAAGAATGCTCCACATCTAGACATATGTTCTAACAGTGTAACAGAGGAGATTAGGATCGATCTCACCAATCGTCCTTCAGTCGTTTAAGAGCTTTGGCCTGTCAAGAACAAAATTGGAATTAGTTCCACATGTTGCACATTGAAACCAAAATACTTACAATGAGTTGTTGTGCTTGAGCCTTCTCAAGTATCATGTCTTCAATTGATGTGTGCATTTCCAGAACGTAGGTATGCTCATTTTCAATTCATACAAAACCATTTGATCATCATCAAAAATCATAAGTCATATACATGAGGAGGGGGTTCAACAATCTCCCCCTTTTTGATGATGACAAAATAATAGAAACCACATTGTAAAGTATCCACCATTCCAATTACATAAATCAAACCATCAGTTCAAGGACATGGTCAAACAGAAATCCAAATATAAGATTGATCATCATGTGGCATATTCCCAAAGTTTTCTTGCCGACAAAGAGTGGAAAAGGAGCAAGGTTTGGAATACAAAAGACAAGATGCAATGCATGAAAACGCAAAGGAAATGCAACAGAACGAATGAACTAGAAACATGAAATGCAATAGAACGAATGAACTAGAAACATGATAAAAGCACACATGCATGCAAGCACACATCATAAACTAACATATAATAGCCGGGGCACATATAGGCCAAGAGTTTCTCCCCCTTTGACATCATCAAAAAAGAGGGGGTGAAAGAGGGATGCCAAGGCAAAGGAGCATCATAGTCTAATCATCATTATCATCCGGAGTGGAGGGACGTGGATGACGCCTAATATACGCCGAAAGTTCTTCCAACAAGTGGGTTTGGTTGGCCAAAGCATCAGTGACGTAGCGAGAGTGCTCCTGGTGAGAAAGTTTCAGATCGGATAGTTCAAGTTGCATAGCTGCCATGGTCTCCCCATACTCGTCTAACCGATCATCAATAGAATCCAAACGGTCCATGATTAGCTGTGCCTCCTCAGAAGGCAATCCTGCTACAGGAACATGAGCATCTTCAGCCTGCTCTTCATTGTCAATCTCATTATCTTCTGAACTGTCTGGTGGTACTGCCCTTTTTATTTGACGAACTAACACGCCATCTTGCTCTTCAAACCCCATGTGGTGACAAATAGATTGATAGGTGTAGATATCGGCGTCACGGATAGTTTGAGATGCTTCTCTTGACAAATTTATATCCATATAAGTAAAGATGGCTGTTAATGCCGCAGCATATGGCAAAGTACGGTGCTTGTGCGTCATGCTTGAACATATGTGATCAAGAATTAGCTGTGGAAATTTAATGGGAATTCCACCGAATAAGCATGAAAACAAGAACATGTGTTTCTCCGTAACCTTGTCATGTCCTCCTCCACGTGGCAAAATAATAGTTGTAATCATGCGGTGTAGTATACGTTGCAAAGGAGGGAATTGGTTTGCATTTAATTCGGCAACCGACCGGTCACCCATTTCTTCAGAAGTCATATAGCTGTAAACAGTGGCATCGGAGACTTGTACATCACCAAATGCAAATCCTTCATTCGGTAAGTCAAAGGCAATTCCCAACAAGTGTGGTGATAAAACAATTTCCTTTCCATTAACCGTGGTAACTGGAACGTCACCCGAAACACCCAAATTGCTATAGAATTGATGTACCAGATTGGGGTAAATGCGGCGATGTGCAGACATGAAAATATGCAAGTTTGGCTGGCTGCATATGAGATCAACTAATCCACGTAGATGGCGACTAAGATTTTAAAAGTTTACCGCCCGTGGACGTAGAACGGTCCGATCCAAGATTTTGCTTGCGGGCTGTGATGCGGCGGTATGAGATCGACGCCCTTGCCTGGAGCTCGATGCCTCACCTCTGCGAGAAATACGCCTTTTCGGGGCCATCTAAAACACAAACTGAAAGAACCCACCGATGTTGTATAGAACTTGATGGTTCAACCAAAGAGAAATGCGAGAAGTTTGAATCTATGATCCTCCACAGACATCAGAAGCTTACCTCAAGGGAATGAAGATCAAAGAATGATGCTTGAAGCCACAAGAAGAAGAGTTCGCGCGGATGCCACCCGGATGACCGCGACTAGGGCTTGATGTCTTGGATGCCAAGGAAGGATTGTTTAGGGCTTGCAAGGGGTGGTAGCAAGGCTAGGAGGGGGGAAAGAGATGTTTTATAGCCATGGGAGGGTTCCAACTTAGGGTTGGAGCCCTTGTTGGATCGGCTTGGGAGCGGGTTAGCCGCCCCGCCGGTTTGGGTCGACCCAATGGGTCGACCCGTTGGGTCTCTTACCCCCGGGCCAAACCGGATGCGCGAGGGTCGACCCTTAGGGTCGACCCATTTTCTGGGTTTGCAAGGGGTCGACCCTATGGGTCGACCCTTTTACTGGTTTTCAGCGGAAAGAAGAATTAACTCGAAGAAAAAATCAAGGAATGTTAGGCTCGAGTCCCCAATTGTAAAAATGTATGAAATCAAAGATTTTTGGATAAAAATTGGGATGTATGCAATTGGGGTATTGTTAGTTGAATTTTGGGAATATATGAGACGTGTAATGTCCCATTTTATCCAGATTTCTGACTTTGAACAAATGAGCTCCTTTGTGGGCAGAAAATTTTATCCAAGGTGATTTTGGCCATAGAAGTAACAATGAACATGGGTGAGTACAATATACATAGTAGAAACGCAGAAGCACACCAAAGTGATTTTTCACACAATTTGATTTTTCTTTTGTTTTTCACATAACATGATGCATATGCATGACAAGAGAATTACTATATGCATGAAACTAATGCAATTACATGTAATGAAGTGACCTATATATACATGATGCACATGGTTATGAATCACTCTTCTATCCTACAAACCCCTAGTTCTCTTCTAAAAGTAGTGAACTTGTCTTCACTTAGAGGTTTGGTGAAAATGTCGGCAATTTGACGATCGGTCTCAATGAAACTGATTTCTACATGACCCTTACTTACATGATCTCTAATGAAATGATGTCGAATTTCAATATGCTTGGTTCTAGAGTGATGAACAGGGTTTTTGGACAAGTTTATGGCAGAGGTGTTGTCACAAAGAATTGAGGTATTTTTAAAAGATATGCCATAATCAATCAATTGCTGTTGGATCCATAACATCTGGGCTACACAACTACCGACAACCACATATTCGGCTTCGGCAGTAGACAATGCCACTGAATTTTGTTTCTTGGAGGCCCATGAGACCACGCAGCCCCCAAGAAATTGGCAATACCCACTAGTGCTTTTCCGATCCACTTTGCAACCCGCATAATCGACGTCAGAATAAGCAATTAAATCAAGACTCGAATTTCACGGAAACCATAGTCCGAAATTCACTGAACCAGCAACATATCTGAAAATACGTTTAACGGCCGACATGTGTGATTCTTTTGGGTTTGATTGAAATCTAGCACACATGCAAACAGCAAACTGTATGTCGGGCCGGCTGGTAGTTAAATACAATAGTGAACCTATCATGCTTCTAAAGAGTTTTTGGTCCACTAATTTACCTGTCTCATCTTGATCAATTTTTATTGAGGTAGACATAGGAGTTGGTTGTGGTTTTGTTGATGTCAAATTGAACTTTTTAAGCAACTCCATTGCATACTTCTTTTGATGTATGAACATCCCATCAATCATCTGGTTCACCTGCAATCCCAAGAAGAAAGTCAGCTCTCCCATAAGACTCATTTCAAACTCACTTTGCATCAATTTGGCGAAGTCTTTACTGAGAGCATCTTTAGTTGAGCCAAAAATAATGTCATCAACGTAAACTTGAACAATTAAGATATCCTTACCATTCAACTTTGTAAAGAGAGTTTGATCAACATTACCTCGTTTGAATTCATGTTGAATGAGGAATTCACTTAACCTTTCATACCATGCACGGGGTGCTTGTTTCAGACCGTAAAGAGCCTTGTCCAGCTTGTACACATGGTCTATATGCTTTGTGTCTTCAAACCCCGGTGGTTGCTCCACATACACGTCCTCCTGGATATAGCCATTCAAAAATGCACTCTTAACATCCATTTGAAATAATTTGATATTATGACAACATGCAAATGCTAAGAGAACCCTCACTGCCTCAAGTCTTGCTACTGGAGCAAAAGACTCATCAAAGTCAACTCCTAATTCTTGACTATAGCCCTTGGCTACTAGCCTGGCCTTGTTCCTAATTACCACTCCTTGATCGTTTGTTTTATTTCGAAACACCCATTTGGTTCCGATCACGGAGTGATTCTTAGAAAATGATACGAGAAACCACACTTTGTTCCTTTGGAACTAGTGTAGTTCTTCTTGCATGGCCATGATCTATGACTCATCTTTCAAGGCCTCTTCAATGGAGTGAGGTTCAGATTGAGAGAGCAAGGCTAATAAGTCATGAGTTTCAACTTCCCTGAAGGAGGCTCGTGTCCTTATGTCTTCTTGTACATTGCCCAATACATTTTCCGGCGGATGGTCCTTTGCAAATGTCCATTGTATTGGTAGCTCCTGTTCAAGTTGAGTTTCCTGATTTTCATCCTCTTCTTTTGGTTCTTCCTCTTCTTGTTTTTCTGAATTTCCTTCCTTCTTCTTGATATTGTCATCTATCAACTCATCATCCTGTAAGATAGATTTTTCATCAGTTCTAGATGGAGATGATTCATCAATAATAACATGTGGGCTTTCTTCAACTACGAGAGTTCTCAAGTTATACACTCGATATGCTCTCGAATTGAGAGAGTACCCAAGCAATATGCCTTTGTCACTTTTGGGATCAAATTTAGCCAAGTCCTTCTTACCATTGTTATGAATGTAGCATATTAAGCCAAACGGTCTCAAGTATGAAATGTTTGGCTTCTTACCTCGGTATAGCTCATACGGAGTTTTCTTCAACAATGGTCTTACCATGGCTCGATTTATGATGTAGCAGGCCGTGTTCACTGCTTCAGCCCAAAAGTACCTCGGTATTTTATTCTCGTTCAGCATGGTTCTTGCCATCTCAACTAGCGTTCTGTTCTGCCTTTCCACAACTCCATTTTGTTCCGGAGTTCTTGGTGCGGAGAAGTCATGCATATAGCCTTGAGCCCTGCAAAAATTGCTGAACTCATGGTTATCAAATTCTCGGCCGTGATCACTCCGCACAGCTTTGATGCAATACCCTTTGTCATTTTGAACAAATCTGCAAAATACTTCAAATTCTGTCAGAGCATCATTTTTATGAGAAAGGAAATACACCCAGCAGAATCTTGAATAATCATCCACAATCACAAATCCATATAGTTTACCACCCAAGCTGTGAGTTCTACTTGGTCCGAAGAGATCAATGTGGATGAGTTCAAGAGGCCTTGATGTGGTCACATCTTGTTTGGACTTGAATGATGTCCTTGTTTGTTTGCCCATGCTGCAAGCTCCACAAACTCCATCATCGACGGCCTTCAACTTGGGCAATCCAATTACCAAATCATTTCTTGATAATTTCAGCAATACATTGAAACTAGCATGCCCAAGCCAGCGATGCCAGAGCCAAGCATCATCATTGTTCCTTGCAATTAAACATAAATTCTCATGAGATGAATCATTCAAGTCTATCATATAAACATTGTTATACCTGAAACTAATGAACTTTATCTCATGAGTATTCCTATTCAAAACAGTACAGTGGTTAGAATCAAAAATCACATTGCATCCCTTATCACAAAGTTGGCTTATGCTTAAGAGATTATGTTGCAAACCCTTCACTAGCAATACATTATCAATGGTATGATTTTGATTCTTACCTATCTTACCTTCTCCGATGATTTTACCTTTGTCCTTACCACCGAATGCTACCATCCCACCATCCTTTTCATGCAGGTCCACAAACCATTCCTTGTTTTCCGTCATATGCCGAGAGCAGCCACTGTCCAAATACCATTTGTTCCTTTGAGCTCTCGAGTAGACATGCAATTCAACTAAAGTTCTTATGGAGATTTTGGTACCCAAGCTAGCTTGGGTCCATGATGGTTAGAGGCATGATGCATATATGATCTATTTCTGAATCCAACAGAATTTTTTTCATCATATTTCAGAATTCTACAATCATACATGTCATGACCCATTTTACCACAATAGAAACAAGTGATGGCTCTATCTCTTTTTCCCTTTCTTCTAACATTTGAAGAGGAGTTGTGCATGTGTTTCTTTGGTTTGGATGATGCTGAACTTATGGAGGCCCAATGGGTTGTTTGAACTTTTTGATTTTTCAAGGATGGCAAGGGCATCCTTCAACATATTTATTTCAGCCAATTGAGATTGGCTTTGTTTTTCAGCCTTTTCTTTGGCTTCATTACAAGCTGAGCTTTGAAGCTTTTCTTGTTCCATTTCATTTTCCAATTCTTCATGCTTTTTCAGATATGTGGATTGTTCCTCTCTCATGCATGATATTTCCTCTTCAAACAGTTCAATTTTGGATGCAAGAATTTCATTTTCATTTTTCAAGTTTTCATTGACTGTTTTTGAGGCAAGGCACTCTTCACATGATCTTTTAGTATGCACAATTTGATCAATTTTCTTTTTCAAATTTCTATTTTCAGATTTGAATCTTTTACATTTTTCATATTAAGACTCATATGCAATTTGCCATTGTTCACAAGTAAGAGTTTCAGTTTCAGAATCTACCTCATTTCCTTCGTCATCATTTGCCATGAGGCATAGATTCTGGACTAGCTCATCAAATCCATCTTCATTTCCGGATTCCTCCTGATCTTCATCACTCCATGTGGCCATCATGGCTTTGGGCTTTCTGAACTTGCCTTTCTTCACCTTCTTGATGAGATCAGGGCACTCACCCCGCATATGGCCGGGTTTCTTGCATTCATAGCAAATCACTTCTTCTCTCTTGCTATTTTCTCCTCTGTTTGGACCTTGCCTTCTCGGTCCTTTTCTGAACTGACCACCAAAATTTCTGGTTCGTTTCATAAACTGTCTTGCTCTTTGTGTGATCATGGCAACTAATTCTTCATCTTCAGTGTTGCCTATTGAATCATTTTCACTGCCCTCTGAATCGTGTGGATTCACCTTTAGAGCCATTGTGGTAACAACTTTCTTTTTCTTGTGATCCTCCTCGCTCCTTTTGATGTTTTTCTCATAAGTCATCAGCGAGCCAATTAACTCATCCAGAGTTAAAGTACTTAGATCCTTGGAGTCTTCAATTACAGTGGCCTTTGTATGCCACTGTGGAGTGAGGGATCTTAGGACTTTTCTGACGAGTTCCTTGTTAGAATACTCCTTGCCAAGTCCCTTTAGTCCATTGGTAATTTCTGTTAGCCTTGCAAACATATCAGAAATTGATTCTTCTGGCTTCATTGCGAACAGCTCATAGTCCTGAACTAAGAGATTGGCTTTTGTTTCCTTGACTTCCGATGTTCCTTCATATATAAGCCGCAGCTTATCCCACATCTCCTGCGTAGAGGAACACATAGATATTCGTGAGTATTCGTTAGGATGAACCGCACATTGAATTATATTCATAGCCTTAAAATTCGTTGAACACTTCTCTATATCTTCTTCATCCCATTCATCTTCTTTTTCAGATAAAACATATGGACCCTTACTTATGACATGCCAGACATCGTAGTCCTCACGTAGGAAAACGTACATTCTGTTTTTCCAATAGGGGTAGTTTGATCCATCAAAGAATGGAGGTCTTTGAATAGAATGCCCTTCGGGCATCATCCCTTTGTTTGCCATATGAACGGGATCAAACTCTGCGACCGTGTGGTCGAAACTAAACAGAGACCAGTGCTCTGATACCAATTGTTGAGTCCCAAATGTGGCAATCAAGAGGGGAGGGGTGAATTGATTGGCTAATAAAAATTTTGCTACCCTTAAGAAAATGATGCTGATTAAACAAACAACTACTAACACTCGCACGAACAGGATCACACTCGTGAATGCGTGCGGAATGTGTTTGAAAAGTTGGTGTAGTGATCTCTCAACTCACCGTGAAGCCCACTCGACAAGAATCGGAAAACTCACAACACATGAGACACACGAATTTTTAGGTGGTTCGGTTACACAGCCGTGTCCCCTACATCCACCCCTCACACTTGAGGATTAAAGCTTCACTATCGAGTGAATCACACACACACGCTGTTTAGAACAGCAAACACACACACACACATACACGGCTTCCGATCTGGTAGCCAAAAGCGCACAAGCGCACAAACACACACACGTTCGTGTTTCCGAACATGAACACCACACACAGGGATCTGGAGTTTATGATTACACAAATATTCAAGATCAATCCAAATGATTCAGAATGAGAAGTTTAGAAGATGATTTATCCTGATCGAAGCTCCACCTATCACTTCAGCGAATTTCGTTGAGCACTTGGTGCACCCCGTTGAACGTTCTTGATGATTATGCTCGGAAGAGGTACTATCTTGATTTCCACGCAGCCAACCAGCAGGATGTTGATTTGGAGGCTTGAATCCCTCTTCTTTTCTTCCCTTTCACGCACACTACAAGGTAGAAGAAGGGCTGTAGCTTCTGGTTGCGACCTGCACTCACAAGGTTAGAGCAAAAAACCAATTTCAGGAAGATACGAATTCTGCTTAGGTTTTCATCCCAATAGGATTATATATATGCTAAGGGCGGTCAAAGGATGTCTAGGAGACAAGATCCGCACATCAAGGAGTAGTTTAAGGACAGCCACACAAGTGTGGTTTGTCAACCAGCTCGCATGGACAAGAGTCCACAATCACGGAGGGTCGACCATCGTGAGGGGCCAGATGGGCCTGGTAGCATGGGTCGACCCTTGGGGTCGACCCTTCCAAGAACGGTTGTTGTCTTCAAAAAAATGGGCTTCTGGAGTTTTACAGGGGTCGACCCTTGGGTCGACCCTTTCTGGAGCCTAAACAGTTTGAGGGAAAAGGGTCGACCCTTGGGGTCGACCCATGAAGAAACCGGTTCTGGAATTTAATTCCTCAGGCAGGGGTCGACCCTTGGGGTCGACCCATTAAAATGGGATTCTGCCTGGCAGCAATGGGTCGACCCTTTTTCCTGCACTTTCTAAAAATGAAGATAAAACAAGGCTAAGTGCAGGGGGTTCAAGTTGGGGTTTTAAAACAAGAATGCTCCACATCTAGACATAAGTTCTAACAGTGTAACAGAGGAGATTAGGATCGATCTCACCAATCGTCCTTCAGTCGTTTAAGAGCTTTGGCCTGTCAAGAACAAAGTTGGAATTAGTTCCACATGTTGCACATTGAAACCAAAATACTTACAATGAGTTATTGTGCTTGAGCCTTCTCAAGTATCATGTCTTCAATTGATGTGTGCATTTCCAGAACATAGGTATGCTCATTTTCAGTTCATACAAAACCATTTGATCATCATCAAAAATCATAAGTCATATACATGAGGAGGGGGTTCAACACTGGAGACACAATGTGAGAAGAATAGACTGGCAACTCTAGAGGCATCCGAGATTTTGGAGCATGGGATGAATAATGCCATCTTCGAGAACCTGTCTATAACCACAAAGATTGAGTCATGCCGTCGGAGGGTACGAGGCAATCCCAACACAAAGTCCATGCTAATGTCCTGCCATGGACTATCCGGGATGGGAAGGGGAGTATAGAGGCCGGTATTCTGTTTCCTTTGCTTGGCCATAACGCATGTGCGGCACTGGGCCACGATGCGAGCGACATCTCTCTTCAAGCTAGGCCAATATAACCTATGCTTAACCGACTCTATGGTCTTGTTCCGGCTGAAGTGGCCAGCAAGACCTCCCGCGTGCATCTCCCACGTAAGAAAGTCACGAACAGAGGTCCGTGGGTTGCACAACTTGTCACCCTAGAATAGGTGACCCTCCTGTAGCACAAACTCGCTATAGTCACGCGAGGGACCGGCCTGAAGGGCTGCATAGATCGGACCGAAATCCAGACAATCAACATAAGCATCCCTCAGCCTCTCTAACCCTACCACCTCAACACTCATGGTGGTCAACATCATCATCCACCGACTCAACGCATCGGCAACCTTGTTCTCTGCCCCTGCCTTGTGCTTGAACACAAAGGTATACTCTTGGAGATACTCCACCCAACGATTGTGGTGAGCATTCAGCTTTTTTTGGGTATGGAGGAATCGTAAGGCCGCATCATCAGAAAAGAGGACAAACTCCTGATGCAACAAATAGTGCCTCCAATACCGCAATGCCTGGACAACTGCGTATAATTCTTTGTCATATGTGGAATATCGCAGTTTGGCATCATTAAGCTTCTCGCTAAAGAATGATATGGGGTGGGACTCCTGACTCAACACGCCACGAATACCCACTCCAGAAGCATCACACGTGACCTCAAACACCTTAGAAAAATCAGGTAAAGCAAGGACATGCGCCTGGGTCATGCGCTCCTTAATGTCCTGAAGGGCCATGGCTGCAGCCTTAGTCCACACGAATGCCCCCTTCTTACTGTAATCAGTGATCGGGGCAGTGATAGAACTGAATCCATGAATGAAGTGGCGATAGAACGTCGCTAAGCCTTGGAAACCCCGGACATCGTGGAGGGTGCGGGGCTCGGGCCACTCCCTGATGGCCCTACTCTTCTCCAGATCAGCAGAGACTCCATCCCTAGACCCAATGAACCTGAGGAAGGTGATCTGATCAGTCATGAAGACACACTTCTTCGGGTTGGCGAATAAGCTCTCTCGCCTCAAAACGACACATACCTGCCTAAGGTGGTCTAAGTGGTCCTCCCTAGTGTGGCTGTAGATAAGAATGTCGTCAAAGTAGACGACCAAGAAGACCCCTATCATAGGGCATAAAACCTAGGTCATCAACCGCATGAAGGTACTAGGGGCGTTGGACAGCCCGAAGGGCATAACCAACCACTCATAAAGACCATCCTTTATCTTGAATGTCATCTTCCACTCATCCCCAGGCTTGATCCGTACCTTGTGATAGCCACTACGATGATCTATCTTTGAAAAGATAGTGGCTCCCGACATCATGTCTAACAAGTCATCCAATCGGGGAATGGGAAAGCGATACTTCATCGTGATCTTGTTGATCGCATGGCTATCGACGCACATCCTCCATGTGCCATCCTTCTTCGGGGCCAACAATGAGGAACAGTGCAAGGGCTCTTGCTGTCCCTAAGAGATCCCCGACTCATCAACTCCTCGACCTGCCTTTGAAGCTCGGCATGGTCTGCAGGACTTATCCTGTAGTGGGGGAGGTTGGGCAAGGACGAGCCTGGGACAAGGTCGATCTCATGCTAGATGTCCCTCATAGGCAGAAGGCCTTCAGGAAGGTCTTTCGGGAAGACATCAGAAAAGTCCCGGAGAATCGTAGCTACCTCTGGGGGGTGCTCATCATCAGATCTAGGAGCGACATCCTCCACTCCTCGGACAACAATTGCAAGGATAGGGCTACCCCCGGTTACCTCTTGCTCCATCTCTCGCGGGCTAATCATCATTAACCTCCGGGGTGAGAGGCCTCCTGTGCTTGGAGCAGTCGAAAGGGTAGTAGCCCATGTCGTGGATGAGGTGGAAGGACCAGTTGTCCCCTGACTGGGAGGGGTGGAAGCGCTAAGACCGGATGGTCCTCGGACAGAAGGATCCTTCGGCTGGGTGGGATGGAGGGTGATCCTATGGCCCCCGTGGTCGAACGTGCAAGTGTTCGACCGACCTTGGAGGGTGGCATCCCGATCAAACTGCCAAGGCCTACCTAGGATAATGCTACCTACCTCCATAGGCAACACATCACACCATATCTCATCATGGTAAGTCTGGAACTGTAGTGGCACCAGACATCTCAGCCTGACCGGGATGGAAGTAGAATCCACCCAAGAAACCCTATAAGGTGCAGGGTGATCTACAGGCGTCAAACCTATACGCTTAATCGTGTCCGTAAAGATGGCGTTAATGCAACTCCCGCTATCAATGATCACCTTGAAGGCCTTTCCTCCCAACATACAAAATGTATGGAAGATGGTGGTACGACGCCAGTCGTCACTCACCTGGGGCTGGGTAAGGATGCACCTGACTACTCCCAGCTGTACATCTCCCTGATGCTGGGTACCTGGGGCATCAACTAGTTCTCCCTCCATGAGCTCATCAAAGAACTCCTACGCTAAATCATGATCAGCATCGTAACTGATCGGCTCTAGCTCAGGTGTAGGGTCGCTAGCAGATGGATCAGAAATGATAAGCGACTCCCGAGTGGGGCACTTGGCTGAATAGTGTCCAACCCCACCACACCTATAGCAGGTTCCCTGAGTCCCGAAGCCCTGGGATGTTCCACCAACCATCGGCCCCTTACCCTTGTCCACAAGACGGACTGGGGGTGTAGGAAGTAGGGGTGGTCGAGTCGGTATGGCGGGTTGGGTAGGTCTAGGGGTAGGGACAAGTGCATGCTGGCGAGGGGGAGGATCCCTCGGAGGGAGGGGGCACCTAGGAACAGTAAGGTCCTGGCAAGGAGGTTTCTGGGGGCGGGCCACAGGCCACCGAGTATAGGAACCAGGTGTGGTTCTAGGGTCAGACACACGTGGGGATGAGACCCCCTGGCGCGGAGTAGGAGCATACTCCACCTCAAAGTGCTCCACCTCGAGAGCAACCTAGTACGCGTCCTCCAACTTGTCCACCTTATGGTGGAAAAGCTCATACTGTAGGTGTGGTCACAGACCACGCCGAAATCAGGAGATAGTAAGGGAGCTTTCCTCCGTGGCGTCACATCGTAAAAAGTATTCATCAAACTCGGTGATGTAATTAGAGACGGACTGATCTCCTTGGGTGAGAATCTGCCACCTGTCTATGAGACGCTGGCGGTAGGAGGTAGGGAGGTACTACTTCCTAAGCTTGGACCTCATCTCATCCCACGTCTCTACCTGGGGCTCCTGACGGTGAAACAACAGGTTCTCCATGCTTCTCCAATAAGTTTGCGCCTGCCCGAGCAGTTTCATTTTGGCGAACTTGACCTTCCGGTGGTCCGACATCTCAAACCACTCAAAATACCGGTCCATGCCGGCCTCCCAATCAAGGTACACCTTCGGGTCTAAGGACCCGTCAAAACTGAGAGGGTCTACTCACACTGTCCTAAGGACCCGCTCGTCCTCATCATCCCTTTATGGTTGGTGACCACGACGGCGTCGGCCATCTCCCCCATACTCATTTTCGGACCCGTAGTCCTCAACATCGGGGGTACATGGCTGTCGCTCCTCAGCCTTAGGTGGGGCAGGCTGGATAACAGGTGTCGGACGGGGCACCTGTGGGGCCGGGACAACTCCGGGGAGCTCCTGGCGGGGGGACTCTCTCAACATTCTCCATCCTTCCAACCAGACCTTGGATAGATCGGTCGGAGACCTTAGCACGGTCCTCCATGGCCTTGAAACGGCCCTCTATGCACTCGGTATGCTCCCTAAGAGTTTGGTGGGACCTCTCCATGTGTTCCCTAAGAGTTTGGTCGGACCTGTCCATGCGCTCCATGTGTAGAGCCACCAAGTAATCCAGTGATCGGCCTCCCGGGTTGGAACCTCGAGGGTCACCCATAGTGTCCTGGCGATGGTACTGGGCACCTCCACGGGTTGGCATGCAATGGGAGAGGACCTAGAGGAAACTAAGGGAGACTCACTACGACCTATATGGACGGACTAATGCAAGGATGGACTAGACTCTAATATTCGGTACGTGGCGGAGTTTTGGGATCCGAAGACCCTATCTCACAAATGTGCGACCTTCCCGATTGGCGTAGCCTAACGTTCGGGCGACACCTTTTGATATACCAAACAAAAGAACACGAATGAAACCTTGGACCGACTACCTTAGACTCAAACCAGCTCTGATACCAATTTGATGCGGGACGACTACGAGACTCAACGCGGACGGGTGGTGCCCTTGGACTCTAAAGGATGACGCGACTAACAAGACGACGCGACCAGCAACGACACTACAATGCGGCACCGAACAAGCTCCAGAAGAGGCGATCATGCCCCAAACAAGAAGCACTAACTCACAGTCATCCCCGGCGAAGGAAACGTGACGATCTTGCACGGTTGGGAAACCGGCTTTGAGTTTCGGGTGGTCGGCTCACTCTCGTGCTCGGAACAAGTCACGGGACGGGTTCTGCTCTCACAACTCGCAACGGTGACTGATATTTAACTAGCTAATAAAATATCCTACTCACATGCAGCGGCATCTAGAATGCATATTAAATAAGCAAATACGAAAAAAGGGGGGTGGCGAGTGTACCTCCATGCTCGGGGCGTGGGGAAGACGTCCCGGCTGAGATCCGGATCTCCCGGTACAACAATAATTATTAAATTACAGAATTAATTCTACAGCCCACTCCAGGCAAGGATGTAATAGGCGACACGTGGGGGAGCACCAATCTCGGGTTGGCGGGCAGCAGTCGGTGGCGCTCAGGCGGACGCGTTCGGCCGGTTCAGCTCGGTTCACTCGGGCCCGCAGGACGGCACGTGGGACCCACTGCTGGTACGGCGACGTCCGGGGTGACTCTTGGCTGCAGCGACCGACGGGACATCTCTGTAGTGTCCCGGGTCGATCCTCAGGAGCGGCGGTCACCGGAATGGAGTCGGGTGATTTCTTGGGAATTAATTCCCAAGGCTATCCCGCAGCTGTGTTTCTGGCCTTATCTGCGCACTCGGACGAGAACAACTCGTACTCCTAGCACCGACATCGGATTGCGACACAATGGGTGCCGTTGGAAAGAGGATTTAAAATCCTACGACATAATGGAATTATAGCTTCGTGCAAAAGTTGGAATGAAAATGGGAGTGACTACTAATTGACTGAGCACACTGTCCCGAAATACAGACAGGCTGGACAGAACTTGAACCCCCTGATCAAGGGCTTTGACTGAGGATTAAATGAACGAATTAAGACCTAGGATTTTTATGGTGGAAAGAAGGGAGGGTGACGAAGACGTACACAATTTTTTTGTAAATTTTGGACAACAGTTGAGGGGGTGGAAAAATCGACTACTAAGATCTATTCCGCAGATCTACACAGGCAGACTTTGGGGAAGAAGAACATGTGGCTGAGAAAGGTCCTAAACGAGCTCTGATCGACCTCAAAATTAAACTGGGAATGACTTATGATGGGGGGAACCTACCCTCAAAGTTTCATCATGATCCAATAGTCGGATCTTCCGTACCAGCATTTTCACCAAGCTGCTATCCTATAACTCCGAGTTTCTGGGTAGCAAGAGGATGACCGGCTTGTGGTGGCTCAACGGTGGCACGAATGGCGGCGGCGGCGAACGATCATAGTAGATAGAGGGAGAGGGGAAGAGAAAGAAATTTGAGGGAGATAGAAGATTGGAGCTCAGATCTGAAGAGAATTGGAGGTGGGAGAGGGAAGAACACCAAGAACACAAGGAGAGAGGGGGGTGTGCATAAAGCACTATACTCTTGTAATTTCTCATTAGTTCCACCAAAATACAACAAGAGACTATAAATATTCAAACCCTAGACCTAGCCAAATGACTCCTAATAGCCTTGGTCAAAGGGGCATATTAGGGAAATGGGGGACAAGGGGGATTAAAATAATCACCCCATAAGAGACAAAAGAGGGGGCGCCCCTCCTTAATTGTCAACATAAGGGGCTTGGTTTATTTTAATCCCCATGGACTAAATTAATTCTCCTTGGACCAAAATAAATAAAAATACAAATACATGGTCAATTATTCTACCATTGACCTAATATAAAAACCCAAGATAATATAAACCAAATACAATCTAAATACATGCTAAATACACACCAAATACATCCAAATAAGTATACCGTACAAATACGTATAAAAATATATACTGAAATATCACTGCTCTGGTGGCGACTCCAAACTGTCCCCCAGCCACAAAGAGGTCGGTGTCGACCGAGTCGTGTTGCGGGTCCGGTATTGATGGCTCACTGAGTCAAGCCGTACTCGTGCTCTGGTGTCATCACCAAGCAGGGACAGTCGACAGAGGAGCAGGAGGAGAAGAGCAGAGTGCCACCACCTGCCACTGAGGCGGGGGATGCAGCGAGAGTTCCGGGGGCAAGGATTTCTTTCGGGGCATGTTTCAGTACATGACCCAGCAGTTTGGCGAAGATGCTGGCGATGGATCGTCGTCCAAGGGTGGACCCAGTCGTGCAGTGCGGGACTTCTTGCAGTTCCATCCACCCTACTATGGCGGCCAGCCAGATCCAGATGTGGCTAGAGGTTGGCTCGATGAGATAGAGCGTGTGTTCAGTTCTATGAACTATGCCGAGGAGGACAAGGTGATGTTGGCTTGCAACCAGTTGCAGGGTACGGCTCGATGTTGGTGGTCTTCGGAGTGGAAGACGTCCTTTCAGTCACGTTCCCTCCAGTAGATTGTGTGGAAGGACTTTGTTACGATCTTCGAGCGTACTTACTGTCCATCCTATGTCGGTACGTAGAAGATGCGTCAGTTTCTGGAGCTGGTGTAGGGCGACATGTCAGTGTTGCAGTATAGGGCTCGGTTTGTGGAATTAGGCCGTTATGCGCCCCATATCATGGAGCATGAGGGGTTAAAGACCGAGCAGTTTGTTCAGGGTTTGAGGCAAGAGCTGAGGCACCTTCTGATGGAGAACGCTGCTACTGATTTGGACACAGCATCTCATGTGGCGACATCTTTGGAGCTGGATATGCAGAAGATCTGAGGACAGGGAGGCCAGGGGCAGTCCCAGTCAGGCCGCAGTCAGCAAACGGCTACCCAGGAGCAGAGTACCTTCCAGCACACTATGGGTAGTTCAGGAGCGTCGGCGCCGGCGGCGTTAGTGGCGGGATCTACATCTTTTGGCTGCAAAGTCAAGAAGTTTCTCAAGAAAGGTTTCGGTAAGAAGCGCAAGGATCAAAGGTAGGTGTCTTCAGGCAGTTTGTAGCATCCGATTCCCTATCAACGTCTGGGATCATTTGGTGGATCGCGGGGATCGTGTCCCCGGTGCGGTGAGTCGCATCCAGGCAGGCAGTGCACGACGCCAGTGGTTTGTTTCAGATGCGACCAGCCATGGCACATGGCGCGTGACTGTCCTTAGAGGTCGCGTCAACCACCATAGCAGCATCCTCAGCAGCGACAACAACAGTACCCTTTGCAGTAGCACTTTCAGCCCCAGCAGTATCCCCAGCAGCCGCATCAGCAGCTGGGGCAGTATCCACCACTACTCTGGTCAGTGAGTGTGGGGGGCAGGCAAAGGTCCCGAGGCCAGATTACACACATGACTAGGGCATCGGCAGAGGCGTCGCAGCTCGTGGAAGGTATCGTTATGATTTTGGGTTGTGCGGCTCAAGTTTTGTTTTATTTTGGTACGTCGCATTCATTTATTTCAGAGGATTTCAGGCTGAGTATTGAGGAGTCGGTGACCCAGTTATTCTGTGATTTGATAGTGGAGTTACATTCTGGTGATTTTATGATCACTTGGTATTGTTTCCAGGAGGTTCCTGTGTGGGTGGAAGGGCGGAGTTTGTCGGCTAGGCTTTACGCGTTGCCACTTCTGGACTTTGATGTGATTTTGGGCATGGATTAGCTCGAGGCCCATCATGCCCTGGTGGATTGTGGCTCGAAGAAGGCTTATTTCTGGTGACTTCATGGTCCTACCTTCTATTTCCAAGGTATCAGGTCTTCTTCTTCCCGCTTTCTAATTTCGGCTCTTAGGGCTCGTCGATTGCTTGATGCCGGTTGTCAGGGTTTTCTCGCTTATGTGGTTGTGATAGACCAGTCGGAACCGGATGTGGAGGACATTCCGGTGGCGTGCGAGTTTCCTGATGTTTTTCCCGAGGACTTGCCTAGGTTACCTCCGCAGCGGGAGATTGATTTTGTTATCCAGATTGTGCCCGGTACGGGGCCTCTGTCGAAGGCTCCTTATCGCATGGCTCCCACCGAGTTGAGGGAATTGAGGGTGCAGTTGCAGGAGTTGCTCGCCAAGGGGTACATTCATCCTAGCTTTTCCCCTTGGGATGCGCCAGTATTGTTTGTGAAGAAGAAGGATGGTAGTCTGAGTTTGTGTATTGACTACCCACAACTGAATGAGGTGACCGTTAAGAACAAGTATCCGTTGCCACGGATTGATGATTTGTTTGACCATCTTCAGTCTACCCGAGTGTTCTCGCGGATTGATTTGCGGTCCGGTTACTATTAGTTGCGGATTTGAGAGTCTGATGTGGAGAAGACTGTGTTCAGCTTGAGATATGGGCACTATGAGTTTCTGGTGATGCCATTTGGGCTCACCAATGCCCCCGTAGCTTTCATAGATTTGATGCAGAGGGTGTTCCGTCCCTACTTGGATCAGTTCGTGGTCGTGTTTGTGGATGACATCCTTGTATATTCGCAGTTTACAGAGGAGCATGCGTATCATTTGAGGGTTGTGTTGCAGACGTTGCGAGATTACCAGTTGTATACGAAGCTCAGTAAGTGCGAGTAGACCCGATATATGTACGGTCTTGTTCATTATTAATAAAGTGGTATTTGGGCATAAATATGTGATTGTGTATTACTTTACGATGTCCTAAGGATATGTGGTTGTAAAGTCAACTCAAGATGGGATCTCGATCATGAGACTGACTTTACATGGACACATACCTTAAACTGTTCCTGGTTGGAGGGTAATCACTCGGGGACTTTGATTACCTATTAAACCAGTACACATGATGTGTTATAGACCAGTCTCATGGTCTCTGGTGCAGGGCACGAACACATATGTGTAGGTGTATATCCTTGGAGGATATACACTGAACTAATCCGCTATTGGATCTTAAGATGGCTGATTATACCTAATGTCAATTGAAGATCCAACTGTCTCAGTAGCATCGTTGGTCCTTTGACCTGAGACATTGATCGGATCTTACACGCGGATTGGAATGGTTTAATTATTTGGCTAAGTGACTTTAACCATAAGTCATGAGTTGTCGAGTCATTAACCACTCTAGGATACGTGTGAAGATCATCAATGGTCAAGAGGGGATCGCTCACTGTCGGGTATATATCAGACTGTTAATGGGTCATGACATTGACACCCCGTTAAATCCCTGGCCAGGGTCGTGTGAGTTCGTTTAGAACGGACGTCATACACTTTAGGAGGTCATGGTCAAATGGCACGATCATGGGGTTTGACATAAACATACCCTCGACGTACCAGACTCATAGAAGGAGCGAGGAATTATATCGATACGGTAACTATAGACTTATAGGTACCAGACAGGCTGGTTTAAACTCGGCGTCCTCTAAGATCACACGGATTTACTTGACCCAACGTGATCAAAGGTTCGGAATAAATTAAACTATTATTCGGCTCTAGTAGAAGCGAATAATAAGTTTAATTTACTTCTAATTGAGAATTAGAAGCTAATGGGCCTTAAACTAGAGTGACTATGGGCCTAGAGGATCACACACAATGGATTCTTGGGCGACGGGTTATTATTGTACAAATGTATATATTAATTCCCTTTAATTCCTTTTAAAAAGGCATATAAAAGGGGCTTAATATATATGTACAATAATGGGAAGGATATATATACGATTTTGGTCCTTATGGGTTCTTTTAGAAATGGCCAAATCCTATATATAGACATGATACGAGAGCTTCTGCTCTCCCTTTGGCTAATCAAGCATTAAGCTTAAGAGAGGAGGATTAGCTCCTCCCCCTTCCTCCCTCTTGCTCTCTCTCCCTTCAGAAGGTGAAAGGATCGGGGAAGGTTGTGCTGGGGGTATCGTTGCTGCGCAAGGATCCGTGTGGATCTGCTCTAGAGGCCGTACTTCTGTGCGGCTCGGTATTCTGCATCGGGCTTTACGGACATCGTCGTTCCGCGCAAGGTATAAACACGCAACCCGTAGTTAGGGGTTGGGGTGATTAAAATGTTGATCAGAGCATGGATCTGGGATTCCATGCAGCCGGGTTCGGGCAAATAAAATTTTTGTTATCCGCTGGATTGTCCGAGGCTGCTGTGTGGAACCTTACAGTGGTATCAGAGCCAAGTTCGCGCTCTGATCGGTGTGTTATCGCTGTATAGAACCATGTTAGTAGGAGAATTAAAATCTTTAATTATTATTTGTAGAAGGGGATGCTGGGCATCTCTATTCTTCCAGGATGCTGGACATCTCTGGAGTAATTTCTTTTTTTAAAAAAAATTTGCTTTGGGCGCAGTGCGCCCGCCCGCGAGCACGAACGGCACACGCGGGCGGCGCAGCCGCGTGGCGGGCGGGCACGGGCGCGTCTGCCCACGCGTCCCGCGTGGGCGGTGTAACCGAAAGGGCCCTGTCGACACATTTTTTAATTTTTTAAAAAAATTTGCTTTAATTAATTTATGTGTGCTTATATATTTATATATATGATATGATATATATATATATACACACACACATTAATTTAATTTAATTTTTATCTCAAATATTAATTGTGTTATCTCAATGGTAAAATTTAAATGTTAAATTTTATTTAATCTTTTTGAATTTACCGAGGTGAGATAATTACTATTTACCTTGAGATAAAATGGTAATAATTGAAGTTACTTCAGTTAAATTCAATTTTTGAATTTTTAATTATTAGATAATTAGTAAATTCAAAATTTGAATTTTATTGAAGATTAATTGTATAAAATTCAAATATTTGAATTTTTAATTATTGATAATTATTAAATTCCAATTTTAAATTTTAGAATATTGAGAATTGAGGATAATTGCATTATTTCATTTTACTTTCAAACAAAATTATTGGATAATTAGTTTGAATTTAAATTTAAATGATTGTCACGTTTAAAATTTCAATTTAAATTTGATTATTAGATAATTAAATTTAAATTTAATTAATTATCTTAATTATCTGACTTATTTGAATCAGATTCAAATATGCATGCCCCTATTATGAATGATGGTTCTTTACATTGTTTGCTTTATTTACCTTGCATTGGCTTGCTTATATGTTTAATTTTAGTTAATGCTGCTTTGATTTTTAAAATTAAACAAAGCTAGCCTATTTTTGTTTACACATCCTATTTTTAAATCCAAAAGTAAGGATTATTTTCAGAAAATAACCCTTGATTGATTTTGAATGAATGGGCTGGCAAGTGATCATGGACTTGGTTAATGTAATTAATTGGGGTCTGCGAACCTCCTTTCTCTCTCTGTTAAAATTCTAATGTACTTCTATCTCCCTTTACAGTTGTACTCGCCCTGAGGGCTGCTGGAATTTGAGTCACATGTAATTTAAATTTTTTCGGCCTGCGTGCCGTGTAAAAGTTGTAATTAATGCGGCGTCAGAGTTTCAAAGCGTGGAGCACACCCGACGAGGACGATCCAGCTGCTTCGGACGCGGGCTGGATGTCTATGTTATATTAGGAATAAAGTCCATGCTTACTTGCGATTTAATTTTGCATTGGATGTATTTACTTTGTGCAAACTACTAGGTACGGTAAATATATTGGATATATTTATATTACAACCTAGGGTGAGATCAAGATAAAATCAAATTCTCTCACAATTAAATTTTAGATCTGGTAAGTGTGGCTCTAGGAGTCGTCGTGGCCCTCCATCATTATGGAGTGAATGAACGTCTTCATTTCATGGATTTGTTATGCTTTCCACAAGGTCCATGAGTTTGGGGGCGGGATACAACTCCAAGGCTCGGCCTCAATGGGGTGAGGAATTGAACTCGGCCTTGTTGTGTTTTCCACAAGGGTCGGGTCATGAACTCATTACTATATAGTAATGATGGTTAGATCTAACCGAGAATATCCCTTGTTGTGCTTTCCACAAGGGGATGATTTCTCAGGGGCCGAATATCGGATATTGCATTAGATGCAAGTGCATGTTGACTGCCCTTGAGATGGTGTATGGCTTGTTGTGCTTTTCACAAGGTCGTGCATCAGTCTCATTGGGATTCCGACCCACTAGGTTGATCTCGTTGATCTCCCGTTCTATATACTGAGGGTTATATAGTTCGATCGAAAAATAGTGGGACTAACTAAGATAGAAAATCACATCTAAGTTAGAATTTGAACACATGCTAAGTTATCTTTTATTTCTTATCCAGATTACAATGTCTTCGTCCAACCCCCTCCGCGGCATCTTGGATGCCAACAGACTGACTGGACCGAACTACTCGGATTGGCTGCGTAATCTACGCATATTCCTCACCGCCGAAAAAATAGTCTACGTGTTGGACACGGTTCATTCTGAGCCAGCTCCTGATGCCGACGAGGGCGAGTTACTGGCTTATGCCAAATAGTCTGAAGACTCTTCCCTTTCCCAATGTTACATGTTGGCCTCTATGGCTCCCGAGCTGCAGAGGCAATTCGAAAAGACTGATTGTAGAAGTATACTTCTTAATCTACGCCAGCTCTTCGGGGAGCAGGGTAGGATTAAGAGGTATGACATCTCCAAGAGGCTTTTCAGGACACGGATGTCAGAGGGTGCTTCAGTACAGGCTCATGTACTGAAAATGATGGAGTGGATAGAGAGACTCAATGCACTGGGGTTCAAGTTGGATCTTGAACTGTGCATTGATCTTATACTCCAGTCATTGCTCGATTCCTTTTCTTCCTTCATCATAAACTTTAACCTGAATAGAATTGAAGCAACTCTCACGGAGCTGCTCAACATGTTAAAGAGTACTGAAGGAACTATGCAGAAAGATAAACCATCTTCTTCTGTAATGATTGTTGGCCGGGTCAACAAGAAAAGGAAGGCCACCCAGATATCCACCAAAGGTGACAAAGGGAAGGGAAAGAAGAAGGCCGTGGGTAAACAACTCGCCAAAGTTGACAAAGGGAAGGGCAAGAAGAATGAAAAAGAAGATAAGTGTTTTCGATGCGGGGAAACAGGGCATTGGAAAAGGAATTACAAGGCAATTCTAAATGAAGGTATTTTTGTCATAGACCTTAATTTGTCATATATGGAATCAACATCATGGGTATTGTATACTGGATGTGCATCTCATATCTACAACTCTGTGCAGGTGCTGACAAATAGAAGGCGGCTGGGCAAAAAGGAGATTGAACTGAGGATGGGCAATGGAGCTTTAGTTTCTGCCAAAGCTGTCGGGACTGTACGCCTCAGTTTACCTTCAGGAGTCATTCTGGAGCTGAATGATTGTTATTATGTTCCTAATATTATTAAGAATATTATTTCAATCTCTGGTTTGTATAACATTGGATATACATTGGCTTTTAATAGCACTGGGTACTCTATAATGAATAATGGTTTGGTTATAGCCAATGGTTCATTAGTCAATCGTCTTTATGTATTAGATACACGTTCTAATGTTATGCAAGTTTTCAATACGGATGAAGTGAATTCTGCATATCTATGGCATTGCAGGCTTGGTCATGTAGGTGAGAAAAGAGTCTCTCACCTACACTCAAATGGGTATTTGAATACATTCGAATAGAAGCCATTTGATACCTGTGAGTCGTGTCTCATGGGGAAGATGACCAAGGCTCCCTTTAGTGGACATGGTGAGAGGGCTGTTGACCTTCTCGAGCTCATACACTCGGATGTGTGTGGACCCATGTCCATGGAGGCAAAAGGGGGTCACCTCTATTTCATTTCTTTTATTGATGACTTCTCGAGATATGGCTATGTGTATTTAATGAGACATAAATCACAAGCCTTTGAGAAGTTTAAGGAATACAAGAATGAAGTAGAGAAACAGACTGGCAAGAGTATTAAGGCTCTTCGATCGGATCGAGGAGGTGAATACCTTAGCCATGAATTCACTTCTTATCTTAAAGACAATAGAATAGTTTCTCAGTGGACTCCACCGTATACACCACAGCATAATGGTGTATCCGAAAGGAGAAACATGACCTTGTTAGACATGGTCCGATCCATGATATCTATGTCAGGACTACCCTTGTCTCTCTGGGGCTATGCATTAGAGACTGCGGATTATTTATTGAATAGGATCTCAAGCAAATATGTTCCTTCTATACCATATGAGATATGGAAGGGCAGGAAATCAAATTTTAATCACATTAACATTTGGGGGTGTCCTGCTCATGTAAAGAAGAACGATAGTGATAAGCTTGAGTCGAGAACCAATAAGTGTAGGTTTGTGGGATATCCAAATGAGACGTTTGGATATTATTTCTATCACCCTTCTGAGCAAAAGGTCTTAGTGGCTAAGAGAGCTGTATTTCTAGAAAGAGAATATCTTCTCCAGAAAAATAGTGGGAGCCAGATAGAATTGGACGAGGTCCAAGAACTACAACCAGTAGACACAAACTCATTAGATGAGACTGTATCGGTTTATCCTATTTAGAGTGAAACACAGACACTGCGGAGATCTAGTAGACTACCAAGAGAACCTGAGAGATATGTCGGACATGTCTCAGAGGGGTCTTCTAAGATATGTATCGATGAGGATGATGATCATCAATCATACCAGGATGCAATCCGTAGTGCGGACTTCGAGAAATGGCAAGAGGTAATAGATTAAGAGATCCAGTCTATGTACACCAACAAAGTTTGGAACTTAGTTGATGTACCCGAAGGGAAAGTCCCTATCGGCAGCAAATAGATTTTTAGAAGGAAAATTGGTGCAGATTGACACATACAAGGCTAGACTGGTGGCGAAAGGATATCGTCAAAGGCAAGGCATTGACTATGACGAGACTTTTTCGCTGGTAGCCATGGTTAAGTCAATCAGAATCCTCCTTGCCATTGTTGCATACCTGGATTATGAGATCTGGCAAATGGATGTGAAGACAACTTTTCTTAATTGAAATATGTCAGAAAAGGTGTACATGGTACACCCCCTATCAAAGCGCAGCCTAGGGTTTGCATGGCGTATTAATGGCGGATGCCCCCCTACAGGGGGAGGGCGTCACCCCTCCTCCCGAATGCTCGTCGAAACCTTCCTTCCTCCAATCCCTTGCTTCATCCATCCGCCCTCCAAAAATCTCCATTGGCATCAAAGCTCCAGCATTTACAGATAAAGGTGAACCCATCGGTCTTCTTCTCGCGCCAGGAGATGATTCAATCTTACAAGCCTATGGAGCTTGCTATCATTGCTAAATGCTCCTACGGGAGGCCCTCTATACCGAAAATCAAATCTTGCTTATCTCAAAGACTTGGTCTGCAGAAAGATTTCCTCATTAGCATCCTCAACAATCGGCATCTCCTTCTAAGGTTTTTTGTCGAAGAGGATTTCATGAAGGTTTATCTCCGAAAGAGTCTATACGTCAAAGGTTTTCTCTTTCGCTTCTTCCGATGGTCTGCGGATTTTGATTTTAACTCTGACCCTTCCATGATGCCCATTTGGGTTAGCTTTCCTTCTATCCCTGTTAATTTCTTCAATGAAGATTTCCTCTGTTCCATTGCTGGTAATCTGGGAAGAGTCCTTCGCATTCACGATGCTACCAGATCTTGGACACATACTGCTGAAGCTATTGTATGCATTGAAATTGACATTGCCAAGCCTTTAACTGAGCGAATTTGGATTGACACTAGTGGCACTGGTTTCTGGCAACTCATTAAATACCACCGAATTCCACACTTATGTGTTTCTTGCCATAAAGTCGGCCATGCCTCCGAATCTTGTCTAAAGAATAAAAGTCGTGAAGCAGAGCCTCTTCGCACGAAGAGTTCAGTGAATGTTAAGGACGCTGCAATGCCAAGTAATAAAGAAGATATGTGGATTCCTGTGAGACCAAAGAATCATTCAACTTCGGTACCGGCTGTTGAGAATCTCCACAACATCGCGGTGCCCATTCACAACTCCTTCGATATGTTGGGTGCCCATGAGGGATCCAACCCTGATGAAATTTTGCCAGGAAATGACAAGGCAGAGGCTGCTACTCCTTCAGGTAACATTTCTAGCCCAATAGCCCCTATGGCTGCTACTATCCCTGAGACACCGTTCAAAACTCAGGAGCTTCCTCAACCTCTGGTGTGCCTGAATGAATCCAGCATTGCCAATGCGGTTCTATATGAGATTGATACCAGGTCGCCCACAGATGTCAATGATGCTGCATTCCCTTCAACCACTCATACTGCCCCTCCTCCAATATTCCTGATTGGTGATGCCAATTTTTTTGGGGACAGTCCAGACAATGTTGAATTTTCATGTCCAGCAGATGTTTGTAACTTCATGCCAAAGGAGAATCTTATTATGCAAATTCTGCTCCAAGAGAAACCACCTAGACCTTTTACTAGAAGCATGATTGGCAAATCTGCTTCGATGAAAACTTTAGCCCCCAATAATTCCCAATGAATGCCTTAATTTGGAATATCAGAGGAGTGTCCAACAATTTATCCATTGGTAGATTGAAGTTTCTCATTAAGTCCCACAATCTGAATATGCTGGCTATCATAGAACCAATGGTGGATGAATGCAACATTGATACCTTTCGTAGGAAGCTGAACATGGACCATGCTGTGGCCAATGGTCTCGGTCGAGCCCATATTTGTTTCTTTTGGAACTCCCCCCTGCAACTCTCCACTTTGCACCAGCATGAACAATTCATATCCCTGTGTGCCGGGGATGTTAATAACCCTCGGTTCACAATTACCATTGTTCATGCCAAGTGTAACTACGCTGACAGAAGACCTCTATGGGATGCTCTCAAATCCCTTTTTTCTAACTGTGTTTCCCCTGGATTATTGCTGGTGACTTCAATGCAATTCTATCTGGTAAGGAGAAAGCTGGGGGTAGACACCCTAATATCATTAGCTCCTCAGAATTTCATGACTGCATCTCTTCTCTGGGCCTTCAGGATGCAGGTTTCAAGGGCAGCAGATTCACTTGGTACAATGGTCAGCAAGGTAGTAATGCCATATGGGCCAGACTTGACAGAGCTTATCTCAATTCTTCTTGGATTGATTTATATCCCACCACTATTACTCACCTATCCAGGGAAGCTTCGGACCACGCCCCACTTTTGGTCTCTCTACTTTCAGACCAACAACAGTGCAAATCCAAATTCATTTTTCAGAAAATGTGGATCTCTCATGAGGGTTTCATGGAGATAGCCTAAAGAAACTGGGAGACAGCACCCATTTCCTTCTCCCCACTTCTGACTTTTCAACTCAACTTAAATCCATGAAGGATGTTCTCCGAAAATGGAATAAACAGGTTTTTGGCAACATCTTCACTAACATCTCAGAGGCAGAGGATAAAGTTATCAAAGCCCATGCTGCTTATGACAGTGACCTTTCATGTAACAACTATGAAAGAGTCGAAAGTGAAAGAACTGATCTCTCCAAATTATATGTACAGGAAGAAATATTCTGGAAACATAAGTCTCATGTTCAATGGCTTCAAGAAGGAGACCGCAACACTAAGTATTTCCATGCAGTGGTGATTAATAAAAGGAGGCACAATCTGATTACAGAACTTAAGGATGGTAATGGCAACACCATCACTAATGAGGCTATTCTCCAATCTATGGTTGTTGACCATTTTGAGAAAGCCTTCACTTCATAACCCCATGTTATTTCCCAACAAATTCTTCAGGTTATTCCTCATCTCATATCTATGCAGGAGAATGATCTTTTGTGTGCTATCCCAGATGAAGATGAAATTAGGAGGGCTGTATTCTCACTGTCCCCTAATAGTGCACTCGGTCCTGATGGATTAACAGGGTGTTTCTACCAACATTGCTGGCATTTTATTAAGCATGACTTATGTCTGGTCATCAGAGAGTTCTTCCTTGGTAGTGATATACCCCGATCTATGTCTGCTACCATTATAGCTCTCATCCCTAAACTATCCAAAGCTGAAACTTTTAAAGACTTTAGACCAATAAGTCTTTGTAATGTTTCCTTCAAGATCATATCAAAAATACTGAATGACAGATTGGCTGTGATATTACCTTCTATTATATCAGTGGAGCAAGGAGCTTTTGTCAAAGGCAGATTTATAGGGGAGAACATTCTCCTTGCCAAGGAGATCATCAATGATATTGGCAGAAAATCAAGAGGAGAAAATGTGGTTTTCAAACTCGACATGGCTAAGGCATATGACAAACTGGAAAGGGACTTTCTGATTGCTGTGATGAACAAATTTGGCTTCTATGATCTGTTCAATAACATTATCTTCAGACTTATCTCCAATTCATGGTTCTCTATTCTATTGAATGGTAATCTGACTGGTTTCTTTAAATCAACCAGGGGTGTCAGGCAAGGGGACCCCATTGCCCCTACACTTTTTATTCTGGCTGAGGAAGCCTTAAGAAGAGGTCTCACTAACCTCTTCCTCTCAAGGAAAGTTGGATTCTTCTTCACCCCCCGTTGTTGCCCAAGAATTTCACATTTACTTTTTGCTGATGACACTTTAGTTTTTGCCAATGGAAGCAAAACTTCATTGCAAAACCTAATGGACTTCTTGCATTCATATGAAAACTCTTCGGGATAGCTCATCAACAGCTCCAAAAGCTCTTATTACACTCACAGCAAGGCCTCTTCAGCTCTCAAGCAAAGGTTACATGCCATTACAGGCTTTGAACACAGTAAGTTTCCATTAAGATATCTTGGAGTTCCACTTTTCCCTGGAAGAGCCAAAATAAACTATTTCACACCTATAATCAGTAAAATTCAAGCCAAAATTCAAAGCTGGAGCTCTACCTTTCTCTCCTCAGCTGGGAGGCTTTGTCTGATTAAACATGTGCTAGCATCCATACCTCTTCACATATTATCCTGCTGTTCATTGCCTGCTACTGTACTCAAGTTACTTAACAGATCGCTTGCCAATTTCTTTTGGGGTGCCAAAGAAGATATTTCAAAAAGACATTGGAAAAGTTGGCACAACATTTGTAGGCCCATCGAGAATGGGGGTCTTGGTATTCTTTCCTTGAATGACATGCAAAAAGCATTCAAAGTTAAAATGCTGTGGAATGCACTAAATTCACAGAACTCACTTTGGGGTAATTATTTCAAGGCCAAACACTTGACCAAAAGGCACCTTTCAGAAACCGAATTTAACAGATGCACAGGCAATGGCAGATGAGATTGGATTCATGCCAGGGATATTATTTTAAAGCATGGCAAATATATTCAAGGGGAAGGTGCTTTTTCCTTTTGGAAAGATACTTGGATGGGTGAATGTGCTCTTAAAGATATGATCCCAGACTGTCACTGGGAACAAGTTAAAGACAAGAATATTACTGTCAGCTCCCTATCGGACTCAAGTCATCCTGCTTGGAACAACATTCGGAAATTGCTTCCCGTTGACTCTCTTGAAGCTATTGATGTCTGCATTTCCCGAAAACCCCTGGCTCAAGATAGATGCATTTGGTGTCCAAACTCTACTGGCTCATTCTCCATTAACTCTTTGAGAAAAGTCTCTATCATTTATCTAGAACCATTTCCTTTCAAGCAAATTTGGAATAGCTATATCCCTCCAAAGGTATACATATTTCTATGGAAGTTTATTCATGGCATTTTACCCACCGATGACAAAGTTCAACAATGTGGCATTACACTATGCTCCAAATGTGCTTGTTGTAATGAACCCCACATCGAATCTGCTGCACACCTTCTCCTGTGGAGTGACCTTGCTAAAACAACTTGGAGAAAGTTCAGTCACTGTTTCAAGATAGACCCAGCAAACTATGGCTCAGGACAATCTCTCTTACATCACCTGATCCAAAGCTACCGTTTATCTTCCCAAGCTGGCATGGTGTCTCTGCTCCTTGTTTCCCTTTGGCTGTGGGAGACCTGGTGTGAGAGGAATAAACGTCGATATGAACGAAAATAGAGCTCACCAAATACTCTATACTACAAGATCATTCAAAGGATAAACATTACTAAATTTCCTACTTGCCTCCTGTCAGGTGATCTCTCTACTCTGCACTCCCTTCAACAATTCTCTATTGTTGTCAATCTTAAAAAGCCCAAACCACCAAGCATTGTGTTATGGTTCCCTCCACCCAATGGAACCTACAAACTCAATATTGATGGAGCTAGCAAAGGTAATCCCGGTATTGGTGAAGGTGGAGGCCTAATCAGAAATCACAAGGGTGACATTCTTCTAGCATTCAGCCACTTCTATGGCAGATGCTTCAGCCTGGTAGCTGAAGCTCGTGCTCTTCTCGATGGTCTGCGATATGCATCCCTTCTCAACATCACTCTTCACATGGTGGAGTCTGATTCCAAAACGTTGGTTAGCATCATCACATAGGAATGCTCCTACCCTTGGAGACTGCTGCCCATCATACAAGAGTTATGCGACCTTATCTGAAGATTGAAGACAAATATCAGCCATGTCTATAGAGAAGGCAACCAACCAGCTGATGGCCTCGCCAACTTATCATGCCAATGTTTTTCTAATTCTTTTTTCCACCAAAATTTTGATATGATTCCACCACGAATTCATGGTGCTTGTAGGCTAGATAGGATGGGCCTTCCCAACTTGAGATTGTAATTTCTTCTTTTCTTTGCTACTCAGGGGTATGCCCCGAAGAAATTGTAATTATCATTATTTCAATAAAATTAACTCTGGCTTTGACCTGGTAGAGTGATCACATCCAGCCGGATGGACTCACCCTCCCCGATCAATCTAGGGTCCTATTTGCATAAAAAAAGGTGTACATGGTACAACCTGAAGGATTCACCTCCAAGCTACATCCTAATAAGGTATGCAAACTTCAGAGGTCTATTTATGGATTGAAGTAGGCATCTCGAAGCTGGAACTTAAGATTTGGAGGCTGTCAAATCTTTCAACTTCATTGGGAATGAAGATGAATCCTGTGTTTACAGGAAGGTCAGTGGGAGCTCTGTGACCTTCTTGGTCCTTTATGTTGATGACATCTTACTCATTGGGAATGATGTAGAGATGTTAACATCAACTAAGTCTTGGTTATCCAAGACCTTCTCCATGAAGGATTTGGGAGAAGCATCCTATGTGCTGGGCATAAGGATCTATCGAGATATATCTAAAAGGATGCTAGGATTATCCTAATCCATATACATAGATACTATCCTCAAAAGGTTTAGGATGGAAAATTCCAAGAGAGGTCTCATTCTCATGAGACATGGAATTTGCCTATCTAAGGGGATGAGCCCTAAAACATCTGAGGAGGTGGAACACATGAATAAGGTACCCTATGCTTCGACTATAGGGTCAATCATGTATGCAATGTTATGTACACGGCCTAATGTTGCCAATGCTTTGAGTATTGTCAGTAGATATCAAGCAAATCCAGACGAAGAGCACATGAAGGCAGTAAAGGGCATCCTTAAGTACTTGCGAAGGGCTAAGGATCTTTTTCTACTTTATGGAGGAGAGGACCTATAGCTTAGAGCTTACACAGACTCTAGTTTCCAGTCAGATCTAGATGACTTCAAATCCATGTCTGGGTTTGTGTTCATGTTGAATGGAGGGGCAGTCAGTTGGAGAAGCTCCAAGCAAGATATGACTGCAGATTCGACGATGGAGGTAGAATATATTGCTGCAGCTGAAGCTGCTAAGGAAGCCATCTGGATGAAGAAATTCATCTTGGAACTTGGCAGTTCCCGAGATATCAGCTCCCATCCCATTATTTTGTGATAGTAATGGGGCCATCGCCCAGGTGAAGGAACCGAGATCTCACCAAAGGTCGAAGCATAATCTCAGGCGCTTCCACCTTATTCGAGAGATTGTTGATCGTGGAGATGTTACGGTAGAGCGTGTACCGTCAGAAGACAACATAGCAGATCCAATGACTAAGTCTTTGACACATATTATTTTTGAGCGCCATCGGGATAAGATGGGCCTCAAAGTTGTGGACAATTGACTGTAGTTCAAGTGGGAGATTGTTAGTATTGGTGTGCTACAGGCCAATTTAGGGTCGGGTGGACCCGATATATGTACGATCTTGTTCATTATTAATAAAGTGATATTTGAGCGTAAATATGCGATTGTGTATTACTTTACGATGTCTTTAGGATATTTGGTTGTAAAGTCAATTTGAGATGAGATCTCGATCATAAGACTAACTTTACATGGACACATACCTTAAACTATTCCTTGTTGGAGGGTAATCACTCGGGGACTTTGATTACCAATTAAACCAGTACACATGATGTGTTATGGACCAGTCTCATGGTCTCTGGTGCAGGACACGAACACATATGTGTAGGTGTATGTCCTTGGAGGATATACACTGAACTAATCTGCTATTGGACCTTCAGATGGTTGATTATACCTAATGTCAACTGAAGATCCAACTGTCTCAGTAGCATCGTTGGTCCTTTGACCTAAAACATTGATCGAATCTTACACGAGGACTGGAATCGTTTAATTACTTGGCTAAGTGACTTTAACCATAAGTCATGAGTTGCCGAGTCATCAACCACTCCAGGATACGTGTGAAGATCATCAATGGTCAAGAGGGGGATCGCTCACTGTCGGGTATATATCAGATAGTTAATGGGTCATGACATTGATGGTCCGTTAAATCCCTGGCTAGGGTCGTGTGAGTTCATTTAGAACGGACGTCATACACTTTAGGAGGTCATCGTCAAATGGCACGATCATGGGGTTTGACAGAAACCATACCCTCGATCGTACCAGACTCATAGAAGGAGCGAGGGATTATATCGATGCGGTAACTGTAGACTTATAGGTACCAGACATGCTGGTTTAAACCCAGCGTCCTCTAGGATCACGCGGATTTGCTTGGCCCAACGTGATCAAAGGTTCGGAATAAATTAAACTATTATTCGACTATAGTAGAAGCGAATAATAAGTTTAATTTACTTCTAATTGGGAATTAGAAGTTAATGGGCCTTAAACTAGAGTGACTATGGGCCTAGAGGATCACACACAATGGATTCTTGGGCGATAGATTATTATTGTACAAATGTATATATTAATTTACTTTAATTCCTTTTAGAAAGGCATATAAAAGGGGCTTAATATATATGTACAATAATGGGAAGGATATATATACGATTTTGGTCCTTACGGGTTCTTTTAGAAATGGCCAAATCCTATATATAGACATGTTACGAGAGCTTGTGCTCTCCCTTTGGCTAATCAAGCATTAAGCTTAAGAGAGGAGGATCAGCTCCTCCCCCCTACCTCCCTTTTGCTCTCTCTCCCTTCAGAAGGTGAAAGGATCGGGGAAGGTTGTGCTGGGGGGTACTGTCGTTACGCAAGGATCCGTGTGGATCTGCTCTAGAGGCCGTACTTCTGTGCGGCTCGATATTCTGCATCGGGCTTTACAAACAACGTCGTTCCGCGTAAGGTATAAATACGCAACCCGTAGTTTGGGGTTGGGGTGATTAAAACGTCGATCAGAGCATGGATCTGGGATTCCATGCAGTCGGGTTCGGGCAAATAAAATTTTTGTTATCCGCTGCGTTGCCTGAGAGTGCTGTGTGGAACCTTACAGTCGGTACACTGTACACCCGGGTGTGATGATGATGTATCAGAACCTGAAGAGATAGTTTTGGTGGCCTGGCATGAAGAGAGATATTGCTGACTTTATAGCTAGGTGCATGACCTGTCAGCAGGTGAAGGCGGAGCATCAGCGACCAGGTGGTATGCTTCAGCCCTTGGAGGTTCCCACGTGAAAATGGGACCACGTGACCACTGATTTTGTGGTGGGTTTGCCGAGGACTCCGAGTGGGCAGGATAGTATTTTGTTGCTGGTGGATAGGCTGACGAAGACGGCTTGGTGATTACAGATCAAAGTCAGCTGGACTGTGCCCAAGTTGGCTCGTCTCTACATGGAGAGGATCGTATCTCTGCATGTGATTCCCATTTCCATTGTGTCAGATCGAGATCCGCATTTCACTTCTGGATTCTGGCGGAGTTTCTAGCGAGCTCTTGGCACGGAGTTAGCATTTAGCTCAGCTTATCATCCTCAGTCAGATGGTCAGTCGGAGAGAACCTTCTATACGCTAGAGGACATGTTGAGATCGTGTTGCCTGGAATGGCAGGGGAGTTGGATTCGCCATCTACCATTAGTGGAGTTTGCCTACAACAACAGCTATCATTCGAGCGTTGGGATGGCTCCTTATGAGGTGTTGTACCGGCGACCCTGTCGGACTCCACTCGATTGGTTTGAGGTTGGTGAGCATGTTATGACGGGACCAGAGTTGGTGCAACAGTACGTTGATGTGGTGCATCTGGTTCGTCGGAACATGTTGGCGGCTCAGAGTCGGTAGAAGAGCTATGCCGATCGGAGAAGGCAGCCCCTCAGTTTCGCAGTTGGTGATCGAGTATTTTTTAGGGTTTCTCCTATGAAGGGAGTGATGCATTTTGGGCGGTGTGGGAAGTAGAGTCCCCGCTACGTTGGCCCTTTCCTCATTGTTAAGCGCATTAGCAAGGTTGCTTATCGGTTGCAGCTTCCTTAGGAGCTATCATCTGTGCATGATGTGTTTCATGTTTCGATGCTGAGGAAGTATATGCCCTATGATTCTCATGTGTTGGAGGATTCTGTTTGGCCCGAGGTGACTCTCGATCTGTCTCTACCAGAGTTCCCCATCCGTATTGAGGATCGATGAGATCAGCACCTGCGGAAAAGTGTTATTCCCCTGGTCAAGGTTGTGTGGCAGCGGCACTCCGGCGGAGAAGCATCTTGGGAGCCTGAGGATGAGATGCGTCAGCGATTCCCTTATCTCTTCGAGTGAGTTTCTCCCTTTCCCCCCGTGCTTTATTTTAAATTTAGAGAATGAAATTTGTTTAAGGGGGGAGGGCTGTAATATCTCAGACCCTTCGGATCCTTCTTATCGGGTCCTGGATTTATTTTCTCGAAGAATTTGTTCTCATTATGCCTAGAATTATTTTTCGGACATCTTTCGAGTTCGGATCCATGCATTTCGGATCAGTTTCGGAGGTCCCGGAACATGTTCCACGGTTTCCGCGTGTTTTTCTCCGGCGAACCTACATAACCCCGTAGCGGGCAAACCGAGTCGTTCACCAACTCCGGGATTGTACCGGTGTGGTCAACATGTTCCGAGGATCGCGAGAGTATATTTTTCTATTTTTTCATATTTTTTAGAAAATCAGGATTTTCTATAAATATCCCATTTTCTTTTTCTTTCTTCTTCTTCCTCCCTTCTCTCCCGTGAGCGCTCGTGGCCGGCTCTCTCACCCCCCTCTCCCGTGGACGCAATGGCGTGCTCCCCTCCGGCTGTAGACAGTGGTGGGCGACGACGTGCCGGCAAGGGTGACAGCGTGGCGATCCTGGCAGCGTGCGGTGCTCGGTGAGCTCATGGGAGCTTGTGAAGTTTTAAGCGGTGTTTTGAAGATTGGAGGTGATCCGCAGCGTTTCGGGCGATTCTGAGGTAGGGTGATGAATCCCTAGCTCCGTAGTTTCCTTCCCCGCGATTTCTAGGCCGACGGGAGGTCGAGAGGTGTCCATTTGAGCTCGGGGTGGAAAATCCATGATTCGGGGTTTTGAGCGCCGATCTAGTTTTTTACTGCGTGGTTTGGTGGTTTGAGGGCACTATTTAGTGCCTAGGATCATGGGGACAAGCTTCCCCTTTGTTTCCCCATCCCCCGGGGGTGATTGGGGCGTGGAATGGCGAAATTCCGCCATGTTCACCGTTCTCAGTTTCATGTATTGTACGCAGTTTAATAGTGACCGTTTTTAGCCTTAAGTGGCCTTAGCTAGACTATTTTTGGGTTTGGGTGGTCCCCAGCTGGACCGTTTCTAGCCTGGGAGTGTCGGTGGGGTAAGCGGTTACGCGATAGACCGTTTAGCCCTGGAGTGGCCATATGGCCGACCGTTTTCACTCACAGGCCAGCGTGGTCATCGAGGCGTTTTGACCATTAGCTTTTGACCATTGGAACGTTTTGGGATTAAATGGTCCTAAGGAGACCGTCTTAACCCTCCATGCGGTCCCAGTGGGACCGTCTTATGCCCAAATGACCACTAGGTGACCATTTATTGTTTCCCCGGTCGCAGGGTTAGGTGGTCCTGGATAGACCGTTTACACCCTAAGGCGGCCTAGGAATGGACCGCTATTTCTTTGAACGGTCCCAGGGAGACCGTTTCACCGTGTTGTGGGTCCAGGACTGGGCGGTCCTATGGGGACCGTTCATATTCTTGGCGCGGCCTAGAGTAGACCGCCTATATTCTCTTGGTGGTCCAGCAGTAGACCGTTTATAATAGAAACGGTCTAGGGTGGACCGCTTGCTGTATTCAGGTCAACCGGAGTTCGTTTCATGCCGATTCCAATTCTGGGTGAGTAGGTCTCGATCCACGTGGTGACCTGTGGTCCGACTGATGCTAGGCATCCCATGGGGACATTGTGTTAGGGTGCCGTGAGGTCCCGAGAGGTGGTGTTCTTAGCTCATGTCACCGTGAGTCGGTGTCGGTACGAGGAGTAGTCCTTGCACTTTGTCCAGTTTAGACGTTGCTTTCCGTTGACTAGAGAGTCTACTCCTTCAGTGAACCTCCACTAGTCATAGCATTCCGACATGCGAGTGGTCCCACCAGGGAGTGGTGGTGAGGCTACCCCGAGAGACGGTTTTAGACTGGTTTTCGTAGGGCCCCACATCTTGCAGCCAGAGTCTGGCTGAGGGGAAAACCAGTCAGAGGGCCAGACCTGGGACACATGGTCTGTGTATGCACACGTGGTTGGGGGCGGTTGGACCCGCGCTGACGAGCGCGACCCCAGCTAGTCACTTGTTCTTTGGTTACTAGTACGGTGTCCCCGTTCCACCAGGGGTCAAGGGGGACACCTGAGGCGCGGTCTAAGCCGTCAATGGATGCATCTGGCCTTGCTTCTAGTGGTTGGTACTCTTGTCTTTGTGTGGTAGTGACTCTTGGGTTTTTGACAAGTTGTCTCGATTCTCATGCCGTGCGTTCGGTACTAGACATAGCTAAGCTTTCCGTTTATTTATTCCTTCAGCTCCCGTTCTACATCTTGTTAATGGTAGCTTGTAGTTACTTTCTGCGTAGTTTCTCGATTTGCGGGGTGGGGACCGTATGATCCCTACTAAGCCTTTTGTTTAGAGGCCCATTCCCTGCGTGTTTTCCGCGTTTCAGGTGAGGCGAGGCTTCAGGGGAGCGCTTCCGAGGCTCCATGTGGTTCAGGCGTCCAGGGTTAGTCGCCAGTTGCCAGGCTGGGGTATGCCCCGTGTAGTTGTACCTTCTTTTCTAGACTGTACTAGTTGTGGACTATTGTTACGTTTTAGACTGTTGTTATATCCTGGACCATGTAATTTGTTTAATGTTAATTATTAATTTCATACTTATTCATGTAAAATGTGTAGTTCTGTAATTATTTTAAATTCTTGTGTATTTCCACACCATCCCTTTTAACCCTTCCGAGTCTTCGGACTCGTGGGTGGCAGTTCGGGATTCAGGTTATCGGGCCTCTCCTAGTATTCGGATCTCGGGTCGTTACATAGGCGGCCACTATTTGAGTCACCAACAGGTTTAGGCGGCCAAGGATTTGGCCGTTTCCTACCTGCAGGCACTGTTACACTACGACAGAAAGGAAAGTAAACAGAGCTCAGAACCCTTGGACTTTCAACACTGTAGACTCACAGTAAGCAACAACGGGTCCCACTGTGATCGCCGGAGACTTGCAAGTGTTGCGAAAGTAGGTGACGGACAGGGGTTGGGCTCGCGGAAGCTCTTGCTCCCCTCCCCGTGGAGACGTTAGCTCCCCGTGGGTGCTACTGGTACCCTAAAATGTGAAATATCCTATTAGAATGCAATAAGGTGATCACCAGGGAATTTTAACTGATTCCCACAGGATATTGATACAAGAAATATGAAGTGATCTAGAAGGGGAGGGGATGAATAGATCACTGTTTTCAACTGATTAAAAAATAATGAAGAATGATTCACTTAAAACAACCAATCTCGGAGTCGAACTCAAAAAAAAAAAAACACAGTGCGGACAATAGCTCGAGTGGATAGAAGGCACACCACAAAATCACCACAGACAATCACACGAGTACCCTGAGATTTTTAAGGTGGTTCGGTCAGACCTCCAGTCTGCCTACGTCCACCCCTCACTTCAAATCGAAGTGAGGCTTCCACTAGCACCTGCTAGCAAAGCAGACTCAGTCTGTGACAACGGCTGATTCACAGCTTCACCAGGGGAACAACCTCCCCTCTTCCTCCACACCCGGAGGGAACCCTAAGGACGCCAAGTCCCTAGAAACCAGGAAACAATTTCCTCTTCCTCCAACCGGAGGGAACACTAGTGATCTGCAGTCACTAGAACCAGAGAGCAAGGTCTCTCTTCCTCTGAAGCCCAGAGGGAACACCTCTTCTACGAGAGGGAACAATACTGCAACCTCTGTTGCAAGTGAACCAAAGAGAACACGTCTCTCTCTTCCCCTGAACACCAGGAGGTAACACAGAGAACTTTCAATCAAGAAAGAAAAACATATAAGAACAAAAACAATAAAGACGGAAGCGAAATTTCAGAAACTGGAAACAATGTAGCTCAAACTGAGCAGCAGACTTCGGATTTGATCCGTAAGTCAATACCCATCTCCTGATCACTCTTCTGCTCTCTCTTCTCTCTCAACTGGAACACTCTAGTTTCTCAGGGAGACTCTTTCTCTTTTGCTCTCACTCAAATTTCTTTGCCATAATCTTGGAGCTCCTCTCTTTTCGTAGATGGTGAGGCAGTGCTTTTATAAGCGATCAGGAGGGTGCATGCAAGGTGTGTGCTTCCCGCGATCGATCCAGAACCTTCTTGCCACGTGCCCTTATAGTATTGGTTCCTTTAGTATTGGATCACGTGCAGCCTAGTCACTGGGGAATATTCTTCCTCGGACCACCTTCTTCTTTTTATTTTTCTTCTTCTCCTGCAAAGAATTAAAGCGATTAAAACTCAGGGCCACAAAAACTAAAAGTGCACGAGGTATGTGGTAGCAATACGAGATGCACTATTCTGAGAACGACACGAGAGACACAAGATTACTACAGTACGAAATAAAGAGAGAATGACACGAGGTCAGATGAAAACAGCACGAGGTAAAGAGAGAACTGCACGAGATACACAGTAATAAAGCTAACACTACAAAGAGAACGACACGAAGTATCACTATAACAAAACAAACACTACGAAGAGAACGACACGAGATACACAATAATAAAGCTAACACTACAAAGAGAACGACACGAAGTCAGATGAGAGCAGCACGAGGTGAGAAGGAAATAACACGGAGTAAAACGGTAGTAAAACACGCGATCAGAGGAAACTTGGACGAAGATAGAAAGAGGCAACACGAAGACATAAAACAAAACGACTCGAATACAAAATAGCTCGAACTTACGAACGACTCGAAGACGAGGACGACACGAAACGACACGGACTGAAACCAACTTGAAGACGAACATAGAAACCGACATGAAGTGTGGTCACAAAGCAAGACAGACACTTCCAACGAACAGCCTTCATATGATATCAGGCGATGTGTAGACTTTGCATTCAAGTAGATGTATAGACTTGGAACGGTCTTCAAGGCAACAATGTATAGACTTTGAAATAAAGAGTGTATAGACTGAGAGTTCAAGGCTACGATGTATAGACTTTGCCCAAGGAAACGAATGTGTAGACTTTGGCTTGGAACGAAGGTAAAGATGAGGCTGTATAGACTTGGCAAGAACATAAGACTCGAAGACATAGGGGTGACACAGATGGAGCGACACGAGTTGGCACAGAAAGCAGCACGAGGTGCTGCAGTGTTCAGCACGCGATTGAACAAATAACGGCGTTCAAAACGGACAACACGAAGTGTAGTAAACACAAACAACACGAAGTAAGAAAGCAACAGTACGGACATACAAGGTACTACCTCATAGCAGTTTTCCTGTTAATCATGGAAATCTCAAATGCATAACATTACGCAAGATATCTGATTAAAATGACAATATTTAACATAGTGATGCTCATCATCAAAACACTAGGGAAGTCACAAAAATCCAACAATCTCCCCCTTTTTGATGATGGCAACACTATATTAAATAACAGAGATGAAGTGCAATGAGATTATGTGAAGATAAGCAAATGCAGACACACACAACACACTCGCCTCCTCTGACGACTCCCAAGAGCTCCCCTCCTCTCCCAAGAGCTCCCCTCCTCTGACCACAACATCTACTTTCCTCTGACTAGATAACTCAGGGCACTTATCTTTCGCTCCCCCTCAGCAAAACACAACTCCCCCTCAGCAAAACACAAGCAAGATAAAGCAAGATACTCTCTCCCCCTTTGACATCATCAAAACTAGGGGCAGGTTGGAAGATATCATGAAAAGAAAATTGCTGACAGTGGAGAGAAAACAAGAGAGAGTATGGCTGATAAAGGAAAGTTATTGAGATGTTTAGGCAATTAAGAAAGCCACTAATTTAATGTGAGGATTTTGAAGATCAGTTAGTCAGACTGTGTCCAAAATGGTGAATGAAGATCCGCTTCATACACAAAACCAGATTCTAAGCAAGTAAGGTACAAGATACCAGTATGGTCAGAGTAAGTCTTTACTCAGAGAGTATAAAGCAAGGAAGTCAGGAAAACAAAGACCTGTGGTATTGAAAACAAACAAACCAAGACCTAAATGCCAAGTGAACAGGATCTGGATATCAAGAGGGAGAAAATTTTTCAAAGATGGTCAAGATCAAAGGTAAGTCTATCAAGTACACCTTTGACATTAGGGTGACACCTTGTTTAGAGGCAGGAATCCCCAGTTACTTGGTGGCAAGACCACAGTACCCCTTCTGACAAGAGGACAGAGATAGTATTCTAACTGGTGTTGACATTAAGGTGACACCTTTACCAGAGGCCAGACACCCCAGTTACTAACCAGATATGTACCATAGCTCTGTATGATCAAGACAGCTAGTTAAACTTGATTTATACTGCCACCTCATGACATGGGATGCTTTCACTTCATTGATGAAAGTCCCAGTTTCTCAATGAAGAGTTAACAAGGTTGTTAAAACTTCTTTCATGAATTTTTCATTAAACTGCACTTGAAACCTTGTAAATTAATCTTGATTCAGTTTGAGAACAATACACCAGCTCCAAAGTTTTTCAGACAAAAACACTATATACCTCATTTCGGACTTAACTAGACTAAGTAGGTATTCTGTACTGGCTAGATCAGAAGTCAGTTACAGTGTAGGAAGATATTCTTGAATTCAGATTTTGATCTCAGTGGGACTAACAGCTGAAATTCCAACAAGAAATTAGATGAACAGTCTTATCAGATAAAACATCCAAAGATTTCTTTTATACACCTACTCAACCTGATTCTCTTATAAGGTCAGCAAAAATCTGTTCAAATTATGTTCAGATTTGGCCAAAAGAGCATGACACCTATTATTAAACTAGCTCCCCCTGAGACCTTGACTCCAACTCAGACTTAACCAAGACAAACCTCAAAACACCTCAAAGAAAACAAAGTGATATCAATCAAGTGATACGAGAATCAGCTAACACTTAACATGAGGTTATTTTCAGCAACAGCCAATGAGTATAGATAAGCACAAGAACACATGACAGATTATTCATAGATCAATTATGCAATCATGAAATTCTGTAAATACCTAATTCTCTGCGCAATGTGCTAAATTTTTCAGTATTCAGTGGCTTAGTAAAAATATCTGCAATTTGTGAGTTAGTGCCAACATGGATCAACTCAAAGGTCTTCCTAGCTACTTCATCTCGAATAAAATGATGCCTGATTTTGATGTGTTTAGTTCGAGAATGAAGTACAAGATTCTTTGCAATGTTTATTGCACTAGTATTATCACAAAAGATGGAAGTGCAACCTAGCTCAACTGAGTAATCCAGAAGCTGGTGTTTGTTCATATAACCTGTGTGCCACAGCTCCCTGTTGCTACATACTCAGCTTCAGCAGTAGAAAGAGCCACAGAGTGTTGCTTCATGGATCCCCAAGAGACTAGGCACCCTCCTAAAAATTCGCAGTGACCACTGGTACTTTTCCTGTCCAATTTACATCCTGCATAATCTGCATCTGTATATGTAATGAGATTTAGACTACATGATGCAGGATATCAAAGACCTAGATCATGGGTAGCAGATAAGTATCTAAAGATTCTTTTTACAGCTGCCAAATGCAATTCAGTAGGCCTAGACTGGTATCTGGCACACATCCCTACACTAAATTGAATGTCAGGCCTGGATGCTGTTAAGTAGAGGAGTGAACCGATCATACCTCTACATAATTTAGCATCCACCTCTTTACCTTTTTCATCTGAATCCAGTGAAGAGTTGGTGCCCATGGGTGTTGAGATAGTCTTGAGGTTGGTCATTCCAAACCTCTTCAGCATCTCCAGGGTATACTTGGTTTGATTTATGAAACAACCATCCTCCATCTGTTTGACCTGCAGCCCAAGAAAATACTTTAGTTCGCCAACTAAACTCATTTCAAATTCATGAGACATAGATTCAGAAAATTCTTTACACAATTTTGAATTGTTAGATCCGAAGATGATATCATCAACATATACCTGGACCACTATTAAATCCTTTCCGAGATTTTTGGTGAAGAGGGTTTGGTCAACCTTATCTCTAGTGTAGCCCTTGCTCAAAAGGAATTCAGAAAGTCTCTCATACCAGGCTCGGGGAGCCTGCTTCAATCCATAGAGGGCTTTATTCAACCTAAAAACTATGTTAGGCTGAACAGAGAAATTAAAACTTGGAGGTTGTTCAACATATACCTCTTCCTTCAATACCCCATTTAAGAATGCACTTTTGACATCCATCTGTTGCAGCCGAATGTTCCTAGAGCATGCAAATGCAAGCAGAATTCGTATAGCTTCCATCCTAGCCACTGGGGCATAGGATTCATCAAAATCCACACCAAATTCCTGACTGTAGCCTTGAGCTACAAGTCTTGCTTTATTTCTAGAAATCGCTTCATTCTCATCAACTTTATTCTTGAAAACCCATTTAGTGCCAATGACATGAGTGTTATCAGGTCTGGGAACTAGTTCCCATACAATATTTTTCTCAAATTGATTTAATTCCTCACACATGGCGGATACCCAAGAATCATGTCTTAAGGCTTCTTCCACAGATTTGGGTTCCACCTGAGATACTAATGCAGCTAAGTCCTGTTCTTGGACAATTCTAAAAAGAGACCTTGTCCTCGGAGGATCATGCAAATTGCCTATGACATTTTCACTAGGGTGGTCTTTGTGAAATATTATCTCACCTGAGGGTTCACCTACCTCAGCTGCTCCTTCTTGCTGTGAGTTTTCTGGTTGAGCAGCTGGCTGCATCTCTTCTTCTTCAATTCTCTCCAAGAAATCTCCCTCATTAGATGGCTCCCAAGGCTCGGTTTAGAATGTAGCATGCAGTATTCGCAGCTTCAGCCCAAAATCTCCTTGGAAGTCCACTCTCAATCAGCATAGTCCTGGCCATTTCAATGATTGACCTGTTTCTTCTCTCAACAATTCCGTTCTGCTCCGGTGTCCTGGGAGAAGAGAATTTGTGAGTCACTCCCTCTCTTGAGCAAAATTCAGAAAATGAAGAGTTCTCAAACTCTCCTCCATGGTCAGACTGAATTGTAATGATGTTATGTTCACCTTGCAGTTTGATTTTATTGAACAGTTCTTCAAAGTGAACAAAAGCATCATTTTTATTTGCTAAACAAAACAACCAAGAAAATCTAGTGAAGTCATCAACTATGACTAATCCATATCTCTTACCTGACAAACTTTGTATGCGAGTAGGACCAAAGAGATCCATGTGCAAGTGCTGCAGCGGTTTACATGAAAGACTCTCAGTTCTCAACTTAAAAACTGCACGAGTCTGTTTACCTTGTGCACAAGCATCACATAGCTTGGACCCTAACTAAAATCTTATTCTGGGCAAACCTCTAACTAGGTTATGCTTAGACAGTTTATTCATTGTAGACAAACTAGCATGGCCTAGACGCCTATGCCAGTCAAAAGCAACTTGTTCAGAGTTAGCAGACATACACAAGTTAGTTTCAGGATTATCATCCAGGTCTACGATGTATACGCTGTTTACTCTATGACCTTTGAACATGACGTTATCAGAATTCAGCTCAAAAACAGTGCAGGAATTGTGGTCAAAGAGTACCTTGTGTCCTTTGTCGCAGAGTTGACTTATACTTATCAAGTTGTGCTGAAGTCCTTCTACAAGATACACATCTTCAATGGAGTTAGTAGAGGACTTACCTACTGTACCAATTCCAATTATTTTTCCTCTGTTATTTCCACCAAATTTGACCAAGCCCCCAAACTTCATTTTCAGTTTGCTAAATTTGGACCGGTCTCCTGTCATGTGCCTGCTACAGCCGCTGTCAAGATACCACTTGTTATGCTCAGCTGCCAGGCTAACCTGCGAGAGTTTAGACAGAGTAATGTGGGACCCAATTCAAATTGGGTCCAGAGACAATTTTCAATTTATGCAAAAAGCACTTAGGAACCCACATTTGTTTTACTGTTCTTTTCAGTGGTTTCATGTGGATTGATTCTTCCTTCTTGGCATTTCTCAGTGGGCGTTGAATGAGCCCATTCCTATTAAAATTTTGCTGTTTCCGAACATAAAAATTATTGTTTGGCCTCTTAGAGGAAACTCGTGTGTGCTGAGCATAATTCATGTAACCATTTTTATTCAAATGAAAATTGTACTGAAGGTGGTGCATGTTTGCATGCTTTCCTTGATAACTAGCATGCTGAACTTTCTCAGCAAAGCTGTTCACCTTTCTAGTGACATCAATAGGAATGGTCCTGTGAAGACCTTTGTTCCACAACTGTTGCATAGGAACAGTTCTAGTCTCAGGATTTCCTGACTTAGCCTGCTGACCAGTGGATTGAATAGATTTGCTGGTCGAAACGTTCAATGTAGAGACAGATTTGGAACTGGATGGGGTTTCCAGTTTTTGTTTGCCCTTGGCGGGGCAGAACGTGACAGTTTTAAATTCAAAGGGTTTTTTACTTGTGGGATTGTATCCTAATCCCTCCCTATTGAAGTTTACCCTCGACCCCAGAAGGGCATCCAAATTGTTTCTCCCCTCTATAAAATTTTCTAGCATTTTTCATTTGTCCTCAATCTCCTTCTGAAGTTCATTACATTGGTCCTGGAGTTCCTGATTAACTTTTATAACCGCCTCATATTTTTCTGCAATCAGTCTAAACTCCTTCTTACTCTCTTCAGTTTTACTCTTCAGCTCATTCATCCTAGCTAGATTTTCCTCTCTTTCCATTCTAAACCTCTCAAACTCACTTCTAGCCTGATCTAGTTCAGTGGCCATCTCCTTGGTTTTCATGTTACCTGTAACAGCAATAGAGTGTTCCTCAGAAACAGAGTGAAACTTTCGTTTAAGCAGTCTGTGCTCCTTGGTTAGAAAATTATATTTAGCTAACAGGTCGCCATAGGCGTCCTCCCAATCGTCCAAAGTAAAATTCTCAAATAAGTTCGTTATCTCTTCCTCATGGTTGGCCATGAGGCAAGTCTTCTCTTCACCTTCACTTGACGAGATGGCTTCTGGATCCTCCTCCTCGTCGCTCCATGTGCACAGCATGGCTTTCTTCTTTTTGTGCACCATCTTCTTCTGGTATCCGAGAGCCTTAGCTTGCAGCTCTGGACATTCACTTTTCATGTGACCAGGTTTCTGACAATGGTAGCATGTAACCTTCTTAACAAACCGGTTCTTCTCAAGTTCTCGTTCAGGAGACTTCCTTGCAGCATTGAATCTCTTTCTCCTGTAGAATTTCCCTTTAGTCCTCAAGAACTTTCTGAATTGCCTGGTGAGCATGGCCTGCTCGCTCTTGTCCAGGTCTGAGAATCCGTTAGAGTCTTCGCTGCTACCACCACTGCTGCTGCTGCTACTGCTCTTCTTAGTATGTCGTGAAACTTTCAGAGCAACATTCTTTCCCTTTCTGTCATGTCCATCATTCCCTTGTTTGAAGTTCATTTCATGGGTCATGAGAGACCCAATCAGCTGGGTTACTGACATGGTGGATAAATCTATAGATTCCTCTATGACGGTCACCTTAGTATCCCAGATGGGAGTTAGGGACCTAAGGATCTTCCTGACAGTGTCTTCTTGCTGAATCTCCTTTCCAAATCCTCTCAGACTATTGATGATCACAGACAATCTAGCATACATTTCTGTGATCAACTCTTCTGGCTTCATCTTAAACAACTCATACTGAGTTGTAAGCATATTGATCTTGGTAGCTTTCACTTGAGATGTGCCCTCATAAATTAACTGCAATTCATCCCACATTTTCTTTGCAGTCTTGCACGCTGAAATCCTCAAGTACTCTTCCGGGTGGACGGCGCACTGTATGATGCTAAGAGCTGTCCAATTCAGTGCGGAGAGTTTAACCTGTTCCTCTGTCCATATGTCTTCGTTCAGTGGAAGTTGGTACGGACCATCTGTAATTACTCTCCAGAGCTTGTGGCTTTGAGCCTTGATGAAGACTTCCATCCTGTTCTTCCACAAGAAATAGTTATTACCATCGAAGAAAGGGGGACGGGTGATTGACTGCCCTTCAGCAATGTAGCTGGGAGGACCAGCGGATCCGTTTCCCTGGCCGTTGGACCACATATTAGGAAATACCCGCTCTGATACCAAGTGATACAAGAAATATGAAGTGATCTAGAAGGGGAGGGGATGAATAGATCACTGTTTTCAACCGATTAAAAAATACTGAAGAATGATTCACTTAAAACAAGCAATCTCGGAGTTGAACCCACAAAAAAAATGCAGTGCGGACAATAGCTCGAGTGGATAGAAGGCACACCACAAAATCACCACAGATAATCACACGAGTACCCAGAGATTTTTAAGGTGGTTCGGTCAGACCTCCAGTCTGCCTACGTCCACCCCTCACTTCAAATCGAAGTGAGGCTTCCACTAGCACCTGCTAGCAAAGCAGACTCAGTCTGCGACAACGGCTGATTCATAGCTTCACCAGGGGAACAACCTCCCCTCTTCCTCCACACCCGGAGGGAACCCTAAGGACGCCAAGTCCCTAGAAACCAGGAAACAATTTCCTCTTCCTCCAACCGGAGGGAACACTAGTGATCTGCAGTCACTAGAACCAGAGAGCAAGGTCTCGCTTCCTCTGAAGCCCAGAGGGAACACCTCTTCTACAAGAGGGAACAATACTACAACCTCTGTTGCAAGTGAACCAAAGAGAACATGTCTCTCTCTTCCCCTAAACACCAGAAGGTAACACAGAGAACTTTCAATCAAGAAAGAAAAAATAGATAAGAACGAAAATAATAAAGATGGAAGCGAAATTTCAGAAACTGGAAACAATGTAGCTCAAACTGAGCAGCAGACTTCGGATTTGATCCGTAAGTCAATACCCATCTTCTGATCACTCTTCTGCTCTCTCTTCTCTCTCAACTGGAACACTCTAGTTTCTCAGGGAGGCTCTTTCTCTTCTGCTCTCACTCAAATTTCTTTGCTATAATCTTGGTGCTCCTCTCTTTTCGTAGATGGTGAGGCAGTGCTTTTATAAGTGATCAGGAGGGTGCATGCAAGGCGTGTGCTTCCCGCGCTCGATCCAGAACCTTCTTGCCACATGCCCTTATAGTATTGGTTCCTTTAGTATTGGATCACGTGCAGCCCAGTCACTGGGGAATATTCTTCCTCGGACCACCTTCTTCTTTTTATTTTTCTTCTTCTCCTACAAAGAATTAAAGCGATTAAAACTCAGGGCCACAAAAACTAAAATTGCACGAGGTATGTGGTAGCAATACGAGATGCACTATTCTGAGAACGACACGAGAGACACAAGATTACTACAGTACGAAATAAAGAGAAAATGACACGAGGTCAGATGAAAACAGCACGAGGTAAAGAGAGAACGACACGAGATACACAGTAATAAAGCTAACACTACAAAGAGAACAACACGAAGTATCACTGTAACAAAACAAACACTACGAAGAGAACGACATGAGATACACAATAATAAAGCTAACACTACAAAGAGAATGACACGAAGTCAGATGAGAGCAGCACGAGGTGAGAAGGAAATAACACGGAGTAAAATGGTAGTAAAACACGCGATCAGAGGAAACCTGGACGAAGATAGAAAGAGGCAACACGAAGACATAAAACAAAACGACTCGAATACAAAATAGCTCGAACTTACGAACGACTCGAAGACGAGGACGACACGAAACGACACGGACTGAAACCAACTTGAAGACGAACACAGAAACCGACACGAAGTGTGGTCACAAAGCAAGACAGACACTTCCAACGAACAGCCTTCATATGATATCAGGCGATGTGTAGACTTTGCATTCAAGTGGATGTATAGACTTGGAACGGTCTTCAAGGCAATAGTGTACAGACTTTGAAATAAAGAGTGTACAGACTGAGAGTTCAAGGCCACGATGTATAGACTTTGCCCAAGGAAACGAATGTGTAGACTTTGGCTTGGAACGAAGGTAAAGATGAGGCTATATAGACTTGGCCAGAACATAAGACTCGAAGACATAGGGGTGACACAGATGGAGCGACACGAGTTGGCACAGAAAGCAGCACGAGGTGCTGCAGTGTTTAGCACGCGATGGAACAAATAACGACGTTCAAAACGGACAACACGAAGTGTAGTAAACACAAACAACACGAAGTAAGAAAGCAACAGTACGGACATACAAGGTACTACCTCATAGCAGTTTTCCTGTTAATCATGGAAATTTCAAATGCATAACATTACGCAAGATATCTGATTAAAATGACAATATTTAACATAGTGATGCTCATCATCAAAACACTAGGGAAGTCACAAAAATCCAACAGATATATGATCGCGCGAAGGTGCCTCGGGGAGGGAGTTTACGGGGTCCTGACTTCTCCATTCTTGGCCGGCCAAGGACGGAGAGCCATGCGTAGTCTAGAGTGCTGAAAGTCCTGCAAACAATAACAAACTCAAGAAAATAAAAAGATACATTGGTTAGGATTGTGAAGCGTAGTAAGTGTTTTGAGCAATCTGAGAGCGCAAGATGTTGGTGGTGAGATTACCTAGAGGGGTGGCTGGGAAGGGGGATGGTCGAGCCTTTCAACCACCCGCCTTCCTGATTATTTAATTTTAAAACCTCTATGATAAAGATTCTAAGGAAGTTTCCTATTATGAAATGATCGAGATCGATGCCAGACATGTATACAAAAGTAAAAATCAAAAAGCAGTGAGGGAATCAAACTAGGAGGCAGCCAATGAATTGGCTACCCATAAACTTGAACGGCCTAGTCGATGGCCATTTGTACTTAGGGAGAACACAGACTCGAAAAACATGAGCGAGCAGGAAACAACGTAGAGCCAACTGCGCAATCCCCCTCTCACACCGAGGGAACTTTCTTAAGCTCTAGGCCCTCAACAGACCCTCGTCTTCGATCAATTTTCAGTCATACTCTTCCAGTCTTCCCCCTCTCTCCTTTCATCCATCCCTATTTCTCCTCTTCCGTCCCTCTATCTCTCACTCCCCATCCCTCTGTCTCTCATCTTTTCCTCCCTTTCCCCCCCATAGTTTTTGTCTCCGAGTTCCCCTTCCAAGAGCTTCTAGCTATGTGCCTAGAACGTGGGTGACGAGGCTAGAAGCGGGGGTCGAATGGTGGAGTGTTCGAAGCGTGGGAGCTAGGCAGCTAGGTCACTGGCCATTCACAAGTAGAAGGTGGCCAGGTCATTAGCCGCCCTACCAGACCTGGGCGGCCAAAGTCTTGGCCACCTAGCCAACCTAGGCGGCCATCAACTTGGCCGCCCAACCCATGGGCTTTTCAACCCTTCTTTTCTTTGATCAAGTCCTAATAGGGTTAGGTGGGCTAGACTTTTAACATAGGACATAAATCAATCCGAGGAAAATGATAGCGTTACTGATATGACGGTCCAACTGGAGGTCCACGGGATGTCCAAAATTAGGCGTCTACAGCCACTCATCCCCAAGAGCAGGTATCTGATGGCTCACAAACACTAGTCGTTGAAAAATGCCGTGTCACAATTTTAAAAATATACCACACTCACTCACTAAAAGGATATTAATTCAAAGTAAAGTGAGAGTACGTGTCGATCCCATGAGGAGGAAAAATTCTCTTTTAGCAAGTTGGAAAACTCTTATATTTTTTTAGGAAGATCAAAGTTTGAGAGTGAGTTTTTGGAAAATAAGACTAAAGTTGCATGAAATTGAATTTATCTAAAGAATATTAAAGGGTTAAATAAGAGAAACTTGGAAGAGGTAGAGAGAGAGAAAGAAGGACAATTGTAAAGATTAACTACTTTTATTGCTAGAAAGTGAACTTCCAAGATCTATGAAAATAAAAATTACAACGAACATAAACAAAATAGAAAAGGAATAAAAGAGCCAGGTGAGTGGAAGAGTGACGCTGCCCAATCCGTGCCGAGCCTTGGAAGTGATCGTCCCGCCTTAGAGATGAACACTGTCTTGAGAGGATCGAATTAGATAACTTCCACCTTTGAAATTTAGAAGAACATAGAAGATGAGGATGAAGAAAGAGAAGAGAAGAAGAAGAACTTAAAAATAGAACATGAAGGAGGATTATGCTACATATGGGTTTGAAAAAGCAGAGAGAGAGAAGGATTAGAGAGGTTACGGGAGAGAGGAAGGACTGTAAACAATAAAAAGAGTAATAAAAATAGAGCAAGAGAAGAATTGAAATAACATTAAAAATAAGAGGAATTATAAGATGTGGAAGAAGAAGAAGTTGGAGATCTTGAGAAGGGGAAGAACTTTTGTGAAGAGAGAAGAGGGAGAAAACGATCGGAAGAGGGGGAAAAAGTGAGACGAACAGTGAAAAATGCAAGTACGGGTGAACAATAAATTATAAAAATTGAACTTTGAAAACTAAAGTGTAATTTAAAAATGAAGTAGAATTAGCAAAATAAAAAGAAGAAGAAAATCTAGAGCTTTGAAAAATGAAGAACTTTGCTAAAAAGACTAAGATGAAAAAAGAACAGAAAAGTATGAAAAAGGCTAAGATCTCCTCTTCGGTCCTCCCGGGTGGCTTTTTATAATGCATAGGCAACCCCTTTCAACGTGGTCTTCAAAGTTTGGTTTGAATCCAACTTTCCTTCCTTAAAAGAGTCCTCCTTGTGCTCAATAGGGGAAGATAACTCCATTTAGAACTGTTTGCATCCATTTGGGTTTCGAACTTAAATGACGTCCATTGCAGTGGCCGCTATATCCAAAAATGGTGACTTTCTAAACGGTCGCTATTTCAAATTGGCGTCCATGTCATAGCCGCTATTTCTTTCTTTCCTTATTTTAATATTTCCCTACTTTATGGTACAAAAGAATTGGCATCTTCACGGACGGACGCTAATTCATATTTTCATATTTTCACCCCTTTTCTTTCTATTTCGTACCAAGCGAATGGGCGCCTTCTCGAACAGTCGCTAATTCTTCCTTTTATAGGACTGCTTCAAATTGACGCCTTTATAAAAAGGCGTTGATTCTTGATTTAGCGCCCTTCCAAGTAGGCGCAGATTTTAAATGGCGATAGAGCTCTGGCCACCAATTCTTTCCTTCTAAAACGGGCTTAAAATTAGCGTCGATAAGAAAGCCATTGATTCTTCAAATGAGCGTCTTTTCAAAAAGGCGTTGTTTAAATGGCATCTGGTGCTTGGTTGCTCATTCATGTGTCTTCAAAGGAATGGCATCCAGTCTTTGGTCGCTAATTCCTGCAATAGCAAAAATCCATTATAAATGCCAAAAATAGGTTATGCAATTTATCTCTTGTGCAAGTTCATATCTCACATAGTCATTATGGCTTCCAAACTAGGATAATTCCGTGTAAACTCAATTTATTTGTGAGATTGGAGTTAATTATCTAAATTGCATAACTTTGTTCTTTTAATGCTCAAAGATGTCATATGTGATGCAAATTATGATATGAAATATGACACTCATCAGTATCATGAGACGAATTCTTGGATTTCTTTAATGATAAATATTTATTTGAGAGAGTTCGAGAGAAGAAGGCTGCCAAGTTTGTAGCACTAACACAAATGAATCTTACTGTAGCAGAATATGAAGCTTAATTCTCCAAGCAAGCATGTTATGCCCCTCACCTTGTGTGTACGGAGAAGATGAAAGCAAAAAGGTTCATGAATGGTTTGAGGCCTGGATTTATTCCTCACTTTTCAATGTTGGATATTCAAGTCTACACAAAAATGGTGAAGAAAGCCTAGTTATTGGAGGATGGGTTGTCTTTCTCTGATGGTATAAGAGGGAAGGCTGTGAAGAAGGAGCAAGCTAGAGGCTCTGGGAGTTTTCAACATATTGCTGGAAAGAAGAGCACTAGTAGAGGCTGAGATTTCTTGGGAGACAAGAAGAAGCTACGAGAGAGCAACAAACAGATAATCCCAGTAACCGCCAAACAAGAAAGGTGCAGGCATTGTGATGAGGGAAGCCAGAAATCTGAAGATTGCTAGCGGATCCTCAGGAATTACCTTCGATGTGGAAGTCAAGAGCACAAGATCTCAGATTGTCTGCTGATGTGGGAGCGAGCCTAGCAAGAGAAGACGCATGGAAGTTCAAAGTGTCAAGGGTGACTTCAAGCTCTGAAAGAAACAGAACCCTCTGAGGAAGGCAGAGTGATAGAAGGTATTCTTGCTATTAATTCTAGACCTACTTTCGTTCTATTTGACATAGGTGCTACACATTCTTTTATATTAGAGAACTTTGCTACTACCTTATCTTTGGAACCTAATCTATTAGAATCTAGTCTGGTTATCGCTACACCATTAGGAGGGGGCACCGAGGTTAATATGTTTTATCCTGCAAGTGAGATTTTAATTGATAATTGTAACTTACCCGCTGATTTGATATGTATGAATATGGAAGGTTATGATGTGATTTTTGGAGCCGATTTGCTATCTAAGCATGGTGTTAGTGTGAGGTGAAAGGAAGGAATGGTGACCATCGAGATGCACCCTAAACGTGTTTTCTATGGAGCTAGGCATTCTAAGTCTCCGTATCTTATATCTGCTATTCGAGCTTTTAGATTATTAAGGAAGGGGTGTGCAGCTTTTCTAGTCTCTATTGTAATAGAGAAGAAGAGATATGTTATTGAAGATATTGTAGTGGTGATAGACTATCTAGATGTCTTTCTTGATGATTGTTGACACCTGCTTATTTTATTGAATTAATCAAGGATTAAGTATAGGGAAATATTCTCTAAAAAGAGCAAAATGGCATAACGCCAAGGGTGCTCTACCAACCGAGTTGAGGTCAAAAATCGAGATATTTTGTTGGGTCAAATGGCATAATATAACAACCGGGGATCTTCCCCAAGCAAAGGGCACTACACCAGCCAGTTTCCCGACAATCGAATCAGATCCAAGGTTCGGGACAACCTCTCGTACCGAACAGCACTCCGAAAAGATTCGGGGATCACCCCCGGATACCCTGCATAAGGTATCACACCGCCGGCACCTCAACAACCGGGTTAACCCGTGACTCAGAACAACCTACTGTACCAAACGGCTCTTCGCCAAGAAGTGGGGGTCACCTCGACTACCAGACAAATGGCATCATCATGCCGACACCCCAATTACCAGGCCAACCCGGGACTCCCAGCAACCTATCGCATCACGCGGTGCATGATGAAAAAATAGGGAACAACTCCTAACACACCTTCTGCAAGCATCTTGACACCGATGACTCCAACAGTTACATCACACTTGGGTTCACCACGTTCAAGATAGAGCTCAGATGAACACCGAGTTCAGCCGATCCGGGTCCAAATTCAAGTACGTTATCTCTTCACCCAGTCCACCCGACCCTCGTAAACCCCAGCTCACCTAACTAACCCAAACCCTTGAACCTAGCCAATCACTCAACTATGGCCCATTCAAAACCTTTTGCTCCAGCCCATCTTAACCCTCAGTAGGACCTACATGACCCTTCTCTCTCCTCCAGGTCAAACCCAACCATTCCGGTCCATCCGAACCCCCTAGGGGGAGAGGTTTAGTCGGACCAGGAAGCCCCCAACCACTTTAGCCCGCATGGACCCCCTTTATGCGGACCTGCCTGCCCGTTCTTGATTACAGTCACCTTCACGACCGTGTTCACGGGAATGCGGTCGCCAAGGCGACAGCGACCCAAAGGGGGAGATTATGCGGACCTGCTCGACCCCCCCGAGCAAGTCCGCATAAACCCCTGGCCCACATGTCAGGGCAGAACACGATTGCCAAGGAGACCGTGTTCATGAGAATGCGGTCCCAAAGGTGACCGCGTTCAAAAACCCCCAATCAAGTCTGCGTAAACCCCCCCTTTACGCGGACCTGCTCCCCCCCCCCCCCGAGCAAGTCCGCGTAAACCCCCCATAGGGTGGCCAAGGGTCACAAGATGCATGGAGCTCATCCCCAGGACTACAAACGGCACGCGAAGGACTGTGTTGGCTGGTTTTATGTTTGCTAGGCAAACATCGAGGGCATGTCCCATGATTATCCCTCATACGGCGTTTAGCCAAAACACAAACCTCCTCAAAGGCGGCCCCTGCTATGATGAACGCGCCCTATCTGGATGTCGTTTGACGATCGCATGCTGCTCGGATGTTGCTTGATGAAAGCACTTTGCCTGGGCTCTACCTCGATGATCGTGCACGACCCTAGATGTTGCTTGATGAAAGTACTCTACCCGAGCTCTACCTCGATATTCGTGCATGACCCTGATGTTGGTTTTATGAAAGCACCCTACTCGATTTCTACCTCGATGTTTGTGCACGGCCCTGATGCTGCTTTAGATGAAAGAACTCCACCTGGGCTCTATCTCGATGTTCATGCACGACCTGATGCTACTTTAGATGAAAGTACCCTTCCCGGGCTCTACCTCAATGTTCGTGCACAACCCTGGATGTTGCTTGATGAAAGTACTCTGCCTGGGGTCTACCTCAATATTCGTGCATGACCCTGATGCTACTTTTACGAAAGCACCCTACCCGATCTTTGCCTCGATGTTCATGTACGACCCAGATGTTGCTTGATGAAAGCACCCCGCCCGGTTTCTACCTCGATAATCATGCACTACTGGATGTTGCTTGATGAAAGCACCGTACCCGATCTTTGCCTCGATGTTCATGCACGATCGAGATGCTGCTTGATGAAAGCACCTAGCGCGATTCCTGTCTCGATAATCATGCACTGTCGGATGTTGTTTGATGAGAGCACCCCGTCTTGTCCCTGCTTCAATAATCATGCACTGTTAGATGTTTATTGATGAGAGCACCTTGCCCGGTCCCTAACTCGATGATCGTGCACCACCAGATGTTATTTGATGAAAGCACCCTACCTGATCCCTGCCCCGATGATCATGCGCCGCCCAAGTGTCACCTCAATAAGCGTGCCCTTAATACGATTACCCGAACAATTGGCATACTTCCCAAGTCTTGACACAAGATGAAGTGTCAAGCCCCTGCCTCTGTGAACGCGCCCCGGGCATGACCATCGAGGTCTCACGGTGTCCAATGACTTCAGTCACAATGGTGCCCCGGGCACCCGATTGTCGGTCTCAGACATGCCCGACCACTAGGGTCTCACGGCGCTCAGTTCCTTCAGTCTCCACAGTGCCCCCGGTACCCGACTATCGGTCTCAAACGTGCCTGGCCGCCAGGGCCTCACGGCGCTCAATCTCTTTAGTCACAACGGTGCCACCGACACCTGACTGCCAGTCCAGACGCGCCTAACCACCAGGGTCTCATGGCGCCCAGCCCCATCAGTCACATCGATGCCTACGACACCTAACTACTCAGCTACTCCAGTCACATCGGGGCCCGTGGCACCCGATCGTTCAACCACTCGAGTCACAATGGTGCCCCCGACACGCGATTGCCGAGTCCAGACGGCGTCTGGCTACTCTAGCCCTAACGATAGTCAACAACTCTAGTCTCATCAGTGCCAACGGCACTTGACTGCCTAGCTACCCTAGCCACAACTGTGCCCCCAGGACCCGACTGCCAGTCTCAGCTGTGCCTGACCACCAGGGTCTCCCGATGCCCAGTTCCCTTAGCTACTCGAGTTACAACGGTGCCCCCGACACCCGACTGCCCAATAACTCCAGTCTCATCGGTGCCAATGGCACCCGACTGCCCAGCTACTCCAGTCACAATGGTGCCCACGGCACCCAACTGTTTTGAGCTCAACGACACCTAGTTTTCCCAGTCATAGTGGTACTCACGTCGCCTGACCACCCAAGTCTCAATAGCGCTCGACTGCCCCTGCCTCAACAGCGCCCGGACACTCCAGTCACAGTGGTGATTGTGCCACCCAGTCACCCCTATCTTAACGGTGCTCATAGCACCCCAACTTCCTCGATCTCAACGATGCTCCGTATCGGGGATATATCGTGACACTCTTCGGGTGGCATCCTATCTAGTCACAAGTCCTTTTATTGACACTATGTACAAATGAGGAAATACCCTCAAAATAACGCAATGACCCGGGGACCGTCACAAATGATGGAATTATCCCGTGGTTTGCACACATATGTAATCGGGCTTTCACGCCCCCATATAAACGCCTTTCATGGCATATAGTTATGCAATCCAATCGGGGAATTAATCCCCATCCTCGGTAGCTACCAGTCTCAACGCCATCCAGCAGACTGCCATCTGTCTCCAAGCTCGGTCCTAACCCCTCCACCCGGATAAACCCTATACCTGTGCCAAAACCTGCCTGCTCCCTACCGAGCCAGTGTCCACTACTCCTCTATCCGAGCCAATACCTCATAATCATAAACCCAGAGTGCAAACCCTCTCTAGTGTCCACACTGGAACCAGTCTCTCTGCCCCTAGTTATCCCTGCTATGTTGCTATTGTCCTGTCACTATCGCATAGACTAAGCCCTCCCGAAGTCGCGGCTCCCAGGGTCCTGGACTCTCCTCTTCGGCAGTAGAAACAAAGGTGTTTGGGCTCTGCCTGATGTAAAATAAACACAGATTGCTTGCGATCGGTAGGGAAGACATCCAGTACACGAGCCCCCACAATCGCCTACACTTGTACCAGAAGAACCTCCTTCTCTCCACATGGCACACAATATTTCTTGCTCACGTGCCATGCCCTGATGGCACATCCCCAGTCAAACACTTGGTTCCGCAGGTGATCTTCGAGAAATCGACTGGCACGCCCGCATTCCATCCCGCTATCCCTATCCCAATTTTCCCAGAACGATTAACTATACGCCATTCTTTCTTGTACATTCCTATCATTCTTTTCACCTTCTTGTCAATACCCCCAGAATCCTCGTGTGCCAAGTCGACCTATCTCGGCCTTCCGTAAAAGGCGAGTGTGTGTCACCGCCGTAGGGAAAACAGAAGAGATTCCCCGCAAGCGAAACAAATTGGCACGCCTGGTGGGACGTCTCCCACCTTTCTTCTTTCTGCTAAAAAAGAGTCACACCTGCCAAGTATACACCGCAATGACCTCGCCTTTTCTTATTAGATAGGAAGAGGAGGGCACCCCATCCAGGCTACAACATGCGACCGATCGTCACCGAGCGACCAACCTACACCAGCAACACCAACAACAAATCGGTGGTGATAATGACCAACGGCCTAATCGTCATCGCTTTCCACACTGAGCACATATAGTTGGCAACCCCAATCATGTTCGGAAACTCTGCCTTGACCTTCGGCTCGCGCTGATCCTCGGGCTCCATTGTCATGGCCGACGAGTAGCCTAGTCTGGTGACTACCCATACAGGCAGCTAGCCCCTTTGCTCCTCCAACAATAATGACCCACGTGGTCATTGACCCCTCGGTCCCCATACCAGCACCCGACATGGGTCTCCAACCTTCGATTTCCAGTATAGCACCACCCTTGACCCATTTAAGCACCAAGCATTGGGTCCCCAGCGATGCTGATTCCCAACACAGACAACGAGATCTGGGTCCTTGGCACCTCAACACTTGATACGGGTACTAAACCCTGGGTCTCTATGACGCCAGCTTCAGCGCAAGCTTCCAGCCTCAGATACCCAGTGCAACACTGACAACGACCTGTGGGGGCATCAGGCCCAAGGATTTGGCCACATCAACCCCTAACACGAACACCAAGTCCCAGGACGTGGCCACCTCAACACCCAAGATGGGCTTCCAGCCCTAGGTCTCAGCTCCAGTAACACCCAAGATGGGCTTCCAACCCTGGGTCTCAGCTCCAGCAACACCCAAAACGGGCATCCAACCCCGGGTCCTAGCTCTATCAACACCCAAGATGGGCTTCCAACCATGGGTCTCAGCTACATCAACACCCATGATGGGCGCACCACCCTGGGTCCCAGCATTCCAGCAACACCAGCACCCAAGACGGGCGTTCAGCCCCAAGTCCCAGCTCCAATAACACCCTAAAAAGGGTGTCTAGCTCTTGGATCCAGCTCTAGCAACACCCAAGAAGGGCGTTCAGCCCCGGGTTCCAGCCTCAACAACACCCAAAATGGGCATCCAGCCCCGGGTTCCAGCTACAATAACACCCAGGACAGGCTGCCCGCCCTGGGATCTAGCTCCATGAACACCCAAGATGGGCGTTCAGCCCCGGGTTCCAGCATCATCAATACCCAAGATGGGCATCCCACCCCGGGTCCCAACTTTATCAACACCTGAGACAGACATTCGACCTCTGGTCACAGTTTTATCAGCACCTGAGACGGGCCTCCAGCCCCGAGTTCCAATTTCATCAACCCCCAAGACCGGCATGCAGTCCTGGGTCCCAGCACCATCAGCACTCAAGATGAGTTTCTAGCCCTAGGTCCCAGCTTTGTTAGCACTCAATATGAGTTTCTAGCCCCAGATCCCACCCTCATGAGCTCCTAATATAGGCTTAAAGCCACGTGTTCCGGTGACAACTCCAATGGCCTAAGTGAATGCCAAGCTCCAAGTCGCCACTCTATCGGCCCCAGCTTGGGCATCGAACTCCCGAGTTTTGGCTACACCGACATTCACCAAAAGCACCATGCTCCAGACAGCCTCGGACCGGGTTCGTTCGGTCCACCACATTGGTGCTGAGTCAACCTCAGCCCTGCAAAAAAATAGGTGCCATAGCGGCCGCAAAAATGGGTGACCCACCGCCGCCGCACCTGCCTCTAGAAGACAAGGCGAGACTCAATGGAGTCGATGCACCGATAGCACACCGGGGGCAACCACCCCGATCCAGTATCCAGCCTTCGAAGCCCAAGCAAGGGGGCAACTCCAAGGAGGAGCGTCGGCCCTCCCTCAAATGAATTTGGGTCATTAGAAAAGGAACCCAACACATTTGGAGGTCACGAGTCAAGAGATCCCTCTACTCACCAGAATGGCACCAAGCTCAAAATCCAGCACAGCGATTGTCGGCTCAATATCTTACTATCCAGTGAAGTACCCATCAAGGTAGACTTCAGTTCTTGATAGACTGGGGGCACTAGTCCACCCTTAGGAGCACCCTGAAGGGAAAGGGGTAATGTGAATTGAAGACGTACAATTTTGGGGTGTCTCCTTTGAGGTATTGTCCCCACTACGCCCGAGGGCGGCTAGGGTTTTGTCCTTTTTACTAATAAAAGGGTCCTCAAAGGAGACACCCCAAATTTGTACATCTTTATTGGCACTGTCTATGGGAACCCCTGCCCAATAAGCACAAAGCCCACCTTTGTAGAGGCTTAAAAAGGGGGCTCAAAAGATCCCATATTGGAAACTACAAAGATGGGCAAGTGCTTATAAGCAAGACCAGAGTCTTCTCCTTTGAGGGCCCTTTTACCAACAAGAAAGGATAAAACCCAAGCCACCTTTGGACGTAGCGGGGACAATACCTCAAAGGAGACACCCCAAATTTGTACGTCTTCATTGGCGCCGTCTGTGGAAACTCCGGCCCAATAAGCACAAAGCCAACCTTTGCTGGGGGGCTAGTGTAGAGGCCTAAGAAAGGGGCTCTAAAGATCCCATATTGGAAACTACAAAGATGGGCATGTGCTTATAAGCAACCTTTGAGAGACCTTTTATCAGCAAAAAAGGACAAAACCCAAGACGCCCCCTGGCGTAGTGGGAACAATACCTCAAAGGAGACACCCCAAATTTGTACATCTTCATTGGCGCCCGACATGGCGGTAGGAAGCAAACGGCAGCAGGATCCCCGAGAGGCAAGTGGCAGGCAACCGCATCTGAATAAGGTTCTTTGCACTTATCCAGAACACCCCCCGCGGGGACCAGAGCAGGTGGGGCGAGAGCTGACTCTATAACCGACGTCGATACTGGCGGAGTAGCGGATCGAGGGGGAGAGTGCACCTTCCGGCTCGCCCCGATCACCGACTTCTTCCTCATTCTTTGGCGACGCTGGCTATCCAATGCCGCCACCTCATCCAAGTTCACCTGGATACGCGGACCTGTTGTGGGGAGACTATGTGGGATAATGTGTGTCTTATGTGTATGTCTCCCTTGACTTTACTGCCTATACTTAATATCCTATTCAGTTTTGATGATAGGCAACAATACATTTTGTCGAATAACTTCCATGATTTGCAATAGTAAGTTTGACCATGGTTTGATAATCTTTTGTCTTTGGCAACATTGTCCTGTAAATATGTCAGAATAACTCTTCTGTTGCATAAAAGTCATTGCACTGTCAGATAGCTGCATACCAAGGTCAATGCATGTTTTACCTTAGTCATACTAGGGTCGATGCATGTTTTCGAAACCGCATACAAGGTCTGTGCACATCTGCCTTGTGCCAGCACACAGGTCAGTGCACATTTTTGTAAGATAGCATCTAAGGTCGATGCACATGTTGCATCGTGCACACATAGGTCGGTGCACTTTTGCCATGTGCATAAAGTAGGTCGGTGCATGTGTTTACTTCTTATGAACATAGGTCGGTGCACATGCAATTCCCTGCATATGGAGGTCGGTGCACATCTTGTCAATGCAGGACCAATGTCGGTGCACATTGCCTACTTCGCATCTAAGGTATGCGCACATTCTGCCAGACTATATCCAAGGTCTATGCAATTCTTTTCATATGCATAACAAGGTCTGTGCATATTGCACTGTTGACTATATGATGACTGTGCATGTTTTCATACATACACGATCAGGTCTGTGCACATTTTGTATCATGCATTATAAAGTCTATGCATGCTTTCTACACTGCAACTCAGGTCTGTGCACATCTTGAATCCTGCATTTTCAATTCTGTGCATAGTTTGTATAAGGCCTTACAAGGTCTGTGCACATTTATGCATGATGTCAAACCAAGTCGGTGCACATTGCCTTTTGCAGACATCATTTAAGGTCTGTGCACAAAAGATACAAGGTCTATGCACACATTGTCTTAAGCATGTAAGGAGTCAGTGCACATTTTGCCTTACGCATGTAAGAGGTCGGTGCACGTTTTGCATTTTGTGTAACTAAGGTCGGTGCATGTATTTACATTTACATATAAGGTCTGATCATCTCTACATTTGTGCATACTATACGTTTGGCTATCTTACTGCATTCATCATTACTCAGATGTGTCTGTCAAATGAGTATAAGGTGTTTGATGAAATTCCTTTTATTTTATTGATAGGGACTTAATTATGAAAAAGGCCTATGAAACTAGGATCGAACGCCTGGTCAGCATAAGGGCGAAGTTCATCTCCTGCTCGTGAGTGTTAAGTGAAGCACGTGATCCAAGATTCCATTGAGCTTATAATTGGGCACGTGATCCAAGGCAAGTCTCCAGTGCAAATTCAGCCATGTGGACTGCACATCTTTGGCATCTGACATGTGGAGTCCCAGCAGCACACTTCATTCAAAATTTCTAGGTCGGAAATGTGTTTCCCACACACCCTCTGCCCGCAAGGCTATATAAAAAGGGCCAGATCTCTCAGATAAATATATACACAGAGGTGGAGCATTTTGAGGCAGAAGAGAGCTGAGAAAAGAGCTGAGAAGGGAGCTGAGCGCCGAAAGCTGAGAGTAGAAGATAGAGAGAGAAGAAGAGCCTGTGGCGAAGGTCAAGTAAAACAGAGTACCGTATGTTGGGTAGTTGATCTGAGTGAAATGAGAGTCTATGAGAAGTGTCTTCTGTAATTGACTCCTGGATCAAATACAGAGTTAATCTGCTCCTCGAAAGCTATATTGTCTTCTTCATTGTCTTTTTCATTTGATTTCTAATCCCTCTTATAAGCTGTTTATCAGCGGGCGAGGTTGGATCCTCAAACAGCGAAGTTGTAAGGCTCAGCGGTAGCAAGCTGTGAGGCTCAGCGGTCTGGGATCAATTCCTTAAGCTGTGGATCAGCGGTCTATAGGGATCTAATCCCTGAAGCTGTGAATCAGTGGATTGAAGCTGTGAATCAGCAGTAAGCCATTCTCAGTCTAAGTGTGGGGTGGATGTAGGTGAAAGCCGAATCACCTAAAATTCCTTTGTGTTTTGTGTGATTATTTTAACTGATTGTGAGCTTACCATTTAAATCTGCTCTTTGATAGATGAATGCATAGGATTATAAATTTTTGGATATGTTTGCTTAAGATGTTTCTGTGTTGTTATTGAATTCAGTATAACTGCTACTGTTTTAAATTGCTAGTAGAACCATCCTCATAATTAGTCTAGTCTCTATTTCAGACTTGTGATTATTTGAGCGAATTGCGAAAACCTTCAATTCTCAAGTATATCAAAAGTTATGGCTAGAATGATTGGTTACGCCAATCTGGATAGTCTTACCATGCGCGAGGGATCATAAATCATACCACTGCCAAATTCTTGATTGTTGGAATTCCAACTTCGTTCAACCAATCTTCACTAAAATCCTTTGCATACTGATTATCATCTAGTTTAATATTCTGCCATTCTGGTGTGTGCAGTCACTGTCTTAGCTATAGCAGTTCCTTATAATTCCACATTGTTTTATTGCTATATCTTTTCTTTAAAATTAGGATTGATCTATTCACCCCCCTCTAGATCAATGTCCATTAATTCCAACACGTGGTATCAGAGCCTAACTCTCCCTTAGGGTTTGACATCCCGGAGAGATTTGTTATGGATGCTAAAGGATTGATCGCTGAGGGTCATTCGACTAGTAAGCCACCATTCTTCAATGGTAACAATTATGCTTACTGGAAGAATCAGATGCAGGTCTTCCTCCGTGCAAAGGACTATGAGATCTGGAAGGTTGTTAGTAACGGTCCTTTTGATTTACCTCCAGATGAAGAGTTATGGACTAAGGAGCATATCCGTAGATCCACCTTGAATTGGGGTGCCATTAATGCTATACAATGTGCACTCCATCCCATCGAATTCTCCAGAGTCTCTTCATGTAACACTGCTAAGGATATGTGGGATAAGTTGGAGGTCATTTATGAAGGAACGTCTCAGGTTAGAGAAACTAAAGCCAATATGTTAGTCTCTGAGTATGAGGCTTTCAAATGAAGTCTGAAGAATCCATATCTGAGATGTATGGGCATCTGAATGTGATTACCAATAGCTTAAGAAGTCTGTGAAAAACCTACAGTGAGTATGAGTTAGTCAGGAAGATTCTTAGGTCCCTGACACCCATTTGGCATACTAAGGCCACTGTAATAGAGGAATCTAGGAAATTAGCTACGATCACTGTAGATGAACTTGTCGGTTCGCTCATGACATATGAGTTGAATCTTAAGAAGGTTGATGAATCAGAAAAAAGGAGAAAACCCCTCGCTTTGAAAGTTGCTTCTAGCAGCAAAGGATCCTCAAGTGAGCCTAGCTCTTTGAGCTCTGAAGAAGATGTAGATGAGTTCGCTATGATTACTAGGAAGTTCAAAAAAAAATTGAGAAAAGAAGGGAGAGGACTGAGAAGAAAATATGTTGGCCCGGTTAGGAGGTAATTGAGAGGGGGGTGAATTGATTGCCCACCCTTGTCTACAAATATTAAAACAATCCAAACAATCCACAGATATGTGAGGTAAATCTTGGACAGAGGCTTGATTGGAAGGAAAGAAAGTAAATCAAACAAGCTCTCACAACTTTCCAGCACAGAGGTATACTCACTCGGTCAGCAGAATATGACCGGACAGTTGAGTAAACTCACGTCTCACCGTCTCACACTCGTATAATGAATGGAAAAATAAACAACAACAACCACCAGATAAGCAAACCATGGCACAGTATTTTTAGGTGGTTCGGACACACCAAGTGCCGTCCTACGTCCACCCCTCTCACCTCGAGAGGATTTAACTATCAACGCTGCTCAACGGTAGCAACCACACAAACACGGGCTCGACGGCCCACACAAGTGGGTTCTCGCAAGACGACGAGACAACCCACACACACTCCAAGCAACCTCCGAAAACATCTAGATATGAAAAATAGTATGGAGAAATTACAAGCCCAGTTATGAGATAATCGATTTAAGCATAAGATGACTAAGAAAATGATAAACAATATGGATCTTCCCCACAAATCCTTAAATATGCTAGGAATATAAAGAGGGTAGCACTCAGAACAAAGGAACCAAGGTTGGATGAAGCCGGTGTAGAAGATGTAGTCGCCCGAAGCTCCAGATGTAGAGGATGCAGATCGCGACCTCCAACTCTAGGCTTGGGCTCGATGGAAGATGACCTAGCACATCTCTCCTTCACCTCCAGCAGATGGGAAACCCTCCTTCTCCTGCAAGACAAGAAAAACTCACGTTAGAAGCTCTTGGGATCTTTTCAATCGAATGAGGGGGGCGGCGTTTTAAACAAGGGGGCTTGATGCCCCAAAGGACATAAAACCCCTTCCCAAACCCCTTACATAACACATACTAGATGTAAAGGTCACCCTAAGGCCATTGGGGTCAAAAGCCAAGCCATTTGGATCCAACTTATTAGGGTTCAAAATAGATCCGAAAAATCACATTCGAACGTTCAGAAAAAGTGTCGACTCATGGAGTCGACTCTTTTTCGTGAAAGTTCTGCGAGAACATATATAAAAATAAAACCAAGACATGAGTGTCGACCCATGGGGTCGACACTTTTTACGAAGTGTTCTGGCCTATGAAAAGAACATAACATTCGTGATGAAAAGTGTCGACTCTTGAGGTCGACACTTTTTCACGAACATTCTATTTTCACAGAAATGAACGGACTTACCTGAAAGTGTCGACTCATGAGGTCGATACTTTTTCCCATGAGTTCTGCCTCAGCACAACAACAGAACCCTGGTGAAAGTGTCGACCCTGTAGGTCGACACTTTCTGCCAGCGTCCACTCTTTCAACGCAAGGTACAAACTCCACAAGTGTCGACCTTTGAGGTCGACACTTTTACTGACAGTAGTAAAACTTTAATAAGTGCAATTAAAACCTCCATAAATCAAAAACATGTATCAAGGTTGATCAATGGAGTTCATACAACTCATATATACATGGATAAGCATGAATTTTACCCGGATCAGTCCATTTACACTAAGATCCAAATTGTCATGTATTCATACCTTGGCCTTGAGAGATTGAGTGAAAAATTCCACAAATGACCTGCATTATCAGTTTCCCATCCAAATCAACATCTTAAGTTTACACATGAAACTTGCACATTTACCTCATACTAAATAACACATTCAAAGTATTCACTCAATTTCTGAAAAATCAATTGACTTTTGTTCACTTGACTTATGTCCAGCATTTGAGTTCAATCAACAATTGCTCACTCAACATTCAACATTCAATTAAGTTGATTCAAATCAACCTTTATCAAATTTGAGCATTTTGCTAGGTATAGACAAATCATTCATCCAAGTCTGAAATTCATCAACTTCATCATTCATCAAATATGTATATCATGAAGATCAACCAAAAAGAGAACTCATGACCTTTTCATTCAGGATCTTCGTCAAAACAGTCCGGTGCATAACAATCTCCCCCTTTTTGACGAAGATAAAACTGTTGATAGAACTATGATATTTGCATGAAGGATGACAATTGTTAAACCAAAACAACAATTTTCTCATGCACACCTAGTGCATAACTTCCAGTCAGAAGTTCATAACTTGCTGAATCAACATGAAAAGATCAACTCACCCTTTTTTACAATAACATAATCAATCAAAAACAAAGCAAGTCATGAATCTTCATTCAAGCAAATGCAACAACAATGGAAAAATCAAATTATTTCTCCCCGTTTTTGTCCGAATCAAATAGGGGTATTATGAAAACTGTAAAAGGATGAAAGTTAAGCCTCAATATGCACAGTTATCTCAATGACATGCATATGAAACACAAGAAATGAGCAGTCAAGCACATATGCACTCAGCAGTGTATAATATAGCAAGCAAGTTCTCTATGAACATGATAGGAAATATGCGATAGACCGATAACATGAATTTCATGTGCAATAATAAAAGGGTAGTGCTTACAAGAAGTGGTACTGCAAGACTCATGAAATATGACTGATTCAAGGTGTGCATCCATACAATCACTCCCTAGGTAAATATGTGAAATATGAGCAATGAAACCTAGATAGCATGGTTTTTCAGATTTTCTAAAGAACAAAAGTAGGAACTTTTCTTCCCTATACTTTCATACAACGTGCTTGACTTTTGGTAGCTTCGCACAATCCCAAGATTATTTTCATTTTTCAATGACAAGCTGACTAACCTTTTGACACGAGTCATGCCCTTTGTTTCAGGGGCACTTCCCGATTACTCGGTATTGTCATTTATGACCATGTGGATAGGACACATTTCAATGCGAGTTTCCTCCTTTATTTTAGGGGGGATTCCCGATTTACTTGATGTCAAATCACACTTATTGAATATTTTTGACGGGACTGAAAGCTTTTTCCTCACAAGTCACATGATTTCCATGTAGGGGTTCCAAAGTCCTAAAATGTGTTAAGTGGAATAAGTGAAATCCTAATTAGTTAGATTCATTAACTCACATGTGCAAATTGTGTGAGAGATTGCGTAGAATGTAAGAGATGAATTAGCATGTTCATGGTGATATCTCCCCCTATGTGTATGCACCGTTATAGCAAAAACCTCCCCCTTAATATGTGCCATGTTAAAATATGTCCTAGTCAAAGCCTTTTATTTAGCAAGGGCGTAAGGTCATAGAAGATATCAACTAAAAGATGTGTAATTTATATACATTCAAGCATTTCAAAATGATGTTTTCAAGCAATTTGATTACCGATACGTGGTGGAGAACATAGGTACAAAGACCACGCTCACGCATAATGAAAGCTTCCAGGTGGACTTAATCTACCTTTCCACTGACACCATTTGATATACCGGTGAATCATGGCATTCATGCACACATAGATGAAGTATTTGCATTTATGTACATGCGGATGCACAAGGATAAAAGCTTGTAAAGAAATCAATTTGTTATTTCTTGGAATATGCACAAAAGACAAAGCTTGGATAGTAAAGTCAATAAAAACTCTTATGTGCAAAGCAAAAGGCATTATGAACAATTTCTTTATGAAAATGATGAGAAAGGTGTATGTACAATTCTGCTCAAGATATCTAAGTGTCTAACCTGTACACTCCTAATTCTCTTCTCAGAAAGTAAAATTGTTCAAAATTCAAAGGTTTTGTAAATATATCAGTAAGTTGGTGTTTTGTGTCAAAAAAAACAAGTTCAAAATCACCTTTATTGATATGATCTTGTATAAAGTGGTGTCTAACTTCTATGTGCTTAGTGCGAGAATGTTGGACAGGATTCTTAGACAAGTTTATTGCAGAAGTGTTATCACACATTATGGGAGTTTTCTTTAAAGAAAAACCAAAATCTAGCAACTGATGTTGGATCCAAAGCACTTGAACCGCACAACTACCGGCAGCCACATACTCGGCTTCGGCAGTTGATAAAGCCACACAATGCTGTTTCTTTGAGGCCCATGAAACTATGTAGCCCCAAAGAAACTGACAGTGACCGCTTGTGCTTTTTCGATCCATTTTACAACCAGCATAATCAGAGTCAGTGAAAGCATGTAAATCAAATGAGTTATTCCTTGGATACCACAAACCAAGGTCAAGGGTTCCATTCAAATACCTGAAGATCCTTTTTACGGCCGCTAAATGGGAGTCCATGAGATAAGATTGGTATCTTGCACAGAGACAGACACTAAAGTGTATGTCAGGCCTACTAGTAGTCAGATAAAGCAAGGATCCTATCATACCCCTAAAGAGTTTTTGGTCGATTTTGTTACCTTTTTCTTCTTCCATTTTCTGTGAGGTGGACATCGGTGTAGTAAAGGGCTTGGCAGTCTCAAGTTGAAATTTCTTGATAATTTCTTGTGTGTACTTCTTCTGGTTGATAAAGATGTCGTCCTCCATTTGTTTTATTTGTAATCCCAAGAAGAAGTTGAGCTCTCCCATCAAGCTCATCTCGAACTCCCCCTGCATAAGTTGGGCAAATTCATCATTCATTTGGGAATTTGAGGCTCCAAAAATTATATATTTTACATAAACTTGAACAATTAATGAATGATCATCACAAGTGTTTGTAAATAATGTTTGATCTATGTTACCTCGTTTGAAGCCATTTTCAATAAGAAATGAACTTAATCTATCATACCATGCCCGGGGAGCCTGTTTCAAACCATATAGTGCCTTGTCCAATTTGAAGACGTGGTCCGGAAATCTTTCATCTTCAAAGCCCAGTGGTTGCTCCACGTACACTTCTTCCTTGATCACTCTGTTGAGGAAGGCACTCTTCACGTCCATGTGAAACAATTTAATGTTCCTATGACAAGCATAAGCAAGTAAAATTCTAACTGCTTCTAGTCTAGCCACAGGTGCAAACGATTCATCAAAATCAATGCCAAATTCTTGAGAGTAGCCCTTGGCTACTAATCTTGCCTTATTCCTCACAACCACCCAATCTTCACTAAGTTTGTTTCGGAAAACCCACTTAGTTCCAATGATAGGATGGTCATCAGGCCGGGGCACGAGGAACCACACCCGATTCCTTTGAAATTGGTGTAGCTCTTCTTGCATGGTGAGAACCCAAGAATTGTCATTCAAAGCATCATCTAATGACTTAGGCTCAATGCTAGAAAGTAAAGCAAGATTATCGTGAATTTCTACTTCCCTCATTGAAGCCCTTGTTCGAATTTCTTCATCCACACAGTCGATCACGTTCTCCAATGGATGGTCCCTGTGCATGGTCCATTGGTGTGGAAGGTTTGGATGTTGCTCTTGTTCCACTTCTTCTTCTTGTTCCTTTTCTTCTTCTTGATTTGCTGCCTCACCTTGTTTGCTCAACTCTCCCTGTTCAACTTTACCCTCACTTGTAATAAGAAAATGATCATCATTTGATTTCCTCATTGTAAACTCATCAACTACTACATGTGGACTTTCCTCGACAACAAGTGTTCTAGTGTTATATACGCGGTAAGCTCTAGATGTTAGAGCATACCCGAAGAAGATCCCTTTATCACTTTTTGCCTCAAACTTTTCTAGATTATCTTTTTCTTTGTTCAAAATATAACATATTGAATCAAATGGCTTGGAATGAGATATGTTGGGTTTCTTACCTTTGTAAAGATCGTATGGAGTTTTCTTAAGAATTGGTCTTACCATTGCTCTATTTTTGATGTAGCAAGCGGTGTTCATCGGTTCTGCCCATAAATACCGTGGAAGACCGTTCTCCACAAGCATGGTACGCGCCATCTCCACGAGCGTCCTATTTTTCTTTTCGACCACGCCATTTTGTTGAGGGGTTCTTGGTGAAGAGAACTGATGCTTGTACCCCTGCTTCCTGCAAAAAGCATCAAACTCATGATTTTCAAATTCCTTTCCATGGTCACTTTGAATTTTTTGAATTGTATATCCTTTTTCATTCTGAACTTTTATGCAAAAATCAATAAACTCATTGCAAGCATCACTTTTATTAGCAAGATATAAAACCCATGCATATCGCGAGAAATCATCGACAATCACAAAACCATAAAGCTTCCCCCCAAGACTGCGAGTCCTGGTGGGACCAAATAAGTCCAAATGTAATAATTGAAGGGGTTTTTCTGTAGACACAATGTTTTTGCATTTAAAGGATGTGGTGGTTTGTTTTCCTTTATTACATGCTTCACAAATTTTTGAAGTTTCAAAATTCAGTTTAGGAAGACCTCTGACTAAATCATGACGGTTCAACTTCCTAATCACATTAAAACTGGCATGCCCAAGACGCGATGCCACAAGCAAACATCTTCACTTTTGTTGGCTACTAAACACAGTTTCTTAGATGCAAGCTCATCAAAATCAACTTGATAGGTGTTGTTACATCTCACACCTATAAACTTAATTTTCTGTGTGTTAGCATCAATGATAGTGCAGTGTGAAGATTCAAAAATCACTTTGTGACCCTTGTCATAGAGTTGACTTACACTTAGCAAATTATGATGAAGACCTCTAACTAATGAAACATCTTCAATGCAATGGTTAGGGTCCTTACCAATTCTCCCAATTCCGATAATCTTACCCTTATCATGTCCTCTAAAAATTACCGTTCCGCCATTCTTCTCAGCAAGGTCTGCAAAGAGGTGTTTATTTCCAGTCATGTGCCTGGAGCATCCACTGTCTAGGTACCATTTATTGTCTCCCGCCTTCATGCAGACCTGCACCAATTACCAACCATGCTCATTTTGATTTGGGTTCCCAAGCAAGCTTGGGTCCCTTCATGTTAGCGTTCCCAAAGGATTCATAATATCGATTGAAAAATAATTCATCATCATATTGCATGAGTTGGAATATATACATGTCATGCCCTATTTTCCCGCAATAAAAACACGTGGGTCTTCTCCTACCAAAATTTTTCCTTTTATTTACATTTCTAAAGGTTGAGGGGAATTTGGAATTAACAGTTTGTTTTCCAAAGTGTGTGTGTGAACATTCTCCTTGATAAAAAGAATTCTTCACAGCATAATGAGCATGATTTTTGTTGCTATGCATTACACTTTGATTCTTTTCAACTTGTTTTCCTTTCTCTCTCACTACCTTTCCATTCACATTTTTCAATTTTTCGATTTCAATGACAAAGCTTTCATTCTTCACTTTCAAGTTTTCTCTCTCTTTTTCACATTCACATAGTTGAACATGCAACTTTTCAAATTCTTTGTTCAAGAGGTCATGCTTTTCATGGATTTCATCTTTCAGCTTAAATGCATTTTTCTTCTCTATATCTAAGCATGCTATTTCCTCTTCAAACAAAGACAACTTGGTTTCCAAAGCATCATTAACATTTTTTAGATTTTAATTTGCATTTCAAGCAAATTGCACTTTCCACAAGAATTAGATGAGTGAACAATTTCATGGTTCTTTTTCTTTAAAGTCATATTCTCATTTTTCATTCTTCTATATTTCTCATCTAACTCTTCATAAGCATGTTCCCACTGTTCATTTGAAATGGCCTCATTGTCAGAAGTTACCTGTTCACTGTCACTATTGGCCATCAGACACATCGTCTTCACGAGTTCTTCAATGTCCTGCTCCTCATCATCGGTCGTGGGCTCATCTTCATCTTCATCGCTCCATGTTGCCTTCATGGCTTTTGGCTTCTTGCCCTTGACGACCTTCCCCTTTTTCTTTTGGAGCTCGAGGCATTCTCCTTGCATGTGCCCCGCTTTCTTGCATTCATAACAAATGATTTCGGCGGCCTTGGATGGTTCATTTCTTTATCTTGGCTACCTCTTTCCCTTCCTGAACTTCCCGCAAAACCTTCTTCTTTGGCGCAAGAATTGTCTTACCTTTCTAGTTAGCATAGCAACCTCTTCATCATCGGTGGTTCCCAATGATTCCTCTTGGCTCGAGACACTCTCCGAGAGTGCTTTCAAGGCGATTGGCCTTTTCTTCTTTGGATCCTCTTCCGTCCTTTTGATCACATTGATCTCATAGGTCATTAATGACCCTATGAGTGCATCCACGGTGAGTGTTGTCAAATCCTTGGAGTCTTCTATCACGGTCACCTTGGTGTCCCAGCTCGGTGACAGTGACCTCAGCACCTTCTGTACCAATTCCTTGTTGGTGAACTCCCTTCCGAGTGACTTCAGTCCATTAGTGATCTCCATGAGTCGCGTGAACATCTGGGAGATATCTTCTTCATCTTTCATTCTAAATAACTCATAGTCATGGGTCAGCATATTCGCCTTTGTCTCCTTGACTTCTATGGTACCTTCATAGATGAGCTTGAGCTTGTCCCACATTTCCCTGGCGCTACTGCACTTGGAGACACGAGCATACTCGTTAGGGTGAATAGCACACTAAATTATATTCAAAGCATTGAAATTCATAGTGGCTTTCTTGATAGCATCATCATCCCACATATCCTCATCGGGGTGTATAGCATAAGGACCATTCCTAATAACAGTCCATATTTCATGACTTTGCGCTCTAAGAAATACGGTCATCCTATTCTTCCAGTATGGGTAATTACTCCCATCGAAGAAGGGTGGCCGTTGAATAGAATGCCCTTCAGGCATCATCCCCTTGTTGAGGTTGTTGGCCATCCTAATAGATCACTCTAAAACCGCAAGGTTTCTACAAAGCAGAGCCAAGGCTCTGATACCAATTGTTGGCCCGATTAAGACACAATTGAGAGGGGGCTGAATTGATTGCCAACCCTTGTCTACAAATATTAAAACAATCCAAACAATCCACAGCTATGTGAGGTAAATCTAGGACAGAGGCTTGATTGGAAGGAAAGAAAGTAAATCAAACAAGCTCTCACAACTTTCCAGCGCAGAGGTATACTCACTCGGTCAGCAGAATATGAACGGACAGTTGAGTAAACTCACGTCTCACCGTCTCACACTCGTATAGTGAACGGAAAAATAAACAACAATAACCACCAGATAAGCAAACCACGACACAGTATTTTTAGGTGGTTCAAACACACCAAGTGCCGTCCTACGTCCACCCCTCTTACCTCGAGAGGATTTCACTCTCAATGCTGCTCGACGGCAGCAACCACACACACACGGGCTCGACGGCCCACACACGTGGGTTCTCGCACGACGACGAGACAACCCACACACACTCCGAGCAACCTCCAAAAATGTCTAGATATGAAAAATAGTATGGAGAAATTACAATCCCAGTTATGAGATAATCGATCGAAGCACAAGATGACTAAGAAGATGATAAACAATATGGATCTTCCCCACAAATCCTTAAATATGCCAGGAATATAAAGAGGGTACCACTCAGAACAAAGGAACCGAGGTTGGATGAAGCCGGTGTAGAAGATGTAGTCGCTCGAAGCTCCGGATGTAGAGGATGTAGATCGCGACCTCCAACTCTAGGCTTGGGCTCGATGGAAGATGACCTAGCACAGCTCTCCTTCACCTCCAGCAGATGGGAAACCCTCCTTCTCCTGCAAGACAAGAAAAACTCACATTAGAAGCTCTTGGGATCTTTTTGATCGAATGAGGGGGGCGACATTTTAAACAAGGGGGCTTGATGCCCCAAAGGACATAAAACCCCTTCCCAAAGCCCCTACATAACACATACTAGATGTAAAGGTCACCCTAAGGCCATTAGGGTCAAAAGCCAAGCCATTTGGATCCAACTTATTAGGGTTTAAAATAGATCCAAAAAATCACGTTTGAACGTTCAGAAAAAGTGTCGACTCATGGAGTCGACTCTTTTTCCTGAAAGTTCTGCCAGGACATATATAAAAACAAAACCAAGACACGAGTGTCGACCCATGGGGTCGACACTTTTTACGAAGTGTTCTGGCCTATGAAAAGAACATAACATTCGTGATGAAAAGTGTCGACTCTTGAGGTCGACACTTTTTCACGAACATTCTATTTTCACAGAAATGAACGGACTTACCTGAAAGTGTCGACTCATGAGGTCGACACTTTTTCCCATGAGTTCTGCCTCAGCACAACAACAGAACCCTGGTGAAAGTGTCGACCCTGTAGGTCGACACTTTCTGCCAGCGTCCACTCTTTCAACGCAAGGTACAAACTCCACAAGTGTCGACCTTTGAGGTCGACACTTTTACTGACAGTAGTAAAACTTTAATAAGTGCAATTAAAAGCTCCATAAATCAAAAACATGTATCAAGGTTGATCAATGGAGTTCATACAACTCATATATACATGGATAAGCATGAATTTTACCCGGATCAGTCCATTTACACTAAGATCCAAATTGTCATGTATTCATACCTTGGCCTTGAGAGATTGAGTGAAAAATTCCACAAATGACCTGCATTATCAGTTTCCCATCCAAATCAACATCTTAAGTTTACACATGAAACTTGCACATTTACCTCATACTAAATAACACATTCAAAGTATTCACTCAATTTCTAAAAAATCAATTGACTTTTGTTCACTTGACTTATGTCCAGCATTTGAGTTCAATCAACAATTGCTCACTCAACATTCAACATTCAATTAAGTTGATTCAAATCAACCTTTATCAAATTTGAGCATTATGCTAGGTATAGACAAATCATTCATCCAAGTCTGAAATTCATCAACTTCATCATTCATCAAATTTGTATATCATGAAGATCAACCAAAAAGAGAACTCATGACTTTTTCATTCAGGATCTTCGTCAAAACAGTCCGGGGCACAGCAAAATATTTTATCTGGAAAACGACAGACCAAATATAAATCTGATAATGTTAAGAAAATTGATGCCATCATATGTTACAATTGCAGGAAAATAGGACATCTTAAGGCCGATTGCCCAGAACTGCAGAAGGAGAAGTCAATGTCAAAGAACAAGAAAGGAAGGGCAATGGTCAATACATGGAGTGATGAAGAAGAAGAAAGTTAGAGCAGCTCCTCTGACAGTGAGAAAGAAGATAGGATATGTCTGATGGCCAAAACTGATGAGGACAAAGAAAATGATAATGTGGTAATTTTCCCATTTGAAAACTTTACTCAGGGTGAATGGGAAGATGTTTATGCTGAAATTCTTGAAAAATATGACGACATGCGTAGATAAAATAAACACTTGAAAAGAAAAGTAAACTCTTTGGTTCATGATACATATATGAATGACAAAATTACATGTCTGGAATCTGAAAATCTGAATCTGAAAAATTCTCTTAATGAAGCTTAAAGTAACAAAATAACTTTAATTGATTTGAAAGCTGAAAATGAGAATTTGATGAACATTATCAATGAGCTCAAAATTAGAATACATAAATTTCAGGAAGAAATAAGGATAGCCACTGAAAAATATGAAGCTGTCATTGGTGTGAATGATGAACTAAAAAGAACAATTGAGAAACTGGAAAAAGAAAATCATGACAAACAAACTTCCCTTAAAAACATGACACAAGGAACTGAGAATCTAAATGCTATCTTGGAAACAAAAATAAATTTCAGGAAAGAAGGTTTGGGTTATAACCCAATTAATAAGAAATGGTTTGATGTTAAAACTATATCTTTTGTGGCTGAAAAAGGAACATTACAACCTTTGATAAACATGACTTCTGGTGAGAATCTAAAACCTGATGAGAAAACCAAACCCAGTGCCAGAGACAAGGGCAAAGGGAAGGTAGAAATGTCCAACGATTCATATACTACCACACCTCAGAACAAGGGAATAGCTATGAGTCAGATTGTTAAGGATAAACTCCAAGGAAACCCCAAGGCCAAAACAACCTATTCTTCTGGGGTCGAGTCATTAGGGAACCAAGGTCTAGCCATAAGTACCTCAGGTCGAGGTTACTATCAGAATACCCCAACCCATTCTTCAATTTACAATTCCCATCACTACCAGACAAATAGGAAAGGTCAAGGTAACCTCAACATGAGGTCAAAGCAACATTTCCAGAATTTACACTCCACTCAGATGTATTTATCTTATCCTTGGAATTCCAATATGCAACCCAGAGCTGGAAACTTCAGAAACCAGAATGGCTTTGCCTATTTCATGTCTGATCAGCAGAGGGTCTACAACCCACACAACTTTTCTAATGCTCACTGGACAAATTTATGGTACAGAAGCTCTCATAAGGGCTATATGAAGAAAAATGCCACAACATATCAACAATCATCACAATTGAAAAGTGGCAAGAAAGGACAGACTAGACTTAATAACAAGAAATCCACAACTTCAGTAAAAACACAAAAATAAATGTGGATACCAAAACATTCACTTTCTTGTCTGCATGAAACAAATGACTTTATGGGGCCCAAACATTCTTGGGTTCCAAACTTGTCCACTTGATTCCCTTGCAGGTATGCCAGGCAGTCAATCATAACAAGTGGTATCTGGATAGTGGCTGTTCTAGGCACATGACCGGAGATAAAGTAAAGTTTTGCATGTTGGTAAAGAAAGATGCTGGTCATGTTACTTTCGGAGGTAATAACAAGGGAAAAATCATTGGCTCAGGAAAGGTTGGTAAGTGTTCCTCTTGCTTCATTGAAGAAGTTCTGTTAGTTGAAGGTTTAGGTTATAACTTACTTAGCATAAGCTAGCTCTGTGACATAGGCCATAAAGTTGTCTTTGATTCTCTTGCATGCACCATCTTTGAACCCAATTCTAATTCTGTGAAATTTATTGGTAAGAGAATTAATAACATCTATATGGTAGACTTAGATGATGTAGCACACTCTAATCTCTGTCTTAGTGTTAATAAGGATGACCTAGCCTATCTATGTCATCATAGATTAGGTCATGCTAGCTATAGTGTGCTTCATAAACTCAATAAATATTGTATGATAAAAGGTCTTCCTGAAATCTCTTTCAAATAGGACAATAAAATTTGTGAGGCATGCACCCAATGCAAACAAACCAGAAAATCATTCAAATCTAGAACTAAAAACCTGTCCTCTAAACCTTATGAGCTAATTCACATGGATTTATTTGGACCCACTATATCAATTAGCTTATCTTAAAAGAGATATGATTTTGTACTTGTTGATGACTTTTCTAGATTCACTTGGGTCTTCTACTTGTCTCACAAAAATGAAGCTTTTGAAGAATTTCAGGAGTTCTTCTTAAAAATAAAATAGACCAATGAACATTCTATCTTGAATATCTTGTCTGATCATGGTGGTGAGTTTGTTAACTCACAGTTTGATGATTTCTGTAGGGAGAATGGAATCACTCACAGGTTCTCCTCACCAAGGACTCCAGAGCAGAATGGAGTGGTGGAAAGAAGAAACCGAACCCTAGTTGAAATGGCTCAGACTATGTTTGTAGAAGGAAACCTACCAAGGAAGTTTTGGGCTGAGGCTATTAACACTTCATGTTACATCATTAATAGAGCCCTGGTAAGACCCACTACTCAAATGACTCCCTATGAGATTCTTAAAGGTAAGAAGCCTTCTTTAGCTCATTTCAAGGTTTTTGGTTGCAAGTGCTTTATTCATGTTAATTCCAAACGAGACCTTGATAAGTTTGAACCTAAAAGTGAACTTGGAATATTTCTAGGTTATACTAAACTATCCAGAGCTTATAGGATATATAATCTTAACTCTCAAATTGTTGAAGAATCTCCACATATAATTTTTGATGAATCTGAGAATAAAACTAACAACATTCTATGTAGGAACAAGGTTGATGGAGATATTCTGCAGACCAAAGAAGCATAGAATGGAGAATCTGTAGAAGAGGCTGTAGCAGAAGAATCTTATACTCAGGGGAAGGTAAGTGAAAATCCAGGTAATCCAGTTACTAATATTAAATTTCTTAGAGACCATCCTCTAGAAAACATTATTGGTAATTTGAATGAACCTACGAGAACTAGAGCACATTTAAGAATCGAAAATGAATTGAATTCATTTGCTTTAGTATCTCAGTTAGAACCAAAGAACATAGAAAGTGCCCTTTAGGATGAACATTGGATTAATGCCATACATGAAGAACTTAGTCAATTTGATAGGAACAAGGTTTGGCACTTAGTTCCTAAACCCCTTCATGGTAATATTATAGGCACTAAATGAGTCTTTCGAAATAAAATTGATGAACAAGGAAACATAGTTAGAAATAAGGCTAGGCTGGTAGCTCAAGGGTACAATCAATAATTGGGTATTGACTTTAAAGAATCTTTTGCTCCTGTAGCTAGGCTTGAAGCCATTAGGATTCTTTTAGCAATTACATGTAATTTAAGAATAACCCTCCAGCAAATGGATGTTAAATCTACTTTTTTAAATGGTGATATTAAAGAAGATGTGTTTGTAAAACAACCCCTAGGTTATGAGTGTCTTGATTTTCCTGACCATGTCTATAAGCCTGACAAGGCACTCTATGGATTGAAGCAAGCTCCCCGAGCTTGGTATGACAAACTGAGTAAGTTCCTCACTGAAAAGGGATTTTCTAGAGGTAAGGTTGACCATACATTATTCACAAAGGTATGTGAAAAAGAAATTCTGATCATTTAGATTTATGTAGATGATATAGTGTTTGGGTCAACCAATTCATCCATGTGTGAGGATTTTTTAGCATTAATGACTAGTAAATTTGAAATGAGCTCAATGGGAGAATTAAAAATTTTTCTTGGGTTGTAGGTCTGTCAGACTAAAGAAGGAACATTTATAACTCAAGAGAAATATATCAAGGATCTACTGAAGAAATTCAAGATGAAAAACCTCAAAGCAATAACTGCACCAATGGGAACATCTACCAATCTTGATAATGACCCTGAAGGTAAAACGGTAGACCCCAAACCATATAGAGGTATGATCGGATCCTTATTATATTTAACTACATCTCGCCCTGATAATTAGTTTTTAGTATGTTTGTGTGCTCGATTTCAAGCTAGTCCTAAGGAATCACATTTGATAGCTTTGAAAAGGATCTTTAGGTATCTATCTGGCACCCTAGACTTAGGCTTATGGTATCCTGTTAAATGTGAGCTGGACCTTATAGCTTACACAGATGCAGACTATGCATGGTGTAGGATAGATAGGAAAAGCACCAGTGGATATTGTCAATTTTTAGGTTGTTGTCTAGTATCTTGGGCATCTAAAAAATAGCATACTGTCGCCTTATCCACTACTGAGGCAGATTATGTTGCTGCAGGAAACTGTGCTGCTCAAGTTCTCTGGATTAAACACCAGTTAATTGACTTTCTTATCAATCTTGGTTGCATTACAATTCTTTGTGATAACATAAGTGCTATTTCCTTAACTAAGAATCATGTTCACCATTCTAGGACTAAACACATCGAAATCAGACATCACTTTCTTAGAGATGAAGTTAGTAAAAAGGAGATTGAACTTGAATTCATTAAATTTGAAAAATAAATTGTTGATATTTTTACAAAACCTCTTGGAAATGAAAGATTTAAATTTTTAAGAAGAGAACTTGGTCTTTGTAAATTCTCAGCATGAATGTTGCTTGTTCAATGTTAGTTACTGAATGTCTGTCTGTTGCACTCCATAGTTGACCTATATGTATATCAAATGGAAGTTGGGAGAAGGGCATATATTTTCTATCTGGAAACCCATGCTATGCGTAGAGGCTAGCCCTTCGCCTAGTACCATGGGTCAATGTGCATACATCTAGATTAACTCATTGCATTCTCATACAAATCTGAAACCTCATGTATACAGTCAGGGGGAGCTTGTGCATTCTCATTTAATCCTTCACGATTCATTTTATACATTTTGATAGGGGGAGTTTAGAATATTTGTTTGGGTTAGAACAGATCACTGTTCAGTTTCTGAAAAATGTCGACTTTCAATGTTGACTTCTTTGAAAACTCATTTTCTCATTTTTGAGTCCGTGCTCAGTTCTGAATAATGTCAACTTTCAATGTCGACTTGTTTCTGATGTACTCTCATTTCTGTCTAATACTTGACATCACATTCTTGAAAGGTTCTTTCAATCCTTCCTCTAAGTCTGAATCTATGACAAACTTCTAGTCTAGTTCATTAATCCAAGCTACTAAAATCAGACATCTTTTCTTATAAGAAGCAGTGATGCACCTGGAATGAATTGCTGGTTTAAACCTAATGAACTTTAGAAACTAAAAACAAAACTCAATGAAAAAAGATCTTGGAATGCTTTTAATATTTCTTAACCAATTTGTACATATCATGTCTAATGAAGTCTTTCAGAATCTAAAATTGTCTAAACTCGGGTAAATTTGGTTGAGAAAACCTGGAAGTTTGTATTGATTTTAAATAACACTTTCTGAAAATACAATAGGCACCTCTAAAGTATTTTTAAGAATGCAGAGCAATGATTGAATGCACTGAGAAACTGGGCACTTCATCAATGAAATGGAGAAAGACTCATGTCATGAAGTGATTCAAGATATCTCTGTTCAGAAAATTATTAAAAGGATAGTCTCACTGAGTACCTAGGGGTACTGGCGTCTGATAAACGTGTAGCCTTACGCAAAAAGGTGAAAACTATACCTGAAACAGAATAGTAAACCCTGCTGAGTAACTAGAGGCACTGACGTCTGATAAACGTGTGATCTTATGAGAAAAGGCAAGGTTTATACTTGACTGTTCTACAATAGAAAACAAAAGAATAGATAAACTGGTTATGCCTTTCCTAAAGATTACATCAGAATTGTGCGTTTGTTTAATCTCAATACAGAATCTGGCTACTCCTGAGAGATACATTGATGTTGAGATAACTAAGATGAAGCAAGACAAGATCTAACATGCCTCTTGTCCTTTTGGTTCATTATTATTAAGAGTTAACACATATTGCTTTTCAATAGAGGGGAGTGGACAGTATCTAACTTTCATAATTTTTAAACCACATAATTTCTAGAACACATTATCTGAAATCTTATACCAGAAGAATATGTGCTAAGTTTGCTTAGTCAATGAACAACCAGACAGCTTGTCAATCAGACCTTTTCTGCACTTTGAGTCTCTGTCTACAATTCTTTTTGCTAATGGCAAAGGGGGAGATAGCTTTGATAGGGCTCCTTTGATATGAAGAGATAGCCTTGAATTGCACTTTGTAAAGATTGCATATTTCTGAATCTTAATAAAGTTTGTCTTGGTTGCCATCAAAATGGATTTCAAAGGTTAATTTGTTGCTATCATCAAAAAGGGGGAGAATGTTATGGGGAGACTGTGTGGGATAATTGTGTCTTATGATTATGTCTCCCCTGACTTTACTGCATGTACTTAATATCCTATTCAGTTTTGATGATAGGCAACAATACATTTTGTTGACTAACTTCCATGATTTGCAATAGTAAGTTTAACCATGGTTTGATAATCTTTTATCTTTGGCAACATTGTCTAGTAAATATGTTAGAATAACTCTTCTCTTGCATAAAAGTCATTGCACTGTCAGATAGCTGCATACCAAGGTCGATGCATGTTTTACCTTAGTCATACTAGGGTCGATGCATGTTTTCGAAACCGCATACAAGGTCTGTGCACATCTGCCTTGTGCCAACACACAGGTCGGTGCTCATTTTTGTAAGACAGCATCTAAGGTTGATGCACATGTTGCATCGTGCACACATAGGTCGGTGCACTTTTGCCATGTGCGTAAAGTAGGTCGGTGCATGTGTTTACTTCTTATGAACATAGGCCGGTGCACATGCAATTCCCTGCATATGGAGGTCGGTGCACATCTTGTCAATGCAGGACCAACGTCGGTGCACATTGCGTACTTCGCATCTAAGGTATGCGCACATTCTACCAGACTGTATCCAAGGCCTGTGCAATTCTTTTCATATGCATAACAAGGTCTGTGCATATTGCACTATTGACTATATGAAGTCTATGCATGTTTTCATACATACACGATCAGGTCTGTGCACATTTTGTATCATGCATTATAAAGTCTATGCATGCTTTCTACATTGCATCTCAGGTCTGTGCACATGTTGAATCCTACATTTTCAAGTCTGTGCATAGTTTGTATAAGGCCTTACAAGGTCTGTGCACATTTATGCATGATGTCAAACCAAGTCGGTGCACATTGCCTTTTGCAGACATCATTTAAGGTCTGTGCACAAAAGATACAAGGTCTGTGCACACATTTTCTTATGCATGTAAGGAGTCAGTGCACATTTTGCCTTACACATGTAAGAGGTCGGTGCATGTTTTGCATCTTGCGTAACTAAGGTTGGTGCATGTATTTACATGTACATATAAGGTCTGATCATCTCTACATTTGTGCATACTATACATTTGGCTATCTTACTACATTCATCATTACTCAGATGTTCTGTCAAATGAGTATAAGGTGTTTGATGAAATTCCTTTTATTTTGTTGATAGGTACTTAATTATGAAAAAGGCCTATGAAACCAGGATTGAATGCCTGGTCAGCATAAGGGCAAAGTTCATCTCCTGCTCGTGAGTGTTAAGTGAAGCACGTGATCCAAGATTCCACTAAGCTTATAATTGGGCACGTGATCCAAGGCAAGTCTACATTGGAAATTCAGCCACGTAGACTACACATCTTCGGCATCTGACATGTGGAGTCCCAGCAGCGCACTTCATTCAAAATTTCTGGGTGGGAAATGTGTTTCCCACATGCCCTCTTCCCGCAAGGCTATATAAAAAGGGCCAGATTTCTCAGACAAATATATACACAGAGGTGGAGCATTTTGAGGCAGAAGAGATTTGAGAAGGGAGCTGAGCACCGAAAGCTGAGAGTAGAAGATAGATAGAGAAGAAGAGCCTACGACGAAGGTCAAGTAAAACAGAGTACCGTATGTTGAGTAGTTGATCAGAGTGAAAGGAGAGTATGTGAGAAGTGTCTTCTGTAATTGACTCCTGGATCAAATCCAAAGTCAATATGCTCCTCAAAAGCTATAGTGTCTTCTTCATTGTCTTTTTCATTTGATTTCTAATTCCTCTTATAAGATGTGTATCAGCGGGCGAGGTTGAATCCTCAGACAGTGAAGCTGTAAGGCTCAGCGGTAGCAAGCTGTGAGGCTCAGTGGTCTGGGATCAATAAGCCATACTCAGTTTGAGTGTGGGGTGGATGTAGGTGAAAGCTGAATCACCTAAAATTCCTTTGTGTTTTGTGTAATTATTTTAACTGATTGTGAGCTTACCATTTAAATCTCCTCTTCGATAGATGAATGCATAGGATTATAAATTGCTGGATATGTTTGCTTAAGATGTTTCTGTGTTGTTATTGAATTCAGTATAACTGCTACTGTTTCAAATTGCCAGTAGAACCATCCTCATAATTAGTCTGGTCTCGATTTTAGACTTGTGATTATTTGAGCAAATTGTGAAAACCTCCAATTCTTAAGTATATCAAAAGTTATGGCTAGAATGATTGGTTACGCCAATCTGGACAGTCTTACCTTGCGCGAGGGATCATAAATCATACCACTGCCAAGTACTTGATTGTTGAAATTCAAACTTCGTTCAAACAATCTTCACTGAAATCCTTTGCATACTGGTGTGTGCAGTCACTATCTTAGCTATAGCAGTTCCTTATAATTCTACATTATTTTATTGCTATATCTTTTCTTTAAAATTAGGATTGATCTATTCACCCCCCTCTAGATCAGTGTCCATTAGTTCCAACAGACCCCCCGACATGGCGGAATCCACATCGGGTATGCTTGCCACGCCTTCAGAGGAGTCCCGACGAATGCTCGATTCGATGCTGGCCACTGGCACTGAAGACAAGCCCTCCACCGGAAGCACTACAGGGAGCGGATATGGTAGGCACCCCGGTGCCAATACGATGGCCTCCCAAGGAGCGGCAACCGTCACCTGGTCGATGCCCGGCTCGATGTGGTCAATGGGGTGGGGGGAAAACTGTGGCAACTCGACCGTCTCGTACCGTAACTCTGACGACTCACGCGTTCCTACAAAATAGCCCTGAGAAGGTCAGTTCAATGAGTGGTTAATGAAATATGATTAGTGAGGAAATTAGTACCCTGGGGCAATGGGGGGATCAACCCCAGCTCTCGAAGCACCGTCGGGGTTAGCATGACATCAGTGTCGAGGAGTTGTAAGTGATGGAGGGCTTTAATCACCCTGGACTCTTCAACAGTAGGTTTGGGCAGCCTGTCTGCCCTAAGAGGAAGGGAGCCCGCGACAAAGCTCCAGTCACTTGGGTGGCCACTGCCCCCAGCTTTGGTAACGAAGACAAAGTGCTCTGACCAGTGCTTGAGGTTGGACACCATGGAAGTGATGCGAACAAGAGTCTGGTCATTCCGAGCCCATAAATAAAAAGATGACGTGTCGGCAGGACAACACTGAAGGCTGTAAAACTGCTGGAAGAGAAAGACATTCGGGGCAACCGAGGCTTAGTTGTAGATGAAGAAAAAACCACAAAGAATATGCCAGGAATTGGGAGAAAGTTCCCCTAGATATCGACCGTAGTAGTGGAGGACAGACTCAAAGAAGTGGTGTACGGGGAGGCAAAAGCGAGCTTGAAAGGACTCTATAGGTACCCTAAGGCAACCCTGAGGGTGACTCCATAGGTCATCATTGACGCTCGGGAAGACAATGTCAAAATCTGAAGGGATCTGAAAGGCCTCCTGCAGCCCATGGACCACCCTATAAGCGACCAACGGCGGAGAGCGATGATGACTAGGGCCCGCGCTCGAAGTGTTGTGTAGTGGACAGCGGATCTAGAGGGGAGGGGTGAATAGATCTGCCCCTCTTCTCGCAATGCAGCCCTCTATATAGCTAGATGGAACAAATTGCAGCGGAATATAACTAGCTAAATGAAGGACACGATGATTTGTTTAGCAAGATGATTACTAATATATCGATTCGAACCTAAGCATGCATCTATAACGAAACAAACACACAAACAAACCACAACACACGAGATTTTAAGGTGGTTCGGACTGAATCCCCAGTCCTACGTCCACCCCTCACCAAATCCGGTGAGGCTCCACTAGTGCCACGCACTGAACCGCAAATCGGAAAGACCACCGATTGCCTTCCTACTAACCACCTGGTAGGGATGTCAACAACGCAGATCGGACAACCTCAGATTACCTTCCTACTAACCACCGGTAGGGATGATTCTCAGATTCAATTGTTTGTATGAAATGAAAAAGAGAACAAATATGAAATCACTCAAACAAGATATAGAGTATGCTCAAAGAAAAGAATCTTGTCTGAGTTGTAGAAGCTTGAATCGGATGCTTTGATGGTGTCTTCTTTCTTGCGGGATGATCTTCCTTGAACCTCTTCTAGTTGATGAAGAAGACGATGGATGTAGCTTCAATCTTCCTTTTGATCTTCTTGAGTCGATGAAGAGGATGTAGAAGATGTAGGATGCAACTTAGATCACCTTTGAACCCCTTGATTCCTTCTTCTTCCTTGGAGGTTGAGATGGCTTCAGATCTGGACTTGAATGCCTTGGAATGGATGAAGAACTTCCTCCCGAAACACTGTTTACGGAGGTGCTACAGTACCTCAAAAGTGAGCTCCCTTGATCTCCCTTGAAGCATGAGGGTTTCCAATCCCTCAAGTGAGAGTTTTATAGACCTTGAATGGTCTATAGACAAGCCTCAGACCAGATCCACAATTTGTGGGTGTTTAGGTGACTTTTGGATTAAACAAATCCATGTTGAATGGCCCTTTTCGAAGTTGGAAACAAAGTCAACATTGAAGGCTCGGGGCTGGCGGTCGACCTGCAGCTCCTGGCGGTCGATCGCTACTGTGAAATGTTGTAGACGAATGGCCCCTGAGATTTTCGGTCGACCACCACTGGCTGACGGTCGACCGCTACTGAAACTCGTGCAGGCTGGCAGTTGCTGGCTGGGGCGGTCGACCGCCCCTGTGCTGGCGGTCGACCGCCAGCTGGGCAGAACCTGGCTTATCCCGGGTCGGTCCAATTTCCGTTCTAGCTCCGTCGTTCAACTCCATTAGCAGCCCGTGCATGTTTGTGGCATCGCCCTTGACAGTCTTGAAGATTTTATTATTGAGTCTTCAATCAAATTTTTGTTCCGGGGGCTCCGCCCCCGGAAACCGCCGCAAGGGGGGCTACCCCCGTGACCCCCGCGACCTGACCAGGCAGGTCGATCCCTGCGACCTGACCTCGCAGGTCGATCCGCAAGTGAGGGCGCAACATTGAGCTTTCACTTGTCCATTCATTTGCATATCTGTCATGAACACAACAGCACATATATCAGTCATATAAGAGTGAAAAATAACAATGACTAATAGTGTTTAGCCATTATCAAAACCAAGAATACCACAGAATGCATATGACCATAGAATGATGTCGAATGACCCAAGTGACCACAGAATGACTCAAATGACTTCAGGGACACAACATTCTCCCCCTTTTTGATGATGGCAACACTGTGAGTCATTATGTGATATGAATGTCTAAAATGGCATAAGTTATAACAAATGCAATATATGTAGCTCAAGATTCCTGATAGTAATAGCATGGGAATGCAATTATGAATGCAGATATGAATGCTATGCAATATGAATGCTAGCAGTTATGCAAGCCCCAAGCCCCATCACATACACATATGAGATGCAAAAATGAGCAATGGATTCGCCCCCTTGGACTCTCCCTGTACATCATTCACACATCCCCCATGACAACTCACAAAGCACATAAGCTCTCCCCATTGACAATGCGATAACACATATAGCTCGTACAAAGGACTCACACAAAGAATTCTCCCCCTTTGCCAACAACAAAAGGAGTGATAAAGTAAAATGGCTATGAGACCAGAGCTGAAAGGAGTGGAGAGCAAGCCATTATATGCAAACCTGAAACAGACCGTGAGCAACATATATGGTTCAAATCTAATGAAATCCGAATTCATAAACAGAGTTCGAAAAGTTGCTACATCCAAGATTTAATAGAAGTGAACCAAAGGTGCAAATCATGGCAGTGTTTAACCTTCCCTTGTCTTATATATCCATATTCAATAACGACAAAGGCAATAACACAAAAGCATGTATTGAGGCTAAACAATCATGATTGAAGCATGGAATTAAATAATTGTATCATATGTTGATTTTCAATATCTTTAGTATTTGAAGGCACATGACTCACTTTATACGAGCAATCAAGTCTAGTTCATGCCTCCTAGCCGTAAGAATACACGTTGTTTAGACGCCAGTATCCCTAGGTATTTGGCAAGACTGACGGTTATGCTTCAGAATGAACAGAGATAGCAAAGTCACGTCATGACATATCCAATCTCATTTCTTTGATGAGAGGATATATTTCTCAGCAATTATGCCAGTGCTCTGCCTAGAGTCCAAATAGAATGACGACAGAGATAACAGAGGCACATCATGACATATCATTTGCCACTTGATTTTGATGACATGACATGTTTCTCCGTGCAACAATATCATTGCTCTGTCAAAATGATTTTCAGGAATTCCAGCTCATCAATATGTTTAGAAGTAATACTAAGCCTAAGTGTATCACCAAAGTTGTCAAGACGTTTGATTTTCAGATTTCAGGATAGTCATGTAAAACACAATATGCAGTCTCTAGTTAAGGTCTATTAAAGCTTCAGAACATAGATGATTTCAAAACAGATATTTCAGAACGTCAAGGAAATCATTAAATCTGCACCATTTTCATTGGATGGACAATCATTAGGGCATATAATAAAAAGCTCTTACACCATATGTCCATCTGTCTCATGAACTCAAACCAGACTGTAAGCCACTGAAGTGCAGTTTGCAAGAGGTTAAGAGAATCAACAAAACTCTCCCTAAGGATATGCAATGGATACGCGAGGGGGTTATGTTTGTAATCAAGTGGAATGGCAAAGGAGGTTGACCTAGTCACTCATGAAGATAGCAGAAATGAAATGTATAAACCCAACGTATGGTTGTACACTTATTAAATGCCATAAAATGAATATGCATGAATGTTTCACAAGGACAACTCCCCCTTACTATATGGCCTATATGTGACATTGACACATGGTACTTAGCGGAGCATATTGAGTGCTTCGAGACAAGCATAACCTGCCCTTCCATACATCAACATTTGATATACCATGGCCATGCAAGAATGATGCGACACAAATCATACAATGCATTATAAACATGAACTCAATTCATTATTATGCATCTACATGCAATGCAAAATGACATATTGACATATCAATAATGCATGAAACACCAATCTGCAAAAACACACACTAAATTGAACATGATCATCATTTCAAATTCTTATTGGCCTGAGGTCGGCAAAGACCAAGCTCCCTTCTTAGTGTTGAAAACCTGTCATTACACAAGGGCTTGGTGAAAATATCAGCAAATTGATTTTGAGTATCAACAAAATGCAGTTCAACATTTTTCTTACCGACCTCATCTCTAATGAAGTGATGCCTAATCTCAATATGCTTAGTTCTAGAGTGCTGGACTGGATTTTTTGCAAGGTTGATAGCACTAGTGTTATCACACAGAATCGGGACACAACCAAGATCTACCAAGTAGTCTTAGAGTTGGTGTTTAATCCACAACACTTGGGTGCCACAGTTCCCCGCAGCAACATATTCTGCCTCCGCGGTTGAGAGGGCAACCGAGTGTTGTTTCTTGGAGGCCCAAGAAACTAAACACCCGCCTAGAAACTGGCAGTAGCCACTAGTACTCTTGCGATCCAGCTTGCATCCAGCGTAATCCGCATCAGAATAAGATATAAGAGATAAATCACATGACGACGGATACCACAATCCCAAATCTTGAGTACCGACAAGATATCGAAGGATATGTTTGACGGCAGTCAAATGGGATTCTCTAGGACTAGCTTAAAATCTAGCACAAAGACATACACTAAACTGGATATCTGGTCGGGATGCAGTCAAATAAAGTGAAGAGCCAATCATACCTCTATAGATCGTTGCATCCACTAATTTACCATTTTCATCCGAATCCAGTGATGTTGTGGTGCTCAAAGGAGTTGCAATGATTTTACTGTTTGCCATGTCAAATCTTTTCAGCAGCTCCTTGATGTATTTGGATTGATTTATGAAGCACCCATCTTCTCCTTGGTTGACCTACAAACCGAGAAAGAAGTGAAGTTCTCCCATTAGGCTTATCTCAAATTCGCTAGTCATGAGGTTAGCAAATTCCTCACACATTTCAGATTTTGTAGAACCAAACATAATGTCATCAACATAAATTTGAACAATCAAGATGTTCTTACCTTGCTTCTTGGGAAAAAGTGTTTGATCTACTTTACCTCGTGTGTACCCTTTTTCAATGAGGAACGAGCTTAGTCTCTCATACCAAGCTCTTGGTGCTTGCTTAAGTCCATAAAGCGCCCTGTCTAGCTTGTATATAAAATCTGCATTGTTAGAATTCTCAAAGCCAGGGGGATGCTCAACGTAGACTTCTTCATTGATCAGCCATTCAAGAAAGCACTTTTGACATCCATTTGATAAAGCTTTATTCTAAGGGAGCATGCAAAGGCAAGTGAAATCCTGATGGCTTCGAGTCTAGCAACTGGGGCATAAGATTCATCAAAGTCTACCCCAAACTCTTGATTATACCTTTGAGCCACCAATCTAGCCTTATTTCTTATTATCCTGTCATCCTAACTTAGTTTGTTCCTAAAGACCCATTTAGTGCCTATGACAGATTGTGACGAACGTCTAGGAACAAGATGCCAAACTTTGTTTCTCTCAAACTGGTTTAGCTCTTCTTGCATGGAATTTATCCAGTTTTCATCTTTTAAAGCATCATCAATATTTTTGGGTTCATGCTGCGAGACAAGAGCAAGTTGATCTAATTCTTCCACAATCTTAAAATGTGACCTTGTTCTGGGTGGGTCATTCAAGCTACCAATGACATTTTCTAAAGGATGATCCTTAAGAATTCTAATGTTTGTAGCATCATTACCTTCTATTGGAGCTTGATTCCTTGCATTGCTTGATTCAGCTCGGTCAACATCTTCTTTTATATCTTCTTGTGGAGGATCACTCTTGTCCTTCATGCTTAGGAATTCCCCATCTTCATCATTTTTCCTGCAAGAGTTATCATTGTTAGAATCATGATATTCATCAAAGGAAACATGGGGTGATTCTTCCACAGTTTGACTTTTAATGTTATAAATTCTATAAGCCCTAGATCTATCAGAATATCCAAGGAATATACCTTCATCGCTCTTGGACTCGAATTTATCTAAGTCTCTTTTGTCATTGTTGTGGATGAAGCATTTTGACCCAAACACTTTCATATGTGAGAGAGAAGGCTTTTTACCTTTCAACAACTCATAAGGAGTCTTTTTGGTGTGTGGCCTTACCATAGAGCGGTTGATAATGTAACATGCCGAGTTTACCGCTTCAGCCCAAAATCTCCTTGGAAGTTGCCGTTCAACAAGCATGGTTCTTGCCATCTCTACAAGTGTTCGGTTTCTTCTTTCAACTACACCATTTTGCTCCGGCGTTCTTGGTGAAGAAAATCGGTGTGAAATCCCTTCGGCCCTGCAAAGGTTATAGAAGTTAGCATTTTCAAATTCACCACCGTGATCAGATTGAATCTTGGAAATTTTAAACTCACCGTCCTACTTTATCTTCATGTAGAGTGCCTGAAACTTATCAAAAGCATCATTTTTATGTGTGAGATAAAAAACCCATGTGAACCTAGAAAAGTCATCCACCAAGACATATCCATATTTTCTACCACTTAAGCTAGCAGTTCTGGTTGGGCCAAATAGGTCCATATGAATTAGCTCGAGTGGTTTGGATGATGTATTTTCAGATCTTCCCATGAATGATTTTCTAGTTTGTTTACCTAGGGCACATGCATCACACAATTTATTTTCTTGTTTAAAGGATAGTTCAGACAAACCTTTCACCATTGAATGCTTCAAGAGTTTATGCAAGACATTGTAGCAAGCATGTCCTAGTCTACGATGCCATAACCATGCAATTTTAGATTTTGGTGCAGCAAGACAAAGGTTTGAATAAGCAGGATCATCTAAGTCAATCATGTAAACATTGTTGACTCTCTTACCAGAAAATTTTACCTTGTCAGATTTTGGTTCAAAGATTTTACATTCATGAGAATCAAACAACACTTTGTGACCTTTATCATACAATTGACTTATGCTTAGTAGGTTATATTTCAAACCTTCAACTAGTAACACATTTCCAATGGCCTTGGAGAGGTTCTTACCTACATTACCTATTCCAATGACTTTTCCTTTGTTGTTCCCTCCAAATGTGACATGTCCTCCTTCCTTTTCCTCTTAGAGACAAAATTTTGATTTGTCTCCGGTCATGTGTCTTGAACAGCCGCTATCATGGCACCACCTGTTATGTATGGCTGCAAGACACTCCTGCACAAGCAATTAAGCAAATGTGTTTGGAACCCAACCAAATTTGGGTCCCATCATACTCTTCAAATTTTCAAAGCATGAAACCATTTCTTTTGGAATCCAAACCTTCTTAGCATTCATGCTTTGTTTGCTTAGAGCAGGGATTTGGTTTTTCTTTTCAACTTTGACATTCATTTTCTGTTTGGAGGCTATGGGTTGGAATTTATCAAAGTTTGATGAAGTTGGCTTCTTAACCCATTGTGGCCATTGGTTATTTTTGGGTTGAGAGTGATTGTTCTGCCACCTAGGAGATTGAAAGTTATATGATTGATGAACACATGAATCACAATTTCTCCAAAAGTATGGTGGTGTTGGCCTATATGAATGTGCAATCCAGTTTTGGTGATATCTGAAAGATTGAGCATGCAATGGCCAAGAATGTGTTGACCTATGCTGCGGGGAAGGTCGACCTTTCTTAGGTCTTTGGACTGGCTTTTTGGGAATGTTGGTGACTCCCCCTTCAATCTTTTCTTTTCCTTTCTCCTTTTATTTTTTATGGTTTTGTGTGGGAGTTATGTTTGAGGTGGAGGCTTCGAAAGATGAGACAAATGTGACAGTTTTTATACCAATTGGCCTTTTGTTTGTTGGTTCAAAACCCAACCCTTCCTTGTTCAAGTTCATTCTAGTACCTAGCAAAGCATCTAGGTTTTCTCTTCCATCCACGAAATTTTCCAAGGATTGTTGTTTATCCTTCAATTCTTTTTGTAAGTTTTCAATGTTTTGCAAGAGTTGAGTGTTGACATGTTTGACAGCTTCATATTTTTCAATACTCAATTTGCTGTTCTTTTCATAGGTTTACATTTTGAGTTTCATGCTGTGAATCTCATTTCTCAAATTTTCATTTTCAGTTTCCAAGTCAGCCATTTCTTTTCTTCCTTCTTCCAAATCCTCAATCATTTTTTTAAGATCTTCAATTTTAGTTTCAAGTAGAGCATTCTTATGATCCTTGTCATGATCATGCACAAAGGAATTGATTTTATTTTTCAATGATTTATTTTCCTTTATGTACATTTCATATTTTTTCATGAGTTGTATATATGCATCCTCCCAATCATCAATTGTATAATCTTCAAATGGAGAATTTACCTCAGTTTATTCGTCACCTTTGGCCATGAGGCAGAAATCTTCTTTTTCGTTGTCCGAGGAGCTAGTTCCATCATTACTTTCCTCTTCATCGCTCCATGTGGACACCATGGCCTTGTTATTCTCCTTGCCCTTCCATTTGTCAGCTTTTCTGAATCTGTCGGGACAGTCATTCTTGAAATGCCCTGGTTTGTTGCAAGAATAACAAATGATTTTGTCAGATTTCTTAGAGTTTTCAAAATTAGATTTGAAACCATTTCTTACCCTTGACCTTCCTCTCATGAAGCTCTTACCTTCCTTTCTCAGGAATTTCTTGAACTTACGTGTGAGCATGGCTACGTCATCCTCATCTCGCTCACTTCCCGAATCCTCACCTTCATCAGAAGTATCTTGACGGCTGGGTCCAGCTTTAAGAGCTAGGGAGTTCTTCTTAGGTGCCTCAGCCTCTTTGTTCTTGAGGTTGATCTCATAGGTCATTAATGACCCAATGAGTTCATCTACCTTTGTGGTTGCGAGATCTCTCGATTCTTCAACAACAGTTGCCTTCGTGTGCCATGCTGGAGTTAATGATCTGAGAATTTTTCTTACAAGTTCTTACTCTGTATATTTCTTTCCCAAATCAGTTAAACTATTAGTAAGCACAGTTAAACGAGCATACATATCTTCAATTGATTCATCAGGCTTCATGCGGAACATTTCATATTCAGAAACTAAAATATTGGCTTTTGTTTCTCGTATCTGAGAGGTTCCTTCGTAGATTACCTCTAGCTTATCCCACATCAATTTCACAGTTGTGCAGGTGGCTACTAATGAGAATTCAACTGGATGGAGTGAGCATTGCATGATATGTTTAGCACTCCAGTTGACGGTGGATTGCCGTATTTATTCTTTGGTCCATAAGTCCTCATTATCCGTAAGCTCATACGGACCTTTGCTGATCACACGCCAAAGTTCGTAGTCTTGGGCGCGAATGAACACCTGCATGCGATGTTTCCAATAAGGATAGTTAGATCCAGTGAAATAAGGAGGTCTGTTCACAGAGTGTCCTTCAGGTAAATAACCCTTAGATGCTGATCCACCATTTCCCTCAAGGTCGTTGGACCCCATAATGAGAGATTAGGCTCTGATACCACTTGTTGTGTAGTGGACAGCGGATCTAGAGGGGAGGGGTGAATAGATCTGCCCCTCTTCTCGCAATGCAGCCCTCTATATAGCTAGATGGAACAAATTGCAGCGGAATATAACTAGCTAAACGAATGACACGACGATTTGCTTAGCAAGATGATTACTAATATATCGATTCGAACCTAAGCATGCATCTATAATGAAACAAACACACAAATAAACCACAACACACAAAATTTTAAGGTGGTTCGGACTGAATCCCCAGTCCTACGTCCACCCCTCACCAAATCCGGTGAGGCTCCACTAGTGCCACGCACTGAACCGCAAATCGGAAAGACCACCGATTGCCTTCCTACTAACCACCTGGTAGGGACGTCAACAACGCAGATCGGACAACCTCCGACTGCCTTCCTACTAACCACCGGTAGGGACGATTCTCAGATTCAATTGTTTGTATGAAATGAAAAAGAGAACAAATATGAAATCACTCAAACAAGATATAGAGTATGCTCAAAGAAAAGAATCTTGTCTGAGTTGCAGAAGCTTGAATCGGATGCTTTGACGGTGTCTTCTTTCTTGCGGGATGATCTTCCTTGAACCTCTTCTAGTTGATGAAGAAGACGATGGATCTAGCTTCAATCTTCCTTTTGATCTTCTTGAGTCGATGAAGAGGATGTAGAAGATGTAGGATGCAGCTTAGATCACCTTTGAACCCCTTGATTCCTTCTTCTTCCTTGGAGGTTGAGATGGCTTCAGATATGGACTTGAATGCCTTGGAATGGATGAAGAACTTCCTCCCGAAACACTGTTCACGGAGGTGCTACAGTACCTCGAAAGTGAGCTCCCTTGATCTCCCTTGAAGCCTTGAAGCATGAGGGTTTCCAATCCCTCAAGTGAGAGTTTTATAGACCTTGAATGGTCTATAGACAAGCCTCAGACCAGATCCACAATTTGTGGGTGTTTAGGTGACTTTTGGATTAAACAAATCCATGTTGAATGGCCCTTTTCGAAGTTGGAAACAAAGTCAACATTGAAGGCTCGGGGCTGGCGGTCGACCTGCAGCTCCTGGCGGTCGACCGCTACTGTGAAATGCTGTAGACGAATGGCCCCTGAGATTTTCGGTCGACCACCACTGGCTGGCGGTCGACCGCTACTGAAACTCGTGCAGGCTGGCAATTACTGGCTGGGGCGGTCGACCGCCCCTGTGCTGGCGGTCGACCGCCAGCTGGGCAGAACCCAGCTTATCCCGGGTCGGTCCAATTTCCGTTCTAGCTCCGTCGTTCAACTCCATTAGCAGCCCGTGCATGTTTTTGGCATCGCCCTTGATAGTCTTGAAGATTTTATTATTGAGTCTTCAATCAAATTTTTGTTCCGGGGGCTCCGCCCTCGGAAACTCCCGCAAGGGGCGCTGCCCCCTTGACCCCCGCGACCTGACCGGGCAGGTCGATCCCTGCGACCTGACCGGGCAGGTCGATCCGCGTCCGAGGGCGCAACATTGAGCTTTCACTTGTCCATTCATTTGCATATCTGTCATGAACACAACAGCACATATGTCAGTCATATAAGAGTGAAAAACAACAATGACTAATAGTGTATAGCCATTATCAAAACCAAGAATACCACAGAATGCATATGACCATAGAATGATGTCGAATGACCCAAGTGACCACAGAATGACTCAAATGACTTCAGGGACACAACATTCTACCCCTTTTTGATGATGGCAACACTGTGAGTCATTATGTGATATGAATGTCTAAAATGGCACAAGTTATAACAAATGTAATATATGCAGCTCAAGATTCATGATAGTAATAGCATGGGAATGCAATTATGAATGCAGATATGAATGCTATGTAATATGAATGCTAGCAGTTATGCAAGCCCCAAGCCCCATCACATACACATATGAGATGCAAAAATGAGCAATGGATTCGCCCCCTTGGACTCTCCCCGTACATCATTCACACATCCCCCATGACAACTCACAAAGCACATAAGCTCTCCCCATTGACAATGCGATAACGCATATAGCTCGTACAAAGGACTCACACAAAGAATTCTCTCCCTTTGCCAACAACAAAAAGGAGTGATAAAGTAAAATGGCTATGAGACCAGAGCTAAAGGAGTGGAGAGCAAGCCATTATATGTAAACCTGAAACAGACCGTGAGCAACATATATGGTTCAAATCTAATGAAATCCAAATTCATCAACAGAGTTCGAAAAGCAGCTACATCCAAGATTTAATAGAAATGAACCAAAGGTGTAAATCATGGCAGTGTTTAACCTTCCCTTGTCTTATATATCCATATTCAATAACAACAAAGGCAATAACACAAAAGCATGTATTGAGGCTAAACAATCATGATTGAAGCATGGAATTGAATGATTGTAGCATATGTTGATTTTCAATATCTTTAGTATTTGAAGGCACATGACTCACTTTATACGAGCAATCAAGTCTAGTTCATGCCTCCTAGCCGTAAGAATACACGTTGTTTAGACGCCAGTATCCCTAGGTATTTGGCAAGACTGACGGTTATGCTTCAGAATGAACAGAGATAGCAAAGTCACGTCATGACATATCCAATCTCATTTCTTTGATGAGAGGATATATTTCTCAGCAATTATGCTAGTGCTCTGCCTAGAGTCCAAATAGAATGACGACAGAGATAACATAGGCACATCATGACATATCATTTGCCACTTGATTTTGATGACATGACATGTTTCTCCGTGTAACAATATCATTGCTTTGTCAAAATGATTTTCAGGAATTCCAGCTCATCAATATGTTTAGAAGTAATACTAAGCCTGAGTGTATCACCAAAGTTGTCAAGACGTTGGGATTTTCAGATTTCAGGATAGTCATGCAAAACACAATATACAGTCTCTAGTTAAGGTCTATTAAAGCTTCAGAACATAGATGATTTCAAAACAGATATTTCAGAACGTCAAGGAAATCATTAAATCTGCACCATTTTCATTGGATGGACAATCATTAGGGCATATAATAAAAAGCTCTTACACCATATGTCCATCTGTCTCATGAACTCAAACCAGACTGTAAGCTACTGAAGTGCAGTTTGCAAGAGGTTAAGAGAATCAACAAAACTCCCCCTAAGGGTATGCAATGGATACGCGAAAGGGTTATGTTTGTAATCAAGTGGAATGGCAAAGGAGGTTGACCTAGTCACTCATGAAGATAGCAGAAATGAAATGTATGACCCAACGTATGGTAATACACTTATTAAATGCCACAGAATGAATATGCATGAATGTTTCACAAGGACAACTCCCCCTTACTATATGGCCTATATGCAACATTGACACATGGTACTTGGCGGAGGTGAAACCTCACGCATATTGAGTGCTTCGAGACAAGCATAACCTGCCCTTCCATACATCAACAGTTGATATACCATGGCCATGCAAGAATGATGCGACACAAACCATACAATGCATTATGAACATGAACTCAATTCATTATTATGCATCTACATGCAATGCAAAATGACATATTGACATATCAACAATGCATGAAACACCAATATGCAAAAACACACACTAAATTGAACATGATCATCATTTCAAATTCTTATTGGCCTGAGGTCGGCAAAGACCAAGCTCCCTTCTTAGTGTTGAAAATCTGTCATTACATAAGGGCTTGGTGAAAATATCAGCAAATTGATTTTGAGTATCAACAAAATACAGTTCAAAATTTTTCTTACCGACCTCATCTCTAATGAAGTGATGCCAAATCTCAATATGCTTAGTTCTAGAGTGCTGGACTTGATTTTTTGCAAGGTTGATAGCACTAGTGTTATCACACAGAATCGGGACACAACCAAGATCCACCAAGTAGTCTTAGAGTTGGTGTTTAATCCACAACACTTGGGTGCCACAGCTCCCCGCAGCAACATATTCTGCCTCCGCGGTTGAGAGGGCAACCGAGTGTTGTTTCTTGGAGGCCCAAAAAACTAAACACCCACCTAGAAACTGGCAGTAGCCACTAGTACTCTTGCGATCCAGCTTGCATCCAGCGTAATCCGCATCAGAATAAGATATAAGAGATAAATCACATGACGACGGATACCACAATCCCAAATCCTGAGTACCGACAAGATATCGAAGGATACGTTTGACGGCAGTCAAATGGGATTCTCTAGGACTAGCTTGAAATCTAGCACAAAGACATACACTAAACTGGATATCTGGTCGGGATGTAGTCAAATAAAGTAAAGAGCCAATCATACCTCTATAGATCGTTGCATCCACTAATTTACCATTTTCATCCGAATCCAGTGATGTTATGGTGCTCATAGGAGTTGCAATGATTTTTCTGTTTGCCATGTCAAATCTTTTCAGCAGCTCCTTGATGTATTTGGATTGATTTATGAAGCACCCATCTTCTCCTTGGTTGACCTGCAAACCGAGAAAGAATTGAAGTTCTCCCATTAGGTTCATCTCAAATTCGCTAGTCATGAGATTAGCAAATTCCTCACACATTTCAGATTTTGTAGAACCAAACACAATGTCATCAACATAAATTTGAACAATCAAGATGTTCTTACCTTGCTTCTTGGTGAAAATTGTTTGATCTACTTTACCTCGTGTGTACCATTTTTCAATGAGGAACGAGCTTAGTCTCTCATACCAAGCTCTTGGTGCTTGCTTAAGTCCATAAAGCGTCCTGTCTAGCTTGTATACAAAATCTGCATTGTTAGAATTCTCAAAGCCAGGGGGCTGCTCAACGTAGACTTCTTCTTTGATCAAGCCATTCAAGAAAGCACTTTTGACATCCATTTGATAAAGCTTTATTCTAAGGGAGCATGCAAAGGCAAGTAAAATCTTGATGGCTTCGAGTCTAGCAACTGGGGCATAAGATTCATCAAAGTCTACCCCAAACTCTTGATTATACCCTTGAGCCACCAATCTAGTCTTATTTCTTATTATCTTGCCATCCTAACTTAGTTTGTTCCTAAAGACCCATTTAGTGCCTATGACAGATTGTGACGAAGGTCTAGGAACAAGATGCCAAACTTTGTTTCTCTCAAACTGGTTTAGCACTTCTTGCATGGAATTTATCCAGTTTTCATCTTTTAAAGCATCATCAATATTTTTGGGTTCATGCTGCGAGACAAGAGCAAGTTGATCTAATTCTTCCACAATCTTAAAATGTGACCTTGTTCTGGGTGGGTCATTCAAGCTACCAATGACATTTTCTAAAGGATGATCCTTAAGAATTCCAATGTTTGTAGCATCATTACCTTCTATTGGAGCTTGGTTCCTTGCATTGCTTGATTCAGCTCAGTCAACATCTTCTTTTATATCTTCTTGTGGAGGATCACTCTTGTCCTTCATGCTTAGGAATTCCCCATCTTCATTGTTTTTCCTGCAAGAGTTATCACTGTTAGAATCATGATATTCATCATAGGAAACATGGGGTAATTCTTCCACAGTTTAACTTTTAATGTTATAAATTCTATAAGCCCTAGATCTATCAGAATATCCAAGGAATATACCTTCATCGCTCTTGGGCTCGAATTTATCTCAGTCTCTTTTGTCATTGTTGTGGATGAAGCATTTTGACCCAAACACTTTCATATGTGAGAGAGAAGGCTTTTTACCTTTCGGTAACTCATAAGGAGTCTTTTTGGTGTGTGGCCTTACCATAGAGCGGTTGATAATGTAACATGCCGAGTTTACCGCTTCAGCCCAAAATCTCCTTGGAAGTTGCCGTTCAGCAAGCATGGTTCTTGCCATCTCTACAAGTGTTCGGTTTCTTCTTTCAACTACACCATTTTGCTTCGACGTTCTTGGTGAAGAAAATCGGTGTGAAATCCTTCAGCCCTGCAAAGGTTATAGAAGTTAGCATTTTCAAATTCACCACCGTGATCAGATTGAATCTTGGAAATTTTAAACTCACCGTCCTGCTTTATCTTCATGTAGAGTGCCTGAAACTCATCAAAAGCATCATTTTTATGTGTGAGATAAAAAACCCATGTGAGCCTAGAAAAGTCATCCACCAAGACATATCCATATTTTCTACCACTTAAGCTAGCAGTTCTGGTCGGGCCAAATAGGTCCATATGAATTAGCTCGAGTGGTTTGGATGATGTATTTTTAGATCTTCCCTTGAATGATTTTCTAGTTTGTTTACCTAGGGCACATGCATCACACAATTTATTTTCTTGTTTAAAGGATAGTTCAGGCAAACCTTTCACCATTGAATGCTTCAAGAGTTTATGCAAGACATTGTAGCTAGCATGTCCTAGTCTACGATGCCATAGCCATGCAATTTCAGATTTTGGTGCAGCAAGACAAAGGTTTGAATAAGCAGGATCATCTAAGTCAATCATGTAAACATTGTTGACTCTCTTATCAGAAAATTTTACCTTGTCAGATTTTGGTTCAAAGATTTTACATTCATGAGAATCAAACAACACTTTGTGACCTTTATCATACAATTGACTTATGCTTAATAGGTTATATTTCAAACCTTCAACTAGCAACACATTTCCAATGGAGTTGGAGAGGTTCTTACCTACATTACCTGTTCCAATAATTTTTCCTTTGTTGTTCCCTCCAAATGTGACATGTACTCCTTCTTTTTCCTCCAAGAGACAAAATTTTGATTTGTCTCCGGTCATGTGTCTTGAACAGCCGCTATCAAGGTACCACCTGTTATGTATGGCTGCAAGACACTCCTGCACGAGCAATTAAGCAAATGTGCTTGGAACCCAACCAAATTTGGGTCCCATCATACTCTTCAAATATTCAAAGCATGAAACCATTTCTTTTGGAATCCAAACCTTCTTAGCATTCATGCTTTGTTTGCTTAGAGCAGGGATTTGGTTTTTCATTTCAACTTTGACATTCATTTTCTGTTTGGAGGTTCTTGGTTGGAATTTATAAAAGTTTGATGAAGTTGGCTTCTTAACCCATTGTGGCCATTGGTTATTTTTGGGTTGAGAGTGATTGTTCTGCCACCTAGGAGATTAAAGTTATAGGATTGATGAACACATGAATCACAATTTCTCCAAAAGTATGGTGGTGTTGGCCTATATGAATGTGCAATCCAGTTTTAGTGATATATGAAAGATTGAGCATGCAATGGCCAAGAATGTGTTGACCTATGCTGCGGGGAAGGTCGACCTTTCTTAGGTCTTTGGACAGGCTTTTTGGGAATGTTGGTGACTCCCCCTTCAATCTTTTCTTTTCCTTTCTCCTTTTAGTTTTGCTGATTTTGTGTGGGAGTTATGTTTGAGGTGGAGGCTTCGGAAGATGAGACAAATGTGACAGTTTTTATCCTAATTGGCCTTTTGTTTGTTGGTTCAAAACCCAACCTTTCCTTGTTCAAGTTCATTCTAGTACCTAGCAAAGCATCTAGGTTTTCTCTTCCATCCACGAAATTTTCCCAGGATTGTTGTTTATCCTTCAATTCTTTTTGTAAGTTTTCAATATTTTGCAAGAGTTGAGTGTTGACATGTTTGACGGCTTCATATTTTTCAATACTCAATTTGTTGTTCTTTTCATAAGTTTACATTTTGAGTTTCATGCTGTCAATCTCATTTCTCAAATTTTCATTTTCAGTTTCCAAGTCAGCCATTTCTTTTCTTCCTTCTTCCAAATCCTCAATCATTTTCTTAAGATCTTCAATTTCAGTTTCAAGTAGAGCATTCTTATCATCCATGTCATGATCATGCACAAAAGAATTGATTTTATTTTTCAATGATTTATTTTCCTTTTTGTACATTTCATATTTTTTCATGAGTTGTATATATGCATCCTCCCAATCATCAATTGTATAATCTTCAAATAGAGAATTTACCTCAGTTTCTTTGTCACCTTTGGCCATGAGGCAGAAATCTTCTTTTTCTTTGTCCGAGGAGCTAGTTCCATCATTACTTTCCTCTTCATCGCTCCATGTGGACACCATGGCCTTGTTATTCTTCTTGCCCTTCCATTTGTCAGCTTTTCTGAATCTGTCGGGACAGTCATTCTTGAAATGCCCTGGTTTGTTGCAAGAATAACAAATGATTTTGTCAGATTTCTTAGAGTTTTCAAAATTAGATTTGAAACCATTTCTTACCCTTGACCTTCCTCTCATGAAGCTCTTACCTTCATTTCTCAGGAATTTTTTGAACTTACGTGTGAGCATGGCTACGTCATCCTCATCTCGCTCACTTCCCGAATCCTCACCTTCATCAGAAGTATCTTGACGGCTGGGTCCAGCTTTAAGAGCTAGGGAGTTCTTCTTAGGTGCCTCAGCCTCTTTGTTCTTGAGGTTGATCTCATAGGTCATTAATGACCCAATGAGTTCATCTACCTTTGTGGTTGCGTGATCTCTCGATTCTTCAACAACAGTTGCCTTCGTGTGCCATGCTGGAGTTAATGATCTGAGAATTTTTCTTACAAGTTCTTGCTCTGTATATTTCTTTCCCAAATCAGTTAAACTATTAGTAAGCACAGTTAAACGAGCATACATATCTTGAATTGATTCATCAGGCTTCATGCGGAACATTTCATATTCAGAAACTAAAATATTGGCTTTTGTTTCTCGTACCTGAGAGGTTCCTTCGTAGATTACCTCTAGCTTATCCCACATCAATTTCGCAGTTGCGCAGGTGGCTACTAATGAGAATTAAACTGGATGGAGTGAGCATTGCATGATATGTTTAGCACTCCAGTTGACGGTGGATTGCCGTATTTGTTCTTTGGTCCACAAGTCCTCATTATTCGTAAGCTCATACGGACCTTTGCTGATCACACGCCAAAGTTCGTAGTCTTGGGCGCGAATGAACACCTGCATGCGATGTTTCCAATAAGGATAGTTAGATCCAGTGAAATAAGGAGGTCTGTTCACAGAGTGTCCTTCAGGTAAATAACCCTTAGATGCTGATCCACCATTTCCCTCAAGGTCATTGGACCCCATAATGAGAGATTAGGCTCTGATACCACTTGTTGTGTAGTGGACATCGGATCTAGAGGAGAGGGGTGAATAGATCTGCCCATCTTCTCGCAATGCAGCCCTCTACATAGCTAGATGGAACAAATTGCAGCGGAATATAACTAGCTAAACGAAGGACAAGACGATTTGCTTAGCAAGATGATTACTAATATATCAATTCGAACCTAAGCATGCATCTATAACGAAACAAACACACAAACAAACCACAACACACGAGATTTTAAGGTGGTTCGGACTGAATCCCCAGTCCTACGTCCACCCCTCACCAAATCCGGTGAGGCTCCACTAGTGCCACGCACTGAACCGCAAATCGAAAAGACCACCGATTGCCTTCCTACTAACCACCTGGTAGGGACGTCAACAACGCAAATCGGACAACCTCTGATTGCCTTCCTACTAACCACCGGTAGGACGATTCTCAGATTCAATTGTTTGTATGAAATGAAAAAGAGAACAAATATGAAATCACTCAAACAAGATATAGAGTATGCTCAAAGAAAAGAATCTTGTCTGAGTTGCAGAAGCTTGAATCGGATGCTTTGACGGTGTCTTCTTTCTTGCGGGATGATTTTCCTTGAACCTCTTCTAGTTGATGAAGAAGACGATGGATGTAGCTTCAATCTTCCTTTTGATCTACTTGAGTCGATGAAGAGGATGTAGAAGATGTAGGGTGAAACTTAGATCACCTTTGAACCCCTTGATTCCTTCTTCTTCCTTGGAGGTTGAGATGGCTTCAGATCTGGACTTGAATGCCTTGGAATGGATGAAGAACTTCCTCCCGAAACACTATTCACGGAGGTGCTACAGTACCTCGAAAGTGAGCTCCCTTGATCTCCCTTGAAGCCTTGAAGCATGAGGGTTTCCAATCCCTCAAGTGAAAGTTTTATAGACCTTGAATGGTCTATAGACAAGCCTCAGACCAGATCCACAATTTGTGGGTGTTTAGGTGACTTTTGGATTAAACAAATCCATGTTGAATGGCCCTTTTCAAAGTTGGAAACAAAGTCAACATTGAAGGCTCGGGGCTGGCGGTCGACCTGCAGCTCCTGGCGGTTGACCGCTACTGTGAAATGCTGTAGACGAATGGCCCCTGGGATTTTCGGTCGACCACCACTGGCTGGCGATCGACCGCTACTGAAACTCGTGCAGACTGGCAATTGCTGGCTGGGGCGGTCGACGGCCCCTGTGCTGGCGGTCGACCGCCAGCTGGGCAGAACCCAGCTTATCACAGGTCGGTCCAATTTCCGTTCTATCTCCGTCGTTCAACTCCATTAGCAGTCCGTGCATGTTTGTGGCATCGCCCTTGACAGTCTTGAAGATTTTATTATAGAGTCTTCAATCAAATTTTTGTTCCGAGGGCTCCGCCCCCGGAAACCCCCGCAAGGGGCGCTGCCCCCTTGACCCCCACGACCTGACCGGGCAGGTCGATCCCTGCGACCTGACCGCGTAGGTCGATCCGCGTGCGAGGGCGCAGTATTGAGCTTTCACTTGTCTATTTATTTGCATATCTGTCATGAACACAACAGCACATATGTCAGTCATATAAGAGTGAAAAATAACAATGACTAATAGTGTTTAGCCATTATCAAAACCAGGAATACCACAGAATGCATATGACCATAGAATGATGTCGAATGACCCAAGTGACCACAGAATGACTCAAATGACTTCAGGGACACAACATTCTCCCCCTTTTTGATGATGGCAATACTGTGAGTCATTATGTGATATGAATGTCTAAAATGGCACAAGTTATAACAAATGCAATATATGCAGCTCAAGATTCATGATAGTAATAGCATGGGAATGCAATTATGAATGCTGATATGAATGCTATGCAATATGAATGCTAGCAGTTATGCAAGCCCCAAGCCCCATCACATTCACATATGAGATGCAAAAATGAGCAATGGATTCGCCCCCTTGGACTCTCCCCGTACATCATTCACACATCCCCCATGACAACTCACAAAGCACATAAGCTCTCCCCATTGACAATGCGATAACGCATATAGCTCGTACAAAGGACTCACACAAAGAATTATCTGATGGAGGCATCACCCACGATTCCCTTTGGCTCGGGTCCACTTCTTCACATTCAGGAGCTGGTTGAGTTTGGGCCTCACTCTATTAAGGCCCCTTATCCATTTTGTAGCTTTCCTTTGTGTCATTTTGATGTATTTTCATTTTATTGGAGTCATTTCCCTAAGTCTAGCACTTATTTTCCTATGTTTTTTTATCATCATGCAGTCTAATGAGGCTATTGGACCCAATTCGTTGGGCTAGGCCCATTGGCGCCCCCACCCCCCCTTGGTTATTTGTAGTTACTTATTTTGTCAGGGACTTATTGTAAAGAGTGGGTTGCCTATAAATAGGACCCCACTCCCCCTCATTTGAAGTTAATGAATGAATGAATCCTTTTGAGTTAAGCCTACAATTTTGTTCAATTTGGAGAGATTCCACTAAGTTAGGGTGAGATACCCTAGGGAGTGATTCCCACACCCCCCCCTCCACTCTCTCTTCTCTCTCCTCCCACTAAGGGGTTCGCCCCCTTCTCTCTCTCCTCCCTCCCCCCTTCAACTCCCAACCACCACCCACCTCATTCATTGCCCCTCCACTTCCCCAAGCCACCATTACTCTACCCCATATTCCAAGAGGGAATCTCCCCCACTCCCAACACAATCTCCTCCCTTCCAAGGCAATCCCCCTAGTTCCCATACAACCCTACACATTCCAAGACCATTTCAAAATTTGAAACACATTCCCTCCACTTGTTTTGGCCGCCCCCATCCATTACCCTCCCCCTTGCCAAGTTCGCCCCCTTCACTCCCCATTTCCCTCTCTCACACCCTCATCTTCCTCCTCCACCTGCTAGCCCTTGCTTCCAGTCTTTCTCCCCCTTATTCCCCATCAACATTAGCTCTTTTCTCCACCCCACTAGAACCCCCACTCACCCTTAGGTCGCCCCTACCACTTCCCTCCACCAAAGAAGCCACCTCTCCCTCTCATTTCATTTTCAGGTTGAAGCTGTGCAGACCTGCAGATCAGCCCTTAGTTGCAGCATCGACTACGGCCTCCTCCTGGGGTTCCTGAAGGCATGGCCTACCTTTCTGGAAAGGCCTGCCAGTCTACTTCGCAAGCGAGGTGGAAGCAACACGATCCGAGGTCGGAGCTTCCAGATAGAGCCAATCTCCCACGATCGCGCAAGAAGGCCTTCATCCAGAACCAGAACCTAGGAGACTGCCGACTCACGGTTTCCTCAGGCTGAATCAGGCCCAAGTTCCTTCAACAAAGTTCTTCCCCGTCCAGTCCTCTTTCAAGATCAGGAAGTGGAGCTGCATTCGGCCACCGGGGGGTAGAGTTATCATTTTTTCTCTCCCCTTCTGTCCAGTCCTACTTCGGCAGTCTGCTTCGACCAGTGAGTACTGTTCCAGGTGCCCCGCTTGCTATCAACATCAGAACGCTGCCCCGTCACTTTCGGCTGAAAGCTACTTTGACCACGAAGACGTCGCCGCTGGTTTCGTGCTGATCAGAGGTCGGGAGAGCGCACAGTGACCTCTGCAAGTTGCTGTTCCAGTCCAGATCAGCCTGCGGCCAGACAGAGCGATCTCCTTCCTGCTGCTGGAGCTGTCACCACCGACCAACAGAGCGTCCGCAAAAATTCTACAGTCATCCCCTTCAAGTCAGGAAGCTGTAGGAGGTGGTTTCACTCAATTCGGAGTCCGGACGAGTCCGTGGCAACCTCAACCTCATCACCCTATCCTGCAGGCCAGAACAAGGCTGATATCGCACCGGACGCCACTTAGTAATCGAGAGCTTTTCTCCCCTCCCCGCTTGGCCGGCTGAAGGCCCCACCCTGCGTGGTGGTAGTTTTGGTTGTAACACTTTAACCCCCACCCCAAGATCCCCCTCCTGCGTGAGGTGTAGTTTTGTACTTCTTTGGGCAGGTCAAGCGACACCGCCGCGGCGTGTGGGGAACCACCGCCTCCCCGCTCGCCCTCGTCTCCGACCAGGACCGGTTTCTTCAAACCGGTCGAGTAAGTGTCTCATCCTTGCTCAATAGTGTTGCTCTTTCAATATTTCTTTCATGCGCCGCTGAATTTGTGAGGGAGCGCCCGGTCCTCAAGTCCATGACTTAGAGTGACCGCCGTGGGTAGTGTGAAACCGGTGCCTTTACGCACTTTGTCGGCCCCAATTGAATTGGGCATCCAAACTTTGGGAGTCAAACCTTGGCCTTGCTGGCCCTCTACCAGCAAGGGCCCATTCCCATACTTCACACTTGGCATCGCCAAGTCACTCCGAGTATAGAGTGCGACGGGAGAGCGGTGGCCCATTAAGGCCCATTTGAATGCTATTTGTGAATGCTTGCTTAAGTCCGAGGTTGTGTCACATCAAGTGGTATCAGAGCAAGTCCTTGACTTGTCTCTATCAAGTCTAAGTCCTAGGACCTTTGCATAGTGTGTCCAACCACTTTGGCCCTTTGTCTTGCATGTCCACCCGTAGTGGTGCTAGCTATCAACCCGGTTCATTGTCTTCGGCTCCACCAATGGATCCCAATCCTCACCAACTCAACCAAGGTGTTCCTAGGGAGGAACCCCAAGGCCACATGGATAGGGTAGATGCTGCCCTCATAACCATCCTTGCCCAACTAGAGTCCATTACCAACCGAATTGCTCGGTTAGAAGACCAAGAGTTCCGCCCAAGGAACAATGAGCCTAGAATTCCCCCTCCGCATGATGAGCCTCATAGGGAAGATCCTCACCCAAGGATCAATGAGCCAAGAGCCCCTCCACCACATGGTGAATTTCATAGGAATGGTCTTCCCCAAAGGAACGAAGGCCCAAGAGTCCACCCTCCACATGTAGAGCCTCATAGGGATGAGTTCCACCCAAGGAACAATGGCCCAAGAGCCCATCACCCACATGCTGAATTTTATAGGGAGGATATGGACCATGACCATTATTATGACTATGAGAGGCCTCGCCCCCATCAAAACCATGACCGACGTCCACGGGATGATCCGGATGACCCCCTTTTAAGGATGATCAAGGTAGAGGCCCCAAATTTTGATGGTTCACATGAACCTAGTGTTTACCTAGAATGGGAGACCGCCATGGACCAATACTTTGAATGGTACCCCATGTCCGACCAAAGGAGAGTTAGATTGGCTAAGATGCATCTCACTAAGTTGGCCAAAACTTATTGGCTAAACCAAGAGGGTCTAAGACGGGTTAGGCGGGAAGAGCCTATTGACACTTGGGCGGATATGAAAAACCAACTTAGGAACAAATACGTCCCCCGAACTTACCACCAAATGCTCCTAGATGAATGGCAAAGCCTCACCCAAGAAGGGAAGACCGTGGTAGAGTACATTAAAAAATTTGACTCCTATCTTTTAAAGTGTGGAGTCCATGAGGATCCGGACGTCACCTTATCCCGCTTTAGGAATGGGCTTCAAAGCCACATCAAGAGGGAACTATTCATGAGAGACGTTGACAACCTTGAGCTAGCTTACCAAGTAGCTAGAGATGTGGAAAGGTTTTCTAGGAGTTCCCAATTTATCACTCCCCGACCAACCGATCCCAAAAACTTGGGACCACGTCCCATTCCACCCACTCCCATGAGAGCTCCTAGCCCAAGTGGGAATGCCCCTTTAAGGTCCTACAATCCTCCCCCACCCATCACTCCAAACAAGCCCGCTCCTAGTCATCCTCTCCAACGGAAGGATGACAACCCCAAAGGACCAAGTGTAGGAGCCACCCCGGGAAGAGGGCACCAACAATGCTATAGGTGTTAAGGGTTTGGTCATTTTGTGGGACAATGTCCATCTAAGGGGTTATCTAGTTTGCTTATTGAGGAAGAAGTTCAACCCCAAAAGGAACAAGAAAATGATGTTGAGGAACATGAAGCCTCACAAGATTGGGAAGAGGAGTATGAAGCCCAATATCTAGAGTCGGGTCTAGATCACTCCACTCCTTCAAACAACTCCCATCTAGGAGTCATTAGGTGCATCCTCACCCAACCTCAAGAAGAGGATTGGCGTCGGACCTCAATCTTTCACACATTTATCAAGATAGGGAACCATGTGAGGAAAGTGATCTTGGATAGTGGTAGTTGTGTTAATGCCGTGTCACCCGACACCGTCAAGCTCCTTGGGCTTACTCTCACTCCCCACCCAAGTCCATACCGGGTCTCATAGATCAACAACAACTCCATCCCAGTCAACACCCAATGCCTAGTGCCTCTCACTTTCTCTTCCTACCATGGCCAAATATGGTGTGACGTCATACCCATGGAAGTGGGTAGCATCCTTTTAGGAAGACCTTGGCTCTATGATGTGGATGCCACCATTTTAGGGAGAAGCAACATATGCACCTTTGAGCATGAGGGTAAGACTATCCGTCTTAACCCCTCCCCACCTCGACCCATGCCCAAGAAGGGCCCTCTCCCTCAAGGATCACACCCCACCACTCCACAAGTCTCGGGGAACTCCACCCCTCCAACCCAAGCCCTTATCCAAACCCCAAAATAAAGTAGAACCACGGGGTTGACCAAAGGCCTTCATCTCATCACTAGGAAAGAGCTTGAAGAGGAAATTGCTCAAGGGGTGCCATTGTGTGCGGTAGTCATATGCTTAGGGGAACCTACCCCTTCTAACCCCCATCCCATAGAAATCCAATAACTTTTGGAAGAATTCCGTGATGTGTTCCCGGAAGAGCTCCCGGACCAACTCCCTCCCATGCGTGATGTGCAACACGCAATCGATCTAGTACTGGGAGCCACCCTTCCAAACCTTCCTCATTATCGCCTCAATCCCACGGAACATGCCGAACTTAGGAGGCAAATAGAGGAACTCATTAGGAAGGGCTTCATCCGCATTAGTAAGAGTCCATGTGCCGTCCCGGCCCTCCTTACCCCCAAGAAAGATGGATCATGGCGGATGTGTGTGGATAGCCGGGCCATTAACAAGATTACCGTCAAGTATAGGTTCCCCATCCCTAGGCTTGATGACATGTTGGATATGCTAGCCGGAGCCACCATCTTCTCTAAGATAGATCTCAAGAGTGGCTACCACCAAGTTAGGGTAAGGCCCGAGGATGAGTGGAAAACGGCCTTCAAGACCAAGGATGGTCTCTTTGAGTGGTTAGTCATGCCATTTGGGCTTTCTAATGCCCCAAGTACTTTCATGCGTCTTATGACGGAGGTACTTAGGCCTTTCATTGGGAATTTTCTAATGGTATACTTTGATGATATTCTCATCTATAGCCAAACCCATGAGGCCCACCTTGACCACCTTAGGAAAGTTTGCACCGTCCTCCGGCAAGAAAGCCTATTTGCCAACCTAGGAAAGTGTCATTTCATGACCACTTCCATCACCTTCCTAGGATTTGTGGTGTCAACCAAAGGAGTCTCCATGGACCCCGACAAGGTCCAAGCTATTCTTGATTGGCCGGAGCCCTACACCCTTCATGAGGTTAAGAGTTTCCATGGGTTGGCCACATTCTATAGGAGATTCATTCGAGGGTTTAGCACTATCACCGGCCCAATAACTGATTATCTCAAGAAGGGAACCTTTGTTTGGACCAAAGCCGCCTCTAAAGCCTTCCTTGAGCTTAAGGAAAAGTTGACCCAAGCCCCGGTCCTATGCCTTCCCGATTTCTCCAAAGTTTTTGAGGTCACTTGTGATGCATCCGGGATAGGGATAGGAGGGATTCTTAGTCAAGAGGGACACCCGGTCGCCTACTTTAGTGAGAAGATATGTGATGCTAGGACTAGATACTCCACCTATGACAAGGAGTTCTATGCCGTGGTCCAATCCCTCCGACACTGGAGACATTACTTGCTTCCCAAAGAGTTTGTCATCTTTTCTGACCATGAGGCCCTCAAATACCTCAATTCCCAATAAAAGTTGAATGCCCGACATGCCCGATGGGTTGAGTTCATCCAATCCTACACCTTTGTCATCAAACACAAGGCCGGGAGTGAGAATAAGGCCGCGGATGCCCTTAGTAGGAAGATGTCCTTGTTATCCACTATCCAAGTGGAAGTGATTGGTTTTGATAAGGTCAAGGATGAGTACCCTGGTTGCCCCGACTTTGGGCAAATCTATGCCAACTTGACCACTCATTCTAGCAAGGAGCATGAGGGATTTATTTTAGAGGATGGGTTCCTCTTCAAGGGGCCAAGGCTTTGCATTCCCCGGACCTCTCTTCGAGATTTCTTGGTTTGGGAATTACATGCCGGAGGGTTAACCGGTCATTTTGGGGTCCACAAAACCATTGCCTTAGTTGAGGGTCAATTTTATTGGCCGAGCCTCAAGAGAGATGTAGGCAAAATAGTGGGTCAATGTCGCACGTGTGCTTCGGCCAAGCAGGTGAAGCAAAACACCGGCCTATACACCCCACTTCCCATTCCCGACCGACCATGGCAAGATTTGAGCATGGACTTTGTGCTAGGCTTACCCAAGACCTCTAAGAAGCATGACTCCATCTATGTGGTGGTTGATAGATTTTCCAAAATGGCCCACTTCATCCCATGCTCCAAAACATCCGATGCCTCCCATGTAGCTCGATTATTCTTTGATGAGGTAGTCCGCCTCCATGGGCTGTCCAAGACCATAGTCTCCGATAGGGATGTCAAATTCACTAGCTATTTTTGGAAGACTCTTTGGCACATGATGGGTACCCTCCTCAAATTCTCCACTGCCTACCACCCCCAAACGGATGGCCAAACTGAAGTGGTCAACCGGAGTCTAGGGAACCTCCTTAGGAGTCTTGTTGAGGATCGGCCAGGAAATTAGGATCTCATCTTACCACAGGCTGAGTTTGCATACAACTATTCCATCAATAAGTCAATAGGGATGAGTCCATTTGAAGCCGTGCATGGGTACAAACCAAGAAAGCCATCCGACCTCATTCCCCTTCCCCAGCATGCTAGAGTGTCCATTTCTGCCGAGTCTTTTGCACAACATATTAGGGAATTGCATGAGGAAATTCGCAAGCACATTAGCATGAAAAATGAGGCTTATAAAAAGTTGGCCGACTCTCACCGGCGTCACTTAGAGTTCCAAGTGGGTGACTTTGTGATGGTAAGGACGGAGAGGCTCTCCCCAGGAGCCAACTCCAAGTTGAGGCCACGTGGGACTGGGCCCTTCCAGGTCTTGAGGCGCATTGGTGTAAATGCTTATGAGTTAGATCTCCCTGAGGATTATGGGGTAAGTCCTACATTCAATGTCGCCGACTTAGTGCCATACAAGGGCCCCACGGTGGGACCTAGTGAGGAGATTGAGCCTACTTCTTCCTTTGAGAGAGTACCCACCCGTGAGGAGAGTCCACTAGCCAAGAGAGCTCAGCGCGATCGTATTGAACAAATATTGGATGAGCAGGTCACTACCACCCGGAGCAAGGTATATGAGCGCTATCTCGTCAGGTGGAAGGATCGGCCTCCGTCGGAAGACTCATGGGTGAGTCGGGAGGACCTCCAGCGATTGGATCCAGACCTCCTCGAGCGGTACCTAAGCCGGATGGATCCTTACTCGACGGAGTCGAGCTCTTCGCGGCCCAGGGGATTTGATGGAGGCATCACCCACGATTCCCTTTGGCTCGGGTCCACTTCTTCACATTCAGGAGCTGGTTGAGTTTGGGCCTCACTCTATTAAGGCCCCTTATTCATTTCGTAGCTTTCTTTTGTGTCATTTTGATGTATTTTCATTTTATTGGAGTCATTTCCCTAGGTCTAGCACTTATTTTCCTATGTTTTTGTATCATCATGCTGTCTAATGAGGCTATTGGGCCCAATTCGTTGGGCTAGGCTCATTGGCGCCCCCACCCCCCCTTGGTTATTTGTAGTTACTTATTTTGTCAGGGACTTATTGTAAAGAGTGGGTTGCCTATAAATAGGACCCCACTCCCCCTCATTTGAAGTTAATGAATGAATGAATCCTTTTGAGTTAAGCCTACAATTTTGTTCAATTTGGAGAGATTCCACTAAGTTAGGGTGAGATACCCTAGGGAGTGATTCCCACACCCCCCCTCCACTCTCTCTTCTCTCTCCTCCCACTAAGGGGTTCGCCCCCTTCTCTCTCTCCTCCCTCCCTCCTTCAACTCCCAACCACCACCCACCTCATTCATTGCCCCACCACTTCCCCAAGCCACCATTACTCTACCCCATATTCCAAGAGGGAATCTCCCCCACTCCCAACACAATCTCCTCCCTTCCAAGGCAATCCCCCTAGTTCCCATACAACCCTACACATTCCAAGACCATTTCAAAATTTGAAACCCATTCCCTCCACTTGTTTTGGCCGCCCCCATCCATTACCCTCCCCCTTGCCAAGTTCGCCCCCTTCACTCCCCATTTCCCTCTCTCACACCCTCATCTTCCTCCTCCACCTGCTAGCCCTTGCTTCCAATCTTTCTCCCCCTCATTCCCCATCAACATTAGCTCTTTTCTCCACCCCACTAGAGCCCCCACTCACCCTTAGGTCGCCCCTACCACTTCCCTCCACCAAAGAAGCCACCTCTCCCTCTCATTTCATTTTCAGGTTGAAGCTGTGCAGACCAGCAGATCAGCCCTTAGTTGCAGCATCGACTACGGCTTCCTCCTGGGGTTCGTGAAGGCGTGGCCTACCTTTCTGGAAAGGCCTACCAGTCTACTTCGCAAGCAAGGTGGAAGAAACATGATCCGATGTCGGAGCTGCCAGATAGAGCCAATCTCCCACCATCGCGCAAGAAGGCCTTCATCCAGAACCAGAACCTAGGAGACTGCCAACTCACGGTTTACTCAGGCTGAATCGGGCCCAAGTTCCTTCAACAAAGTTCTTCCCCGTCCAGTCCTCTTTCAAGATCAGGAAGCGGAGCTGCATTCGGCCACCGGGAGGTAGAGTTATCATTTTTTCTCTCCCCTTCTGTCCAGTCCTGCTTCGGCAGTCTGCTTCGACCAGTGAGTACTGGTCCGGGTGCTCCGCTTGCCATCGACATCGGAACGCTACCCCGTCACTTTTTTCTGAAAGATACTTTGACCACGAAGACGTCGCTGCTGGTTTCGTGCTGATCAGAGATCGGGAGAGCGCATAGTGACCTCTACAAGTTGTTGTTCCAGTCCAGATCAGCCTGCGGCCAGACAGAGCGATCTCCTTCCTGCTGCTGGAACTGTCACCACCGACCAACAGAGTGTCCCTAAAAATTCTACAGTCATCCCCTTCAAGTCAGGAAGCTGTAGGAGGTGGTTTCACTCAATTCGGAGTCCGGACGAGTCCGTGGCAACCTCAACCTCATCACCCTGTCCTACAGGCCAGAACAAGGCTGATATCGCACCGGACGCCACTTAGTAATCGAGAGCTTTTCTCCCCTCCCCGCTTGGCCGGCTGAAGGCCCCACCCTGCGTGGTGGTAGTTTTGGTTGTAACACTTTAACCCCCACCCCAAGATCCCCCTCCTGCGTGAGGTGTAGTTTTGTACTTCTTTGGGCAGGTCAAGCGACACCGCCGCGGCGTGTGGGGACCACCGCCTCCCCACTCGCCCTCGTCTCCGACCGGGACCGGTTTCTTCAAACCGGTCGAGTAAGTGTCTCATCCTTGCTCAATAGTGTTGCTCTTTCAATATTTGCTTCATGCGCCACTGAATTTGTGAGGGAGCGCCCGGTCCTCAAGTCCATGACTTAGAGTGACCGCCGTGGGTAGTGTGAAACCGGTGCCTTTACGCACTTTGTCGGCCCCAATTGAATTGGGCATCCAACCTTTGGGAGTCAAACCTTGGCCTTGCTGGCCCTCTACCAGTAAGGGCCCATTCCCATACTTCACACTTGGCATCACCAAGTCACTCCGGGTATAGAGTGCGACGGGAGAGCGGTGGCCCATTAAGGCCCATTTGAATGCTATTTATGAATGCTTACTTAAGTCCGAGGTTGTGTCACATCATTCTCTCCCTTTGCCAACAACAAAAAGGAGTGATAAAGTAAAATGGCCATGAGACCAGAGCTGAAAGGAGTGGAGAGCAAGCCATTATATGCAAACCTGAAACAGACCGTGAGCAACATATATGGTTCAAATCTAATGAAATCCGAATTCATCAACAGAGTTCGAAAAGCAGCTACATCCAAGATTTAATGGAAATGAACCAAAGGTGCAAATCATGGCAGTGTTTAACCTTCCCTTGTCTTATATATCCATATTCAATAACAACAAAGGCAATAACACAAAAGCATGTATTGAGGCTAAACAATCATGATTGAAGCATGGAATTGAATGATTGTAGCATATGTTGATTTTCAATATCTTTTGTATTTGAAGGCACATGACTCACTTTATACGAGCAATCAAGTCTAGTTCATGCCTCCTAGCCGTAAGAATACACCTTGTTTAGACGCCAGTATCCCTAGGTATTTGGCAAGACTGACGGTTATGCTTCAGAATGAACAGAGATAGCAAAGTCACGTCATGACATATCCAATCTCATTTCTTTGATGAGAGGATATATTTCTCAGCAATTATGCCAGTGCTCTGCCTAGAGTCCAAATAGAATGACGACAGAGATAACAGAGGCACATCATGACATATCATTTGCCACTTGATTTTGATGACATGACATGTTTCTCCGTGCAACAATATCATTGCTCTGTCAAAATGATTTTCAGGAATTCCAGCTCATCAATATGTTTAGAAGCAATACTAAGCCTGAGTGTATCACCAAAGTTGTCAAGACGTTTGGATTTTCAGATTTCAGGATAGTCATGCAAAACACAATATGCAGTCTCTAGTTAAGGTCTATTAAAGCTTCAGAACATAGATGATTTCAAAACAGATATTTCAGAACGTCACGGAAATCATTAAATCTGAACCATTTTCATTGGATGGACAATCATTAGGGCATATAATAGAAAGCTCTTACACCTGTATGTCCATCTGTCTCATGAACTCAAACCACACTGTAAGCCACTGAAGTGCAGTTTGCAAGAGGTTAAGAGAATCAACAAAACTCCCCCTAAGGATATGCAATGGATACGCGAAGGGGTTATGTTTGTAATCAAGTGGAATGGCAAAGGAGGTTCACCTAGTCACTCATGAAGATAGCAGAAATGAATTGTATGACCCAACGTATGGTTGTACACTTATTAAATGCCACAGAATGAATATGCATGAATGTTTCACAAGGACAACTCCCCCTTACTATATGGCCTATATGCAACATTGACACATGGTACTTGGCGGAGGTGAAACCTCACGCATATTGAGTGCTTCGAGACAAGCATAACCTGCCCTTCCATACATCAACATTTGATATACCATGGCCATGCAAGAATGATGCGACACCAACCATACAATGCATTATGAACATGAACTCAATTCATTATTATGCATCTACATGCAATGCAAAATGACATATTGACATATCAACAATGCATGAAACACCAATCTGCAAAAACACACACTAAATTGAACATGATCATCATTTCAAATTCTTATTGGCCTGAGGTCGGCAAAGACTAAGCTCCCTTCTTAGTGTTGAAAACTTGTCATTACACAAGGGCTTGGTGAAAATTTCAGCAAATTGATTTTGAGTATCAACAAAATGCAGTTCCAAATTTTTCTTACCGACCTCATTTCTAATGAAGTGATGCCTAATCTCAATATGCTTAGTTCTAGAGTGCTGGACTGGATTTTTTGCAAGGTTGATAGCGCTAGTGTTATCACACAGAATCGGGACACAACCAAAATCCACCAAGTAGTCTTGGAGTTGGTGTTTAATCCATAACACTTGGGTGCCACAGCTCCCCGCAGCAACATATTCTGCCTCCGCGGTTGAGAGGGCAACCGAGTATTGTTTCTTGGAGGCCCAATAAACTAAACACCCGCCTAGAAATTGGCAGTAGCCACTAGTACTCTTGCGATCCAGCTTACATCCAGCGTAATCCGCATCAGAATAAGATATAAGAGATAAATCACATGACGACGGATACCACAATCCCAAATCTTGAGTACCGGCAAGATATCGAATGATACGTTTGACGGCAGTCAAATGGGATTCTCTAGGACTAGCTTGAAATCTAGCACAAAGACATACACTAAACTGGATATCTGGTCGGGATGCAGTCAAATAACGTAAATAGCCAATCATACCTCTATAGATCGTTGCATCCACTAATTTACCATTTTCATCCGAATCCAGTGATGTTGTGGTGCTCATAGGAGTTGCAATTATTTTGTTGTTTGCCATGTCGAATCTTTTCAGCAGCTCCTTGATGTATTTGGATTGATTTATGAAGCACCCATCTTCTCCTTGGTTGACCTGCAAACCGAGAAAGAATTGAAGTTCTTCCATTAGGCTCATCTCAAATTCGCTAGTCATGAGGTTAGCAAATTCCTCACACATTTCAGATTTTGTAGAACCAAACACAATGTCATCAACATAAATTTGAACAATCAAGATGTTCTTACCTTACTTCTTGGTGAAAAGTGTTTGATCTACTTTACCTCGTGTGTACCCTTTTTCAATGAGGAACGAGCTTAGTCTCTCATACCAAGCTCTTGGTACTTGCTTAAGTCCATAAAGTGCCCTGTCTAGCTTGTATACAAAATCTGCATTGTTAGAATTCTCAAAGCCAGGGGGCTGCTCAACATAGACTTCTTCTTTGATCAAGCCATTCAAGAAAGCACTTTTGACATCCATTTGATAAAGCTTTATTCTAAGGGAGCATGCAAAGGTAAGTAAAATCCTGATGGCTTCGAGTCTAGCAACTGGGGCATAAGATTCATCAAAGTCTACCCCAAACTCTTGATTATACCCTTGAGCCACCAATCTAGCCTTATTTCTTATTATCTTGCCATCCTCACTTAGTTTGTTCCTAAAGACCCATGTAGTGCCTATGACAGATTGTGACGAAGGTCTAGGAACAAGATGCCAAACTTTGTTTCTCTAAAACTGGTTTAGCTCTTCTTGCATGGAATTTATCCAGTTTTCATCTTTTAAAGCATCATCAATATTTTTGGGTTCATGCTGCGAGACAAGAGCAAGTTGATGTAATTCTTCCACAATCTTAAAATGTGACCTTGTTCTGGGTGGGTCATTCAAGCTACCAATGACATTTTCTAAAGGATGATCCTTAAGAATTCTAATGTTTGTAGCATCATTACCTTCTATTGGAGCTTGATTCCTTGCATTGCTTGATTCAGCTCGGTCAACATCTTCATTTATATCTTCTTGTGGAGGATCACTCTTGTCCTTCATGCTTAGGAATTCCCCATCTTCATCATTTTTCCTGCAAGAGTTATCATTGTTAGAATCATGATATTCATCAAAGGAAACATGGGGTGATTCTTCCACAGTTTGACTTTTAATGTTATAAATTCTATAAGCCCTAGATATATCAGAATATCCAAGGAATATACCTTCATCGCTCTTGGGCTCGAATTTATCTAAGTCTCTTTTTTCATTGTTGTGGATGAAGCATTTTGACCCAAACACTTTCATATGTGAGAGAGAAGGCTTTTTACCTTTCAGCAACTCATAAGGAGTCTTTTTGGTGTGTGGCCTTACCATAGAGCGGTTGATAATGTAACATGCCGAGTTTACCGCTTCAGCCCAAAATCTCCTTGGAAGTTGCCGTTCAGCAAGCATGGTTCTTGCCATCTCTACAAATGTTCAGTTTCTTCTTTCAACTACACCATTTTGCTCCGGCGTTCTTGGTGAAGAAAATCGGTGTGAAATCCCTTCGGCCCTGCAAAGGTTATAGAAGTTAGCATTTTCAAATTCACCACCGTGATCAGATTGAATCTTGGAAATTTTAAACTCATCGTCCTGCTTTATCTTCATGTAGAGTGCCTGAAACTCATCAAAAGTATCATTTTTATGTGTGAGATAGAAAACCCATGTGAACCTAGAAAAGTCATCCACCAAGACATATCCATATTTTCTACCACTTAAGCTAGCAGTTCTGGTTGGGCCAAATAGGTCCATATGAATTAGCTCGAGTGATTTGGATGATGTATTTTCAGATCTTCCCATGAATGATTTTCTAGTTTGTTTACCTAGGGCACATGCATCACACAATTTATTTTCTTGTTTGAAGGATAGTTCAGGCAAACCTTTCACCATTGAATGCTTCAAGAGTTTATGCAAGACATTGTAGCTAGCATGTCCTAGTCTACGATGCCATAACCATGCAATTTCAGATTTTGGTGCAGCAAGACAAAGGTTTGAATAAGCAGGATCATCTAAGTCAATCATGTAAACATTGTTGACTCTCTTACCAGAAAATTTTACCTTGTCAGATTTTGGTTTAAAGATTTTACATTCATGAGAATCAAACAACACTTTGTGACCTTTATCATACAATTGACTTATGCTTAGTATGTTATATTTCAAACCTTCAACTAGCAACACATTTCCAATGGAGTTGGAGAGGTTCTTACCTACATTACATGTTCCAATGATTTTTCCTTTGTTGTTCCCTCCAAATGTGACATGTCCTCCTTCCTTTTCCTCCAAGAGATAAAATTTTGATTTGTCTCCGGTCATGTGTCTTGAACAGCCGCTATCAAGGTACCACCTGTTATGTATGGCTGCAAGACACTCCTGCACAAGCAATTAAGCAAATGTGTTTGGAACCCAACCAAATTTGGGTCCCATCATACTCTTCAAATTTTCAAAGTATGAAACCATTTCTTTTGGAATCCAAACCTTCTTAGCATTCATGCTTTGTTTGCTTAGAGCAGGGATTTGGTTTTTCTTTTCAACTTTGACATTCATTTTCTGTTTGGAGGTTCTTGGTTGGAATTTATAAAAGTTTGATGAAGTTGGCTTCTTAACACATTGTGGCCATTGGTTATTTTTGGGTTGAGAGTGATTGTTCTGCCACCTAGGAGATTGAAAGTTATTAGATTGATGAACACATGAATCATAATTTCTCCAAAAGTATGGTGGTGTCGGCCTATATGAATGTGCAATCCAGTTTTGGTGATATCTGGAAGATTGAGTATGCAATGGCCAAGAATGTGTTGACCTATGCTGCGGGGAAGGCCGACCTTTCTTAGGTCTTTGGACAGGCTTTTTGGGAATGTTGGTGACTCCCCCTTCAATCTTTTATTTTCCTTTCTCCTTTTGTTTTTGCTGGTTTTGTGTGGGAGTTATATTTGAGGTGGAGGCTTCGGAAGATGAGACAAATGTGACAGTTTTTATCCCAATTGGCCTTTTGTTTGTTGGTTCAAAACCCAACCCTTCTTTGTTCAAGTTCATTCTAGTACCTAGCAAAGCATCTAGGTTTTCTCTTCCATCCACGAAATTTTCCAAGGATTGTTGTTTATCCTTCAATTCTTTTTGTAAGTTTTCAATGTTTTGCAAGAGTTGAGTGTTGACGGCTTCATATTTTTCACTACTCAATTTGCTGTTCTTTTCATAGGTTTGCATTTTGAGTTTCATGCTGTGAATCTCATTTCTCAAATTTTCATTTTCAGTTTCCAAGTCAGCCATTTCTTTTTTTCCTTCTTCCAAATCCTCAATCATTTTCTTATGATCTTCAATTTCAGTTTCAAGTAGAGCATTCTTATCATCCTTGTCATGATCATGCACAAAAGAATTGATTTTCTTTTTCAATGATTTATTTTCCTTTTTGTACATTTCATATTTTTCCATGTGTTGTATATATGCATCCTCTCAATCATCAATTGTATAATCTTCAAATGGAGAATTTACCTCAGTTTCTTCGTCACCTTTGGCCATGAGGCAGGAATCTTCTTTTTCTTTGTCCGAGGAGCTAGTTCCATCATTACTTTCCTCTTCATCGCTCCATGTGGACACCATGGCCTTGTTATTCTTCTTGCCATTCCATTTGTCAGCTTTTCTGAATCTGTCGGGACAGTCATTCTTGAAATGCCCTGGTTTGTTGCAAGAATAACAAATGATTTTGTCAGATTTCTTAGAGTTTTCAAAATTAGATTTGAAACCATTTCTTACCCTTGACCTTCCTCTCATGAAGCTCTTACCTTCCTTTCTCAGGAATTTCTTGAACTTACGTGTGAGCATGGCTACGTCATCCTCATCTCGCTCACTTCTCGAATCCTCACCTTCATCAGAAGTATCTTGACGGCTGGGTCCAGCTTTAAGAGCTAGGGACTTCTTCTTAGGTGCCTCAGCCTCTTTGTTCTTGAGGTTGATCTCATAGGTCATTAATGACCCAATGAGTTCATCTACCTTTGTGGTTGCGAGATCTCTCGATTCTTCAATAACAGTTGTGATGGGGATATCACCTCCCATGCCCACGTTCACAGCTCGTCTCCTCGCCCCGGTTGCATCCGGCATGGTTTAGTCATTTAATTTTAAGTCCTATGTAATTTTATTTGAGTCATTTGATGTATTTTCCCTTTTATTTGAGTCATGTTCCTAGGTCTTGCATTTATTTTCCTAAGTTTGAGTGTCATTAGATTGTGTAATGTGCTATTGGGCCCAATTCTTCGGGCTTGGCCCATGAGCCCCCCCTACCCCTTCGGTTATTTGTTATTGAGTCTTTTGTAAGGGACTTATTGTAAAATGTGGGTTTCCTATATATAGGGCCCCATTTCCTTCATTTGGAGGTAATGAATCAATGAATGAAAAAACTTGCCATTTTGAGAGTTTACACTCCTTATCTAGTGGAGAGATTCCATTTTTTAGGTGAGAAACCCTAGGGGAGAGATTCCCCACCCTTCCCTCTCTTAATCTCTCTTTTTCACTCCACTTTCTCTCTCCTCAACACCCAAATTCGAATTTTCTTCTCTCTCCTCCCCCTCTCAACCACTTCCAACCCCCACCTACCTCCATTAACTCCCCACAACTTCCCACAACCCCTCTTTAATCCTCACCTAGTCCCAAGGAAGTTCCACCACTCAAAACCCCACCCTCCAACCACCACCTACCCCTTTCACTTCCCTAAGCATATCTCCACCTTCCCAAGGCTGAATTAACTCATTCCAAAGCCCAAATTCGAATCTCCCCATCCCTCCTTGCTCCCTAGGTCGCACCCCTCCTCTCCCCTCAAGCCAAGTTCACCCCCCTCCTCTCTTCTCCACTCCAGCTTTGTGTGCAGGCCGACCTGCAGATTAGCACTCTGTTGCAGTGACATCCACGACTGCATCCTGGTTCTGCTGGTGGCGTGGCCTAACTTTCTGGAAAGGCCTCCCTGTGCTCTTCGCAGGCGAGGTGGAATCACTCCATTCTGAGTTCGTGGCCGTCCGTGAAGGCTGTTCTTCCCCGACTGCGTAGAACCTCTCAGACCAAAAGCCAGAGCGGCAGAGAAGACTCTCCCACGACGAACCTTGAAGGAATCAGCCTTCAGGGTCTTCTAAAAAGATCTTTCTCCCCCTGTCAGCGTCTAGGAACAGAAGGCAGAGCTCCGTTCGGCATCCGACAATCAGAGATATTAATTTTCTACCACAACCACGCCAGTCTGCCTCCTCACAGTCTGCCCCGACCACCGTCCACTTCTCTGGACACCCAGCTCATCTCCGACATCAGAAGACTTTCCCGTTTCTTTTGCTGCAAAGTAGACTCGTCAACGATTCCAACGAGTCCACCGGTGCCAGATTTGGAGCTCAGGAGCAACCGTGACCGCTTCTGCAACTTGCTGTTTCAGACTGAGCTCGGCCAGAGACCAGAGCTGCATCCATCTTCCAGTCACCGGAGCAGTCAGCCCCCAGATCAGAACGTCGTCCAAAAATTCAGGCTGCACCCCTCTCCGGTTAGCAATCTTTTGGCGCAAGTCTCATCAGATTCTGAGCTCGGTGGATTTATTGGCTGCATCAACATCGACTCCCTATCCAGAATTACAGAAGCTAGATAGAATCGGCGAAGCTCGGAAACTCGGTTTCCTTTGCATCTCTCCCCACCCCGCTTGGCCGGCTGAAGGCCCCTCCCTGTGTGGAGGTAGTTTTGAATGTATTAAGCATAACCCCCACCCCAAGATCACCCGTCCTACGTGAGGAGTAGTGCTGTACCGTTTGTAATTTCAGGTCAAGCTACACCGCCGCGGCGTGTGGGGATCCACCGCCTCCCCGCTCGCCCTCGTCTCCGAGCGGGACCGGTTTCTTCAAACCGGTCGAGTAAGTGCTCTAAACCCTTGCTCATTGTGCTTGTCTTTCAATGTTTGTTTCTTAGCTCCGCTGGTTGTGCGAGAGAGAGCCCGATCCTCAAGCCCCGTTGCCTTGAGTGATCACCGTGGGAAGAGTGAAACCGGTGCCCTTGTCACTTTGTCGGCCCCATTGAATTGGGTTCCACATCCTTTTGGGAATCAAGCCTTGGCCTTGCTGGCCCTCTACCAGCAAGGGCCCAACCCCACATCTTCACCTTGGCATTGCCAAGTTACCCCGGGCTTGGGTGAGCGACGAGAGAGCGGCGGCCCAAATTGGCCCATTTAGAATGCGAATGTGCTTGCTTGCTTAAGTCCAAGATTGTGTCACATCAAGTGGTATCAGAGCAAGTTCACAACTTGTCTCTCCACAAGTTGGTCCTAGGGCATGTTTATGCATTTAGAGTCCTCGGTTGCATCTCCCATGTCCACTAGAATGGCCACTTCATACCCGTCATATTCATCCCCATCAACTTTCCCAAGAAGCCCAAATCCTCATGGAAGCTCCATTGCCAACAAAGTGGGTAGCAACACCTCTATCATAGAAGCCCTACCTAATGTCCTTAATCGGCTTGAAGATATCATGTCTCGACTCGACCGACTTGAAGGAAATAGCCGTGCACCAAGAGTGAATGAGAGTGACCTTTGGGGAAATCTAGAAACCATATTTTTAGAACACTTGAAAATCAAAACCCCCGCCTTTGATGGATCCAACAGCCCAAGCCTTTACATAGATTGGGAGATTTCCCTAGACCAATTCTTTAAAAGTTGCCCCTTGAACGATGAAAGGAGAATGAGGCTAGCCAAGGCACACCTCTCCAAACAAGCTAAAACTCATTGGTTAGTTGTGGAAGGTTTAAGAAGGATCCGCAGGGAGGCCCCCATTAGCACTTGGGATGAGATGAAGGTCGAGCTTAGGAAAACCTACACTCTCCAACCCTCTCCCTCCTACTCAAATCACAAAAGCCCAAGGAGTACTTCAACTCCTTCATCCCCACCCGATCAATCCAAGACCCCAATCACCCATTCCCTACCACTTCCCATCTCTCCCACCCCAACCACTATATTTACACCCCACCTCCAAGTCCACACCACAACCATAGGCCCCCATACCCAATTGGGCCCCATGGCCAACTCTCCACCTAGGCCCATGGTAACCCCCACCACTACCTCTCCATCACCCCCAAAAAGAGACACTCCTCCCAAAACAAATCAACCCAAACCCCTTCAACCCACCCATCTTCCTCTCCCTACCCCAATCCAACTCCCACCAAAGCCTCCACTACTACCCTCACCTATCCTAACCCAAGTTTCCCACTACCTACCACCCCGGATACACCATGCCCCAATCATCACCACACCCTCAAAAGCCCCTCTCACCTCCTTGGAAGAAGAACCCATACCCCACCCCATAGTGGTGAACACTCCAAACCCACTCTCCACCTTGGAGGAAACCCAAGCCCAAATTGAAGAAGAAACAACACATGAGGGTCTTCACCTTACATCACCCTCTCTAGTTGGGACCAAGCTCATCTTAGGAGAACCCATTGTTAGTTGGCTAAAGGAGAGCCCAATTGGAGAGACCCGGGCCCATATTTTCCCTCCCATAGAACAAGACCTTCCCTTAGTGCCCTTCTTCTCCTATCACACCACAATCCAAGCATCCTATCAAGTGGAGACCTTAGAAGACATTCTCAAGGGCATAGCATGGCAATTAGAGATGACTAGCATGTTGACCCCTATGGTAGAACAACCTAGGAGCCTTAGCCTCCTACACCTATGCATAGGGTCTATCACCTCAGTTTGCACCATTGGTTGCTACACTAGCGACCTCCTTCTATTCCTCCCTACACCCGATGAGCCCAACCTTCTCCTCGATTTAGAGCTTCTTATCTCGGGTAGAAAGCCAAGCCCTCCACTCATGGCCGACCCACTTGTCAAGAACATTGGCCCAACTATCATGGAGAAGGATGACTTAGCACCTTTTAAGGATCTTGAGGACATGGAGTTCCTCCCCCTAGATGACCCATTTTATGATCCATATGATCCATTCCAATGGGAGTCAAGGGACTCATATGACCCAACCATCTTACCAACCACCCACCCTTTCCTACCCTCACCCACCATATTGGGCCAAACCCACCTCATCCATGACTTGGGTTATACCTTGGGAGCCATGACCTTGGGCCATATATCCCTAGGTAATCAGGTTGTACCCCACCCCATGATGACTACCTTCTTAGATCCATTCGATCCTTTCCAATGGGAGTTCAAAGGTTGTCCCACACCTATACACATGGAAGTCACCTTTGGGAAAAGCATGCATGTGTCTAGGCTTACCATACCCCTTGGCATGAACACTATGTTGGGTCCATTCATTCATATCACCCACATGTCAAGTAGAAAGTATGAGTGGTCCACATTCGGATGTCATGGTCCTCCTTCATTCATCATGGATCTTAAGCATGTCAAAAGTATCTACGGATGTCCGGGTCCCCCCACATTCATCACCACTTTGCATGATAGGTTCACCTACGAGTGCCCCGGCCCACCTAGGCCCACCAAAGTCTACATGACAACATTGCATGATAAGTCCACATATGGTTGTCCCGGCCCTCCAAAATCCATCAAAGGCTTCTTGGCATCAAAGCATGATCGGTCTACTTTCGGTTGCCCAGGTCCACCCATCACCCCTAGAATGTCAACATTCACGAAATTGCATGAAAGCCTTTGCAAGCACATAAGCAAAAAGAATGAGGCTTATAAGAGGCGGGCCGACTCTCATCGGCGTCACCGAGACTTCCATGAGGGTGACTTTGTGATGGTAAGGACGGAGAGGCTCTCCCCGGGAGCCAACTCTAAACTGAGGCCACGTGGGGCTGGTCCATTCCAGGTCTTGAGGCGCATCGGTGCAAATGCCTACGAGTTAGATCTCCCTGAGGAGTATGCAATAAGTCCCACATTCAATGTGGCCGACCTAGTGTCATATAAGGGACCCACGGTGGTACCTAGTGAGGAGATTGAGCCCACTTCTTCCCTTGAGAGAGCACCCACCCATGAAGAGAGATCACCAGCCAAGAGAGCCCAGCGTGAACAAATTGAACAAATATTGGATGAACAAGTCACTACCACTCGGAGCAAGGTATACGAGCGCTATCTCGAAAGGTGGATGGATCGGACTCGTTCGGAAGACTTGAGGGCAGTACCACTTCTACACCCTCCAAGGAGGGAATGACACTTACTCGACGGAGTCGAGTTCTCCGCACCCCGGGAGTATGATGGGGATATCACCTCCCATGCCCACGTTCACAGCTCGTCTCCTCGCCCCGGTTGCATCCGGCATGGTTTAGTCATTTAATTTTAAGTCCTATGTAATTTTATTTGAGTCATTTGATGTATTTTCCCTTTTATTTGAGTCATGTTCCTAGGTCTTGCATTTATTTTCCTAAGTTTGAGTGTCATTAGATTGTGTAATGTGCTATTGGGCCCAATTCTTCGGGCTTGGCCCATGAGCCCCCCCTACCCCTTCGGTTATTTGTTATTGAGTCTTTTGTAAGGGACTTATTGTAAAATGTGGGTTTCCTATATATAGGGCCCCATTTCCTTCATTTGGAGGTAATGAATCAATGAATGAAAAAACTTGCCATTTTGAGAGTTTACACTCCTTATCTAGTGGAGAGATTCCATTTTTTAGGTGAGAAACCCTAGGGGAGAGATTCCCCACCCTTCCCTCTCTTAATCTCTCTTTTTCACTCCACTTTCTCTCTCCTCAACACCCAAATTCGAATTTTCTTCTCTCTCCTCCCCCTCTCAACCACTTCCAACCCCCACCTACCTCCATTAACTCCCCACAACTTCCCACAACCCCTCTTTAATCCTCACCTAGTCCCAAGGAAGTTCCACCACTCAAAACCCCACCCTCCAACCACCACCTACCCCTTTCACTTCCCTAAGCATATCTCCACCTTCCCAAGGCTGAATTAACTCATTCCAAAGCCCAAATTCGAATCTCCCCATCCCTCCTTGCTCCCTAGGTCGCACCTCTCCTCTCCCCTCAAGCCAAGTTCACCCCCCTCCTCTCTTCTCCACTCCAGCTTTGTGTGCAGGCCGACCTGCAGATTAGCACTCTGTTGCAGCGACGTCCACGACTGCATCCTGGTTCTGCTGGTGGCGTGGCCTAACTTTCTGGAAAGGTCTCCCTGTGCTCTTCGCAGGCGAGGTGGAATCACTCCATTCTGAGTTCGTGGCCGTCCGTGAAGGCTGTTCTTCCCCGACTGCGCAGAACCTCTCAGACCAAAAGCCAGAGCGGCAGAGAAGACTCTCCCACGACGAACCTTAAAGGAATCAGCCTTCAGGGTCTTCTACAAAGATCTTTCTCCCCCTGTCAGCGTCCAGGAACAGAAGGCAGAGCTCCGTTCGGCATCCGACAATCAGAGATATTAATTTTCTACCACAACCACGCCAGTCTGCCTCCTCACAGTCTGCCCCGACCACCGTCCACTTCTCTGGACACCCAGCTCATCTCCGACATCAGAAGACTTCCCCGTTTGCTTTGCTGCAAAGTAGACTCGTCAACGATTCCAACGAGTCCAGCGGTGCCAGATTTGGAGCTCAGGAGCAACCGTGACCGCTTCTGCAACCTGCTGTTTCAGACTGAGCTCGGCCAGAGACCAGAGCTGCATCCATCTTCCAGTCACCGGAGCAGTCAGCCCCCAGATCAGAACGTCGTCCAAAAATTCAGACTGCACCCCTCTCTGGTTAGCAATCTTTTGGCGCAAGTCTCATCAGATTCTGAGCTCGGTGGATTTATTGGCTGCATCAACATCGACTCCCTATCCAGAATTACAGAAGCTAGACAGAATCGGCGAAGCTCGGAAACTCGGTTTCCTTTGCATCTCTCCCCACCCCGCTTGGCCGGCTGAAGGCCCCTCCCTGTGTGGAGGTAGTTTTGAATGTATTAAGCATAACCCCCACCCCAAGATCACCCCTCCTGCGTGAGGAGTAGTGCTGTACCGTTTGTAATTTCAGGTCAAGCTACACCGCCGCGGCGTGTGGGGATCCACCGCCTCCCCGCTCGCCCTCGTCTCCGAGCGGGACCGGTTTCTTCAAACCGGTCGAGTAAGTGCTCTAAACCCTTGCTCATTGTGCTTGTCCTTCAATGTTTGTTTCTTAGCTCCGCTGGTTGTGCGAGAGAGAGCCCGATCCTCAAGCCCCGTTGCCTTGAGTGATCACCGTGGGAAGAGTGAAACCGGTGCCCTTGTCACTTTGTCGGCCCCATTGAATTGGGTTCCACATCCTTTTGGGAATCAAGCCTTGGCCTTGCTGGCCCTCTACCAGCAAGGGCCCAACCCCACATCTTCACCTTGGCATTGCCAAGTTACCCCGGGCTTGGGTGAGCGACGAGAGAGCGGCGGCCCAAATTGGCCCATTTAGAATGCGAATGTGCTTGCTTGCTTAAGTCCAAGATTGTGTCACATCAAGTTGCCTTCGTGTGCCATGCTGGAGTTAATGATCTGAGAATTTTTCTTACAAGTTCTTGCTCTGTATATTTCTTTCCCAAATCAGTTAAACTATTAGTAAGCACAGTTAAACGAGCATACATATCTTGAATTGATTCATCAGGCTTCATGCGGAACATTTCATATTCAGAAACTAAAATATTGGCTTTTGTTTCTCGTACCTGAGAGGTTCCTTCGTAGATTACCTCTAGCTTATCCCACATCAATTTCGCAGTTGCGCAGGTGGCTACTCTTGAGAATTCAACTGGATGGAGTGAGCATTGCATGATATATTTAGCACTCCAGTTGACGGTGGATTGCCGTATTTGTTCTTTGGTCCACAAGTCCTCATTATCCGTAAGCTCATACGGACCTTTGCTGATCACACGCCAAAGTTCGTAGTCTTGGGCGCGAATGAACACCTGCATGCGATGTTTCCAATAAGGATAGTTAGATCCAGTGAAATAAGGAGGTCTGTTCACAGAGTGTCCTTCAGGTAAATAACCCTTAGATGCTGATCCACCATTTCCCTCAAGGTCGTTGGACCCCATAATGAGAGATTAGGCTCTGATACCACTTGTTGTGTAGTGGACAGCGGATCTAGAGGGGAGGGGTGAATAGATCTGCCCCTCTTCTCGTAATGCAGCCCTCTATATAGCTAGATGGAACAAATTGTAGCGGAATATAACTAGCTAAACGAAGGACACGATGATTTGCTTAGCAAGATGATTACTAATATATCGATTCGAACCTAAGCATGCATCTATAACGAAACAAACACACAAACAAACCACAACACACGAGATTTTAAGGTGGTTCGGACTGAATCCCCAGTCCTACGTCCACCCCTCACCAAATCCGGTGAGGCTCCACTAGTGCCACGCAATGAACCGCAAATCGGAAAGACCACCGATTGCCTTCCTACTAACCACCTGGTAGGGACGTCAACAACGCAGATCGGACAACCTCCGATTGCCTTCCTACTAACCACCGGTAGGGACGATTCTCAGATTCAATTGTTTGTATGAAATGAAAAAGAGAACAAATATGAAATCACTCAAACAAGATATAGAGTATGCTCAAAGAAAAGAATCTTGTCTGAGTTGCAGAAGCTTGAATCGGATGCTTTGACGGTGTCTTATTTCTTGCGGGATGATTTTCCTTGAGCCTCTTCTAGTTGATGAAGAAGACGATGGATGTAGCTTCAATCTTCCTTTTAATCTTCTTGAGTCGATGAGGAGGATGTAGAAGATGTAGGATGCAGCTTAGATCACCTTTGAACCCCTTGATTCCTTCTTCTTCCTTGGAGGTTGAGATGGCTTCAGATCTGGACTTGAATGCCTTGGAATGGATGAAGAACTTCCTCCCGAAACACTGTTCACGGAGGTGCTACAGTACCTCGAAAGTGTGCTCCCTTGATCTCCTTTGAAGCCTTGAAGCATGAGGGTTTCCAATCCCTCAAGTGAGAGTTTTATAGACCTTGAATGGTCTATAGACATGCCTCAGACCAGATCCATAATTTGTGGGTGTTTAGGTGACTTTTGGATTAAACAAATCCATGTTGAATGGCCCTTTTCGAAGTTGGAAACAAAGTCAACATTGAAGGCTCGGGGCTGGCGGTCGACCTGCAGCTCCTGGCGGTCGACCGCTACTGTGAAATGCTATAGACGAATGGCCCATGGGATTTTCGGTCGACCGCCACTGGCTGGCGGTCGACCGCTACTAAAACTCGTGCAGGCTGGCAGCTGCTGGCTGGGGCGGTCGACCGCCCCTATGCTGGCGGTCGACCGCCAGCTGGGCAGAACCCGGCTTATCCCGGGTTGGTCCAATTTCCGTTCTAGCTCCGTCATTCAACTCCAGTAGCAGCCCGTGCATGTTTGTGGCATCGCCCTTGATAGTCTTGAAGATTTTATTATTGAGTCTTCAATGAAATTTTTGTTCCGGGGGCTCCGCCCCCGGAAACCCCCGCAAGGGGCGCTGCCCCATTGACCCCCGCGACCTGACCGGGCAGGTCGACCCCTGCGACCTGACCGGGCAGGTCGATCCCTGCGACCTGACCGCGTAGGTCGATCCGCGTGCGAGGGCGCAACTCTGAGCTTTCACTTGTCCATTCATTTGCATATCTGTCATGAACACAACAGCACATATGTCAGTCATATAAGAGTGAAAAACAACAATGACTAATAGTGTTTAGCCATTATCAAAACCAAGAATACCACAGAATGCATATGACCATAGAATGATGTCGAATGACCCAAGTGACCACAGAATGACTCAAATGACTTCAGGGACACAATACGAAGTACTCGGGGCACCGCCACAACCGGCTTCCACCTCCTCAGCGGAAGATGTAGGGCCAACCTGGAGGACCCTCTTGTGAGGTGCCATAACCCTAGAAGTTAGAAGAAGAGGGAAACCCTCACCAGGTTAGGAAAAGTCGCAGGGAGGGCAACTAGCACTCATGGCGGGCACCGGAGGAGCAGATAAGGTCCCCTAAGGGACCCTGCAGTGACTCTTATAGCTTCCAGAAGTGGGACGAACACTTCGAAATCACACGGAAGGGGAAAAGACATCTGTCACCATCAGTGTACGATCGCCGAACCCAGGCGATCGTTTGAGCCCGTGCTCCCAGACAAAAGTAGCTCGCGTCATGATTACAGTGACGCCACCTGCCACCACTAAGGGTGCCTTGTGTGCCAAGCCTATGGTCAGGCCCACTAATACGAGGAGACCATCCTTGAAACCATTCCTCGACCCACCCACTCGAACTCGACTCTCAGTTCCCGAAAAAGTGCTCGACATCTGAGAGTAGGGGGCCTTGTGAGGAGGGTAAAATTAACTCGGCCCATGTAAGGCCCATTTCCGCCAGGACCAATCAGGCCCACAATTTGCAATGCGCCCAAAGGGCCCCGTGATGAGGACATCGTGAGCTTCTCCATATTTTTTCGAGTTGTATCATGTAATTTTTACTTTATTTGAGTCATATCTATGTAATCTTTCTTTAGTTGAGTCAGTTAATTAGGTTAACGGGTCATGAAAGTAGCAATTGGTGTCTATTGGGCCCAATTAGCAGGCTAGGCCTAGGGGCGCCCTCTCCTGGACTAGGTTGGTCATTTGTTCAAATGTCAGCGGTAGTCTGGTCATGAGAACAAATGGGTGCCTATAAATAGGAGCCCACCCCCTCCATTGTAGAGCTAATGCTTGAGAAATTAAAGAAACCCTTTGAGTGGATTATTTTCCCCCTCTCTTCTAGCTCTCTCTCTCTCTCCCTCCCTCTCTCTCTCCAAGGGGTGCACCCCTTCTCTCTCTAGGTCACCCCCCTCTTCTCTCTCCTCCACTCCACCTCAGTCCATTCCCCTCTTGCCACATCACCCTTCACTTGCCACTTCACCATCCACCTCGCCTTGACCCCTCATATTCCCCACCACTCCATTACTCCCCCATTATCCCTCCCATAGCCCCAAGAGTCTCCCCCCTCTCCCAAGGAAGAATCCCTCTCCCCCATGCACCACTTCACTTCCCCACACACCCTTCCACATCCCCAAGACCTTCCATTGAATGCCCATTAGTGGGAAAAATTCAAACAAGCTCTCCCTCCCAAACCAACCTGCACCCTGCCCTCTCCCCCTCCCTCATTTCTGCACACCCCTCCTCCCCACCTCTGCAAGCTCCGACCCCAGCCCCCTCCTGATGCGGGACGAGATGCGACTCGATGCCAACTTGAAAGCGATCCTGAGACTCTAGGTAAACTCGTGACTCGTCCTAGCGAGGGAAGCGTGTGGATGTGCGCGGTTGAGAAACCGACAATGAGTCAGGGTGGTCAAGCTCTTTCGTGCCCGGATTGGGTCACGGGACGGGTCACACTCTCTTACTCGCAGCGGTGATTAAAATTTGGACGAGCTAGATCCTAACACTCTAGCAGTGGCATACGAATATATACGAGAAAAGTAAATGCCAAAGAGGGCAGCGGAAACGATACCTCCACGCTCCGGGCGTGGGAAAGATGACCCCGACCAAGACCCGTACTCCCGATACAGTAGAATTATCGAAAATTATAGAAATGCACTTTACTGCTCACTCCACACAGGGAGGTAAAGAGCTACACGTGGGACCCCGGGAGTATTAAACTCGGGTTGTCGAGCGGCGTTTTGAGGCAGCTTCGTCGATGCTGACGCACTGCTACTCTGCGCTGGCTGGACGGCGCGGACTGGCAATCTGGCTGATCACGCTCCGATCAGAGGCCCGATCTTGCTGGAAGTTGTACCGTTACGAAGAGGACTCCTGGAGGAACGATCCCTATGAAGTGATCATCCTGGATTGCCTTGTGGAAGGCGAGGCGGCCTAATTTGTGAGGCGTTGTAGTTTGCTGTCCCGAACCTACTCTATAGTTTTAGAGCCGCGCGACCCGACGAGAAAAATTGTTGCGGTCAGATCCGATGTCAGATCAACGCAAGATCAGTGCCGTTGCGAGGCTCTTTTGCAGATATAAGAGAACTTGATGTTACAGTAATTTTCCTGTCTCTGTATTTGCCGTGGTGGAATTTTGAATAGATAAACTCATTGACTCAGAAAAGATTGGGCAGACTGGGATTTGCCTGATAATGAGATTTGACCAAGGGGTAAATGGTGGATCTGGGACTTGAAAATTTTATGGATGAGAGAGGGGGACCTGAGAGTCACGAACAAATTGTTTGGTAATTTTTGCAGGTGGTTTGAAGGGTGGAAAGGATTTTATGGCAGGGGAGGTCAGATCTAAACTGCAGGGGGCAGAATAGAATCCAGTTTTAACAGAGGTTTTTAAGAGGGGTAAACAAACTCCTAAATTCATGAAACAAATTGTGGAGAGGATGTTTGGTGGACAGAAATCTCAGTCCAAATTTCAGGTTGATCTGAAATTGGGAAGGGGGTGAAAGACACGAAATGGTGGGTTCCTAGAAGGTGGATCTGCATAGGGATAGATTGTGTAGATCTGGAAGATTTAAATGGAATGTGTAGCAAACGAAGGTGGATTGACTTGGGAATTTTTTTGGTAAGGGGAAACCACGGGAGGTACTCACCCTCAAATTTTGAAATCGATCAGATCGGTGGATGTGGAGGAACAAATCGGGCTCCAAGCTGTTGTCCAGTAGAGAGCAGAATAGAGATGGCAAGGCGGTGGTGGTGCGACGGCGGCTCGATGGCGGCGGCGGCAGTGGTGCTGAGCTTCTCACCTAGTAGAGGAACCGATGAGGAACCGATAAGGTGGCTTGGTCTACCTTGGACTATGGACCACCCCTATGGGTCCTAGAGAAGCTAGGTGGCCCAATGGGAGAGAGGGTGGGGGTCCCGCCGGGCCTACGTGGCCTTTTGCAAAGAAACCAACTAATTCCTAATGACTAACACATTGGCTTATAATTGCCATACAATTTACCGAAGGAAAAAATGTAAGTAAAATATTAGTGGCCTTGCTTTCATGTCCCCATCATTTCTCCCCGGGTTGGAGAAACTCGACCTCGTCGTGTAAGGGGTATGGTTGCTCATGTGTCGCTCCTACGGATCTGTATCACTGCTCGGGTGATCCACTTGTCGTCGGATGCGGACCGTGCTCTCCACCATACCAGGTAGTGCGGGCACGCTCCACTCCTAGTAATCGTCACCTGCTCATCCCGTATATGTTCTATATGCTCACGCTGCTGTGGGAATGAGGCTAGTGGTGGACACTACGGGGCAGGGTCACTCTCAAAGGAGGAGACGACTGAAAAGACCCATTGGGAATCACCGTTGGGTCCCTATACGTGACAAGATCTGAGACTTTGAAGGTAGAGCTATTCCCATATTCCTCGGGCAAGTCCACAACATACGCATTAGAACCGACTTGCCTCACACTCGAAAGGGACTGACACCTGCGAGCTTGCATTAGACCGACTCGACTCGACGTATGCAGACTCACTATGCACTCAACAAATGTATGTATAGACTCTAAACAAATAAAGAAAGAAAAACACAGACTCATACATGAGCCTAGACAAGCCTACTGTTATATAGACCCATACTCATGCAATGGTGGTCCAGGACATCCGAATGTGTGATCTGCATACACACGACGCAACCAAATGTTTGTCGCATCATGGAATCCTAGACATCCCACTATACAACACTCATGCACTGACGGCCTTTTGGATTTTGGAGGTTTGGGTGGCTTGGGTTGTTTGGGTGGTTTGGGTGGGCCAGGAGAACCGAATTCACCTTCTTCATTTCACCAATGAACGGGCTCCTTGCCACGTGTAGGATGATTGGCCCGTGTGGGAGGGGTGTGATAGGGGACTTCCCTTAGGAGGTGGAATGGAGGTTGTGGGTCAAAAGGCTCACTAGGGAAGGGGTCGAAGGGATCAAAGAATGTGTGACCCCTCGAGATGGATTCCCTCCTGATATGGTCCCATGTTCAGCCTTCAGCCAGATGCGGAGGGTCACCTTCTGGCAAGATGATAGATAGGGCAAGGGGATCACGTGCAAGGCAAGGTAGGCAAGGTTCCACCCTCGGGATAGTAAAACCATAAGATAGGACATAGTCAAGCTCATCGGGTTTGGGAAGGAGTAAAAGGACCTCGGAGATGATATGTCCTATGGTGCACATCGAGGTAATGGACCCTAAAGCAGGGTGCGTGAAGCTATGACTATAGGGTTGGTCAGACCCTAAGGCCAACATACACGTCAACTCCCTTTGACCATCTAAACTCCTAATACAGTCCTTTACACTTTCTACGAAGCAGAAGGACTGGAAAGTGGGCTGAAAGGAGTTAAGGGGTACTACTTGGAGTGTTGGTTCCATGGATGGGTAGCAAGGGATCGGAGCATCTAGAAGTAGGCCCTTCCTTAACCAGCTAGCTAAAGGCTCTCCAATGACAAGTTCACCCTCGGGAGGCAAGAATGGCTCTAGATGAGGGTCGAAGGGCGAAGCATCTCCCTCGGGTGGGGCAAGGACGTCCGCTATGATGGTGAGATGACCGGGGGACTCCATAGATGGCGCCGGGTTAAGACTACCGGCTTCGACCTCCCTAGGCTCGGGCAGGAGTCTATCAATTTGAGTGCACATTCTATCCACCCGATCCAAAATTATTTTGAAGAGTTCGGCAGCGGTGGGGTTTAGAGTAGGGGCATCGTGGTGGATTTGTTGGAAATCTGGTTTTGATAATGACAACTTATGAATCATGTTTAGACTGGATTAAATAAAGCTACTGTAGGTTTTGCCTGATATGCCTTGCACTGTCTTAGGTTCATGTGATATTTGTTCAAGTCAACGGTCAACACCAACAGTCAGTAGGTCAACATCACTTGTTTAATGTGAGTCAACCTCTTACAGGTAAATTCAATGCACATACAAGTTGATACACATCCAGGTCAGTACAGATATCTTAGATTTCTATTTAGCTCAATGTTGATACTAGTTCCAGTCTTGGCTGACTAAGGTCGATGCAAGCTACACTTCATGCATATAGGGTTGGTGCATATGTGCACTCGGTGCATGTTTAAGGTCCGTGCAAGTCTTTGATTACATGCTTTACTCTAGACGTGGTAAGTCCTTGTCTCGGTGCAAGTTTCTTTCTATAACCTCAACACTTGTGTTCGACTCAGAAGAGCTCAGTGCATCTCACATAATGTCCGTGCATAGTATGCCGTGGTGCATTTCTTTGTTTCTAAGCATGAAGAAGGTCTGTGCTTGTTGCATGATTTAGGTCCGTGAATTGTTTGACACTCATCTTTTTGCTTAATGATTATTAAGTCTGTGAATGCATTGTCTCGTTCATAAGCTTGTTCGGTGCAAGTTTTTCCAAGTTCTGCATTTCTCGCATAAAGAGCTTGCCTCAGTGCAAGTCCTTATTGATGCACAGGTTCTGTCGTTCATATTTTGTCTCAGTGCATCTCACTAAGTCGTGTGCACCAAGGTCTGTGCATATCATGTCCCAGCATCTCACCTCTCGAGGTCGGTGCAATATCTGGGTCGGTGCAATTCTTGTCTAGAATGCATTGTTTAGTCTGCTTATTCCTTTCTTAGTGCAAATCCAACTCGGTGCAAGTCTGTCTTGCATCTCTCTTCGTTCTACGCATTTCTCTCTGCCATCTCGGTGCAACTCTTGCTTTGACTACATATTTCAACTCGGTGCATTCTTTCTCTTTCTGAATAACATGAAGTCGGTGCATCCTTTATTGCATTAACATACTCGGTGCGAGGTTTGGTTTGCACCAAGTCGGTGCAACGTTTGTTTAAACGTAGGTCTAAGTCTCACCAAGTTGATGCAAATCACTGTTGCTGCATCTAAAGGTTCATGCATATAGAAACTCGGTGCAATACTCTATTGTTGCAGCTGAAGGTACGTGCATATAGAAGGTCAGGTCCGTGTATATAGAAAGTCGGTGCAAACTTTGCACTGAGCTTTTCTCTATTCTAGGTCTGTGCAGTTTTGACTGTGAGCACTTGAGGTCAGAGTTAGTCTCTGCCCTAGATAAACTGAGGTCGATGTGAGTGTGCTTAGACTCGCAACTAAGGTTAATGCTCATTGGTATTAGACTGATCTAAATTCTATACTTTTTTCACTGTAGCACACTTAGTTTAGGTCTGTGGATATGTATGTTTACACATTTCACGGTCAGTGCACATCTGGTTTAATTAAGCCTAAGAACTATGCAAGGTCTACTCTTCCACGTAATGAACTCTAAAATTTCTACAAGTGATCCTAAACGATACTCTATCTTTTGCAGGGAACAACCTCGTTCGCAGTAGAGGCACATGATCTCTGGAAAATGCGAGAACAAGCTCTCCACAAGCCAGAAGCGAGAGCCTGTGGGACCCAAGCCAGAAGCTCTATAAGAAGGCCCCTTCTGCGATCAATGAAGTGTGCGAGACCACGGTAGATAATTAAAGAAGGGCTTTGCAGCCAAAAAGAAGAACACGAGAGCCAGCAGAAAAAGAAAAAGAGGAAGGAGTTGCCAGGAGAGCGAGAGAGTATATTGAGAGAAGAAGAAGAAAGAAAGAGGAAGAGAGTGCAGAGAAGAGAGTAGAGATAAGAAGATAGAGCCTTCCTGAAGATCAAAGTTCTATTGGCATCTGGATCAGATCCAAGCCAAGTTGCTCCTATGGAGCTACATTTGTTTCTGTTTCTCCTTTTTATTTTTCGTTTGTTCTTTCCATTCTCATTAGTGTGCTTCTGATCCTCAGGGTTGAGGTCGGGGTTCCTCCTGTGGACTCAGGAGAAGAGAGATTGTGTCTCCGGTTGCTAGTGACGGGCTGTCACTAGTGGTTCCCTCCGGTTTGGAGGAAGAGAGGAAAGTGTTCCTCTGGGTCAAGCTATAAGGCAGCGTTTGTTACAGACTGAGTCTGCTTTGGACTCTAGCTTGGGCTAGTGGAATCCTCACTTGGTTTGAGTGAGGGGTGGACGTAGGCAGACTGTGGGTCTGGCCGAACCACCTAAAATTCTGGTGTTCTGTGGTTTGCTTTGTGAGTTTGCTCCTGCCTTCTACTTCTCTCACAGGGGCCCTTGTCAGGTTGGGTCTGCGCCGCCTATTTGACTCATTGATTGCTTGATTCGACAAATCCGTGAAGTGGTTAAGTTGTGTGTGTGTGCTTCAATATCACTCCTCACTAGTTTTCAGATCACTTTTAAAGAATTCACGGTCATCCTTGAGACGTTTTCTATTCCAAGAAATCTGCCTTGTCTTGATTGATACTTTACTATGCTTTCTCAGATTGGTAGTTCATCTTGCTGAAAGAAGTTCAGACTTAACAAGGTTTCAATCTGCAATTTTTTTTTCTATTTAAGATCCATTCACGCCCCTCTGGATCTAACAAGTGGTATCAGAGCGGGTTACTGGCTTTTCAGATCCAATGATCTGCAGTAGTTCCTGGTATTTCTCGGTGGTTTCTTCCTCTATTTGCCGTTTACTATCAGTGGTCATCTGCATCCAATTTGCCAATGGCTCATCCTCCGATTTTTAATGGGTCTGATTCCCTAACTGGGGTGGTAGTCTATGCACGTTCATCAATTCAGTGAACCCTAACCTCTGGAATCATGTTTCCAATGGTCCACACAGAATGCCTAAAGATGTGTCCAAATGGACGGACAACCATAGAATGAAAAACAATGAAAATATGAGAGTTCTCAGCATTTTAAGAAGGACTGTTGATTCTGACATCTTTCCATTTGTTACAAATCTGCAGGTCTGCTAAAGATATCATGGACAAATTGATGGCAGTCTATAAGAGAAGTGATGACATCTGCTTGATGGTTAATGAGAGCAACCATAACAGTGATCAAGATGAGTTTGAAGATGCTGAAGAGGTAAATAATCCATTCTCTAGTTACACTTTAAATTATTGGGAAGATGCCTATGCCAACCTGTTAGAATCTTATGAAAAACTAGGGAAGAAGAATAAAAGTTTGAAAAAGAAGTTAAATAATCTAGAGAATCCTAACTCTGGAGGTGAAAACATTGAAGTTTTGAAAACTGAAAATGAAATATTCAAAAGACAGTTGTCGAATCTAGATGCAATCAATTCAGAACTCGATCAAGTCAAATCTGAAAACGGAAAACTCAAAAAACAATGTCACGAATCTGAACAAAGATTAATCAATCTTGAAAGTGAAAACAGATTGATCACTGAAAAATTTGAGGCTGTTAGAGCTGTCAATTTAAAGTTTCAGGAAAATCTTGAAAAATATGAACCAGAAAACTAGCAAGAAAATGTTAAGGAAAACCAGAGTTTCCTAACTGCTGTTTTGTTTGATGACGATAAGCTTGAGGAGGAGAACACTAAATTGAAAGCAGAAACTGGGACATGGAGAAAAGAAAATGAGGAATTGAAACAATTGAATACTGCCATGTTAGAAAGACTTCTTGTCTTGGAAAAAGGAAAATGCGTTCTTGATGAAAATCAAAATGAGCTCAAACTGAAACAAGAAGTTGAAACACTCAAAAATCTGAATGATGCTATGTGTCAACAAATTAAGTCCTGCGAAGAAGAACTGGCCAGTTATGAGTTTAGTATCATAGCTATCCAACAAGAAAATAATGATCTTAATGAATCCTTGTCTAGATTTGTTGAAGGAAGGAACAATTTAGATAAGCTTCTTGGAAGCAAGGTTAATTTTCAGAAGGAAGGGTTATGCTATATTGCTGCAAATAAAAAGAGTTTTGGAAACAAAACTCAAACATCTTTTGTTTCCAGTTCTAATACTCACAATTCTTCGGACCAACCGATCTTTCAGTTTACTGCTCAGAAAATTACGAAAACAACTAAAAAATAAAAGAACAAAATTGTTTCTGCCACCTTTGTGCATGTTCCCCATAAGACATCCTCATACACACATGCATACAAAAAGAAAGTGGTTTGTCATTACTGTCACAAGATTGGCCATGTGATGCATGAGTGTAAAGTGATGGAAAATGATGATCTAAATGCTCGTAAAAGACATGCTGGGAAAACTTATCTTAGAAAACATGATGTTCAGAAAAAGGGGATTCAATGCTATTAGTGTGGCAAATTAGGCCACATTGCAGCCCACTATTGGCATGCTCAAGAAAGTAAATTTAACTCTGAATTTGTTAAATTCCCTATGAATCAAGATGCTTTGAGCAGAAATAAATCTGTTTTCAAAGGAAAATGTATCTCTTGTTTTGAGTGTGGAAAGTCAGGCCACAAAATTGCTGATTGCTGGCTAGCAAGGAATACAAGACAAAGCTTCCATGATAAAAATAGATACTTCCATGAAAATGCACATAGAGTTCATGGTCCTGTTAATGTGCATCATAATATTAAAAATTCTGTTGGTGCATGTAGATATTGTGGAAAATTTGGACATTCTATGGCTAATTGCTATTTGATGGAACTTGATGACAATGCAGCTAAAAAATTGTTCAGAACACATGTTAGGGTTAATACAGGACCCAAGGTTGCTTGGGTTCCTGTTGGATGAAATGATCAAATTGTTACAGGTATGCCTTGTTCAAAAATAAAGGGGTAAATGAGCCAAGGCATTTGAAGAAGAAAACCCCAGGTCTGCACCTTTCAGGTTACTCTTCAAGCTCTGTTCCATTACTGTGTGCTAAATCTATATGATCTAGATGAATGCATGCAAATGATTGTAGCTATTTTTGAACCTTTTGCATAACTATGGAATGCTACATGAATTGTCACACTCCCTGCATGTTAGTTCATTACACAAAACACTGGTATGAAAATCTAAAAGGAGTCAGTTGAATGTTTACATATGCATCTAAAAATAAAACATGAATTTGCCTCTCGATATCTGTAAGAAAAACAAGGCGATGCTTGATTAGGATCTTAGCACTTAGTGAGGGGGAGCTGAGCTGTTCTGAGCGGGCTGAAGTAATTGAGTGCTTGGTGCACATCATGGATTTGAAAGCTATTGGTGATTAGGCTGAGATGTTAAGTTAGTACTGCTAGAACTTATCAGAAGTCTTTGGGTCAAGAGAAGGCTGAGGATACCTTGGTCTAAAGCTGTCTGCAACTCTACACCAAATTGGACTCCTGCTCTAATGTTGCTGGATAGTTCACTCCTTCATCTTCCATCATTATTGTCAAGCTATGATCTATCTCCTCTCATTCAAATTCCTTTTAATGGGCTGACACTTAGGGGGAGTAATATATGGAACTATATTATCCTTGTCCATTGTGCATTATTATCAAAACCACCTCTAGTAGTGTATAAAAATGTTGATTTTTCAAATTGAGTGATCTTCGGCCTATAAAGATTATATCTTATAGTTAATTGTTCTAGAAGACTCCTGAAAGTATTTTTAATGGAGCTGAAAACATTTCTAATAACTAGAAGTGTCCAACTAAATAAAATTCATCAATCTGAAAATCATGTGTAATGGGATAATCTGGTAGAAGAAGTTGTCTTATAGAGTGCTTTTAAATCTTGTCTTCTAGCTGATATGAATGTAGACCAGGGAATACACCATTATGTAATATAAATGAAATGGCAGAGTAATGGCAAAATTTCTGAGAAACTGGTTATCTAGATCAAAGAAATATAGAAATTTTGTCATGAAGAAATAAGCTATCTCCGTTCATAAAAGATGGCATAAAGGTAGACTGTCCTGAGTAACCAGGGATTCTGGTGTCTGATAAACATGTCTCATTGTGTAAAAAGGCCAGTCCTACCGGAATGCTCCTTTAGAAACGAAAAGAAAAGAAAAAGAAAGAGTGGATATGGTTGACTTTGGTTCTTCTTCAGAAGCTGAAACAGAACTTAAACGCAATATAAGACATATTTTTGAAACCGGTCTTATCCTATGAATAATGAATAATTTTGATGAATTATATTAACTGGACGTTGTACTGTGATTAAAAATGTTTATCTCCATTGATTGTGCATTAAAAGATAAATCTTTTAAGAAACAAACGTATAAGATATAAGTTTAATACTCCGAAGACCATAAAAGAGGAGAAGAAAAATATCCTATATACGAGAGGGGTAGTTTGGGTACAAAAAGTGCATCGGGTAAAAGTGATAATATATTTTATATATTGTTTAACCCTAAAGTGTCGCTCAAGTTTTCCCCATTCAAGCCCAGTCATTCATTCCCGCACTCACGACTTCCCCCCGTGAGGGCTTCTCTAGTTTCTTCCTCTCTGCCATTCTGCTACTCGCCTCTTCACATTCTCTTCACCTGCTTCGACATCTACACTCACCGTTCCTGAAAGGGGTCATCCTTATCTCCATCACCATCTCTTGTGATGTCTTCTCCGACAACAAAGAGCAAGGGGAAGGATGAGGTGTTTGAGGAGCAACAACCTCCAACACCAGATATCAGAATGTCAGAAGAAGAAGGTCAATATGAGAGCAGCACCGAGGAGGGGCGTGCAGGAGAAGCCAAAGGAAAGAGGAAAGCTGATGAGCCTGTCATACACGAAGAGATAAGGATTGAGCAAAGCGAGGGAGCCACGGAATGGAAGAAAAGAAATAGCACATGAAGCTTCTGGAAATAAAGGTATTTTGATCAAATCCTCTTGTAAGGATGCTACATCTCTGGAAACTAAATATTCAGATCTAGTAGATTTTTCTTGGATTTCTGCGATGAAAAAGCTCTTGGGAAAGTATTGGAGATACTACCCTGAATTCACTGCTAAGTTTTACAACAATCTAATTTTTGGTATTGATTGATATTTGTTGCCCTATAGTGTCAAAGGAGTCAGCTGAACTACATGTTGAAGAAATTCAAAATATTGAGGAAGTTCGAGCACCAAATGATGATCAAGAACACCCGGTTTATAATGTTGAGTATCCCGATTCAGGTGATTCGTCTGTCAACTCATAGGAACCAAACAATGAACCGAATATTTCTGATTTGCTAACCAATTTGACAACTCTAGTTCAAAATCAGAGTGAGATGATGTCTTACCAGCTGTTGCTTACAAATCTTCATTTAATCAAACTGAATACAAAGCTTCACCTTCTAGAGAACAAAGTGGATACGCAGTGGCTACAATTTCGGGCTGACAAACAGAGAACAGATGCTGCGATGCAAGAGTTCTTAGAAAATCTCATGGGTCCGATTACCAGTATAGCAGTGATGGTTAGCAGTATTCAGAGCACTCAGACCACCTCTTTCAAAACTCTTGCTACTATTCTTGATAAAACCTATGATATCAATATTGAACTTGCAAAGATGAGGACTCTGGATCACCCTTTCCTCACTGGGCAACAAGAGATCCGTTCTGCAGTGGACAAAGCTCAGTCTGAAGCTGCCATCATTGCTGCCAGACTTGAAACTGTCTTGACAGAGCAAGTAGATATTTCCTCTCTCACGGCCAGTGTTAGAAGCATTGTCCATTACTGCTTTGAAGAGCTGTCCAACTCCCTACATTCATTTCAAGATTCAGTCCTTGATAGATTTTCAGGTCCAGTTTCTTCAAATCAGCGAGCTCATTTTCAACGAGGTAGCTCTACTCCTCCCAGGGATGGAAATGGCTCAAGATCCTCCCATGGTCACTAACTTCTTTTTGATACTGACAAAGGGGGAGAGAGATGTCATGTTTTTGAAGATACATTATGGATGGATATTGGATAGTGGATATTGGATATTGGATGTCATGTTTTTTTTGAAGATATGTTATTGGATATTAGATGGATACTGGAGAGAGATGTCATGTTTTAAGATATGTTATGGATGGATATTGGATAATTTTTGAAGATATGTTTTTGGATGGATACTGGTTATATGGATGAACTTTTTGCGGATCTTTTATGCGGTTAAAATTTTCTTTTCTTTGGATACCGTGTCTGTTTCGTGAAAAATTAATCAAACATTCTCTGAAATTTCTCTTATGTACAGAAGTGCTAGTGTTGATTTTGCTTGTTTAATTACGTGAATTATCATACATGACTCATTATGTTGTCATCATCAAAAATGGGGAGATTGTTAAAAATCTGGTTTTGATAATGACAACTTATGAATCATGTTTAGATTGGATTAAATAAAGCTACTGTAGGTTTTGCCTGATATGCCTTGCACTGTCTTAGGTTCATGTGATATTTGTTCAAGTCAACGGTCAACACCAATAGTCAGCAGGTCAACATCACTTGTTTACTGTGACTCAACCTCTGACAGGTAAAGTCAATGCACATACAAGTTGATACACATCCAGGTCAGTACAGATATCTCATATTTCTATTTAGCTCAATGTCGATACTAGTTCCAGTCTTGGCTAACTAAGGTCGATGCAAGCTGCACTTCATGCATATAGGGTCGGTGCATATGTGCACTCGGTGCATGTTTAAGGTCCGTGCAAGTCTTTGATTACATGCTTTACTCTAGATGTGGTAAGTCCTTATCTCGGTGCAAGTTTCTTTCTATAACCTCAACACTTGTGTTCGACTCAGAAGAGCTCGGTGCATCTCGCATAATGTCTGTGCATAGTATGTCATGGTGCATTTCTTTGTTTCTAAGCGTGAAGAAGGTCTGTGCTTGTTGCATGATTTAGGTCCATGCATTGTTTGACACTCATCTTTTTGCTTAACTCATTCGCAGTAGAGGCACGTGATCTCTGGAAAAGGCAAGAACAAGCTCTCCACATGCTAGAAGCGAGAGCCTGTGGGACCCAAGCCAGAAGCTCTATAAGAAGGCCCATTCTGTAATCAATGAAGTGTGCGAGACCACGGTAGATAATTAAAGAAGGGCTTTATAGCCAGAAAGAAGAACACGAGAGCCAGCAGAAAAAGAAAAAGAGGAAGGAGTTGCCAGGAGAGCGAGAGAGTATATTGAGAGAAGAAGAAGAAAGAAAGAGGTAGAGAGTGAAGAGGAGAGAGTAGAGAGAAGAAGAGAGAGCCTTCCTGAAGATCAGAGTTCTATTGGCCTCTGGATTAGATCCAAGCCAAGTTGCTCCTACGGAGCTACATTTGTTTCTGTTTCTCCTTTTTATTTTTCGTTTGTTCTTTCCATTCTCATTAGTGTACTTCCAATCCTCAGGGTTGAGGTCGGGGTTCCTCCTGTGGACTCAGGAGATGGGAGACCGTGTCTCCGGTTTCTAGTGACGGGATGTCACTAGTGGTTCCCTCCGGTTTGGAGGAAGAGAGGAAAGTGTACCTCTGGGTCAAGCTGTAAGGTAGCGTTTGTTGCAGATTGAATCTGCTTTGGACTCTAGCTTGGGCTAGTGGAATCCTCACTTGGTTTGAGTGAGGGATGGACGTAGGTAGACTGTGGGTCTGGCCAAACCACCTAAAATTCTGGTGTTCTGTGGTTTGCTTTGTGAGTTTGCTCCTGCCTTCTACTTCTCTCACAGGGCCCTTGTCAGGTTGGGTGTGCGCCGCCTGTTTGACTCATTGATTGCTTGATTCGACAAATCCGTGAAGTGGTTAAGTTGTGTGTGTGTGCTTCAATATCACTCCTCACTAGTTTTCAGATCGCTTTTAAAGAATTCAAGGTCATCCCTGAGGCGTTTTCTATTTCGAGAAATCTGCCTTGTCTTGGTTGGTACTTTACTGTGCTTTCTCAGATTGGTAGTTCATCTAGCTGAAAGAAGTTTAGACTTAACAAGGTTACAATATGCAATTTTTTTTTCTATTTAAGATCCACTCACCCCCTCTGGATATAACAGGATTCACTCCTGGTCTCTCGGCCTAGTCTTAGGTCGAGGCTAATCCACGTGCGGGGCTCTTTGCCTCCGATTATGACCCGCTTGGTTTTAGGTGATTGGGTGGGGTCGGTTGGAGGTAACTGGGTGGGGCTGGTTGGAGGGGGCCGGGCCGGGTAGGTAGACCCTTCTAAGCTCGCCCTTCATCTCACGCCATGACTCGATGGGCCATTGCCTCTTAATCTCCCTCATGCGTTCAATGCTCTCCCATTTCCATGTGGCTTCGTGAAAAGGCCGCCTTTGGGCAAAGACGACCTGCATGGCATTGGACATAGTGTAACACTCAAAGTATTCGTCCATAGCGGCTTCTCACTTTCGGTAGTCGCTCGGGACTTTGGAGCCATAAAAGTCTGAGGCCTCGGGCCTTCGGTGGTGGAAGGGTTGGATTCCCCATCCTTGGGTGTCGCGCAACCATTCATATGAACTAGGCGACTGGGAATTCATGGGGAATTGTGGGAACTTATGGGTTGGACATGCAGACACTTGGGACAAGACAAACTGACTCCCTAATGGACAAGACACAACCCTAAAACAACAATGCAAAGTTGGAATGTAGACTCGAATACAAACCTAGACTCAACTAGTATCCGGTACGTGGCGGAGGTTTGATCCGAAGATCGCACTCACACAAGTGTGCTACCTTCCCAATGCAACCTAATAGAAAACTACCCTAGACTCAACCCCTCTCGGATACCAATTTGATGTGGCACAGGATGCGACTCGATGCCAATTTGAATGCGATCCTGAGACTCTAGGCAAACTCGCGACTCGTCCCTAGCGAGGGAAGCGTGCGGATGTGCGCGGTTGAGAAATCGTCAATGAGTCAGGGTGGTCAAGCTCTTTCGTGCCCGAATTGGGTCACGGGACGGGTCACACTCTCTTACTCGTAGCGGTGATTAAAATTTGGTCAAGATAGATCCTAACACTCTAGCAGCGGCATACGAATATATATGAGAAAAGCAAATGCCAAAGAGGGGAGCAAAAATGATACCTCCACGCTCCGGGCGTGGGGAAGATGACCCCGGCCAAGACCCGTACTCCCGGTACAGTAGAATTATCAAAAATTATAGAAATGCACTTTACTGGTCACTCCACGCAGGGAGGTAAAGGGCTATACATGGGACCCGGGAGTATCAAACTCGGGTTGACGGGCGACATTTTGAGGCAGCTTCGTCGATGCCGATGCACTGCTACTCGGCCCTGGCCGGATGACGCATGCTGGTGATCTGGCTGATCACGCTCCGGTCAGAGGGCCGATCGTGCTGGAAGTTGTACCGTTGCGAAGAGGACTCCTAGAGGAACGATCCCTGTGAAGCGATTGTCCTGGATCACCTTGGGGAAGGCGAGGCGGCCTGATTTGTGAGGCGTTGTTGTTTGCTGTCCCGAACCTGCTCTGCAGTTTCAAAGTCGCGCGACCCAGGGAAAAAAATTACTACAGTCAGATCCGATGTCAGATTGACGCGAGATCAGTGCCGTTGCAACACTCTTTTGTAGATCCAAGAGAACCTGGTGTTACAAGAATTTTCCTATCGCTGTATTTTCCATGGTAGGATTTTGAACAAGTAAACTCACTGACTCAGAATAGACTGGGCAGACTGGGATCTGCCTGATAATGAGGTTTGACCGAGGGGTAAACGGTGCGTCTGGGACTTGAAAATTTTATGGATGAGGGAGGGGGACGTGAGAATCACGCACAATTGTTTTGGTAATTTTTGGTGCTGGTTTGAAGGGTGAAAAGGATTTTATGGAAGGGGAGGTTAGATCTAGATTGTAGGGGGAAGAACAGAATCCGGTTATAACAAAGTTTTTTAAGAGGGGTAAACAAACTCCTAAATTTGTGAAAAAATTGTGGATAGGGTGTTTGGTGGACAGAAGTACCATTCCAAATTTTAGGTTGATCTAAAATTGGGAAGGTGGTGAAAGACACGAAATGGTGGGTTGCTGGAAGGTGGATCTGCACAGGGACAGATTGTGTAGATCTGGAAGATTTTAATGGAATGGGTAGCAAACGAAGGTTGATTGACTTGGGAATTTTTTTGTAAGGGGAAACCACGGGAGGTACTCACCCTCAAAATTTTAGATCGATCAAATCTGTGGATGTGGAGGAATAAATCGTGCTCCAAGCTACTGTCCAATAGAGAGTATAATGGAGACGGCGAGGCGGTGGTGGTGCGACGGCGGCTCGATGGCGGCGGCGGTGGCGGTGCGGAGATTCTCACCCACTAGAGGAATCGATAAGGAGGCTTCTCACCTTGAGAATGGCTGCAATCTCTGCTACAATGGGGTTGGAGAGGAGAGGGGAAGGGGGCGCCCTTGGGCTTCTTCGAGCAAATGTAATTTTTCTTTCATTAATTCTATGGAAAATAAGTAATACAATGGTTTTATATGAAATGAAAATGGCCTAAACTACCCTCAGATCTAGGGTTAGAGAGGGGTAATTAAAGGATGGAAGAATCTTCTCCTATGTGGTCAAATTAATACAAACATAAAAAATGGGTAAAATGGGGGGGGGGGGAGATTATTTAATCCCCCACATGGGGACAAGAGAGGGGGGCGCCCCCCTCTTGGTGGTCAATAAGAGTGGCTTGGTCTACCTTGGACCATGGACCACCCCTATGGGCCCTAGAGAAGCTAGGTGGCCCAATGGAAGAGAGTGTGGGGGTCCCGCCGGGCCTACGTGGCCTTTTGCAAAGAAACTCACTAATTCCTAATGACTAACACATTGGCTTATAATTGCCATTCAATTGACCCAAGGATAACAATGCAAATAAAATGTTAGTGGCATTGCTTAATGCAAATAAAATGTTAGTGGCATTGCTTTCATGTCCCCATCACCTCCTCACCCCATTCTCCTGGTCACAGTCCTCCTTCCCCCCCCCCCCTCACACCAGGAAAGGCCCTAGCTCCCACTCACACCCTTTCGTCCCTCTAATCCCACCATTCTCACTCCCTATCTCTCATTACTACCTAGACCAGTGTAGCAGCACACTACCCAGCCTGTTGCAGCGCCGGCCTTGCTATGTTCGTGGAGTTCCTGATGACAAGCCTGTTGACACCCATTTTATGACCGATAAGTCGGGTCATCTCCTTGTTCATTCTATATGATGCTCCGAGTTGTTCACCTTTATTGAGCCTTCTTGGTCAATTTGAGGTCTATTTCATGAGTCATATCTTCTTGGTTGGGTCTGGTTCCTTATCCCTTTCCGTTGAATGAAGCTTAGCAAAACTCTCATTTTCATTTGAACTCTATTATCTCTAACGGTCCTTCAATGGGGCGTTACAGTCCTCTAATGCATCTACCATGGTGTGTTACATCCTTCCAGCGTCCTTAAGCTTAAGGCTTCTTTCAAGCTTATCTTTTGTCTATCCGTTGAGTGTGACAGTTTATCGTGCAGCCGTTACATTCATTGTGACGCATCTACCCTTGACCGTTACATTCATCTAGAGTCCAACGTTCGCAAACTTCTCCCGTTAATCTTATCTTATAGTGGATAGGGTTGTGTGACGGTCCAAGACTGGAGCGTTACATTAGTGTGGCGGTCTATCGTGCGGCCGTTACATCCAACAGAGAGTCCTGACAAGCCTGGCCTTTGCTCTGCTATTCCATGATCGAACTAAGAGTTTGGTTTGAGGGTTTCTCTCTCGATACTCATCCTAAGAAGCTTCCGTTTGTTTCTATGGACTCTTGGGGGTATTATCTTCAAGAGTTTGCTAAGAAACGTCCTACTTTCTAGCTGGATTATCCTCTACTCGAACCTAGACTTTGAGAGTCTATAAATAGAACCCTTGACTTCATGGCTTGAGGAGGAGACATCTGGAGTTCGCGTCGAAGTGCTGCCGCATCCTGGAGCTAGAACCAACCAAGGAGAGCTGCTTCCCACGTCCATCTACTTCCAAAGTTCAGGGAGTATCGTTTCCAAGGGTTTAGTTCAGTCAAGTTGTGTTCTTAGTGTCTTTTCTCTCTTTTCAAACATCATAGCATTGTCCCTCTCCATCTCCCATGTTCTTGCACTTGCTGCATTCATTCAAAACATCCTCCCATCTTTTAAAACGTCCCAGAGGGGTTAAAAAACCAACCTCCCCAGTATTTCCCTTTCCTTTTGCATGTTCTTAAGTTTCTTGGATTTATTGATACTACTTTGTCTAAGGGCTAATATGGGTTGTTTTTCTTGTGTTCTACGTTCTCTTTTGTAGGTTTACAGAGTCCATATCACGACGCCCAAGATCTCTGGCCGGATGGAAAGCTTGGAGATCAAAAGATTCCCAACTTCTTATTCTGCAGAAGCTCTGACGGTCTGGCAAAGGCGCGTTAGAGTCTTGTAGCGGTCTATCGTGAGACCGTCACACTTGCTGTGGTGCATCTTCCTTCGACCGTTACATCTGACGGAGCTGCAGTTTCCTGGTTGTTCTCTCTCCCGTGGGCGGGTGCATCATCCTCCTATTCTAAGGTATTTATCAGGTCTTTGACTTGTTTCTACCTTGGTGGCGATCACATCTTTCCTTAGTTTGGGCATTAGCTTTCTCTTTCATCATATCTCCTCTTTACTTTGCTTGTTCCACCTATACGGTGTGTTTTCCTTTATTCCTTATTCCATGCTCCGGCGAGTGTTTTTCTTTATTTGCTTAGCTTAGTCTTGTTTGAGATAGCATGCCCATGCTAGAGCTTGTGTTGGTTGCCTAGGTTCATGATTCACATGTTCATAGGTCGATTGATTTCATTACTTGGCTCATTATTTGCTCATAGTTGGCATCATAGCCCATCTTGCAAAAGAAGGGACACATTAAAACCAACAGTTTTTTTTGGCGATCACGGTGGGACATCTAGTGCCAATCGTGCTTTGAATCTCTGTTAAACCTCCTTCCCTTTGTTTGCCCGTGTTGCTCTTGTTTTTCCCCGGATTTTCCTTCTTTTTTCCTGCTATTTCTGGTTCTCTGGCTCCTCTGACGGTCTCCTGTGAATGCGTTACATTGCCGTGATGGCCTGGTCTTCGACCGTCACACTCCTCTCACGCAGGTAGTCTAGACCGTCACATACTCCAGATAGGTACGCATCCTGAGGTGCTGTTTACTTCCGTAGTTTTTGCTGTGATTTTCATGCTTGGGTGCTATTTGGTCTCCTCCTTGGTTGGTTCACATATTCATATCATTATGTGCATATTTGATTGTTAGATTTTAGGCTAGAATTTGCATGCACCCTGGTGCACATAGGTTCATGCATATTTTCATACATTAGATTGCATTCTCCTACCTTGGTGCGTGGACCTCTCGTCTCCATATACCTTGGGGCCGACCAGGAAAACACATCAGGGACCTCCATAAGTCCCTGTGAGCCGTGGATTCCCACACGGGCACCGGGCCGGTTGTACCTTTCCTACCCCGTGTCTAGGATTGCATAGGTGAAGGTGTGATTACATTTAGAGTCAACCGAGCCACACATCCTTTCCTATTAGGAACCTACTTGTGGAGAGCACATCCTAATCAAACCACTAAGGTTCTAAAGGAAGAAATCATAAAAATCTTGTTGCATCATCTAAGTAACTTGGTTGAATTTGAGTGTTGTCATCTCATTTTCGCTTGCATCTTTGTCAAATTTATCCAAGTTTGATCACTCATTGTGTGTTTGTTGTGTGTTGTTTGCTTTGGTTAAAGGTTTTCCATTGCATGTGGAGTTGTCTTCGTCCATTAGAGTCATCTTCTAGGGTCAATTCCTTCTCCAAATTCTACTCCAATCCGCTCTTCGAACCCATCATGGCTTCTTTCAATCCTCACCGTTCCCAAGAGGATTCTCTTCCTCAAGGGCTTCTTGAAAACCCCTCTAGGGTTATCTCATTCCCGTCTGGAGAGGGGTCCGCCCCTCTTCCATCCTCCATCCCTATGGAGGGCGGCCAAACCACTCCTTCCTTCTCTTCTCCTTCTACTGGCTCCATTCTCCAAATGATAGCTCAGTTCGATCCGGCCCAACTCCAGGCTATCTACCAGGCCATGCAGGGGTCCAATACCCCACATCCCACGATTACGCAAGGCCAATCTAATCTTTCCATCGACCAATCTAGAGTTGGTGGGCCCTCCATCCAGCCCACTCCAATTGATCTTACTCCGGTCCAACCTCGGACCATCACCTTTTCTGGTATGGAAACAGGCCAATCTTCCGCTTCGGCCCAGCAATTTTCTGATAAGGGAAAGTCAACTCTCCCTTCTTTTATCCAGGTGGATCATCACATGCCAAGCCCGTCAGTGCCACAAGTCCTTGTTGGCCCTTCAGATTTCTTGCGCCCTCAGCAAGGGGTTGCCCAAGTCCATTCTAATCTGGGTCCATCTTCGACCCAATATCCTTCTTATGGGCTCCCTACCTTGGCTATTTATTTTTCTGCTCCTTCTTATGGGCTTCCACCTCGTACAATAGTCCATCCTTCTGCTCCTCAATTTCAACCTTCGTCTTTCGCTACCCCTACTCCATCCAGGGAGCAGGACCTACTTGATAAGTGGGCCGCCATGCAACAACAGATTGATTTCCTCCAAAAATGGGTTGGCCCACAATCCTTGGCAGATGTTCCAATACCCAGCTTCCAAAACATCCGATTTCCTCTGCAATTCGAGCTCCCTAATTACCGTAAGTATGATGGGAACGGCAATCCCTTTATTCATGTGAGGGACTTTTTATATGAATCGGCCCAATTTCAGTATGATGATCACCTCATGGCGTATTTGTTCTGTCGATCATTGGATGGGGTTGCACTGGAATGGTTCTATTCTTTGCCGCTAGAGGATGCCGAGAGCTTCAAAATAGTGAAAGACAAGTTCATCCAACGATTTCAAGACAGGGTCGGTCCAGAATATTCCTTCACAGACTTGGTGGCCGAGAAAATGAAGCCCGATGAGGAGTTTGCAACTTACGCTGACAGATGGAGGCAGATAGCTGCCAGGGTGCCAGGCCATATTCTGGAGGAAGAGAAGGTCAAGCTACTGATCTCAAATGCTACTCCGACCTTCCGAAACATCTTGGTGATGAATGATATAGCCAACATGCACCAACTCTATAGCCGGGCGCGGTTCATTCAAACACAATTCAAAGACTCCCCCATCCACTTGCTCTTTGAGAACCAAAAGCCAAAATACCACAAGAAACCTCAAGGGCCTGTCATCGAGGGGGTTCAGACCAACGAACAAGTTCAAGCTGTTACTTTCCCTTTCCAAGCCGCTCCTTTCCGCTTTCCGCAAAACCCCCGCACTCCTCAAAACCCTGCTCCACAAAACTTCCCAACCATTCCATAAAATCCTCCGCCTACCTTTGCCACACCATAAAATACCTTTACCGCTCCACAACAACCTCCACAGCCTTCGCAATACCATAATGTCCCTCCACCCAATCGCTACATCAACAACAACAAGCGCCCGGCTCCTAAAAGAGCACAGTACCCACCCCTGCCAGAAACCCTCACGGACATCTTCTCAGCTCTCATGTCAGTTAATGCTATACAACTCCCTCCAGAATGGCCCAACTGGAACCCGACTGTTGATCAGACAAAGTACTGTATGTTCCATAGGCAGCCAGGACATACTATTGAAGGGTGTTTTCAGTTCAGGAATTTGGTCTATGACCTCCATGAAGGACAAAGGATTGATTGGGCCGAAATGCACAGGGCCATTATAGAAATTAAAGAGAAAAGAAGGCAGCCGCCGAGGCAGCAAGTGCTACAACAACAGGCACTGCAGCTGCAGCAGCAACCGCAACAGCAACAGTAGCCGGTTCAAGACTTGGGGATCCATCAGAACCCAATGCCTAACCATCTTCCCACTCTACAGCCTCAGCCATCGGTGTCGACCCAGGTCAATGTAGTTCAACCCCCAGCCCCTGATGCCGGGTGGTCCTTTGATGATGATAGCTCAACGCCGCAAGTCATGGCCCTTCACCACAACTTCTGCACTCCTTCCGCTCCTACCATCCTTACATACCAAAACCTTCCTCCGCCTGCTACACCATTTGTCCTTTCATCTATTCCGACTCCACCGCCCGTCTCTCACACATTACTCACCCCCGCTATCACCGCACCTCCATCTAACCCTCCACTCATTACACCTCTGCCTACCTTTATATCCCCACTTCCGCTGGCACCCGCTACCACCAACTCCTCACCCATCATCCTTTCCGCCACACCCTCTTCCGCACCACTCATCCACCCCACCGGGCCTATTAAGTCACTTATCTTGAGCCCATCTGAGGCCGCAGCAGCCTATAACTTCACCTTATGGAGCGGGCGCATGTTTCACCGCAATTATCCTTCCACCTCCAATCCCCAGTCTTCCCAATCGGCTGCTGAGCAGGAAGAAGCCGAGCTGTTACCAGGAACCCATTACATCACTTGGATCGGGTTCCCGCTAAGATATCCGTGCTGGAGCTTATCAAAAGATCTACCCTTCACCAAGATGCTCTCAGAAACTTCCTTCAGAAGGTGATGGTTAGTGAAGACGTGGCAGCCGACAGTTTACCTACGGCATTGGCGACTATTTCTAAAGGACCAGCTATAACCTTCTCTGAAACCAAGCTAGCACCACCAGAAGCTCGGCAAATGCCGCTTTGCATCACCGTTACCTTGAATAAAGTCAACATTGATGTGGCATTAGTTGATATAGGGGCATCTATCAATGTGTGCCCGCTCAGCACTCTCAGGACCTGCAATCTGTCATAAGAACTTCTACGCCCGACCCCCACTACTATAGTTGCTTATGACAATTCTCGGAGAGCATGTCACGGGATTGTTACTATTCAAGCTGAGCTTGGGGCTCTCACCATGCCCATTGAATTCTATGTGCTGGACATCGCCCCCATGTTCAAAGCTATCTTGGGTCATCCGTGGATCGACACTCTCAGTGTCGTGCCCTCCACCGCGCACCAATGTCTCAAGTTCCCTTTTCAAGGGAGGGTTGTTAAAGTAAAAAGCTCATCCACGGTCTAGTCTGTCAAAGTTATTTCAGAGAAGATTCTGCCCACATTATGGCCCAGCAGCCGGCCCGTTATTTTTGTACTAGATCTGGATTTCCCTTGGGCTTATGCACCACGCAAGCCCGCCGCTACACCCGTCAATATCAAAGTGAAACCCCAGATCCGAGTTTCCAAGGGTTGGGATATCATATTAAAGCTGGGTTATCAACTGAGGAGAGGCCTTGGTGCGCGGTTACAAGGATGAACTAAGCCAGTGCCCAAAGGAAGAAAAATGAGCCGGAGAGGTCTCGGTTATCGAGAGTCCGCACTCTCAATGATGGGAGACTCAGGGCCACTTACATGGGATTACCGCCAACACTTTATAAGAGGACCCCTCCAGCCGGGTACACTGAATCCACCACCACTACAATCAGAAAAGAAAGATACAGCTTGCACGGTTGCTAGTCCACCTCTGCTATCAAAAGGGCCTGTTGATGATATGCCAGATTTCAGACAGTCATTTGCTAGAATGTTCAGCGAGCCAGATGGTAATGGTCAAAAGGAGGATCAGGAGGTGCGGCTCGTTCAATGGAAGCCGAAGCCACCTGACCATCTACATAAGAAGGGGAGCTCGCCCATTATCATTTCTTGGTCTCCCTCCCGTCTCGCATCTCTATTTCAACAATTGGAACCCATTCCCCGTTCACCCCCGATTATGGTCGATCCGTATTTTACGGAAAGATTGCCCGAAATATTGTTTGTTCCATGTGCATGTGGGCGCTGCCCACCCGTTGATCTATCAACTCTATTCACTCCTCCTTCCTCCACCGCCCAACTCCACGAGATGTGGTTTTCATCTTCTGACCCCTTCTTTGATTGCATCTTCCCCTCTCTATTCCCCATGCAACTTCCTCCTCCTCCATCCTAATGTATGATCTCCACTGATCTCCAAAAAAAATGTCAAATTTAAAACAGAGATTTCGGTGGAAGATTACGCTATCTTGTCTCCATCCTCCTCCCAGGGGCACGAGTCCCCTGCTCCTTCCTTTCCACTAGATTTCCTTTCTTCTAGGTTAGGCGTAGGGTCCGTCGAGTCTAGGGAAGTAGGGTCGATTAGAACTAGAGAAGTAGGGTCCTCTTCTAGGTTGTCCAATCCTTCCGAGCTTAAGCCGCGCCCGCTTGCACATCCTTCCAAATCCATTCTTGATAGGTTCTTGCAGGATCTGGCTCAGCGATGTCATTCTCTTTTGAAGTGTCTAGAGTTTGTCGCCACGGCAATCATGATAGAGGACGAAGAGGAAATAGAAGGGGTGTGGAGCGATGACGGACACGGTATCTATGAAGTCTTGGATGAGAAAGACCTGATTGATGATGAGGATAGCAACGTAGATAACACTGCCGATCTGTATGCGTAAGGATTAAAGAGATTCGTCGAGCCATCGTCGGTAGTGGATGAACCTACGAAGGAAATAAATTTTGGAACCGAAGAAGACCCAAGGCCCATTATTATTGCCGCTAATCTCCCTCCACAAGTGGAAGAAGATCTAGTCAAGGTTCTAAGGGAGTATAGTGATTCTTTCGCCTTGTCTTATGAGGACATGCCGGGTCTTGACCCCTCTTTAGTGGAACACCGACTCGTACTTAAACCAGGGGCAACACCCGTAAAATAGAGGTCGAGAAGATTTCACCCCCACATGGCCTTAAGGATCAAAGAAGAAGTTGATAAGTTATACAAGGCCAGGATCCCCAGTGGGTGGCGAACATAGTCCCTGTTATCAAGAAGGATGGAAAGGTGCGTATTTGCATCGATTTCAGGGATCTTAATAAAGCATGTCCCAAAGATGACTTCCCGCTGCCTCGCATAGACGTCCTGGTCGATAAGACCGCCGGGTACAAAGCTTTGTCATTCATGGACGGTTACTCAGGCTATAATCAGATTCATCTTGCTTCGGAGGATCAAGAGAAAACTTCCTTTACCACGCCCTGGGGCACGTACTGCTACGTGGTTATGCCGTTCGGTCTGAAGAATGTAGGTGCCACCTATCAGAGGGCAATGATGGCCATTTTCCACGACATGATGCACATTTACATGGAAGCCTACGTGGATGACATCTTGGTGAAATCAAGAACCAAAGAAGAACACCCCTCTATTCTAGATAAGGTGCTACAGAGAGCTAGGGAGTACAAGATGAAAATGAATCCGAAGAAGTGTGTTTTTGGAGTCTCTTTAGGGAAGTTGCTAGGCTTTATAGTTAGCAAATGGGGGATCTAAATTGATCCTAATAAAGCAAAGGCCGTCATGGACATGCCTCCGCCAAAGAATATTACAGAACTTTGAGGACTGATTGGTAGATTGTAATTCATCAGAAGATTCATATCCCAACATTCTGAGAGGTGCCGCCCGTTTTATGAATTGCTAAAGGCGGGAGTCAAATTTGAATGGAATCAAGATTGTCAAAAGACCTATGAGGATCTAAAGGAATATCTATCCAATCCCCCGGTTTTGCAACCTCCTGTCCCTGGGAAACCCCTAATCCTATACATCTCGGTTATTGAGGACTCCTTAGGGGCAGTCTTAGCACAAGTAGATGATGAAGGAAAAGAGCGGGCAGGTTATTACCTCTCCAGGTTGTTCAACCCGACCGAGGCTAAATACACCGCTATGGAGAAGACTTGTGCCGCCTTATTGTGGGTAGCTCAGAAGCTCAAACACTACTTCCTTGCCCACCCATTTAGGCTGATCTCTAGAATGGACCCAATCCGCTATCTCTTAGAAAAGTCTGTCCTCTCTAGTAGGTTAGCTCGCTGGCAGAGCTTCCTATCTCAGTTTGATATCACGTTCATCGTTCAGAAGGCGGTCAAAGGATATGCCATCGCTGAGCATCTTGCCCATCTCCCGATTCCCTGCACCGATTCTATTCAGGATGACTTCCCTGATGAGCATCTTTCTATCCTGGCTCATCATCCCTTCTGGTCGCTGCACTTCGACGGTACACTCAATTCTTAGGGCTGAGGGATAGGCGCTGTTCTGCTCACTCCAGAAGGAGTGACGATTCCTTTTGCTTTTCAACTTTAATTTCCTACTACCAACAATATCACCAAGTATGAGGCTCTCCTAGCTGGATTGAAGCACGCCTACCTTCTAGGCGCGCGTTACTTGAATATCATAGGGGATTCTCAGCTCGTCCTGCGGCAAGTTTTGTCAACTTACCGCACCCGTGACCCTAAGCTTAAACCATATCAAGATTTGGTCAAGCTCCTCGCTAGGCAATTCTGCAAGTTGATCTACATCCATACTCCCCGGTCTCAGAATATTCTAGCTGATGCTTTAGCATCCCTCACTTCCTCTCTATCTTTCCCTCTCAGACGGAGTACTAAGACTATCGTTGTTCAGAGATTGGATGCACCCTCTCTTCAAGATCCCTGGTTTACTAACCTTAGGAAGACTGTAGAGGTGAGGGCTGAGAAGGAAGAGTTGAAGGAAGTATCTTTGACAGAGTTAGAGGAGATCCTGGAAGAGGAAGAGTTGCCCTGGTATCATGAAATTAAGTTATTTTTTGAAGATGGAGCATTCCCGGAAGGGGCAAATGCCGAGCAGCGCAAGTCAATAAGAAGAGCCGCCTCAAGGTATACTATCGTTGCTGGAGAACTATATAGGCGCACTACTAACGGGATGCTCATGAGATATTTGGACGATGATGAAGCTTGGAAGGTGGCCGAAGTAGCCCATTCTAGTTAGTGTGGAGGTCATGTTAATGGCCAGGCTCTAGCGAAGAAGATCCTTAGGCAGGGCTATTATTGGCCCACTTTAGAGGAAGATTGCTCCCTCTATGTTCGGAGGTGTCTTAAATGCCAACTCCACGCTGATAAAATTCATGCTCCAGCTTCATATCTTCATCCTATATCTGCTCCTTGGCCGTTCTCTATGTGGGCTTTCGACATTATCGGCCCGCTCGGTGATCCCAATTCTCAGATCAAGCAAAAATCCTTCATCCTTATCGCAACTGAGTACTTCACCAAGTGGGCTGAAGCCGAAGCGTACGCAGAGATTAAAGCTACCACGGTGTGCCGCTTCATCATGAAGAACATTATCTCATGGTTCGGAGTTCCAAGCAGCATCGTCACCGACAACGGACCCCAGTTCATCTCTCAAGAGCTCAAGGACCTATGTAAGAAGTTCAATATCACATTGCATCACTCATCTCCATATTACCCACAAGGCAACGGTCAGGCCAAAGCCACTAACAAAACCCTTCTCAAAATTATAAAGAAAACATGCAAATCTCATAAGTTTTCTGATTGCCCAGAAAGATTAGTAGAAGCTCTATGGGCTTACCGCACCTCCGTTCGTACTCCTACGGGGCAAACTCCCTATGCTCTCACTTACAGGATGAAGGCGGTACTCCCACATGAGATTTTGATCCCTTCCCTAAGGGTACAGCTCGATAAGGAACTTAATCTCGATGAACGTCGAGAGGCGTTGCTCGTCCAGCTGGAACTCTTAGATGAGAAGAGGATGAATGCGACCGATCACGTATCTGTTTATCGAAAGAGAGTTTCACGTTATTTTCAAAAGAAGGTAATTAAGTGCAAATTTCAAAAAGGTGATATGGTTTTGAAATGCAAATTCATTCGGTCTGCAGGTCCTAGGTCTAAATTGCAACCTAACTGGGAAGGGCCGTTCGTTGTGAAAGAGGCTTATCCAGGGAATGCTTATCGCTTAGTGAACGTAGAAGGTGAGGAGCTCTCTCACGCTTGGAATGGGTTGTACCTTAAGCATTTCTTTCCTTAGAATCTAAACCAGTGCCACCCCGGTAGCAAGGTGTCCTTTCCCTTCCTCGCAAGAAAGAGGACCCCGAGTACGGCAATCACACACTACACGACGTCCCTGGTCGGGTTTCCCACTTTGTAGACACCGTTTCTCCTTGGCCATGCTTTGGGGGGGAAGTCAAAAGTCCATGTCCGTCTCTTTCTTCGGCTGAATCTAGGGGCAAGAGGTGAATAAGGAGGCGACGACCAATCCAGGCGCCTTGACGAGAGGAGGTCTCAAATAGGGGCAGTTTGTTATGACCTGACGCCACAAGGAAAAGGAAAAGAGCAAAGAAAAGGAGCAATCTCTTTGAAAAAAGCAAAAGTCTATCTCGAAAGTCCGTCAATTATCAATTCCAAAGCTCCAAAAAGAAAAAAAATATAAGCTAGGCATGGCAAGAGTGGCAGTACAGTTTCCCCGCGGGACGTTATGAGCCCGGTCGTATGCGTGCCTAGAGTGGACAAAGGTTCGATGACGGATGCAAAAGCCCCGGCACAATAGACCAAGTCTCTAAATAGGTTTATTGGAGAGGAACTCAAGTCCTAAAAACTTCTATATCTGGCCTAAGCTTATCCCCGTGTTCTATTTTTTCCTTTTTGGGACTAAGACAAGTACCATGGGTATGGCCTTGGCAGAGATACCGTCATGCGAGTTAGGCCCTGGCCAGGGGTTGTCACCCCCCATTACACGCCAACCTCGGAAACTCTGAACGGAATTGGGAGGACCCACCTTCCTAGGGAGGCACTGGTTTTCCAAAATAAAAAAAAATCATATATTTCGAAATCCAAAAACACCAGATATTTTCAAAAACTCACAAAAATCCAAATGATTGTAAAAATTCCCAAAAAAATACCATCATATGCATTGCATGCATTGCATTGTTTCTTATATTCTTCGCCTATTTAATAAGGCTCCACCCCTTGACCAAATATCAAGAAATGGTCAAATTCTAAACTTGCTTTAGGCAAGGGGTTTAGTTTAAGATTAGATCTAACTTGTTTCTTGTCTAAGTGTGTGCAGAACGCAGGTTCAAGCCCAAGATTGTGAAATTTTCAGGTTCAGGTCTGTAACGCACCAGTCTCAGACCGTCACAGCCTTCTGAACTTTGAAATCCATTGGCTCTCAGCAAACCCTCTCTGACGTGTCCGCGATCGACCGTCACTTCACTCTAACGATCTATCTATGACCGTTACATTCTACAGAGAACAGAAACTCAATTTTCTGAGTTCACTCCTTCTGACGGCTCATCATAAGACCGTCAGACGGTTGTGACGGCCCTATGTAGGACCGTTACAGATTCCAGAAATTCTGCTTTCAGGCCAAGTCAAGCAACAAACTCATGATTCCATCAAATAGGGCACTTCTATATCATTCCATTGAGTTCAATAATACATAAAATTGATTGATAAAAAAGTTTAGAAACATCATAAGAAATCTCAAACTACATTCAATTTTCTATCCACAAAAGGGCGGATCTTGCGAAATTCTTTCACGTAGCTACGGCATCCCTCGTCATCTTCTTCCACTTCTTCTTGCCACGAGCACACTTTGCTGACCTCCCACATGGTCAGTGCGTTCCAGATCGCTCTCTCATCTTCCTCAGTCCCCATCTTCCTAGCTAGAAGGGGAGGGTAGTGTGATAGTGCAGGAACTTCAGTTCGGGGTATCCCAATTTGAAGATGGCACCGGTGTGGGTTGTAGATCGCCAAGGTAGTGTTCCCCACTAACTGTAGATCAAGGCCTGGTCGCCATGAAGGTGCTCTGCAAAACTCTTGGACGCATCATGAACTTCTCTATTGGCAAAGTGTTGAGGAAGAGGTGCCATTCATCTCGTGTTTTCTTGTTCGCCGTCTTGCACTCAACCTGTGAAGAGAAACCGAAGGCACCTCCAATAAAGAACAAGGGGTGGCTTCCCAAGATCCGACTGGCTGAAGGTATGTCTTCCTTGGGTTGGAATTTAATTCTCACACCCATCCAACACTCAAGGAGTATCATAGAGCCAAAAAGAAGTCCTCCTAAGCAAGCTGAACTAAGTCCTTCATAAAGAAATGAAAGGACCGCTTGAGAAATAGACAAACCCCGCCACAATACGCTGATGATGCTAAGGTTTTAGATATCTAGGAGGTGGTCGGTGGTAGTAAAAAGGAAGACTCCGCATAAGCAAATTGACACGGCTTTGGCTATGGCTTCATATCTCTCCCACTTGTTCTTATAATGAGAGACTATCCATTGAGCCATCGGTATCAAGTGAATATGGTTTGGGCTGATCATGGTCCTTACATCCTTTGGGTTGTGTATGAAATCACTTAAGATCAAGGATGGGTCAATAGGTTTGACCGTATGGCACACTAGATCTTCATCCCCTACTTTAGTCTTAGCAAGGGCTAGGTAGGTCTCTACCTCCTCCAATAGGACTGTAGCTTCAAAGGAAGGGAAGAGGAAGGTGTGTGTTTGTGGATGCCATAACTCTATAAGGGCTGAAATGCTTGCCCAATCTAAAGACAATTTCTGGAAGTTCTTGGCCAAAACTAACAAAGGTTAGAGGTACCATACCCTAAGGATGGATAAAACTTCTAAAGGGAGTTCTTTGACCATGGGAGCCACCCACTTTAAGTTGGAGTAACACCTTGGACCAGGAAGAGGCTAAAGAAAGAAGAAGAAGAAGAAAGAAGAATCATAAGTGGTATAGAAAAGTGCAAAATTGATGAACTCTTGAAGTCAATTGGAACTTACCACTCTTTGGGCACTTGAGCTCAGATGCTTGGGGATGGACGTCAATCTTTGTAGCTCCCCATGCTCCTTCTTGGCTGCTTTAGGGCTGGTGTAGACTCTCTCCTCCATGTTCATCGCTCCTAAGCTTCTCTTCATGATGATTCCTTGCCCTTTGATGGATTTCTCAACCCTTGTAGCAGAGAATTAATGAAAGCTGCATTTTTTGAGCTTGTTCCTAGTTTATAAAGGCTTGATTTTGGTGCTAGGATGATAAGATTGGGGTTAGAAAGCCTTATCCTAAGCCTAGGAGGGTTCTAGTATGGATTAAGGTCTCCTTACCTTGAGTTTGGGCTCTCACGGCAGAATCCGTCTCAGAGTACAGTTTGTTCTCTGACGGTCTATCGTAAGACCGTCACATAGTTCTGACGCTCCATCACATTTCCTGCTACGAGTTGCTAGCTCAATCTCGCTCTGTCATGTGTGACAGTCTAATATTGGACCGCCACAGATCCCTGACGCTCCATCACTAGACTGTCACATTTCCTGCTACACATTTTTAGCCCAATATCGTTCTATCATGTCTGACGGTCTAGTCTATGACCGTTACCTTATTCTGACGCTCCATCAGGGGACCGTCACATTTCCTACTATACAATTTTCAGTCCACCCTCTGTCGTCTCTGACGGCCTGATCTTGGTGCGTTACATGGGTCTGATGCTCCTACACTAGACCGTCACACCTTTTGCTGCAGGTTTCTGTTCTTTGATCTGATTTGCCGGTCTTACACTTTATCCCCACTCATTTACATTCCCATCCACACATTCATTCCATCCATTCATTCACACATTCACATCCATTTCATCCACAAATTCATACTCACATTCATCCATTCATTCATACACATAAAAAATAAAAACACAAAAAGATTTTTATTTATTTTTTTATCATTCCATTTCATTCACATAAGTCATGTACAAGTGTGGGTGTTAGAAGAAAGAAAATTTACATCACTCGGCAGGCTTATCTCCCGGGCCCTCACTATCACCGGCACCCTCCTGCCGCTTGGCTAGCGGCCCCATGGCACTGTGCTCCTCCGCTCCTGATCGTCTCCGATCCACCTCCTCGTTCCTCCACCGATCGGAGGAACTAACCAGGTAGTTTCCTACCGATCCGCTCGGCACTCTGCTCCATGTGCCTCCCGCTACAGCACTCTGGGATGCACTCAGCACAGGCCCCCGGCTGATCGTCCGGACTGTCCGCTCCACGGCCTAGATTTCTATCTTTAAATCATGCATCTGGAGTTGCGCCGCCCGAGCCTCGGTCCGATATCTATCAAGGGCTGCAGTCTGGGTCACTGCCTGCTCCAATTCTCCGCTCAGCTGGGCCACCTCTGCCTGAAGGCACCCTGCTTCAGCTCGAGAACTGTCTAGTTCTGCTTGGGTCCGTTCGGTCTCTGCTCGAGCTCGCTCTGTCTCGACCAAAGCCGTGGTCAGTTCTCTCGCCTGCATTTTGTATTTTATCATGGTCAGTCCATTAGGCATTTATATCTAAAAGAAGCATAAAGGTTTAGATTCTTGCCCGCTCTGCGAGGGTAGCCTCGGCCTCCTCGGCTCGAGCTACGGCTCGGGTAAAATCTGCATCTCGCTCAGCTCGTCCCCCGGTAGGCTGTGAAGAGGAGGACGGTGCATCTGGTCCGGTCCTCTGGGCTCCCTCAGCCCACTGCATTTAGAAGTCAAAGTTAGCCATTTGCATCATAAGCATTTAAGTCTTAAAGTGTAGAAACTCACCAAAAGCTCCAAGGCAGCCCGATACTCATCCCGCTGCTGGATGGTGGCATGAAGGAGTCCCTCGAGCTCGGTTATTCTTCCCCGTGGGTCTAGCTGCATTTAGAAAGCATATGTCAGTGTATATAGAAGTATTACTTTAAATAGATGGAGTTTTGAGTTTAGAAGTTCATATCGGCCGTCGAGTGCCTCTGAACACCTGGTCGCCATACCGGTGGGAGTAAGCCTTGAGGTAGGTCTCGTTGCTGTCTGCCTGGTCTTTCACCACCCGGCCTCTTTTGTTCCAATCATGCATATATTTGGCCTTCCGGGCGCACCAGTCCACATCACCGCTAATGCCCTTCGAAGACTTGCCCGGGCGTTCATCGTCACGGCTGGGGAAGGTCACCTCTGGCTAGTGTAGTCCCTGAGTCCTCAAGATCAACCGGTAGTGCAGGGGCTCGATCACGTTGATGCAGTGAAGCCATATGTCTCGCCCGCTGTAGGCTAGCGAAGCCTCCACCCAAAGCTGCCCCTCATAGCCCTCGCCTCGGTATGGGGTCCATCTCACGTAAAAATCATTAAAAGCATTTAGAAACATTCACATGCAATCAAAACCCATTTAGGTGCATTTAGAAGCATTTAAAAAGTTTATGTCCGGAGCTTACCGCTATGTGCGGGAATGAGTCGAGATCATCCTGGATGGCCTGGGTCAGCCTGTTGATCGATCCCTTGTCCCTCGCGACAACCCACCGTCTCGCAATGGGGATCCGCTCTGGATGTAGCTGACTACCTCGCCCAATCCCCGGGAGGTGCACGAAGCTCCAGATCTGCATTTAAGGTCGAGTGTCGGTAAATTGCATCATTTGCATTTGCAGAATCATAATCATATAGAAAGCATCTAGAGTTCAGCATTTACCTATAGGAAAGGCGAGAAGCCGCCCAGCATTGTCCGTCGGTCTGTGGTGCTGAGCGACTCGAAGAGGAAGGCAAGCACTGCCGCTCCCCATGCATACTTCCCCACTCTACCCAAATCCTCTAGCAGTGGTAGTACCCTGCAGCTGATCACGTCGGCTCGGGTCGAAAAAAGTAGCTTTCTGAACAACAGCATCAGGAATCGTCTCAGGACCCGGTCTCCCTCCTGTCCTGCCTCTACCGCCACTCGTGGGCGTACCTGTTCTATCACTCAGTCTATATGCTGCTCGGGGAGCTCGCCGACTGCTATAGCCGCTCCCCTAAGTCCCAAGCTGTCCTGTAGTCTCGACCTCGAAAGCTGGGATGATGTGTGCCCTGGCCTGATCAGATCTAAGCCCAGTAGCTCTTGGGCCATCTTCCGATAATCTCCAAATGTTCACCCGGTCACTGCTGCTCCGTGGACTCGCAGGCCGGTGATCCTCGCCATGTCTTCTAATGTGGGGATCATGTGGCCCCATGGGAAGATGAAAGTCCGGCTAATCAGATCCCATCTCTCATGCAGTGCGTACAAGAGCGGGGTATCGGTCCTCGTCACCTCGATGCTTAGCACCTCGGCGAATCCCATCTCGGCCAACCTCTCCCGCTGGTACTCAGGCAATGCCTGGTACACTGCCCGTATCTGAAGCCAAGAAATCCGGGTTCTCCTTTTCCCCTGCACAATTCGAAGCATTAAGTCAGTCATTTAATCATAATTTCATTGCATTGCATAAATAAAAATGAAAACAATAAAAAAAATAATTAGAAAACTGAAAAATCCCAAAAAAAATATTGTTTCTGTCTCTGGTTTCTCTGACGGCCCTGAGGTGATGCGTCACAGTGCTCTGACGCACCTGGGGTGGTGCGTCATGCCCGTGACAGTCGCTACAATGACCGTCACACTCTCTGCTACGGGGCGTTGTCCCCTTCATTTTTTTTTTGGCTCCTAAAATGGCCATAGGAGGCCTACAAATGTTCCTAAGGGGTCCCCAGACCCATTTCTACCCTCCAAACACACATGCGTACAACAAAAATAAAAAATTGAAGTTTTGGGGAAATCATCCTACCTCGGCGTCACAGTCCTTCTTCTTCTTCTTCTCCCTTGATGTGGTCCCCTCCTCGCCGATGGCCCCTCCCATGGCTTCTTCGGCTTCTTCCATGGTAATGGGGAGGAGCTCCCTCCGTCATTTCTTCCGCCGCCGTCGTCGGTTGCTTGGACGCCGCTTGTGGGACTTCCTCTCGATCAACCCGAGCCCTAAACCGCCAGATGGCCATCTTTTTCTTCCCCTTTTCCCTTCTCTTCGGTGGCTGAGACGGCTCGTCATCGACAATTGCTCTGGTGGATGAGGTGGTCGAGGGTTTGGAGTTGGGGTGTTGAGGTTTTGGTTCGTTTGGGCGTTTGTGAGCGAATAGAGGAAACGACCATTCGGTTTTGTTTTTTTTTGAATGCTCAGGAAATGTGACGGTCTATCGTGAGACCGTCACACTACTCTGACGCGTCCTTTGTAGACCATTAGGTCATTTGAAATGATGTCTTGAAGGATGTGAACCGCCAGACTCTGACGGCCCGAGGTGGATCCGTCAGGGACGTCTAACGCACCCTTACTGGACCGTTACATGCTTCAGAGTGTTTGATGAATGATGATGCTTTATTTATCAGAAATTTCATGCATATATGATTATCTTGTCTATGCAATTCATGCTTATTGGTTATGCCTGATTTTATGCTTTGTTTATATTATTATTGGTGGCTAACCTCTTTGTTGAAGTTCATGCATCATCCGCTCGCCAGGAAGGTAAGTCAGGTATTGTATCCCGATCCCTTATCCCTTAATGCATTACTGTATGTTATGTATGATATACTATCTCGAGGACCGACTGGTCATTCATGTGTTCTGGGATCTGATGTTCCCCTTAAATAAAAATGATGATGATCTAAGTACACATGTTTAATCGTTGGATAGGCCGTTAGGTTGGAAAAGCTTGGGGATGATGGTTCTGTCTGGCACACAGTGGTTGCAGATGGTGTCCTGACCCTAGTTTCTCCGGTCTAACAATACTATTCTCTAGTATCTTATTATTTTATTCTTTCTTTACATTCGTTTTGATGATTTCTTTATTTTCAGCCCAGCATGCATCATACGCATCCTTTGAGCATTCATGAACCTTCATTTGTCCAGGTGTCTCAATAATGGTGAATAACTATGTGTTTTAATGATCTCGGATAAGGAGAGTCATTCCTCTCTGAATTGGAAGGTTTCCTTCAGTCTCCTTGCTTGATCTGGTTAGCTGAAGAATCCTGTCTGGAGTTTAGTTAATCGTCTCTTTCCTTTTCGTTGCTCCGGCCGCGGGCCGTGTTTTCCTTTACTTAGTTGTTAGTTCCTCCAGACATGTGTCCTTTGGTTGCCTTTCCTTGTGATTAGTTCGAAGCTTTCTGGATAATTTCTGTCGCTTGTTGGTTGAGAACGGGTGTCGTTTGCCTTAATGCCCGCTTTTTTGATGGGGACATCGAGACAAGATCGTCCGCATTTTGTTTGCATTTATTTCCTTTCATCTTTGTATGTATACCCTTGTGTTATATGGGTACGCAATTGTAAGTCTTAGTGGGTTTATATGTAAATTTCCCGTAGGCCCAAGCAAGGGGACCCTCACCCCTTTCCCATTGGTCCACCTAGACCATGTGGGGCTGGTCAACCATCCTAGGTGGCCATCTAGAAGGTTGGAATGCCAATTGACCACATGGTAGATAAGTGGTTAAAAAATTCAAAGGTAGGCTACCTACCTTTCCTACCTTGTCCCCCCATTAGAATTAATTAGGAATTTCATTTTTTTTATTTTATTTGGATCAAATATGAAGTCCCTTAAATGCCCCTCCAGATCCTAGATCTAAGGGTATTCATGGTCTTTTTTTATTTATTATATAAGTCGTGTATTTCTATTATTCTAGAATTAATGAAATGAGAAAAAGCATTGTGCAAGACCCCCCCCCCCTTGAGTGAATTTCGACCTCCCCTCTCTCTCCCTATGGTTTCTTCATCCCCAACCCCCATTCTAGAGTGCTATCTTCTTCCCCCTACCTCTGGTGATCATCGGTGCCGCCGCCGCCGCCGTTCGTGCCGCCTACGAGCCGCCGCGGAGCCATCTTCAAGATTCTGTCCTGTTGGACAGAGGTGACTTCCACGAAATTCTGCAGTCAGCCACGACGTCCTCTTGATCTGAAATTTTTAGATGTTGTTTTTATCTTGTATCACCATCTCCAAAAAAATATTCAAGTCCAAAATCTTTCATTTGATATCTTTATATTTTCGTTCATCTTTCACTCCCAGATCTGTCCTGTCTCTATCTACAGTGACAGCAGCTCTGTGTTTGCCACCTCCGACCATCTTTATAATTTTTCCAAACCCTCCTAATTTTACTGGGAGTTCTGTCCATCATTCCCTACATCCAAGAATTTTCCTAATTTTTGATCTCCCATCTATCCATTTTTCAAAATTCGTGTTCTATCTCAGCTACAGTGCTTTCAGCCCATTTCCAGATCCGACCCACTGTTAGTGAAAAACTCCTATCAATTCGTAGCCACATCCCACCTTGTCCAAACTAGTTTTGCCGTTTTCCTAGCACAAGTTCCCACAACTTTCATGAAGAGGTCAAAGTCTGAATCCAAGTGTTTCATAGCGGTCAAAGGCAGTTCTCAGAGAATAGCCCTGCAGATCTGAGTGTTCGACTACTGTACAATAGGAAGTTGTAAATTCATTAAAGCCCAGATCCGTGCAGATCCAGGCCAGATCTCCAGGCCTAGGTTGAAGGATTTGAAAAGGTTAGCTTTCCAACGGCGCCAGTCTCGTGTCGATCCGACATCGGGGCTGATCGCAGCGTCCGTTCTCGCCGGAGCGCGCGCCGAAAAACAGAACCGGCAGGTCCGTGGCCGGTTATTCCGACCGGTGCCGATCGGAGCCGCCCGGCCTCCAGGCGGTGAACCAGCATGCCGCCAGCCCGGGGAACGCTTCCCTAAGTGTCCCCACTACAGCGGTGTCACCGGGTCCCACTCGACCCCTCCGGACAGCACGTGGGCCCCACCGTCACTAGTTCGGGTGCTGCCGAATCAACGCGAGAAGCCGCCCGTCAACCCGAATTCGGTCCTCCTGGACCCCATTGTGTAGCCCTTTACCTCCCTGCGTGGAGTGGGCAGCGACGTGTATTGCTTTAATATTGTGTATTATTGTTCCGGGAGTACGAGTTTCGGCCGAGTCTGTCTTCCCCACGTCGAGCGCGTGGAGGTATCGTTCTCGCTCCCTACACTCGGCATTTGCTTATTTTCATATATATTTGTTTATGCCACTGCTAGAGAGCATGTTCTAGGATCATAGCTCACTTTATTTTCATATCACCGCTGCTGCGAGAGAGAGCGTGACCGTCCCGTGACCCGATCCGGGCACAAGTGAGAGCCGACCACCCTAGCTCATTGCCGGTTTCTCAACCGCGCACGTCCGACGCTTCCCTCGTTAAGGGACAACTGCGAGCTTGTCGTGTCCTTGTCTCGTCCCACATCAATTTGGTATCAGAGCGCGTTGAGTCTAGGGTGTCAAAAAAAAAGTGTGTCATTTAAGTCTAAGTGTCTAAGTCGGTCTTAGGAGTTGCATTTGCATACCATTAATCGGTATATAAAAAGGTGTTGTCCGAACGTTAGGCTACGCCTATCGGGAAGGCCGCACACTTGCGCGAGTGATCTTCGGATCGATTAACTCCGCCACGTACCGAGTCTTGGTGTCTTGTCCTTAGTGTGCATGCATCCCAAACCGTGCATAGTTGGTCTAGTGTCTTGTCTAAATGGCCTTGCATACCCATTCCTAGGGATCCATTCCCACCTTTTCGGCACCAATGGCCAACCCATGTTGACCCGTCCAAGGTGATAGGTCCGTGTCCGAGTACATCCGGGACTATGATAAGTACCGGTTGGAATATGGCTTGGGAGAGGAGAGCACCACGACCGCATTTCAGTGCCGGAGAGGTTTACGGTTTCACTTCCAACTTGAATGTCTTGCCCGCGACGCGTTCTCGCTGGCGCAATCTTATAAGGTCGCTATAGAGGTCGAGCCCTTTGAGTCTCATTTTTCTCGCTCTAGAGGTCAAACCCTTTGGCAAACATCTACCTCCCACCCAAGTCCCGAGCCGATCGGACTACCTACGCCATTGCCTTCACCACCCGTGAGTGCTCCGTTACCACCCTTACCTTCCGATCCACATTCGGAACCATTATGCTTGGAGCCGTCTCACCCCGAGCCACCCGTGTTTCTTACGGGAACGCTATACATCGCCGAGCCACTATTTAGTTGGCTCAAGGATGGCTTGGTCCCACCTCCCTTTCCATCCATGGACCCCATCCTCCCTTTAGTGCCGGTCAACTACTTCCATACCACATTTCGATCTAGTCACCATGTTGACACATTGGACGATCTTGTCATGGGATTAGATTCACAATGGAAGTTGACACATCTTTTGGCGCGAGGCTTTGACCAACCCGCTAGTCTTAGCTTCACCCAACCGGCCTTCGGGTCCATTACCTCTGAGTGCACCGTGGGTTGTGTCACCACGGAGGTTCTTCTACTTCTTCCGCTACCGGACGAGCCCGAATTCATACCCTTTTGTCCGAGGGAGGAATCATACTTCTTGCCTACAATCTCCGTCCCACCCGTCACAATTCAAGAAGGTGACTATCCACACCTTCAAAACTTCTACACGTGGGACCGTGACTTGTGGGAACCCACCATAAGGGGTCATACCTTCTTTGATCCCTTTGACCCACTCCCTAGTGGATCCTTAGACCCTCCACATTCACTTCACTTCCTCGAGGGAGTCCGCTACCACACCCCTTCCCCACGGGCCGGGTCGTCTATGCCCACCAAGCCCGTACACTTACAAGATACGCCATCATCTAGGGGAGATACTCTTGGCCCTCCCACATCCACATCCCATATGTATGCATGGCCCACCTTAGGAGATCTAGGATTTCTGCATGATGTCAACCACCGGTTACGTCAGATGCATGCATGGCATACGTTCGGGTGTCCTGGTCCGCCGTCACCCATGTACGGGTCGGACTAACATTAGGTGTGGCTAGGGTCATAGATGAGTCGGTGTGCTTTTTCTTTGTGTGGTATGTCTGTCTGCATGTGTCTTGGGCAAGCTCGTTGTCATTCTCTTATGAGTAAGAGGCGAGTGGACTCATTCGATGAGTATGGGATAGGTTCTATATCTACACCCGGATCTAGTCGCCTACAGAGACTCAGCTGTGATTCCTAGTGAGTCTTCGAGCTGCTTCCTTCCCTTTTGAGAGTGCCCCACCCAGAGTGTCCACCTCTAGCCTACAGCAGCTTGTGCATATCGAGTATATATGGAATGAGCAGGTGACGGTCACTTGGAGCGGAGCATACCCACGTTACTTGGCACGGTGACGGATCCGCCGGAGTACTCGAGCATCCATACCCCTACTCGACGGGGTCGAGTTCCTCCCAGCCGGGGAGAATTGATGGGGACATCGAGACAAGACCGTCCGCATTTTGTTTACATTTATGTCCTTTCATCTTTGTATGTATACCCTTGTGTTATATGGGTACGCAATTGTAAGTCTTAGTGGGTTTATATGTAAATTTCCTGTAGGCCCAAGCAAGGGGACCCTCACCCCTTTCCCATTGGTCCACATAGACCATGTGGGGCTGGTCAACCATCCTAGGTGGCCATCTAGAAGGTTGGAATGCCAATTGACCACATGGTAGACAAGTGGTTAAAAAATTTAAAGGTAGGCTACCTACCTTTCCTACCTTGTCCCCCCATTAGAATTAATTAGGAATTTCATTTTTTTTATTTTATTTGAATCAAATATGAAGTCCCTTAAATGCCCCTCCAGATCCTAGATCTAAGGGTATTCATGGTCTTTTTTTATTTATTATATAAGTAGTGTATTTCTATTATTCTAGAATTAATGAAATGAGAAAAAGCATTGTGCAAGACCCCCCCCCCCTTGAGTGAATTTTGACCTCCCCTCTCTCTCCCTCTAGTTTCTTCATCCCCAACCCCCATTCTAGAGTGCTATCTTCTTCCCCCTACCTCCGGTGATCATCGGTGCCGCCGCCGCCGCCGTTCGTGCCGCCTACGAGCCGCCGCGGAGCCATCTTCAAGGTTCTGTCCTGCTGGAGAGAGGTAACTTCCACGAATTCTTGCTGTCAGCCACGAGCTGAGATGGATTTAAAATTTTGAAGGTGTGTTCTTGCCTTGAATCCCCACCTCCACCTAAAGTTTCACGTACAAACTCCTCCATTTAGTAATTTTCCATTTTCGTTCATTTTGCATTCCCAAATTTGTTTTGTCTCTGTCTACAGTGACAACAGCTCTGAGTTTCCCGTCTCCGACCATCTTTTTGAATTTTTCAAACCCTCCCAATTTTACTGGGAGTTCTGTCCATCATCCCCTACATCCAACATTTTTCTTGATTGTTTATCCACCATCTATCCATTTTTCAAAATTCGTGTTCTATCTCAGCTACAGTGCTTTCAGCCCATTTCCAAATCCGACCCACTGTTAGTGAAAAAATACTATCAATTCGTAGCCACATCCAAACTTGTCCAAACTAGTTTTTCCGTTTTCCTAGCTTGATTTCCTACAACGTTTCTGAAGACCACCACTTCAGATTCGGACGTTCACATATCGGTCAAAGGCAGTTCTCAGACAAGTTCTCTGCAGATCTGAGAGCCCGGTCACTGTACAATAGCAACTCAACAATTCATTAAAGCCCAGATCCGGGAAAATTCAGGCCAGATCTTCAAGCCTAGATTGAAGTATTTGAAGTTAGCTTTCCAACGGCGCCAGTTTCGTGTCGATCCGACATCGGGGCTGATCACAGCGTCCGTTCTCGCCGGGACGCGCGCTGAAAACCAGAAGTTGCAGATCCGTGGCCGGTTATTCCGACCGGTGCCGAATGGAGCCGCCCGGCCTCCGGCCGGCGAACCAGCGCGCCTCCACTCCAAGGAGCTCTCATCCAGGCATCCACCACTACAGCGGTGCCACCAGGTCCCACACGGCCCCTCCGGACGGCACGTGGGCCCCACCGTCACGTGTTCGGGTGTTGCCGAATCAACGCGAGAAGCCGCCCGTCAACCCGAATTCGGTCCTCCCGGGACCAGTTGTGTAGCCCTTTACCTCCCTGCGTGGAGTGGGTGATATTTCATTGCTGTCATCATTGTGTAATATTTATCCCGGGAGTACGAGTTTCGGCCGGGTCCGTCTTCCCCACGCCGAGCGCGTGGAGGTATCGCATTCGCTCCCTTACTTGGCATTTTGCTTATTTTCAAATATACTTGTTTATGCCACTGCTAGAGAGCATGTTCTAGGTTCATAGCTCACTTTATTTTCATATCACTGTTGCTGCGAGAGAGAGCGTGACCGTCCCGTGACCCGATCCGGGCACAAGTGAGAGCCGACCACCCTAGCTCATTGTCGATTTCTCAACCGCGCACATCCGACGCTTCCCTCGTTAAGGGACAATCGTGAGCTTGTCGTGTCCGTGGTCTTGTCCCGCATCATTTTTAGTCGACTCCGCTTCGTTTCTGCTTCATCTCCATGTTTCATTTTCAGTTTCGCTTCAGCTCCGCTCGCTCCCCTGCAAAGAGGGCGTTAAGGAGGGGCATCTGTTGACACCCGTTTTATGACCGATAAGTCGAGTCATCTCCTTGTTCATTCTATATGATGCTCCGAGTTGTTCACCTTTATTGAGCCTTCTTGGTCAATTTGAGGTCTATTTCATGAGTCATATCTCCTTGGTTGGGTCTGGTTCCTTATCCCTTTCCGCTGAACGAAGCTTAGCAAAACTCTCATTTTTATTTGAACTCTATTATCTCTAACGGTCCTTCGATGGGGCGTTACAGTCCTCTAACGCATCTTCCATGGTGCGTTACATCCTTCTAGAGTCCTTAAGCTTCAGGCTTCTTTCAAACGTATCTTTTGTCTATCCGTTGAGTGTGACGATTTATCGTGCAGCCGTTACATTCATTGTGATGCATCTACCCTTGACCGTTACATTCATCTAGAGTCCAACGTTCGCAAACTTCTCCCGTTAATCTTATCTTATAGTGGATAGGGTTGTGTGACGGTCTAAGACTGGAGCGTTACATTAGTGTGGCGGTCTATCATGCGGCCGTTACATCCAACAGAGAGTCTTGACAAGCCTGGCCTTTGCTCTGCTATTTCGTGATCAAACTAAGAGTTTGGTTTGAGGGTTTCTCTCTCGATACTCATCCTAAGAAGCTTCCGTTTGTTTCTGTGGACTCTTGGGGGTATTATCTTCAAGAGTTTGCTAAGAAATGTCCTACTTTCTAGCTGGATTATCCTCTACTCGAACCTAGACTTTGAGGGTCTATAAATAGAACCCTTGACTTCATGGCTTGAGGAGGAGACATCTGGAGTTCACGTCGAAGTGCTGCTGCATCCTGGAGCTAGAACCAACCAAGGAAAGCTGCTTCTCACGTCCATCTACTTCCAAAGTTTAGGGAGTATCGTTTCCAAGGGTTTAGTTCAGTCAAGTTGTGTTCTTAGTGTCTTTTCTCTCTTTTCAAACATCATAGCATTGTCCCTCTCCATCTCCCACGTTCTTGCACTTGTTGTATTCATTCAAAACATCCTCCCATCTTTTAAAACGCCCCAGAGGGGTTAACAAACCAACCTCCCCGGTATTTCCCTTTCCTTTTGCATGTTCTTAAGTTTCTTGGATTTATTGATACTACTTTGTTTAAGGGCTAATCTGGGTTGTTTTTCCTGTGTTCTACATTCTCTTTTGCAGGTTTACAGAGTCCATATCACGAGGCCCAAGCTCTCTGGCCGATTGGAAAGCTTGGAGATCAAAGGATTCCCAACTTCTTATTCTACAGAAGCTCTGACGGTCTGGCACAGGCGCGTTAGAGTCTTGTAGCGGTCTATCGTGAGACTATCACACTTGCTGTGGCGCATCTTCCTTCGACCGTTACATCTAACGGAGCTGCAGTTTCATGATTTTTCTCTCTCCCGTGGGCGGCTGCATCATCCTCTTATTCTAAGATATTTATCAGGTCTTTGACTTATTTCTACCTTGGTGGCGATCACATCTTTCCTTAGTTTAGGCATTAGCTTTCTCTTTCATCATATCTCCTCTTTACTTTGCTTGTTCCACCTATATAGTGTGTTTTCCTTTATTCCTTATTCCACGCTCCGGCGTGTGTTTTTCTTTATTTGCTTAGCTTAGTCTTGATTGAGATAGCATGCCCATGCTAGAGCCTGTGTTGGTTGCCTAGGTTCATAATTCGCATGTTCATAGGTCGATTGATTTCATTACTTGGCTCATTATTTTCTCATAGTTGGCATCATAGCCCATCTTGTAAAAGAAGGGACACATTAAAACCAACAAAGCCTAGCACCAACGGATTCTACTCCAAGCTATCTTTGCCTCGGTAGTTCGTGCAGCCACATTCGACATCGGAGTTGTCAGGGGGAGCATTTTTCGTTCGACTGCGCGAGCCGACTCCAGCCAGCGACCAGAATGAGTTGCAGAGGGTTCTACGACTCTACCCAAAATCTCCTGGCTCTACCCTTCCGAGGAGTACAACTAGGAACACCCAGATTCCATCCAAGACTGGTCTCGCTCCGTTCTGATCCGCCATCCCAGATTATCACCCCCGACAAGTTGACTCTATTTAGCAGGCCGATCCGACTGCTTCCCAGCAAGATAGTGGACCACAGAAGGTACCATGGCTTTCTCCCATATCTTCTGGCTCTACCCTATAGTGGAGTTCAATTAGGGACGCCCAGCTTCCATTCTAGCCCGGTCTCGCTTCAATCCGACCACCCAGCGGGGAGTTTCATCCCCGATAAGGCGACCCTGCCCACAGGCGGCACCGACTGCGTGATCTCACAAGAACGGACGGCATCGGCACTCCTGCTATTAAAACGAGGTCATTCCAGCTTTGGCTCATCCTAGAGGTGTTTCTCATCTCGTCAAGGCTAGATTCAACCCAATCCAGCACCGGACCTGCGTGTTATAGCTCCAGAAAGTTGGGTTTGCATATCTGCTTCGCGCCCAGTTCGATCCTATCGGAGTTCAGAAGCTGTCGATGAGCCCTACGGACGAGTTTCATAGAGATTTTTGGTGGAGCTGTACTAGAGTCGGCCCTCTTTCAAACATAGTTGGTCCTGGCTCGTTTTGACATCACAGTCGGGAGTATTGCTCCGACCAAGAGGCCTCTGGTCTATAGAATGAGGCTCCTGCTCAATCTCGCGAGAACGGGCGTCTCAGACACGACCAACCTCAGAACAGGTTGGTTCTTCTTCCTGGAGTTCCCCAAGATGAGCAGCTTTCTAGCAGCGCTGACTTCTCCTTCATCAGACATCTAGGCAGGGAGCTACATCCCCGACAGGTTGTTGGTACCAGGGCAGACTACCTACACCAGGTGACTGTGCAGACCGGCATCCCGACCACCACCTTCACATCATCAAACCCTCTCCCCGCCTGGCCAGCTAATCGCCCCTCCCTTCATGGAGGTAGTTTTGGCTGTACTAAATTACTTCCCCACCCCGTGATCAACCCTCCTGCGTGAGGTGTAGTGGTGTAATCGACTATTGCAGGTCAAGCATCTCCGACGCAGTGTGCGGGTGGTGAACCCACGCTTCCCCGCTCGCCCTCGTCTCCGTCCGAGATCGATTTATTCAAACTGATCAGGTGAGCGCTCGGTTCCCCTATACTAGTTATTTACTTTGTTCAGCTAGTATCATAGTTGCTGCCCATCGGATGATGAGAGAGCGCTCGAACCCCAATTCCACTTGCTTGTATGCCCCATCGCGGCGTTAGTTGAGAGTGCCATCTACTAACCCATGCCCTCGGCGTGCTGGCCACCCATGAGCGTGGGTATCCCAACCCCTCCGGGGGTCAGCCCTGGCATAACCAAGCCCTTGGAACAGTGAGGTCCCACCCCGGACCCTCACCACCATCCTGAATTGCCTTCGGGGGGAGTGCCAATCGCGTGAGTGAACCGGCCAACATCAAGTCTATTTTCTTGTCTATGTGCTTGGGGGTCTAGGTCCGAGGCTCATTCGGCCATTCCCATTACATCCCTAGGTCATCTCACATCAGGTGATATAAGAGAAAGTCATAGGCTTGTTCTCACAAGTCTAGTCCTAGGGCACCCATGCACTAGAGTCGCCCCGTGCGTCATTACCTCCCCATTTGTATGGCTACCTCATACCGATCATATCCGTCGTCTTCGGCCCTCGCCATGGGTCCCAACCCTCAAGAGAGCTATGCCACTAGGGTGAATGGTATCATAGGCCAAGTGAACGCCCTCAAGGAGGACGTCACAACCGCTCTTAAGGAACTTAAAACCATATCTTACCAACTTGGCCGAACCCATGAAAATGGCTCCACACCAAGGAACATTGAACTCCCTAGCTTTGATGGGTATTATGACCCAACCATCTACCTAGAATGGGAATGTTCCATGGATCGATATTTCAATTGGAACCCCATGCCCGAAGAGAGCAAAGTGAGGCTAGCAAAAATAAAATTCACCAAGTAGGCCAAAGCTTGCTGGCTAATTGTCGAGGGTTTACTGAAGATGAAACTGTAAGACCTGGTTGACACTTGGGAGAATATGAAGACCGAGCTTAGGAAGGTATTTGCTCCCTGACACTCCCCCTCCTACCCGGATAGCCATAACTCGAGGAGCACAAGAACTCCTCCTTCCCCACCAAGCCCGCCTAAGACCACTCTAATGGCTCCATCACCACTGGCCCCTACCTATCCTACCCTGACCACCACCTCTACCCCGTGCCACCTAGCCATTACCACAACCAAGTTGTCACAAACCCAATCAGTCTCCACTTCGGCCCCTCCACCTTCCCCCATGAAGAACACACCCCCCAACACCAACCAACCCAAGCTCCCTCACCCATCCCACCTCCCACTCCCTACCCCAACCTGGCCCTATCATAGACCCCCGCTACTTCCACTCCCTACCCCAACCCAATCCCACCCTAGCCTACCACCTCGGGTGCACCATTTGTCAGCTACCACCACCCCACCCACCAAAGACCTTCCCATCCCCTTTGTAGAAAAAGTCATGGCCCATACACTCGACCATCTGGAAATAGAGAACATCCTGGATCTGGTCCCCACCCTCGAGGAAACCCATGCCCAAGTCGAGGAAGAAGCCTCACATTTTGATCTTCACTCTACGCCATCCTCTCTAGTTGGGACCGAGCTCATCTTAAGTGGACTCCTTATTAGTTGGCTAAAGGAGAGCCCAGAGAACCCGGTTCAAGATATTATGGCCCATATTTGCCCTCCCATGGAGCAAAACCTCCCTATGGTGCTCGTCACTTCCCATTGCTCTATCATCCAATCCTACTATAATGTAGAGACTTTGGATGATCTTATCAATAGCCTAGAATGGCAACTTGAGCTGACTGGCATCTTGACTCTAGGGACCGACTGACCTAAGAGCCTTCACCTCATTCACCTATATGTCGGGTGCATCACCTCAGTCTGTACCATTGGTTGCTATATTAGTGACCTCCTCTTATTCCTCCCTACACCCGAGGAGCCTGATCTTATCCATAATCTATAACTTACTATCTCGGGTTGGGAGCTGAACCATCCCATGGAGGCCAATGTCCCATCTCCCTTTACACTTAAGGATAACCCATCACTCATTGGGGAACTCATAATGTGGGAGCCTATAAGGGAAGACTTTACTATCCCAAGTTATTCCTTCTTTGATCCCTTTTGGGAACCCAGGAACCATCATATCCATTTCCCCTCCTACCACCCATCACCACCCGCACCCACCCCCACATGTCCATTTGGCCCAACACCCATACTTGAGATCGAAGCATGTGCCACCCTATGCTCATCCCCAATCGAGGAATCCACCCTGTCATGGGTTCCACCAATTGACCCAACCCACCTAGAAGAGCTTTAAGACTGGGCATTCACATGCCAAGTGTCGGAAGGAACACATTTCCCCAAAAATCCATCCTTCCTTGACCCTTTTGATCCCTTCTTTTGAGAACTCTTAAAGCCTCCATCCCCACTCCGACCCATCAACGGTGTTATCCCCTTCACTCCTACCCTAGATGCCTACACGAAGGTGGCACAAATCCCTTCCCCACATATATCCACCCTTAAGAGCATGAAGCCCATCATTTGGTTAACAATACATGTAGTCATGAGTCCAAAGGGAAAGGAAGTTAGCAAGTTCGGATGCCCAGGTCCTCTCGTCCAAATCGAGTCCCTACATAATAGGTACACACATGGGTTCCCTAGCCCCCCAACATTTATCAAACCCTTGCATAATAGGTTCACATATGGATGTACTGGTCCTCCTACATATTGGTGCGGACACACGCCGCAATACGCGCCGGTGGACGAGGACACACCGGGGCCCGGTTAACTCGCGGAGGACGCGGACGCATCGGCCGAGCCATCATCTTTATTTCACATTTTGAGGCCATGTTGGGCCCTATTGTAGTCCTTGTTGGACAATTGTGTTATTATATGGCAAATGGGCTTGGATAGCTAATGGGCTAGAGTTAATGGGTTTTGGGCCTTAAAAGGGCCAAAGGGGCTTCAATGTGAACAAGTCTAAAGGGTTAGCATGCTAGGTATGAAAGTGGATAATGGGATGAAGGCTTGGTGGCTAGTGGAAGGGGGCGCCCCCTTCCTTGGTCCAAGGGTAGGCAGCCACCTACCAAATGTTGACTCCCCTCCCTTAGTTTTCAAAAATTAGGTGGCTCCTTGTCCCCCCCTCTCCCCTTGGTCAATGGGGCGCACCCCCTCTCCTTCCCCTCTCTCCACCTAATTCCCAGCTCCCCTCCCCTTGCCATTCTCTATATAATGATGTGTATAGTGTCATGTGAGAAGCCAATGAAGAATTAATGAAAAGCTTATTGCATTTTTGCCAAGAGCAAGCCTTGGGTGCCCCCTCTCTCTCCTCTCCCCATGCAGCTGGATTGGTGTGTTCTTAGGGTGGATTCCCTAGAAAACTTGGTGGATTCCAAGTGGTATATCAACTCTGAGTGTGAAGCTCCGCCGCCGCCTCCGTTCGAGCCGCCATCACACCGCCACCGCCAACCCGCCGGAGTTCTGTCCACCCCTGGACAGCAGCCTGGTGTCGGAATGCATCCTCTGAATCCCCAGATCAGATCTATCTGAGATTTTGATGGTGAGTTTCCCACGTTTCCCCCAGCCTCCACAAAAAATTTCACATTTTTCCTCCCCTGTTTACTTTCATTTACCATTTATTTCCCCCGGTCTACAGAGTTTGCCTCTGTGCAGATCTGTGTTCCAGCAAGCTATAATGGGAATCGACGCCGAGCCTTGACATTTATATTTTTCATTTGTGTCCTTTAGTTTGCTTTTATATCATTGGGAAAGTATATGTACAATTATAAGGCTTCGCAAGCCAATGTGTCATTCCCTACGATTGTGTGGGTTTTTGTGCAAATGTGTAGTAGGTCTAGCTAGGGGGCCCCCTCCCCTTCCCCATTGGTCCACCTCATCCATGTGGGGCTGGTCAACCATCCTAGGTGGCCATCTATAAGGGTTGAATGCTAATTGACCACATGGGAGACAAAGGGGTTAAAATTTCAAAGGTTGGCCACCCACCTCCACCTACCTCTCCCCTTGGTCAAGGGGGTGCCCCCCCCATTAGATATAATTAGGAATTTTTGTATTTTGTTTGAAACATTTAATATTATCTAAACCCTAGGTCTGAGGAAAATTTGAGTCATTTGTCATTTCATATATATAGCTTGTATTATGTGATTTAGTTAGATTAATGAGAAGAAATTTTAGAAATTGCCTTGGAGCCTCAAGGAGGGTGCGCCCCTCTCTCTCCTCCTGTTGTTCTTCCCCTTCCTCCAGCCCTCCAGGGATTGAATCCCCTTCTCCTTAGTGATGCGGGACGGACACGGGAGACGACACTTATACGGTGCCACCCTCGGACTCTAGATGAAGACACGACCAGCAACATACACCAGGGAGACACTAAGCCCGACACTACGAGCTCCTAGTGGCGAAACGTCGCTAACAGAAGTGTAAGCTCACTCGTCGTCCCATGCGAGAGAAAGCGCGGACCGTGCGCGGTTAAGAAACCGGCGGAGGTCAAGGGTAGTCCGACTCAACTTCCGGACTCGGATCGAGTCGCGGGACGGGTCACTCTCACTCTCACAACGGTGACATGGACACACGGGCTAGTACCTACACTCTCGGCAGCGGCAAAAGACCGTATACTAGCTAAGCAATGTAATGCCAAGGAGTTAAGACCTTTGCCTCCACGCACCCGGCGTGGCGAAGACAACCCCGGCCGAATCACGGACTCCCGGTTAAACAATATCACAGCAATACAAAGATTTGACCCACTCCACGCAGGGAGGTAAAAGGTCACATGGGGAGCCCGGGAATCACGCAACTCGGGTTGACGGGCAGCATCTTGATGTCGCCCGGCGGTGCCGAACTCCGCATTTTCGTGTTTTCCGAACGGCGGGTTCTGCGGACCCGCGGGGCCCACGGATGGCGCTGTCCTCCGGATCTGTAGGGGTGGGACCCACTGTGATGGGGAACCCTGGTGGCGCGCCTCCACGGACGGCGGTCGGCCGGGAACACCGATCGGGGGTCGATCGGTCCCGATTCCCAAGCTTTGAAGTTGCTGCCCACGGATTTTTAGTTGCTGTTTTCAGGCACGCGCTCCGGTGAAAACGGCCGCTGCGACCAATCCCGGCGTCGGATCGGGACGCATGAGCTATCGTTGGAAAGCCCTCTTCAAATACTTCAATCTAGACCTAGAGAGATCTGCTAGATCTGGTCGGATCAGAACTTTAATAAATTTACAAGTCCCTGTTGTACAGTAACCGAAATCCCAGAGCTACAGGGCACTTGTCTGAGAACCACCATTGACCGCCTAGTAAACCTTCGAGTCAACTCTTGAGCTCTTCTTAAAAGTTGTAGGGGATCAAACCACGGAACTGGGACTATTTTTGGAATTTTATTTGGAGGTGGTGGTGATTTACTATGATTTTTGGGGTGACTGGTGGTCGGATCTGGAAACAGGTGGACAGAACTGTAGATGGGGCTGAGAACGATTTTTAGAAAATATGAAATAGGCGAACCAGAAATTTATAAAAATTGTGAATGAAGGGGTGGATGGGTGGAATCCCAAATAAAATTGGGAGAACCAACATAAATCAAAAAGTGGACCTAAGACTTGAAACTCAGGGCGGATGGGAACCTGGACAGAACTTTGGCAGAACCGAAGTGGAAGAGTGGACGAAAATCTAAAATTATGAAACAGGATCTGAATGACAAACCACAATTTGTGGATAGTTCTTGACACCTATGGAACATCCAGTAAAATTCCCAGGTCGATCTGAGCTCGTGGTTGATGGATGAATTTCATGGAAGCTGTTGTGGTACTGCGCAGGCAGAACTTCGTTGATGGCGGTGGCGGTGCGGTGGCGGCTCGTGGCGGCGGCGGCGGCGGCGGCGACCGAAACTGATAGGGTGGAGTCTCACCACCAAGAAGCAACCTTCATAGCTGCAAGGGGAGAGGGAGGGGCGCACCAAGCTGGAGCTCCAAGGTTTTTTCTTCCAAATGAATGCATTAATTCTACTAAAATGGAAAGTACAAGCTTAAATAGGTTACATCTCACATCCATCCACAACCATTGGATCTAGGGGATGGGAATGGAGGGTTGGGATGGAGTGTGACACACACACATAAAATAATATATAAAATAAACAAAGGGGGGGGGGCGGCCCTTGGACCAAGGAGAGAGGGTGGACTAGTTGGTGGGGGTAGGTGGCCTCCCATGTGGACTTTTCTAGTCCATTGTCCCCCATGTGTCCAATTCCCATTCAAACTTCTAGATGCTCCCATGTGGCATGTTGACTGACCCCACGTGGGACCCTAGGCTGAGGTGGCCCAATGGGGTGGGGCCTGGGGGGCCCGTGGGGCCCACGGGGTCCGAATTGCACATAAGCCCCTATTACAATCAAAATGTCAAACCGAATGCAACGAAATAAACACAAATTAAACACACATAAAGTCTAACTAAATATAATAAGTGGGGAGGCTCAAGGCGGAGTCTCCAGGCTTCTCCGAGTCAGATGGACGCTGAGGTGGCTCGTGTCATGCTCCGTGTGCGGTACCGGTGGCTCGGCGTATCGTGCCGATCAACTGCTCGGGTGTCCGCACCAATTCTCCCCGGGTGGGAGAAACTCGACCCTGTCGAGTAAGGGTCTGCATCGCTCCTGTATCGCTCCAAAAGATCTGGATCAATCCGCTGCAACTCGCCATGTGTGATCCATGTGTCCTCAGTAGCGGGCCGTCCTCTCCATCGCACTAGGTAGCGCGGGTAAGATCCACTCCTGGTAACTGTCACTTGCTCGTCCAGTATACGATCTATATGCTCACGCTGCCGTGAAAAAGGGGCTGGAGGTGGAAGTGGACACTCAGGTGTGGGATCACTCTCAAGGGGAGGAGATGGCTCAAAAGGCTCACTAGGGATCACCGCTGGGTCCCTATATGCAACAAGATCCGATACATTGAAAGTAGAGCTTATACCGTATTCCTCAGGCAAGTCCACAACGTACGCATTGGATCCAACGCGTTTCAACACTCTAAAGGGACCGGCTCCGCGAGCTTGCAACTTCTTAACGGTTCCAGAGGGAAACCATTCAGGTCTTACCCTGATCATGACATATTCGCCCTCTTGGAACTCTCGGTGGTGTCGATGGGCATCGGCTAGCTCTTTGTAACATGCATTACTGGCCTCACTCATGCAGACTCCTAACATGCCTAGCACTAGACTCGGCAAACTCACTATGCACTCCTAAAATGCTTAGCAAAATAAAAACACACGGATGCACACACAACCCTAAACAAACCTAATGTTAGTTCAACCCAATCATATGCAAGGTGGTCCAGGACATCCGAAGGTGTGCCATGCATACCCTAAGTGTGACTGAATGTCGGTACAACCATAAGACGGTCCTTTGGATTTGGGAGGTTTGGGTGGAACAGGAGGGTCGGGTGTCTCTCGCCCGTGAACGGACTCGGTGGGTGCCGATGGCCCGGTCCATGGGGGAGGGGCATAATGGTGACACCCCCTAAAGAAGTGGAATAGAGATTGTGGACCAAGGGGCCCACTAAGAAAGGGATCGAAGGGATCAAAGAATGTGTGACCCCTCGATATGGATTCCCTCATCTCAAGATCCCATGTGTGGAAGTCTAGAAGGTGTTGTTGATCTCCTTCATCCTTGAAGGGAGATGAGATGGTGGGGGTATGATGGTGGACTCTCTCTAAAAGGTGGAGTAAATATGGTGGGTCACGGGGTCCACAAGAGAATGGGTTGAAGGGATCAAAGAAGGTATGACCCCTCGGACCAGGCTTCCACAAATCGCTGTCCCACATTTGGAAATCTTGGAGGTGTAAATGATCACCTTCATTCATTGTGAGAGGTGGGACGACAGTCATAGGTAGAAAGTAAGATTCCTCCCTTGGGTAAAAGGAAATGAAGTCGGACTCGGCCATCGTAGGGAGTAGTAGAAGAACCTCCGTGGTAACATGACCCACGGTGTATACGGAGGTGATGGACCCTAAAGCGGGATGAGTGAAACTACGACCTGTGGGTCTGTCGAAGCCTGGAGCCAACAAGTGCGTAAATGTCCACTGACGGTCTAACCCTTTAAGAAGGTCATCCAATGTATCCACATAGTGACTAGACCGAAAAGTGGTATGAAATGAATTGATTGGCACCAGAGGTAGGATAGGGTCCATATATGGGAAGGGAAGTGGGACCAAGCCCTTCTTGAGCCAGCTAAGAAGCGGCTCGGCGATGACAAGCATACCCGTTAGAAATATGGGTGGCTTGGGCTTGGGTGGCTCCCAATGAGATGGTTCCGAATAGAGTTCGGAAGTAGATGGTGGTAGCATGGGAGCTCTCGTGGGTTGGGAATGAGGATCCACCATGATGGGCAGAGGGCCTGGGGACTCCGTTGATGGGGCCGGGTTAAGACTACCGGCGATGACCTCCTTAGTCTCGGGTAGGAGTACATCACTAGGAGTACGTGTCCTATCCACCCTATCCAACCGGTCCAAAATCATTTGCATAAGTTCGGCAACGGAGTGGGTTGGAATAGGGATATCATGGTGGACTCGCCCGTAGTCAACCGTCCTAGGAATGGGTCTTGGCTCATCTACGTGTGGGGCTCTTTGCCTCCGACTAGGACCCACTTGGTTGGAAGTGATTTGGTGGGCCGGTTGGAGGTGACCGGTTGGGGCACGTAGACCTTCCTAAGCTCTCTCTTCATCTCCCACCATGACTCGATGGGCCATTGCCTCCTAACCTCTCTCATGCGCTCAATGCTCTCCCATTTCCAGGCGGCTTTGTGGACAATCCTCTCTCGGGCAAAACTAACTTGCATGGCATCGGACATAGTATAACAATCAAAGTATGTGTCCATGGCGGCTTCCCACTTGAGGTAGTCGCCTGAGTCATTGGAGCCATAAAAGTCCGAGGCTTCGGGCCTACGGAAGTGGAGGGGATGGTTGCCAAGCCCATGGGTTGACCAACGGCCATATTGCCCGGGTGATGAGGAATCCATGGGAAATTGGAGACTATACGATGGACATGCCGACACAAAGGGATAAGACAAACCGACTAATGCAAACACACACTAGATGATGCACTTAGACCTAACCAATATCCGGTACGTGGCGGAGATAAGCGACCCGAAGATCACTCGCGCAAGTACGCTACCTTCCCAATAGGCATAACCTAATGTTCGGGCAACGCCTTTTAATATACCGGGCTATTGGGTGAAATGCAATTTGAAACACTCTTTTTTTGTTGTTTTGAAATGATGATCCTAGACTCGACTTATACCATGATGCATGACTTATGCAACGACTACCCTAGACTCGACTCGCTCTGATACCAAACTGATGCGGGACGGACACGGGAGACGACACTTATACGGTGCCACCCTCGGACTCTAGATGAAGACACGACCAGCAACATACACCAGGGAGACACTAAGCCCGACACTACGAGCTCCTAGTGGCGAAACGTCGCTAACAGAAGTGTAAGCTCACTCGTCGTCCCATGCGATGGAAAGCGCGGACCGTGCGCGGTTAAGAAACCGGTGGAGGTCAAGGGTAGTCCGACTCAACTTCTGGACTCGGATCGAGTCGCGGGACGGGTCACTCTCACTCTCACAGCGGTGACATGGACACACGGGCTAGTACCTACACTCTCGGCAGCGGCAAAAGACCGTATACTAGCTAAGCAATGTAATGCCAAGGAGTTAAGACCTTTACCTCCACGCACCCGGCGTGGCGAAGACAACCCCGGTCGAATCACGGACTCCCGGTTAAACAATATCACAGCAATACAAAGATTTGACCCACTCCACGCAGGGAGGTAAAAGGTCACATGGGGAGCTCGAGAATCACGCAACTCGGGTTGACGGGCAGCATCTTGATGTCGCCCGGCGGTGCCGAACTCCGCATTTTCGTGTTTTCCGAATGGCGGGTTCTGCGGGCCCGCGGGGCCCACGGATGGCGCTGTCCTCCGGATCTATGGGGGTGGGACCCACTGTGATGGGGACCCCTGGTGGCGCGCCTCCACGGACGGCGGTCGGCCGGGAACACCGATCCGGGGTCGATCGGTCCCGATTCCCAAGCTTTGAAGTTGCTGCCCACGGATTTTTAGTTGCTGTTTTCAGGCGCGCGCTCCGGTGAAAACGGCCGCTGTGACCAATCCCGACGTCGGATCGGGACGCATGAGCTATCGTTAGAAAGCCCTCTTCAAATGCTTCAATCTAGACCCAGAGAGATCTGCTGGATCTGATCGGATCAGAACTTTAATAAATTTACAAGTCTCTGTTGTACAGTAACAGAAATCCCAGAGCTACAGGGCACTTGTCTGAGAACCACCATTGACCGCCTAGTAAACCTTCGAGTCAACTCTTGAGCTCTTCTTCAAAGTTGTAGGGGATTAAACCACGGAACTGGGACTATTTTTGGAATTTGATTTGGAGGTGGTGGTGATTTACTATGATTTTGGGGGTGACTGGTGGTCGGATCTGGAAACAGGTGGACAGAACTGTAGATGGGACTGAGAATGATTTTTAGAAAATATGAAATGGGCGAACCAGAAATTTATAAAAATTGTGGATGAAGGGGTGGATGGGTGGAATCCCAAATAAAATTGGGCGAACCAACATAAATCAAAAAGTGGACCTAAGACTTGAAACTCAGGGCGGATGGGAATCTGGATAGAACTTTGGCAGAACCGAAGTGGAAGAGTGGACGAAAATCTAAAATTATGAAACGGGATCTGAATGACAAACCAAAATTTGTGGATAGTTCTTGACACCTCTGGCACATCCAGTAAAATTCCCAGGTCGATCGGAGCTCGTGGTTGATGGCTGAATTTCGTGGAAGCTGCTGTGGTACTGCACAGGCAGAACTTCGTTGATGGCGGTGGCGGTGCGGTGGCGGCTCGTGGCGGCAGTGGCGGCGACCGGAACTGATAGGGTGGAGTCTCACCACCAAGAAGCAACCTTCACAGCTGCAAGGGGAGAGGGAGGGGCGCACCAAGCTGGAGCTCCAAGGTTTTTTCTTCCAAATGAATGCATTAATTCTACTAAAATGGAGAATACAAGCTTAAATAGGTTACATCTCACATCCATCCACAACCATTGGATCTAGGGGATGGGAATGGAGGGTTGGGATGGAGTGTGACACACACACACAAAATAATATATAAAAAAAAAGGGGGGGGGGGGCGGCCCTTGGACCAAGGAGAGAGGGTGGACTAGTTGGTGGGGGTAGGTGGCCTCCCATGTGGACTTTTCTAGTCCATTGTCCCCCATGTGTCCAATTCCCATTCAAACTTCTATATGCTCCCATGTGGCATGTTGACTGACCCCACGTGGGACCCTAGGCTGAGGTGGCCCAATGGGGTGGGGCCTGGGGGGCCCGTGGGACCCACGGGGTCCGAATTGCATATAAGCCCCTATTACAATCAAAATGTCAAACCGAATGCAACAAAATAAACACAAATTAAACACACATAAAGTCTAACTAAATATAATAAGTGGAGAGGCTCAAGGCGGAGTCTCCAGACTGTCTCCGAGCCAGATGGACGCTGAGGTGGCTCGTGTCATGCTCCGTGTGCGGTACCGGTGGCTCGACGTATCGTGCCGATCAACTGCTCGGGTGTCCGCACCACTTAGCCCCTCTAGGTTCCCTTTCTACTGCCGCCGCCGTCGCACCGCCGTCGCGCCGCCGCCACCGCCATCGGAAGTCTATCTCCATCAGGACAGAACATCCTTCACGAAATTCTATCTTTGGTTCTGGTTGTCATCTGGAGCTCAAATTTTGAGGGTTTGTTCCTCGTGTCTTCCTCAATCTCCAGTTCAATTTTTATGTCATTCTGATACCATTTGGTATTTTTCCCACTTTTTGTGTTCTTCCCCTATAATCTGCCCTCTTGCAGATCTACGGGACGGAGTATGTTTCTTGTATTTTTTCCACCCACTTATAAAATTTTAGAAAATCCCAACAAATTACCCGGTGTTCCTGACGTATACCCCCTTCCACCATAATTTTATTGGAGTCTATAAAAATCCTTTTCCGCTCGGTCAAAGGTCTGTTTCAGGCAGATCCATCTCTGCCCTGTGTGTCTGTCAGTCTGGGTCAGAAAAAAAGTGAGTTTGCAGTCATTTTTATTTTTAATCCGCTCTGTGGATGAAGCTGTAAAACATGTATGTTGTAGATCTCTGAGTCCTCTTTCCAACGGTACCAGCCACGCTACGATCGGCCCCCGGATCTGAGCGTAGTAATTCGTGTCGCCGAGGCCTGCAGATCTATTCTCTGTGCAGGTCCGAAATTGCAGCCCAGAAGAAATTCAAAATAATTATCAACAGTCAACTCCAACGACCGTCCCTTCAGAGAGTCGATCAGGGACATCTCGCCATCGTCTCATCCAAGCGGCGCCTCCAGAAGACATCAGGAAGGCAGCGTTCCTTTGGAACGGATTGCTTGCTGTCCAACGAGTCAGCCACCGAGTTGGCGCAGCACCGAGTTGGCATAGTGCCGAGTCAGACCAGCAGGCCGAGTTCGTGCTGAGTTCGCCTCCAAATTGCTGCCCGTCAACCAAGGGTCAGTCCTCCCGGGCCCCACTGTAGCCCTTTACCTCCCTGCGTGGAGTGGGCAATAGAATTATTGTTGTAATTAAAGTTTTTACTATTGTAACCGGGAGTTACCGTAACTGGCCGGGAACGTCTTCCCCACGCCCGGAGCGTGGAAGTACACTCGCTCCCCACTCTTTATCGCATTTACTTATCTTGTATAGCTTTGAATGTCGCAACGAGTATAGGTTTCTAGCTTGTTATTCTATTATCACCGCTACGAGAAAGCGAGATTGAGTGTACCGTCCCGTGACTCAATCCGAGTCTACACGGAAAAGCCGATACCCGTGACTCATGGCCGGTTTCTCAACCACGCCCGGTCCCACGTTTCCCTTGCTAAGGGATAATTGCGAGCTCGTCTAGAGTCCAAGGATCGCATTCCTAATTCGAGCCGAATCCATGGTCCATCCCGCATCAATTTGGTATCAGAGCGAGTTTGAGTCTAGGGTGTCTAAATAAAAAAAAAAGTGTCATTTACGTCTAGTCATCGTCTAAGTCGGTCTAGGTTGCATTTGCATACCATTAATCGGTATCTAAAAAGGTGTTGTCCGAACGTTAGGCTACGCCTATCGGGAAGGCCACACACTTGCGCAAGTGATCTTCGGATCGATTAGCTCTGCCACGTACCGAGTCTTGGTTTACGTCTAGGGTCCTTAGTGTGCATGCATTCCAACCTTGCATAGTCGGTCTAGTGTCTTGTCACCGTGTGTATGCATGTCCATGTTCGCTACCCATGGCCGTTCCCCAAGACCATACGTCCGAGTGGTCATCCTTTGTGGCCCAATTCAATGCCATCATGGCCCGAGCCTTTTGTTTTACCCCTCTCATTACTAAAGCTACTCTACCCAATGGGTCCACAACGGAACTCTATTTCACCGATAGGGAGTCAGATAATTAGATTTCTCTTGATATCGTGGAGTCCCTCTCCAAGACAGGCGAGATTGTCCGCGATGGTGATTTTGCTTGTGTCGAGTTCCAAAGGAAGATCGGCTCCGTTCTTTACTCCGATGGCACATGGTGCCGGATCGGCACACTTGCTGGCCCATGCATCATTTTAGGGCAAACATGGTTAGGAGAGAGAAAAGCCAATCTTGACTGGGACAAGAGGACTTCCACCTTATACCCACCTTACCTACCCAGCAAGATCATCCTCAAGGATAGGGCTCAGTCGAGCACCCTCGTATTTCCAGCCACCAAACCCCAGTGGCCCACTCCACATTCGGAACCATCACATTTGGAGCAACCTCCGCCCGAACCACCCGTGTTTCTTACGGGTACGCTATACATAGCCGAGCCACTTCTTAGTTGGCTCAAGGATGGCTTGATCCCACCGCCTTATCCATTCATGGACCCCACCTTACCCCTAGTGTCCGTCAACTCCTACCATACTACATTCCGATCTTGTCACCATGTTGACACATTGGGTGACCTTATTCTTGGTTTAGGTTGGCAATGGAAGTTGACGTATTTATTGGCCCGAGACTTCGACCAACCCACTAGTCGTAGCTTCACCCATCCGGCCATAGGGTCCATTACCTCCGTATGCACAGTGGGTTGTGTTACCACGAAGGTTCTTCTACTTCTCCCACTACCGGACGAGCCCGACTTCATTACTTTTCTTCCGAGGGAGGAGTCATATCTCTATGCACGGTCCCATCTACCACGATGGATGAAGGTGATCATCACCTTCATGAATTTCACCCATGGGACTATGTAATGGAGAAATCAAAGGGTCACACATTCTTGGTGCCACGCCCCGAATCGATAGCAGCGGGAAACGATGCTCGGAACGTGGCAGTTAACAGTCATGATAACAAGAGTGAAAATAAATAACCACAATTAAACACATGGAGGCCATAACACACGTTGAAAATATGAGCTCTTGTTAAAAATATAATTTTGACCCACTCTTACAATATTAGATTTTTAAATTTAGGGAAGAAAGAATAAGGGAAGGAAAAAGAAATAACCAGACTCACGACACTAGCTAGACTCAACAAGGTAAAAAGACAGACTCCGATCTGTAGGTTCCAGGTTCACTCGATCACACTGATTCGATCCCCATTTGTAACATACCGTTTACTGCGTTACCTAAAAAGGATTGGAAGTAGGGGTGAGCAAGAAGCTCAGTAGGAATTATACTGTATCGTCAGGCATAGCTTAAGTGATTAACCAATTCATGAATATGCATGATTAACGCGATAAAATAAGCAGAACTAAATAATCACTAAGATAGAAGGAGTAACGATAATTAACTGGAAGAAATAGTTGCATGTCGAGATATCAAGCAAGATTAACAAGATTTTCTAGTGAATGGCCATTTACAAGTCAATTTTGAGTCATGTCAAGCAAGCAAGCAAGTACTTCATACTTAAGCATGAATAGTAAGTTTCACGAGAATGTGGAATGTCATAGACCCAACATGCTAGATAGTACCAGTGCCAAATGCCACACCTAGTCATGCACCTCCCCGGGGATCAAGTACTTTTCGGGTGCTCCTCCCCGGACCAGACTAGGCCCTTCATTTGTTTGCCTTGGCATTGATTTTTTTTTCTTTGGATCACAGATCCCACGAATCTAGACATCCATAATATTTAATGGCCAAGAGTTCCAAGGTCAAGTTCATGTAGTCAAGGTAAAAGACGTAAAAATAATGATTCTTAAGAGTCCAAACAATAAGCTCCTTAGTCGAGAAGAATAGTTGTCCCTAAGGACTATAATTAATGATCAATGGACCTAACAATAGGTCAAATCACGAAATACCATAGCCTACATAGGCTTGGTTAGCTCACACAATTCGAAATTCATGAAATAATCACTTTTTAAAAAACTATCATATAAACGGTCAGACAAGGGCCGCTCAATATATATACGGTTAATACTGGGCCGCACATACAGGAACTGGACTGAAACTCAGCCCACGAGGTCAAGGATGAACGGCTGACCGTATGCCGCTCTAAAGTATGAATGGTGCGTTATGGGCTGCACATGTCCAGAAGACATTAAGACCCATTAACATGATATACGGACCATACAGGGCCGTATTAAAGATATGCGGTCGGTATAGGGCCGCCTATAAGGATATGCGGTCCACTACTGGCCGCACATGCCTGTTTAGCCCTATTCGATCCAAGACTTAAAACCAGTGGTTTAGTCATGTAAAACAAAGTTGCTGGAGGTCCAAAGGGTTTCTAGCATGGATATAAAAAGATCCCAAGATGATGGTAAGTCCGCCGGATGGAGTGTCCGGGGGTAAGTTCAAGACTAGCACACTAATAGGGCTAACGACTTACTAGAAGTCAACAACTTGGTCAAACTGTTCTACTGAAGTAAAGTGGCTGTCCAACAATCTAATATTCATTTTAATCTTAATTTCATGTCAAATTACCAAGGATTATAATTTACATTAAGTCAAATTGCCAAAAAGATGAGTCAAAATGATAAGGAGAATGAACAAGATCGCGTAGGAATGAACATCATGCATTTTTACATAAATTTACTTGCACAATTTACCACTTATCATGTGGGTTTCTAGTTTACTAATTACCATTTAGGATACTAATATGAATCATAAACAACTCATACTAAGTCAATTACTGCAGGGATAAATGGTTCTGGAAAGACCTTTCATCTACTGAGCTAACAGGGGCTTGCAGGGAGTTGTGTGGACTGTTGGGAGTTGGGCGGCCAGGTCAGGACCGCCCAAGGGTTTGGGCGGTCACAGGGATGGCCGCCCATCCTTGTTATGTGGTCCTCAGGGGACCGTTCATCCTGTCAGGGGATATGTGGTTAGCTGAGAACCGTCCATCCAGTTGTGTGGCCAGATGGGAACCGTTTAACTCAGGCTATACCAGGGTCAAAGTCTGGGCTTGAGTTGTGCGGTCTATCGTAAGACCGTCCAACTCTGGGTGTATTCCGGTCACTCCTTCCACGTCCGATGAATGCCGGAAGGTTGAGGGTTGATGGGGATTGATCTAAAACACTAATTTCTCATGGAAACGGAATTGAAACAAAGGGCTTTTGGTACCGTTGGAAAGGTTATGAAAAATACTGTTGGGTTCTGTGCGCCCCCTTGTTGTCTCTGACAATGGTTTTGATGATTCTAATATATTGTGTGTTTTATGCTTAAATGGCGTCTGCACAATAAACAAGCTAACACTATAATATCTTATTTTGCAGGTGGTTCATAAACAATGGTCCTTCATGCACACATCCTTAATGTTGATGTTCACATTGGTGTCTTCATGGAAACATTATGTTGGTGTTCTTAATGAACTGACAAATGTGTGAACCTTGTTTCTATACATTCTATCATGAGATTAAATTATGGAGGAATTGCTTTGAAGTTAGTTTCTCATATACATTGGTTAATATTGACACACTTCTGAAGTTTCAGAATGTGCAGGTTTTAATTCCCCCACATATCTCTGAAATCTTGGTAAGAATCTTCTTATGATGAACTTCCATGTGGGGAGATTAGACTTAGATTATGCTTCATGTCCTTGGGGTAAATTGGCTTCCAAATTGTCAATTTGATAATTATAGTTCATATTGCATCATGCTCATTATGATTCCTATTCTTTCATGCAAGATCTAATTGGATTTGGTATTTTTATCCAAGTGCTTTATGTATGTTCTTGAGGAGGCTCTTGAGTTGAAAATATGTGCAAAACATTTATGTGACTACTGCTAATGCTTCCCTAACTTTGAAGATGCTCCCCTGGAGCAGCGATTGCTCCCCAGAGACAGCATGTGCTCCACATGCTCCCCTGACGCTGGTGATGCTGTCAAGAGGCCATAGATGCTCCCCTGGAGCAGCGATTGCTCCCCAGAGACAGCATGTGCTCCACATGCTCCCTTGACGCTGGTGATGCTGTCCAGAGGCCATAGATGCTCCCCTGGAGCAGCGATTGCTCCCCAGAGACAGCATGTGCTCCACATGCTCCCTTGACGCTGGTGATGCTGTCCAGAGGCCATAGATGCTCCCCTGAGACTTCATATGCTCCCGTGCGAGAACGCACTAGTCTCTGGGTATTTAAAAGAATTGTATTACATGCATTCCCTTTCACTAAGTCTGTACATTGGCCTTCAAGCCAAGTCTATACCTTGGCCTTCAAGCTTCCAAGTCTATACATTGGCCTTCTTTCAAAGTATATACATTGGGCTTCTTACATCCAAGTCTATACATTGGCCTTCTATCTTCCAAGTATATACATTGGCCTTCAATCCAAGTCTATACATTGGCCTTCTGCCAAGTCTATACATTGTCTTGTGCCTTCAAGTTTCCAAGTCTATACATTCAGTTTCATGCATATACAAAGTGGAGATTTGAGTTTGCTCTCAATTCATCTAATTCATGTTGGCTTGATTAAATTATATTTGAAAAGTGAACCTGTGAAAAATGTGGTTTGGAAATGTTTGAATCAGTTGTGCATATGGTTGCACTTTCAACATACTAATGTGCAGGTTCATCAAGGTTGAAATGCATTGAAGAGGTGGTATTGTGTGGATAATGCATTCAAGTTTAATTCTTCATTTGCATGGATCAAAGCATAATATGAATTTGATTTTCTAAAGATGCTGGTTTATTTATGTCCAGAAACCTATGGAGACATGGTAAGAATTTACCTTTTCATTCAATTCATGATTGGGTTCAATGGATTGCACTTTTAGATCATTGGGAATGCTTTAACATATCATTTCATGAGGTTTCATGGCAAATGGGTCGACCCCCCCACTCAATGGGTCGACCCCTGGGCAAGAAAAGGCTTAAAAAGGGCTTCTGGCTGAAAGTGGGTCGACCCCCCCTCACAAGTGGGTCGACCCCCCTGTAACAAACCTGCCAGACAGCATTCTGTCTGGCGGGTGGGTCGACCCCCTTCTTAAGTGGGTCGACCCCCCCTTATTCGCTGCTCCGTGCGGGATTTCCGTAAGTCACCGAAACCTAGTCTAATGACCTCCGATTGGGATGAAAATTTACCCTAATGCCATTGGGTTACTAATGAACATATTAGGGTGGTTTTGCTAGGGTTTTGCAAGGGTAATATGGTCTTTTGTTCACCCTAACTTGCTGCTATATATATGCTACGAATTTGGAAGAAATAAGAAGAAGCTCTAATTTTCTCTATCCGTTTTTGCAGGGAAAGAAGGGAAAGGGCAGCCAGAGCTGAGGAGAGGTTGAATAGAGCAAGGATTCAAGATCTACATCCATTCTCAAGCCTCCAATGCCAGATCTGTGACCGGTTCTTTAAGGAGAAAGCATCGGTGGCTCGATTTAGCTTGAGTTTCTTCCTCCTCTCGTGTGGAACCAACGAAGCATCTTCTATCGGCCTCCAACCTAAGAGAAGACATTCTTAATCTTGTTTCTCTTGATGATTCATGTCTATGTTCATTTCTATGAGTGCTTCATAGTCAATCTTCATCTAAATACTTCTGTGGGCAGTCATTGTATATCTTGTTATTTTATCAAACTCGGAATATCAAAGTGTGTGTGCGGAGCTTCGTCTCTGTGTGTTGGGTTTCACTGTGGGGAAAGTTTCCTCATGGTTGGTTATGTGTAGACGGAGCTGCGTCTCCGAGTGGACTTAGTGTCTGGGGCGTGTTCCCAGATTCTGTGTGTGGTTGTGTGCTGCAGTAGCAGCATTTTGGGGATTTTCCCCGTGTGTGGACATTGCTGCGGAAGTAGCGTGTGTGTGTGTGGTTGGGGTTCGTCCCCGCGTTGCTACGAAAGTAGCGTGTAGTGAAGCCTCACCCGATTGGTTGAGGGGTGGACGTAGGGAGCCCGTCGTGGTCCCGAACCACCTAAAAATCCTTGTGTCTCGTGTGAATGCCTGTGTGTTTGTCCCTTTCTTCTATCTCCATTCACAGGTTAATTTAATAGATTTTTACTCACTACACCACTGCACACTGCTACTTCTATTATCCGTGTTGGGCATATTTTTATCTAAGGGTTGCATAGTTATTACGAGTGAGATCGGAAAGATCGAGTGAATCTTTTAAATCTCATGTTTGTTCAGGCTAATCAAGTGGTTTGTTTTAATTCCATCGTGTTCAGTTAAGAGACTTTTTTAAATCCGCCATCTAGGTCAAGGGGACAATTCAACCCCCCTTCTTGTCCACCATCTAGTCTGGGCCAACAATTGGTATCAGAGCCCAGTCTCTGATTTTATTCAGCGGACCTTCCGGTCTAGGAGAAACGATCTTTTTATGATGGCTAATCTGATTTCTGTTCCTGTCTTTGATGGTTTTGATTATGTATCTTGGATTGGAAAATTCACTATTTGGATTTCTGGTACTGATCCTAAGCTTATGAAATTAATTACTCATGGTCCTCATGTTTTACCAAAAAATGAGTCAAGATGGACCGATGAACATAGGAAGATGAATTCTGATAATCTTTTTGTTTTGAGTGCTCTTAAAGCTGCAATTGACTCTAAAAAATTTCTGTTTGTTCTTGATTGTAGCTCGGCCAAAGAAATCATGGATCAATTGATCAAGGTTCATGAAGGAGGGCTAGAGGATGCTTGCATGATGGCTAATAGCAAGGATGATCATTCAGGCCTAGAATCCAAGGAGGTATCTTCTGACTCAAATTTTGATGATGAATTAAGTTTTGAAGAATTAATGGATGCCTATGATGAGTTGCTTGAAAGACATAAAATAATAAAATCTGAAAATAGAAAATTGAGAAAGAAAATTGAAAACATTCATGTTAATGATCTCACTTGTGAAAAATGCATTGAATCTGAAAAATCAATTGAATCTCACATTCTTGTTGAAAAAGAACTCAAAGAATTGATTGCAAATCTGAAATCTGAAAACAAATCTTTACAAGATAAAATTTCAGAATTTCAACTCATTGAGAAAGATAATGAGAAGCTGAAAATATTGAACAACTCTTTGTCTGAAAAAGTTCTTCTTTTGAAAAAAGGAAAAGTAAATCTGAATGTTGACAAGACAAATGAACTGGAGGAACTTAGGAAGGAAATATAAAGCTTCAGGAATTTGAATGACCAATTTGAAAACAATGAAACAATGGGTAGAATAGTTGGTGACAATGCGAATTTTCAAATGAATGAACTTGAACATATCTCCATGAATGAAAATTCATTTGAAAAACTTCAAAATAAAAAACTTGCTGAAGAGATTCAAAAATTGAAAAATCAAAACTGTCATCTGGTTGATAAAATCCACATATTTGAAAAAGGAAAATATGTGGCTATGGATAATCTTGAAAACTCTCAAGTTTTAGAAGAAGAAATTGCAAGCTATAAAACTGTTAATTCCTTGTTGAATGAGAAGCTTGCATTGTGTGAGAAAGAAATTGTTGAATCTAACTTGCATACCTCATCATTGGAAGATGAGATCAAAAATTTGAATGAATCCATGTTGTTGTGTGATAAGCAAAATGAAAAATAGAAAAAGGATGTTGATTGTTCTTGTATGCATGCAGAACCCTCATATAATAAACACAATCATGCTTCAAGAAAAAGAAGAAATGTTTCATGCTATTATTGTGGACAATATAGACATGACATGTATGATTGTTCCTTGATGGAATTTGATGATAATGAAGCATTGAAGTCACAATTGAAAATTGTTGATAAGCCTAACAATCTTGATAAACCAATGAAGAAAACCTTCAATGCTCATTGCTATTACTGTGGATTGCATGGACATGTTTTTGAAAATTGCTTCATTAAGAAAAATGATAATGAATGGTCTCTCAGAAAGAATTTTTCCTGTCATTACTGTGGTCAAAATGGACATGTGATGAATGATTGTCATGTAATGGAAAATGATGACAATTGATTTTTAAAAGGAAAATCTTCTAATTGCTATTATTGTGGTGAGAATGGACACTCAATGGATAATTGTTCCATGATGAGGGCCGACGATGAGTGGTATGAGAGGAGAAATGAAAAGAAAATCTTTGTTCATGCTAAAGCTAACCCCTCGGGACCCAAGATGGCTTGGGTACCAAAATCTTCGAAATGAGAATCTGTTTTGCAGGGGCACCTTGAGTTCAAGAAACATCAACAAATAAAGGACCCTCAAGGTGAGAAACAAAATGGCTTGATTTGAAGTTTGTTTTACCTAGGTTTTCCTTGACAAATCTGAAAAGGTAAAAATTTCATTTGAAGAAAAAGGTTGTAATTATGAAGTTACATTTCTGTTTCACTGACTCTTGTCAAGTTCTAAAATGTTGAGATCCTTCAATTTTGATGAGTAGTTGACTTGAATGATTTTTGGTTGAACATCTTGTAAATAATCATAACTCTTGAATGCTTAAGCTCGGACATATATGGCTCTTAGTACACACCTTCTCTTTTAATTTCAAAATAAATTTGGCTTTGTATGCTTTACACTGTGCATAGAGTCCTTCAGACTCTTACTTACTATTTACAAATAACAACTCACATGTGCATACATAGAATACATACTTAGCTTCATGATACTCATTGCACATATCATACACATCTTTGCATACTGTTGAATAGGAATAATTTTTCAATCATCCTTTTAGGTTACATGCATACATTTGCATGTCATTTCATACTCGTGTGCTTGAATGTCATGATTATTTGGTATATCAATGGCGATAGTGGAAGGTTGGATTATGTCCAACTGGAAGCTTTTCTCATGCGTGATGGTGGTCTTCGGACCAATGTACTCCGCCAAGTACCAATAATCATTTGCTTGAAAACATTGAAAGATCCCTGGTTGAATGCATGTATATACTTTATACCCATCTTTTTGACTTTTTCTATGACTCATCCATTGCTAAATGAAATTGTATTGATTAAGACATGTTAGTTACATGGCATATATTAAGGGGGAGATCTTTTATAACCGTGCATACATTTAGGGGGAGACATTACTATGATGAAACTAATTCATATCTTACATTCAAAACAACCACCCACACAAAATGCACCTTTTTGAGATAATGATTCAATTTAATAAGGATTACTATTTTCTACTCTACACTTTAGAGGACTATTGATTCTATACATGGAAATCACATATCTCGTGAGGAAAAAGCTGTTTACCCCACCAAAAAGTCGTGTAGGTGGAACGTGGATCCGAGTAGCCGGGAATCCCCCCTGAAACAAAGGAGGAAACTCGCGTCGAAAGGAGAAACTAATCCATACTAAAATAAGTGTGATTTGCCACTGAGTAGCCGGGAAGTGTCCCTGAGACAAAGGATACAACTCGCGTCGAAAAGTGTCTCATCCACATCATAAAAGGTGACGAAACTGAGTAACCGGGAATTGCCCCTGAAACAAAGGGCATGACTCGTGTCAAAAGGTTAGTCACATCATTTATAGTACTTTAAAGAAAAAAATTGGGGTCATACGTAGCTACCAATAGTCGAGCATTGTGTTGAAAGTGTATGGATGATAAGTACTTTGTAGTGTTCTTTAGAAAATCTGATTTTCCATATTACCTTGAAATTCATTGCTCAATTATCACATTTGCACCTTGGGTTTGATTATTTGAATGCTCCTTATGAATCTGTCGCTTATCATAGTCTATGCAGTACTTATTTATGTAAGCACGACCCACTTAATATTGTTCATGCACATCATGTTCAACGATCAACTGCATTATCCTTACACCCGTCCCGAAGGGACTTGTATGAGTCTATATCTTATTATGCATGCTTGAATGCTTGAATGCTTGATTCAGTTTGTTCATATCACACTTCATCTTGATGCATCTTTAGCTTATACTTGCAAATAACATGTTAAATAACCCATTGTTAGCTGTTTTTTTGTTCTTGACAATTGGGGAGAATAATGTGCTTTCAACAAAACTTGTGCATAGCTTGGTCATCTTGCATATAATTTTGAACAAAATTCAAAAATTGAGCATTTGCATATAATTTTTGTCATCTTACATGCTGCACATCAAATGTCATTTCTTGCTTGGTCTTCATGGTTCACACACCTTCCTTTAATGGTCGATCCTTTCTGGGTTCGTGTGCCATTGATATTTCATTCTCTTTCATTCATGCTGAAATCTTACATATGTCATCTTAACCCCCATTTTTTGATAATGCCAAAGGGGGAGAGATATTTGAATTTGAATTTAAATAGTCACAATATATTGTCATCATCAAAAAGGGGGAGATTGTTGGGTTCTGTGCGCCCCCTTGTTGTCTCTGACAATGGTTTTGATGATTCTAATATATTGTGTGTTTTATGCTTAAATGGCGTCTGCACAATAAACAAGCTAACACTATAATATCTTGTTTTGCAGGTGGTTCATAAACAATGGTCCTTCATGCACACATCCTTAATGTTGATGTTCACATTGGTGTCTTCATGGAAACATTATGTTGGTGTTCTTAATGAACTGACAATTGCGTGAACCTTGTTTCTATACATTCTATCATGAGATTAAATTATGGAGGAATTGCTTTGAAGTTAGTTTCTCATATACATTGGTTAATATTGACACACTTCTGAAGTTTCAGAATGTGCAGGTTTTAATTCCCCCACATATCTCTGAAATCATGGTAAGAATCTTCTTATGATGGACTTCCATGTGGGGAGATTAGGCTTAGATTATGCTTCATGTCCTTGGGGTAAATTGGCTTCCAAATTGTCAATTTGATAATTATAGTTCATATTGCATCATGCTCATTATGATTCCTATTCTTTCATGCAAGATCTAATTGGATTTGGTATTTTTATCCAAGTGCTTTATGTATGTTCTTGAGGAGGCTCTTGACTTGAAAATATGTGCAAAACATTTATGTGACTACTGCTAATGCTTCCCTAACTTTGAGGATGCTCCCCTGGAGCAGCGATTGCTCCCCAGAGACAGCATGTGCTCCACATGCTCCCCTGACGCTGGTGATGCTGTCAAGAGGCCATAGATGCTCTCCTGGAGCAGCGATTGCTCCCCAGAGACAGCATGTGCTCCACATGCTCCCATGACGCTGGTGATGCTGTCCAGAGGCCATAGATGCTCCCCTGGAGCAGCGATTGCTCCCCAGAGACAGCATGTGCTCCACATGCTCCCTTGACGCTGGTGATGCTGTCCAGAGGCCATAGATGCTCCCCTGAGACTTCATATGCTCCCGTGCGAGAACGCACTAGTCTCTGGGTATTTAAAAGAATTGTATTACATGCATTCCCTTTCACTAAGTCTGTACATTGTCCTTCAAGCCAAGTCTATACATTGGCCTTCAAGCTTCCAAGTCTATACATTGGCCTTCTTTCAAAGTATATACATTGGGCTTCTTACATCCAAGTCTATACATTGGCCTTCTATCTTCCAAGTCTATACATTGGCCTTCAATCCAAGTCTATACATTGGCCTTCTGCCAAGTCTATACATTGTCTTGTGCCTTCAAGTTTCTAAGTCTATACATTCAGTTTCATGCATATACAAAGTGGAGATTTGAGTTTGCTCTCAATTCATCTAATTCATGTTGGCTTGATTAAATTATATTTGAAAAGTGAACCTGTGAAAAATGTGGTTTGGAAATGTTTGAATCAGTTGTGCATATGGTTACACTTTCAACATACTAATGTGCAGGTTCATCAAGGTTGAAATGCATTGAAGAGGTGGTATTGTGTGGATAATGCATTCAAGTTTAATTCTTCATTTGCATGGATCAAAGCATAACATGAATTTGATTTTCTAAAGATGTAGGTTTATTTATGTCCAGAAACCTATGGAGACATGGTAAGAATTTACCTTTTCATTCAATTCATGATTGGGTTCAATGGATTGCACTTTTAGATCATTGGGAATGCTTTAACATATCATTTCATGAGGTTTCATGGCAAATGGGTCGACCCCCCCCCACTCAATGGGTCGACCCCTGGGCAAGAAAAGGCTTAAAAAGGGCTTCTGGCTGAAAGTGGGTCGACCCCCCCTCACAAGTGGGTCGACCCCCTGTAACAAACCTGCCAGACAGCATTCTGTCTGGCAGGTGGGTCGACCCCCTTATTAAGTGGGTCGACCCCCCCTCATTCGCAGCTCCGTGCGGGATTTCCGTAAGTCACCGAAACCTAGTCTAATGACCTCCGATTGGGATGAAAATTTACCCTAATGCCATTGGGTTACTAATGAACATATTAGGGTGGTTTTGCTAGGGTTTTGCAAGGGTAATATGGTCTTTTGTTCACCCTAACTTGCTGCTATATATATGCTGCGAATTTGGAAGAAATAAGAAGAAGCTCTAATTTTCTCTATCCGTTTTTGCAGGGAAAGAAGGGAAAGGGCGGCCAGAGCTGAGGAGAGGTTGAATAGAGCAAGGATTCAAGATCTACATCCATTCTCAAGCCTCCAATGCTAGATCTGTGACCGATTCTTTAAGGAGAAAGCACCGGTGGCTCGATTTAGCTTGAGTTTCATCTTCCTCTCGTGTGGAACCAACGAAGCATCTTCTATCGGCCTCCAACCTAAGAGAAGACATTCTTGATCTTGTTTCTCTTGATGATTCATGTCTATGTTCATTTCTATGAGTGCTTCATAGTCAATCTTCATCTAAATACTTCTGTGGGCAGTCATTGTATATCTTGTTATTTTATCAAACTCGGAATATCAAAGTGTGTGTGCGGAGCTTCGTCTCTGTGTGTTGGGTTTCACTGTGGGGAAAGTTTCCTCATGGTTGGTTATGTGTAGACGGAGCTGCGTCTCCGAGTGGACTTAGTGTCCGGGGCGTGTTCCCCGATTCTGTGTGTGGTTGTGTGCTGCGGTAGCAGCGTGTTGGGGATTTTCCCCGTGTGTGGACATTGCTGCAGAAGCAGCGTGTGTGTGTATGGTTGGGGTTCATCCCCGTGTTGCTACGAAAGTAGCGTGTAGTGAAGCCTCACCCGATTGGGTGAGGGGTGGACGTAGGGAGCCCGTCGTGGTCCTGAACCACCTAAAAATCCTTGTATCTCATGTGAATGCCTGTGTGTTTGTCCCTTTCTTCTATCTCCATTCACAGGTTAATTTAATAGATTTTTACTCACTACACCACTGCACACTGCTACTTCTGTTATCCGTGTTGGGCATATTTTTATCTAAGGGTTGCATAGTTATTACGAGTGAGATCGGAAAGATCGAGTGAATCTTTTAAATCTCATGTTTGTTCAGGCTAATCAAGTGGTTTGTTTTAATTCCATCGTGTTCAGTTAAGAGAGTTTTTTAAATCCGCCATCTAGGTCAAGGGGACAATTCAACCCCCCCTCTTGTCCGCCATCTAGTATGGGCCAACAAATACTACCTAACAGCAGAGTCAATTTCATAATTACTGCCTGAAATCATGATTTATAATGGCAGGAACACTAAAACCCTAATTTGGACATGCTGTTACTAAATCATGAAATTCTCACAATATACACAATAAAAATTGGGGCTTTTTATATGAAAAGAAAGCTTACTCGACGCTGATTCCAACCATATATGACAAGCTATATGGGGATCAAGATTAACAACTCGAAATCACAATTTAACTCAAAAGAAGACATCAAAAACCAAGTCTAGACATATTCTTACTCAGATCAGAAATTCTCTAAACATGATCCATAAAATTTAGGGCTTTTATAATCAATGGAAAGAGAACAAAAAACTCTACAAGATGCATAGTTCAATTTCCTATTTACTCTCTTAAGTCTCTACTTAAATCGAAGAGGAACAAAGTTAACCCTAATTTGACATGCTTCTACTAAACCTCAAAATACTCGCATGATACTACATGATATTTGGGGCTTTATATATCAAAAGAAATAGGATTTGATACTGAACATTTTTATATATTACTTGAGGTTTGAGCTCGAGAGAACCTACCTCAATCAGGGAAGAAAGGAAGAACAAAGGAAGAAGAACGGACGCCGACACGTCACCACTAAACACCAGCGATCTCCCTTGATCGATCTCCACTGCGGCCGCCGCTGCTACCAAAGGATTTTAGGGTTGTAGAGCTTTATTTTTATAGTTCATACACCTTCTGGAGCCTTCGGTGCAGGGAGAATTTGTCGAAGTAAGTTAACTGATTGAAATGGCGCTGCAATGGTTGACCTCACCAATGCTCGGCCGACTATATATTTTAGGGTTAGGGTTTCGATGAATTGATAGAGGATAAATGATCCTTAGATCGTGGTCTTTCATTTGCCACTGATTTGGGCTCATTTGATGGAGTATTAAGCTCTAATTCGACGGTTTATGCTAAGGTTAGGTAAGTGTGCACTTTGGGCTTAATACATTAATTAGACCTAGTTACGGATTTTTGCTGGGTCGACCACAGAAGACAAAGTTGTTCAATAAATGATCCCTAACCAATTTACCATTTTTCTAGATTTTTATAAGGTAGTCGAAAACTTCACTAGTTCTATTTACTAAGGAATTAAATATTAAATTCTGAAATTCATTCATTTCAATTAAATTTTAGATTTTTAAAATCGGGGTATTACATCCTCCCCCACTTTAAGGAATTTGGTCCCCAAATTTGTCGGGTATTACCAATTATTTGAATATTTGAACTAAGATGATCTTATTTATCAAAATAACATGTTAATCATACAACTAATGACGAAAGAATTTAGCTATAGCTAGGGATAAAAGAGAACAATACCATATATAATTCTTCATTCGATAGAAGTTGGTTCCGATTCTTCTTATATTTTTACTTGTGGAAGTAACTTAGGACAATTGGCCATTTTATGATCCTGATCTCCGCAACGCAGACACGCTCTGCTCCTTCGCCAGCACTCCTTTGCGAGATGACCAAGTTTGTGACAGTACAAACATTTCATTTGCGTAACATTGCTCTTATTCTTATTATTACTTCGGGTTTCCTTACGATGGACTCGCCAGCCTCTAGTAGAACCGAATCTTAGCTTACCCATGGACCCACTCGCTTTCGTTTTAATAATGACTTAGAGACCTGTAAAATAGTTATATGGTTAACTTTTTCATTACCCTTACACGTAACACAACGTAATCTTGCATATATTTTATTACTTAACCCAAGATATTACCCAATCTCACCAGGTGACAAGGGATGACACAGGTCTTAAGACTTAGGGAAACCTATACTCTAGGACAAAAACCTAGGACTCAGGCAATGGAGGCTCTGATACCACCTCTGTCACGCCCCGAACCGATAGTAGTGGGAAGCGATGCTCGGAACGTGGCAATTAACAGTCATGATAACAAGAGTGAAAATAAATAACCACAATTAAACACATGGAGGCCATAACACACGTTGAAAATATGAGCTCTTATTAAAAATATAATTTTGACCCACTCTTACAATATTAGATTTTTAAATTTAGGGAAGAAAGAACAAGGGAAGGAAAAAGAAATAACCAGACTCACGACACTAGGTAGACTCAAGAAGGTAAAAAGACAGACTCCGATCTCTAGGTTCCAGGTTCACTCGATCACACTGATCCGATCCCCATTTGCAACGTACCGTTTACTGCGTTACCTGAAAAGGATTGGAAGTAGGGGTGAGCAAGAAGCTCAGTAGGAATTATACTCTATCGTCAGGCATAGTTTAAGTGATTAACCAATTCATGAATATGCATGATTAACGCGATAAAATAAGCAGAACTAAATAATCACTAAGATAGAAGGAGTAACGATAATTAACTAGAAGAAATAGTTGCATGTCGAGATATCAAGTAAGATTAACAAGATTTTCTAATGAATGGGCATTTACAAGTCAATTTTGAGTCATGTCAAGCAAGCAAGCAAGTACTTCATACTTAAGCATGAATAGCAAGTTTCACGAGAATGTGGAATGTCATAGGCCCAACACGCTAGATAGTACTGGTGCCAAATGCCACACCTAGTCATTCACCTCCCCGGGGATCAAGTACTTTTCGGGTGCTGCTCCCAAGACCAGACTGGGCCCTTCATTTGTTTGCCTTGGCATTGATTTTTTTGTTTGGATCACAGATCCCACGAATCTAGACATCCATAATATTTAATGGCCAAGAGTTCCAAGGTCAAGTTCATGTAGTCAAGGTAAAGGACGTAAAAATAATGATTCTTAAGAGTCCAAACAATAAGCTCCTTATTCGAGAAGAATAGTTGTCCCTAAGGACTATAATTAATGATCAATGGACCTAACAATAGGTCAAATCACGAAATACCATAGCCTACATAGGCTTGGTTAGCTCACATAATTCGAAATTCAGGAATTAATCACTTTTCGGAAAACTATCATATAAACGGTCAGATAAGGGCCACTCAATATATATACGGTTAATACTGGGCCGCGCATACAGGAACTGGACTGAAACTCAGCCCACGAGGTCAAGGATGAACGGCTGACAGTATGCTGCTCTAAAGTATGAACGGTGCGTTATGGGCCGCTCATGTTCAGAAGACATTAAGACCCATGAACATGATATACGGACCATACAGGGCCGTATTAAAGATATGCGGTCGTTATTGGGCCGCCTATAAGGATATAGGTCCACTACTGGCCGCACATGCCTGTTTAGCCCTATTCCATCCAAGACTTAAAACCAGCGGTTTAATCACGTAAAACAAAGTTGCAGGAGGTCCAAAGGGTTTCTAGCAGGGATATAAAAAGATCCCAAGATGATGGTAAGTCCGCCGGATGTAGTGTCCGGGGGTAAGTTCAAGACTAGCACACTAATAGGGCTAACGACTTACTAGAAGTCAGCAACTTGGTCAAACTGTTCTACTAAAGTAAAGTGGCTGTCCAGCAACCTAATATTCATTTTAATCTTAATTTCATGTCAAATTACCAAGGATTATAATTTACATTAAGTCAAATTGTCAAAAAGATGAATCAAGATGATAAGGAGAATGAACAAGATCGCGTAGGAATGAACATCATGCATTTTACAGAAATTTGCTTGCACAATTTACCACTTATCATGTAGGTTTCTAGTTTACTAATTACCATTTATGATACTAATATGAATCATAAACAACTCATACTAAGTCAATTACTACAGGGATAAACGGTTCTGGAAAGACCTTTCATCTACTGGGCTAACAGAGGCTTGCAGGGAGTTGTGTGGACTGCTGGGAGTTGCTTGGCCAGGTTAGGACCGCCCAAGGGTTTGGGCGGTCACAGGGATGGCCGCCCATCCCTGTTATGTGGTCCTCAGGGGACCGTTCATCCTGTCAGGGGATATGTGGTTAGCTGAGAACCGTCCATCTAGTTGTGTGGTCAGATGGGAATCGTTTAACTCAGGCTATACCAGGGTCAAAGTCTGGGCTTGAGTTGTGCGGTCTATCGTAAGACCGTCCAACTCTGGGTGTATTCCGGTCACCCCTTCCACGCCCGATGAACACCGGAAGGTTGGGGGTTGATGGGGATTGATCTAAAACACTAATTTCTCATGGAAACAGACGTGAAACAAAGGGCTTTTGGTACCGTTGGAAAGATTATGAAAAATACAACCTAACAGCAGGGTCAATTTCATAATTACTGCCTGAAATCATGATTTATAATGGCAAGAACACTAAAACCCTAATTTGGACATGCTGTTACTAAATCGCAAAATTCTCACAATATACAAAATGAAAATTTGGGTTTTTTATATCAAAAGAAAGCTTACTCGACGCTGATTCTAGCCATATATGACATGCTATATGGGGATCAAGATTAACAACTCGAAATCACAATTTAACTCAAAAGAAGACACCAAAAACCAAGTCTAGACATATTCTTACTCAGATCGGAAATTCTCTAAACATGATCCATAAAATTTAGGGCTTTTATAATCAATGGAAAGAGCACGAAAAACTCTACAAGATGCATGGATCACTTTCCTATTTACTCTCTTAAGTCTCTACTTAAATCGAAGAGGAACAAAGTTAACACTAATTTGACATGCTTCTACTAAACCTCAAAATACTCGCAGAATACTACATAATATTTGGGGCTTTATATATCAAAAGAAAGAGGACTTGATGCTGAACATTTTGATTTATTACTTGAGGTTTGATCCCGAGATAACCTACCTCAATCAGGGAAGAAAGGAAGAAGAAAGGAAGAAGAATGGACGCCGACACGTCACCACTAAACACCAGAGATCTCCCTTGATCGATCTCCACTGCGGTCGCCGCTGCTACCATAGGATTTTAGGGTTGCAGAGCTTTATTTTTATAGCTCATGCACCTTCTGGAGCCTTCGGTGCTGGGAGAATTCGTCGAAGTAAGTTAAGTGATTGAAACGGCGCCGCAATGGTTGACCTCACCAAAGCTCGACCGACTATACATTTTAGGGTTAGGGTTTCGATGAATTGATAGAGGGGAAATGATCCTTAGATCGTGGCCTTTCATTTGCCACTTATTTGGGCTCATTTGATGGAGTATTAAGCTCTAATTCGACGGTTTAAGCTAAGGTTAGGTAAGTGTGCACTTTGGGCTTAATCCACTAATTAGACCTAGTTACGGATTTTTGCTGGGTCGACCACAGAAGACAAAGTTGTTAAATAAATGATCCCTAACCAATTTACCATTTTTCTAGATTTTTATAAGGTAGTCGAAAACTTCACTAGTTCCATTTACTAAGGAATTAAATATTAAATTCCGAAATTCATTCATTTCAATTAAATTTCAGATTTTTAAAACCGGGGTATTACATCCTCCCCCACTTTAAGGAATTTGGTCCCCAAATTTGTCGGGTATTACCAATGATTTGAATATTTGAACTAAGATGACCTTATTTATCAAAATAACATGTTAATCATACAACTAATGACGAAAGAATTTAGCTATAGCTGGGGATAAAAGAGAACAATACCATATATAATTCTTCATTCGATAGAAGTTGGTTCCGATTCTTCTTATATTTTTGCTTGTGGAAGTAACTTAGGACAATTGGCCATTTTATGATCCTGATCTCCGCAACGCAGACACGCTCTACTCCTTCGCCATCACTCCTTTGCGAGATGACCAAGTTTGTGACAGTACAAACATTTCATTTGCGTAATATTGCTCTTATTCTTATTATTACTTCGGGTTTCCTTACGATGGAGTCGCCAGCCTCTAGTAGAACCAAATCTTAGCTTACCCATGGACCGACTCGCTTTCGTTTTAATAATGACTTAGAGACCTGTAAAATAGTTATATGGTTAACTTTTTCATTACCCTTACGCGAAACACAACGCAATCTTGCATATACTTTATTACTTAACCCAAGATATTACCCAATCTCATCAGGTGACAAGGGGTGACACAGGTCTTAAGACTTAGAGAAACCTATACTCTAGGACAAAAACCTAGGACTCAGGCAATGGAGGCTCTGATACCACCTCTGTCACGCCCCGAACCGATAGCAGTGGGAAGCGATGCTCGGAACGTGGCAATTAACAGTCATGATAACAAGAGTGAAAATAAATAACCATAATTAAACACATGGAGGCCATAACACACGTTGAAAATACGAGCTCTTATTAAAAATATAATTTTGACCCACTCTTACAATATTAGATTTTTAAATTTAGGGAAGAAAGAACAAGGGAAGGAAAAAGAAATAACCAGACTCACGACACTAGGTAGACTCAAGAAGGTAAAAAGACAGACTCCGATCTCTAGGTTCCAGGTTCACTCGATCACACTGATCCGATCCCCATTTGCAACGTACCGTTTACTGCGTTACCTGAAAAGGATTGGAAGTAGGGGTGAGCAAGAAGCTCAGTAGGAATTATACTCTATCGTCAGGCATAGTTTAAGTGATTAACCAATTCATGAATATGCATGATTAACGCGATAAAATAAGCAGAACTAAATAATCACTAAGATAAAAGGAGTAACGATAATTAACTAGAAGAAATAGTTGCATGTCGAGATATCAAGTAAGATTAACAAGATTTTCTAATGAATGGCCATTTACAAGTCAATTTTTAGTCATGTCAAGCAAGCAAGCAAGTACTTCATACTTAAGCATGAATAGCAAGTTTCACGAGAATGTGGAATGTCATAGGCCCAACACCCTAGATAGTACTGGTACCAAATGCCACACCTAGTCATTCACCTCCCCTTAAGTACTTTTCGGGTGCTCCTCCCAGGACCAGACTGGGCCCTTCATTTGTTTGCCTTGGCATTGATTTTTTTGTTTGGATCACAGATCCCACAAATCTAGACATCCATAATGTTTAATGGCCAAGAGTTCCAAGGTCAAGTTCATGTAGTCAAGGTAAAGGACGTAAAAATAATGATTCTTAAGAGTCCAAACAATAAGCTCCTTAGTCGAGAAGAATAGTTGTCCCTAAGGACTATAATTAATGATCAATGGACCTAACAATAGGTCAAATCATGAAATACCATAGCCTACATAGGTTTGGTTAGCTCACATAATTCAAAATTCATGAAATAATCACTTTTCGGAAAACTGTCATATAAACGGTCAGACAAGGGCCACTCAATATATATACGGTTAATACTGGGCTGCGCATATAGGAACTGGACTGAAACTCAGCCCACGAGGTCAAGGATGAACGGCTGACAGTATGCTGCTCTAAAGTATGAACGGTGTGTTATGGGCCGCGCATGTTCAGAAGACATTAAGACCCATGAACATGATATACGGACCATACAGGGACCTATTAAAGATATGCGGTCGTTATTGGGCCGCCTATAAGGATATAGGTCCACTACTGGCCGCACATGCCTGTTTAGCCCTATTCCATCCAAGACTTAAAACCAGCGGTTTAATCACGTAAAACAAAGTTGCAGGAGGTCCAAAGGGTTTCTAGCAGGGATATAAAAAGATCCCAAGATGATGGTAAGTCCGCCGGATGTAGTGTCCGGGGGTAAGTTCTAGACTATCGCACTAATAGGGCTAACGACTTACTAGAAGTCAGCAACTTTGTCAAACTGTTCTACTGAAGTAAAGTGGCTGTCCAGCAACCTAATATTCATTTTAATCTTAATTTCATGTCACATTACCAAGGATTATAATTTACATTAAGTCAAATTGCCAAAAAGATGAATCAAGATGATAAGGAGAATGAACAAGATCGCGTAGGAATGAACATCATGCATTTTACAGAAATTTGCTTGCACAATTTACCACTTATCATGTAGGTTTCTAGTTTACTAATTACCATTTATGATACTAATATGAATCATAAACAACTCATACTAAGTCAATTACTACAGGGATAAACGGTTCTGGAAAGACCTTTCATCTACTGGGCTAACAGGGGCTTGCAGGGAGTTGTGTGGACTGCTGGGAGTTGGGTGGCCAGGTTAGGACCGCCCAAGGGTTTGGGCGGTCATAGGGATGGCCGCCCATCCCTGTTATGTGGTCCTCATTGGACCGTTCATCCTGTCAGGGGATATGTGGTTAGCTGAGAACCGTCCATCCAGTTGTGTGGTCAGATGGGAATCGTTTAACTCAGGCTATACCAGGGTCAAAGTCTGGGCTTGAGTTGTGCGGTCTATCGTAAGACAGTCCAACTCTGGGTGTATTCCGGTCACCCCTTCCACGTCCGATGAACGCCGGAAGGTTGAGGGTTGATGGGGATTGATCTAAAACACTAATTTCTCATGGAAACAGACTTGAAACAAAGGGCTTTTGGTACCGTTGGAAAGATTATGAAAAATACAACCTAACAGTAGGGTCAATTTCATAATTACTGCCTGAAATCATGATTTATAATGGCAGGAACACTAAAACCCTAATTTAGACATGTTGTTACTAAATCGCAAAATTCTCACAATATACAAAATGAAAATTTGGGTTTTTTATATCAAAAGAAAGCTTACTCGACGCTGATTCCAGCCATATATGACATGCTATATGGGGATCAAGATTAACAACTCAAAATCACAATTTAACTCAAAAGAAGACACCAAAAACCAAGTCTAGACATATTCTTACTCAGATCAGAAATTCTCTAAACATGATCCATAAAATTTAGGGCTTCTATAATCAATGGAAAGAGCACGAAAAACTCTACAAGATGCATGGATCACTTTCCTATTTACTCTCTTAAGTCTCTACTTAAATCGAAGAGGAACAAAGTTAACACTAATTTGACATGCTTCTACTAAACCTCAAAATACTCGCAGAATACTACATAATATTTAGGGCTTTATATATCAAAAGAAAGAGGACTTGATGCTGAACATTTTGATATATTACTTGAGGTTTGATCCCAAGATAACCTACCTCAATCAGGGAAGAAAGGAAGAAGAAAGGAAGAAGAATGGACGCCGACACGTCACCACTAAACACCAGAGATCTCCCTTGATCAATCTCCACTGCGGTCGCCGCTGCTACCATAGGATTTTAGGGTTGCAGAGCTTTATTTTTATAGCTCATGCACCTTCTGGAGCCTTCGGTGCTGGGAGAATTCGTCGAAGTATGTTAAGTGATTGAAACGGCGCCGCAATGGTTGACCTCACCAAAGCTCGACCGACTATACATTTTAGGGTTAGGGTTTCGATGAATTGATAGAGGGGAAATGATCCTTAGATCGTGGCCTTTCATTTGCCACTTATTTGTGCTCATTTGATGGAGTATTAAGCTCTAATTCGACAGTTTAAGCTAAGGTTAGGTAAGTGTGCACTTTAGGCTTAATCCACTAATTGGACCTAGTTACGGATTTTTGATGGGTCGACCACAGAAGACAAAGTTGTTAAATAAATTGTCCCTAACCAATTTACCATTTTTATAGATTTTTATAAGGTAGTCAAAAATTTTACTAGTTCTATTTACTAAGGAATTAAATATTAAATTCCGAAATTCATTCATTTCAATTAAATTTCAGATTTTTAAAATTGGGGTATCACACTTGGACCCATTCGACCCCTTCTCTAGTGGGCCTAGTGATCCATCACTTCCATTCTACCTTGTCGGGGAAGTCCACTTTCATACCCCTCTCCTATGGGCCGGGTGCTCCATACCCACCAAGCCCGTCCATGATACACCTACATCAGGCTCACCCAGCCCTCTCGAGTCTCCCAAATCCAATAGGCAGTCGCATGTTAGGGACAAAGTAGGATGTCTCGGAGCCCCACTTTCCGCCAACCATCGAGTACATCTAGTGTATGCATGGCACATATTCGTGTGTCCTGGTCCACCATCGCCTATGCGTAGGTCGGACTAACATTAGGTGTGACTAGGGTCTCGTGTGTTTATACATGTATGTGTGAAGTCAAGTCGGTCTTCATATGCTCGCGTTGTTAGCCCTTTCGAGTTCGAGACTTGTCGGACTATTGGGATCGGTTCTACCTCATATCGGATCTAGTCACATAAGGGGCAAGCGGTGATTCCTAGTGAGTCTTCGAGCCGCCTTCCCTCATTTGAGAGTGACCCCACCCCGGAGTGTCCACCTCTAGCCTCATTCCCATGGCAGCGTGTGCATATCGAATCTATACGGGGTGAGCAGGTGTCGATTACTTGGAGTGGAGCGTACTCCGCGCTTCCAGGTACGATGACGGATCCGCCGGAGCTACTCGAGCAGCCGCACCCCTTACTCGACGGGGTCAAGTTCCTCCCAGTCGGGGAGAGTTGATGGGAATCGACGTCGAGCCTTGACATTTATATTTTGCATTTGTGTCCTTTAGTTTACTTTTATATCCTTGGGAAAGTATATGTACAATTGTAAGGCTTTGCAAGCCAATGTGTCATTCCCTAGCATTGTGTGGGTTTTGTGCAAATGTGTAGTACGTCCAGCTAGGGGGCCCCCTCCCCTTCCCCATTGGTCCACCTCATCCATGTAGGGCTGGTCAACCATCCTAGTTGGCCATCTAGAAGGGTTGAATGCTAATTGACCACATGGGGGATAAAGGGATTAAAATTTCAAAGGTTGGCCACCCACCTCCACCTACCTCTCCCCTTGGTCAAGGGGGTGCCCCCCTCATTAGATATAATTAGTAATTTTTGTATTTTTTTGAAACATTTAATATTATCTAAACCCTAGGTCTGAGGGCAATTTGAGTCATTTGCCATTTCATATATATAGCTTGTATTTTGTGATTTAGTTAGATTAATGAGAAGAAATTTCAGAAATTGCCTTGGAGCCTCAAGGAGGGTGCGCCCCTCTCTCTCCTCCTGATGTTCTTCCCCTTCCTCCATCCCTCCAGGGATTGAATCCCCTTCTCCTTAGCCCCTCTAGCTTCCCTTTCTACTGCCGTCGCAGCCGCCGTCGCACTGCCGTCGCGCCGCTGCCACCGCCATCGGAAGTCTATCTCCATCAGGACAGAACCTCCTTCACAAAATTCTATCTTTGGTTATGGTTGTCATCTGGAGCTCAAATTTTTAGGGTTTGTTCCTCGTGTCTTCCTCAATCTCCAGTTCAATTTTTATGTCATTCTGATACCATTTGGTATTTTCCCCTACTTTTTGTGTTCTTCCCCTGTAATCTGCCCTCCTGCAGATCTACGGGACAGAGTCTATTTCTTGTATTTTTTCCACCCACTTATAAAATTTTAGAAAATCCCAAAAAATTCCCAGGTGTTCCTCACGTATACCCCCTTCCACCATAATTTTATTGGAGTCTATAAAAATCATTTTCCTTTCGGTCAAAGATCTGTTTCAGGCAGCTCCATCTCTGCCCTATGTGTCTGTCAGTCCGGGTCAGAAACAAAAGTCAGTTTGCAGTCATTTTTATTTTTAATCCACTCTGTTGATGAAGCTGTAAAACATGTATGTTGTAGATCTCTGAGTCCTCTTTCAAACGGTACCAGCCACGCCTCGATCGGCCTCCGGATCTGAGCGTAGTAATTCGTGTCGCCGAGGCCTGTAGATCTGTTCTCTGTGCAGGTCCAAAATTGTAGCCCAGAAGAAATTCAAAATAATTATCAACGGTCAACTCCAGCGACCGCCCCTTCAGGGAGTCGATCAGGGACATCCCACCATCATCTCATCCAAGCGGCGCCTCCAGAAGACATCAGGAAGGTAGCGTTCCTTTGGAACGGATTGCTTGCTGTCCACCGATTCAGCCACCGAGTTGGCGCAGCACCGAGTTGGAATAGTGCCGAGTCGGACCAGCAGGCCGAGTTCATGCTGAGTTCGCCTCCAGATTGCTGCCCGTCAACCCAGGGTCGGTCCTCCCGGGCCCCACTGTAGCCCTTTACCTCCCTGCGTGGAGTGGGCAATATAATTACTGCTGTAATTAAAGTTTTTACTGTTGCAACCGGGAGTTACCGTAACTGGCCGGGAACGTCTTCCCTACGCCCGGAGCATGGAGGTACACTCGCTCCCCACTCTTTATCGCATTTGCTTATCTTGTATAGCTTTGAATGCCGCTGCGAGTGTAGGTTTCTAGCTTGTTATTCTATTATCACCGCTACGAGAGAGCGAGATTGAGTGTACCGTTCCGTGACTCAATCCGAGTCTACACGGAAAAGCCGATACCCGTGACTCACGGCCGGTTTCTCAACCACGCCCGGTCCCACGTTTCCCTCGCTAAGGGACAATCGCAAGCTCGTCTAGAGTCCAAGGATCGCATTCCTAATTCGAGTCGAGTCTGTGCTCCGTCCCACATCAAGCTACCTCTTTGCCACTTTCACCCCCTTTCCGATTTCAGATTGAGCTGAAATTTGAACTGGGAGTTCTGTCAACCAAAGCCTTCGTCCCCAATTTTTTTTGTGATTTTAGGAATTTTATTCCCCATCCAAAAAACCACTGCATTTTTCTAAATCTGTTCTATCATGTGCAGTCCAGATCCGACCCACCCCTGTTAGAAAATCCATTTCCTATATCAAACCAACTCCAAAAATTATAAAAAAATTATCCTCGTGTTCCTTTCCTTCCCAGCTACCATCCATAAAAATTTCAGATCCAAACTCCACCATTTGATCTCCGGTCAAACCGAGTTCTCAGGCAGATCCACTTTCTGCCCAGTCTGATCTGGTTCTTTGAGCCAGTCTGTTGTAAATTAAGCCACGGAGCATACAGAGAGATTGAAATTCCTGTGACAAAATAAGTTGTAGATCTCTGAGAGAGATTTCAAACGGCGCTAGTCTCACGTCGTTTTGAGCTCAGGTCTGATCGCAACAGCTGTTCTCGTCGGGTCGCGCAGTGATGTGACAGCAGAACAGGTTCGTGGGCAGCAAGCAACATCGTTCCCAGTCGGGCCGTCTCGCCTTCCACAAGGTGAACCAACATGTCCCCCTCCCCGGGATCATCCCTCCAAGAGTCCCCACCGTAGCAGTACCACTCCCAGCTCGTTAGGCCCTCCGACTAGGACGTGGGCCCCACGTTCGTTGGCATGCGTTACCAGCAGAGCTGCCTAAATCGCTGCCCGTCAACCTGAACCCGCTACTCCCAGGTCCCACGTGTAGCCCTTTACCTCCCTACATGGAGTGGGCAGTAATATTTATTACTGTAATTTAATTATTTATTGTTCCGGGAGTACGAAGTTCGGCCGGGGTCATCTTCCCCACGCCCGGTAGCGTGGGGTATCGTGTCCGCTCCTCTCTTTGATTTTGTTTATTTCGTATGTATTCTATTGCCGCTGCATGAGTGATAGGTTAATCTAGCCCGATATTTTTTATCACTACTGCGAGAGAGAGAGCGATACCCGTCCCGTGATCCGATCTAGGCACGAAAGAGAGTTGACTCCCCGACTCATTACCGATTTCTTAACCGCGCAGATCCCGCGTTTCCCTCGCATAGGGACGTCCGCGAGCTAGAGTCCCAGGTTCGCTGTCCGTCCCGCATCACATATGTCCAGCTTGATAGGAGTCTTATGCATGACATGTCTAAATGTGGTTGCCCCGGCCCCCCTCTACTTGCCATGTGTCAAAATTCACTAGCATCCCTGCATACTATGCATCGCAAGCACATAGAGCCTGGTAACAAGGTTAGTTGGAAGCGGGCAATTACTCATGAGCGTCACTCCAATGCCCAAGTAGACAGCTTGGTGATGGTGAGGATGGTGCGGCTCTTCCCCGGGGCTTCCTCCCAACTGAAGGCACGAGTGGCTGGACCTCTCCCAGTTTTGAGGCGATTTGGAAACCATGCTCGTGAGCTAGACCTACCAAAGGGTTATGGTTTACATCCTAGTTTTATTGTGGCGAGCCTGGCACCCCATAAGGGATCCGCGGTGGAACCTAGTGACTATCTTGAGCCCATACCTTCCCTTGCGAGAGACACCACCCGTGAGAATCCACCAAACAGCCTGAGGGACCGGCGCGAGCATGCGGATATGATACTGGATGAGCAGGGTACCACCACTAATACTAGGGTGAACTAGCGTCATCTTGTGAGGTGGAAGGACCATCCTCCGACAAAGGATGCGAGGTTGAGCCAGGAGGGCGTGCTACACCGAGACCTGGCATGGTGGACCACTACCCAGGTGGACCCAAACTCGACGGGGTTGACTTTTCCCCACCCCGGGGGTATGATAAGGACATCGCGAGCTTCTCCATATTTTTTCGAGTCGTATCATGTAATTTTTACTTTATTTGAGTCATATCTATAAAATCTTTCTTTATTTGAGCCAGTTAATTAGGTTAATGGGTCATTAGAGTAGCAATTGGTGTCTATTGGGCCGAATTAGCAAGCTAGGCCCAGGGGCGCCCCCTCCTGGACTGGATTGGTCATTTGTTCAAATGTCAGCGATAGTCTGGTCATGAGAAAAAAATGGGTGCCTATAAATAGGAGTCCATCCCCTCCATTGTAGAACTAATGCTTGAGAAATTAAAGAAACCCTTTGAGTGGCTTATTTTCCCCCTCTCTTACTAGTGCTCTCTCTCTCTCTAAGGGGCGCACCCCTTCTCTCTCTAGGTCACCCCCATCCTCTCTCTCCTCCACTCCACCTCAGTCCATTCCCCTCTTGCCACATCACCCTTCACTTGCCACTTCACCCTCCACCTCACATTGACCCCTCATATTCCCCACCCCTCCATTACTCCCCCATTAACCCTCCCATAGCCCCAAGAGTCTGTTAGAATATGAGGGTGCAAGACTGAGGTTTAGAGGGGGGGGGGTGAATGAATCTCAGGTTATAAAAATACTCCGATTAATAGCTAACTCTGAAAGATTTGTTCGGAAATAACACTAGGCGGTTGAGCTAATCAGATAGTCTATTGAGGTTCATTCTCATATACTAAACAATTGAAATAGCTAAATCGACCCAATTCAAAGTAAGATCGGATGAATACTACGAACTGAAGACAAAACGCTTAACACACAGAGATAGAAGCTTACACGTAGCTTAGTTCAAACACGTTGTAGACAATGGATCAAGTAGAACAATATTGAGCATCTTGCATACAACCAACCAGACAAATCACGTAGAGAAGTGGAGGTAGAAGATATGGAGGTATGCGCACAGATCAAACCACGATGGACAGGATATTTTTAGGTGGTTCGGCCAGACCCACAGTCTGCCTACGTCCACCCCTCACTCAAACCGAGTGAGGATTCCACTAGCACAAGCTAGAAATCAAAGCAGACTTAGTCTGTAACAAGCCATTACCTAACAGCTTGCCCTGAGGGAGACAAATCCCTCAACACCGAACTTGCAACCCACAGGATCTGAACCCTGACCTTGCCCCGGCAAGATCAGAACTTGAGGACCAATCCTCCCTTCCTCCAAATCGGAGGGGCAACCATGAGTAGCACACCACTACTCGCAACCGGAGACACAGTCTCTATTCCTCCACACCGGAGGGGAAAATGTGAGTGACACCCAGCCACTCACACCCGGAGACCTAAGTCTTCCTTCCTCTGAAACCCAGAGAGAAATCACGAGTGACAGCCCGCCACTCACCAACTAGAGGCACGGTCTCCCTTCTCCTGAATCTTCAGGAGGAACCCGACCTCAAACCAGAGGATCGGAAAGCACAAAGGAATGGATGAGAACAACGAAAAAACCTAAAAAGAAAAACACAAACAAATGTAGCTCTGAGGAGCATGATGACTCTGTATTTGATCCACGAGTCACTACATGAACATATCTTTAATGAAGGCTCTGGCTGCTCACTCCTTCTTCTCAAAACTTTCTTTTCTGAACTCTCTCTTTCCTTCCCTTTTCTTTTTGCTCGCACACTAGCTCAAACTCTGATACTTCCTCTTCTGCTAGCTCACTCTTTCAGATGGCTACTCTCACCTATCTTGCAGCTCCAATCTTCCCCTTTTCTTTCTTCTACGGCTCTGCTTTCTCGGTTGAAAAGGCCTCCAATTTATACCCAAAAGTAGGGTATCGAAAAGGTACCCCGCGAATCATGTGAATCCACCTGGAATGAAAATATTCCTTAATCATTAGTCTCTCAGAAACTCTGCCACGGAGACATATCTTTTCGCGCCAAAAGGACTCCACACGTGGGATGCTCACTGGTTACGTCCGAGGTGTTAGGAGAAATTCCTCTGATATCCTAATTTCAAGGTGGTCATGTGCTCATCATGTGTTCCCTGGGTTCACGTGCCACTTTACCTGCCATTCTGGAGAAACACTTTCCCTTCATTGGCTGACTTGGGATCACATGCCATCACCTGGTTCGAGCTCCCGTGCCTTGAGATTACACGCTGGCACTTGAATGTTCAGTCAGGCAATTCATCAAACACTTCTCAGCATCAACCTTATAGGCTTACCAGCTTCAGCTGCTTCGACCTTATACTAGAATATGCTCAGACCTTGTTGCTGTATGTGAAGTCCCGCGATCAATGACACCCAAGAGGGGGGTAAATTGGGTGTTTACCAATTTTAAGGAAAACTTTTAGCTTTTTACAAAGTATGTGGTAAACAATAATTAGTAATTGAAAACTAATTAACCAATTATCTCAAACTCACCGTTCCCACACGACCATACAACGAAAACAAACAAACCACACAAATAACACAATGCACAGCAATTTTTAAGGTGGTTCAGATGCAACGACGGCAATCCTACGTCCACCCCTCACCAAATCCGGTGAGGCTTCACTCGGGGATAAATCCCCAAACGGAGATGACACTCCAACCACACACGCAGGAAGACGCCTGCCCACACACACACGGGGACGCACCCCAACACACACACACACACACACAGAGATGAGGTCTCCAACACGATCCAATAGTCGGATCAATAAAGCATACACACGCTGCGACAGATGCAGCACTCCACACACTAAAAGGTCCGGATCTAAAAAGATCCACACACACACACACACGTAGATCTAAGAAGATCTACGCACACACGAATCAAATATGACACACACTCATACGACCACGGATCCAACAACGATCCACACACACACAAGTTATAGCGGTTTATGATGAAACACAAATATGAAACTTAAAGCACAAGACACTGTAGATCTCTTTTAAAATCCACTTTTAAAATATAAAAAGCAATAGATATATGGGTGAAAGCAATAAAAATAGCACGAGGTGCTAATGTGGAGTGTGTGTGATCGCCAGAGACACGAGGGTCTCAAATGGAGATTATATGGGGAGATGATCGCAAAATACCTCAAATATGCGGGGGATGTGAGTACTCCTTTCTCTTCAAAATCGGCCGGCCGACGAAGAGAGTTCTTCCTTTAATTACCCTTGCAAAAAGACAAACACCAATGAAGAAATTGCATTAGAACATGGTGAGTGTAGCATCAATCCTTAAAAGATATGAGCATGTAAACATATGTGAGAACACACCTTAAGGGTGGTTGCCCCTTAAACCCCTATGCAAAAAGGGTATGGGAGATGATATGAATGATATGAAAAAATATGAATAAAAATAGGGGAAAGAGTGCAAGAGTGCACTAAGGAGATCTCAATATGATAGTTGAGAAAAATCAATGAAAACAATGATATATGATGCATGATCTATAACAACAATGATAATGAAGATAAGAAGATTAATGAAGGGAAGATAAGATAAAAAAAATCTTTTTTTGTGGTTCCTTGGCTTGAATGCTCGATGGGGAGAAAGGCTTCAAAGGATGAAGCTTGATGTGAAGAAGCCTTCCCTTAGCCATGCACCTTCGGTTCCTGTAAAAAGAAAAGAAGACAACAGAAGAAAAAAGGGAAGAAACAGAAGAAGAAGAAGAAGAATAAGAAGAAGAAGCAGGAGGATACGGAAGAAGAAGAAGAAGAATAAGAAGAAGAAGCAGAAACAGAAGGAGACACGTAGAAGATAGAAGAAAAAGGGGAAAGAAAAAAAAGAACGCAGGGGAGAATAAAAATTATCGGAACCAACCCCTTAACAGAGGCGAGAGCCTCTAGTAATAGGTTAGAAAAAGGTGATAAGAAGGGAAGAGATTAAAGGAGGAAAGGATAAGAACGGGGAAGAGCCCAACTGGGGAAAGATAAGAACGGGTAATGACCAAACAAAGTAGGACTCTCGGGGGAAAGGCTGCGTTCGTCCGGGGCACAAAAGTGAAACACGCCCTTGGTCAGGGCGTCAATTCAAAAATGGACGACCTACCAGAGGGCGTTTCTTTAAAACACGCCCTGCACAAGGGCGTTTCTTTCAAAACCATTTTTAGAAATAAAAACTCCCCATATTTGAAAAATATAAAACACGCCGTAATCAAAGCCATTTTTTTAAAAAAGCGCCCCTTGGAAGGGCGTTAATTTCAAGAGCTCAAATGGGGAAATCGGTCAAACCAAAAGAATTAACGCCCTGAGGAGAGGTCATCCTTTCTTTAAGAAACGCCCTAGGTTAAGTCATGTTTTGAAGAAAACGCGCCCTTACCCAGGTCGTGAATTTAGAAAATTCATAAAATAGATAAAATGGGGGAGAAATAGATAAAACGGGAGAAAACGCCCTAGACAAGGTCATGTTTCAAAAACACGCCCTTGATGAGGGCGTGAATTCAAAAAAAATGGGAAAACCACTCAAACAAGCTGATTTGAGGGTCAAATGGGGCATCGCAGAGCGATATGAAATATACTCAAAATAATGTCAATTTTGGCGTGTCTACAGCTGCCCCGCCTTGGCGTCTGCTTTGCAAGGGAGCGTAGCAAACTGAAAAGTAGATGCCAAGGTGTGATGAGACACGCAATCAACATCACTTGATGAGAATCAAATCAAAAGCACGAGATGAAGCAAATCTCGGAAATTCAAGGAAATCAACAATGTTTGGATAAAAGGGGAGATGCGCACGAGGGCACGAAGGAGATAAAATAAATGATCAACTTCCAACGCGGTGGAAGTACCCCAGGTCACAAACCTGTAGGTTTCACCATTGGGGAGCGGTTACCAGCCAGTGGACGTGCTGTAGCCAAGGTGGATCAAAGAAAGGAGATTAAAAATAAGATGATAAAAATCCAAACAAGGAGCTTTCGAGAAAATCACCCAAAACAGCGACAAAACGAACTGAGGATCCAATTCGGCAAGGAAAATCTCATATCGAGAAAGATTAAGATCAACTTCAACCCTCAACAACAGCTTATCAAAATGATTTTTCAACAATTGCTTCAAAGTCCTACATGAATGCATGCTGGGCTAAAGGGAAAAAATAACAAATGAAAATATAATATAATCAAGGATAATATTGTTAAACTGCCCAGACTGGGTCAAGAAACCAATTCTGCGAGCTGATACTAAGCCGAAGCCCGTTTATCCACGCACCAACTCGTAAAAAGAGAACCATCGTCCCCAGCCTTGGACGGCTCAACGGCCTATCCGTGTGACTAAGATGCCTCTGAAATCGTCATTGTTTTTGATGAAGGGGAACTCAAATCCCAGATTTACCAAAGCCACAAGGTCCTTGATATAATCTAGTAACATATGTAACATATAGTAAAATGCATACAGGGAGATGGTGATAGCAATAGGCATGGGAACTGAGAAATGAGCTGCAAGCACCGTGGGACTTGGATGATGGTGCCCAGCCGGCGGGACCAAGAGCTTCTTATCCTGCGCTCAAAAATTCATTAGCCAAGATATAAAAGATAACAAGCAATGAATAAGGCATTTAAGCATAGCAATCATCAAAGCATCAATTATAACATGTATATGGCATGAATAGCATAAGTCAAATCATAGCATTGTTTGTTGTTTTATCATAAGGAGACAATCTTGGCTAATCAAGATTTGGAATTGAATGATCAAGATCTGATATAATGCCCATCGACGGAGTGATCAGATGAAATTAGCAGGAGTTGATTAAAAAAGATTTGGAGATGAATAATCATGAGATATGATAATCAGAATGATATAGGGAGATGATAATCAAAATGCCCAGGGTGGTATGTCATGAGAATATCGGGAAGAATCAATAGATTGATAGCAATGAGTGGAGATAGGACTCATCCCGTGTTCTTGGTCCTTGCAAAGTTGTTCCTGCAAAAGCGCCATCAGACAATACAATGCAATTTTTTTTGGATTTTGAAATATGCAAATTTTTATGAGTTTTGAAAAAGATATTCCAATTTTTATGAATTTTATCAATATGCAAATTTTTGTGGTTTTTTTTTTTTAGGAAAAGATATTCAAAAATTTTTTATGAAGTTTTGAGAAAGAAATATTCAATTTTTTTTGTTTGATTTTAGTTAGACATTGCTAAAGCAGCATCAAAGGGTGTCTTAAACCACTGGCTAGGAGCCCTCGTTCCTTCCCCTTTTGCTAAAATTTCCCAAAGCCGGGCGTGCATTGAAGGGTGGCGCCCTATAACCGACCGTCTTTGATCAACGGTGCCCCTACCAAGGCCATACCCGAGAAACATTCGGTCTTAGAGGGAGAAGAGAAGAATAATTGGAGATAAGCTTTATGCAGGATGGAGATATCGGGACTTGAATTCCTTCCAAGGTGTTCCCTTCAAAGAGGTAGTCTGTTGTGCCGGGGCTTTGTGCCTTTGATTTTTAGACCCTTGACATGCGTACGACCAGGGTTTTCCCTGCGGGGACTTTGCCACTCTTGTCATGCCATAATTCCTAATTGCAATTATCAAAATTCTGATTTGATTTTCATAATGGCCCTTTTTGGCGAGATATGTATAATGAAATTCATATTGATTTTTCTTCTGGGTCAAGACTGCCCCTATTTGAGACTCCTCTCGTATTGGGATTTACCAAGGTTGGTCATCTTATCCGTCAACCTCTTGTACCTGCATTCGGCCGAGTGAAGGAGAGAAAAAGACTTTCAGATATACTCATGGCATGGCCAAGGTAGCAACGGTGTTTTACCAAAGGAGTCGGCTAAGGACGCCGTGAAGTGTGTGGAATGCCCAACCGAGGGTTACTTTTAAACAAGCGGGGAGAGAATGTTGAATTCCCAATGCTGGGTTCTTTATCAACCAAAGTGCTGCAAAGCAAGTCTAAAGACTCTTTTTTCGAAATGATTCAATTAAAAGCTTAAGATAAAGGTTTAAAACACCATTCTTAATCTTGTTAAGAAGCACTTCCTTTTGAAAATCATGCGTGAAGTAATGAGGTAATGATATCATAAAAATGCATACTTACGCTAATATGTTACCTTGCAACCTTTGTAGAAGCAGCTGCTGCGAGGTGATGTTGATCATCGTGGGATAGTCCTCTTTGGCAGTCCATAGGATTGGAAGCAAAGGATTGAAAGTGGCTTAACAAGAAGGAGTGGTGCTCAAACCAGACTCAGACGAATAAGGAGAAAAGGGAAGAGAGGCGAGGGCTAGAACTCCCTCACTAAGGTGTGGAGACCCTGATCACATGAAAGGTCTACAGAAGAAGCGGAGAATTAGAAGGAGGAGTGAGGACTAAAGCCTCGAAAGCAATGGGAGAAAGGGCAGATGCCCAAGGCAGTGGATGCGGAAGAAGTTGGGTCAGACCCGAGATCGGGAGGAATCAGAAGAAGAAATTGGTAAATGGAAAGAGGCGGATCCGGAGGTTCCGGATGTAGTGGAGGAGAATCGTGGTAGGAGGACTCATCCGGAGGCTCTGGTGAGACATTGAAAGAAGGGACGTGATGCCCTGGGGAAAGATAGGGAAAAAGATGATGGAAGAGGTGACGGAAAAGGAAGAAGAGAATGAAAGATATGAAGTCCCGGAGGAGCAAGAAGATAAATCGAAAGAAATATGGAAGGTCCGGAGGTTCCGGAGGAATGAAATCAGGAGGGAGAAGATGGAAAGGGGCGCGATGCCCTGAAAGGACAAGGGAAGAATCCGGAGGTTCCGGAGGAAGCAAATGGAAAGGGGCGCGATGCCCGAGGAAAATATGGAGAGAATCCGGAGGTTCCGGAGGAATGAGATAGAAAGGGGCGCGATGCCCAAGGGGAAAGTCTGGAGGTTCCGGAGGAAGAAGGTGAAAAGGGGCGCGATGCCCGAGGGGAAAGTCCGGAGGTTCCGGAGGAATAGAATCAGAAAGGGCGAGATGCCCAAAGAGGAGGGGTAAAATTCCTGGAGGTTCCAGGGAGATAGCAGGAAAAGGGACGCGATGCCCCAAGGATAGTGGATACAAAGATGAATATGAATAAGATGGGAAGTGTGGAATATCCGGAGGTGCCGGAAGGCGGGGAAGATACGGGTTTGAGAACCCGGGAAGCAGGAGGTGCAAATGTATGCAAAATGATGGATGTAATGAATGTAAAGAATGCGTGAATGCAATGAGATGCAAAGAATATGGAGAATATGAAGGGCGAGAGGACGAGATCCTCCTCCTAACCCTGGGAATGGCCTATGAAGAAGAAGTGATAGGGATGAACGAATAGAAAGTGGAACAAATAAGGGATGGCCCCTTAGCATCAAGGTAACTGCCCCTCCACGGCAGTGAACATGTACGACCAATTGGCCCAATAAACGAAGCTTCAATAGTAAAAGACAACTCCCTTGGAAAGCAAAGATCAATAAGGTGAGGGAGTCGTAGAGTTGGAACGGGAAGCATTGAGTTGCCCATTGAATGTGGTGTATATGGAGTGTTAAGCAAATAGGGCAATTGCCCCTTGTATGGAATAATGAATTCTGGATTGGAAAGTTGGAACAAGGGATGCCCTGCCCGGCCCTCAAAGAGCATCAACGCTCGGCATGGCGGCGACTTGACTTCTTCGGCCGTGATTGGCACAATAACCTGGATTGGCATCCGGCAAATGAATTCTTGAATCTTGAATGGCACAGTCGTGGCCAAAGTCTTCTTGCCCGGCTCTTGCTTATCCTTGGCGCAAGTAGCTGCAGAAGCACGCCCCTTCCGAGTAACAGAGGGAGGTGAGGCGGAGGCGGAAGGCTCCGTGGATGGTGTTGGCAAATGGGTGAATGGAGGCGGAGGTTCAAACACGTCGAGTTTCTCCCTTTGCTCGGAAGCAGTTGGGATTGGCTCGGGTGCAAAAAGTGGTGGATCCTGCTCAGGACCAACCATGGGTAAAGGCGTAAGGCTAGAGGGTGGAGGAATAGGCAAAATGGGTGTTGGGGTTAAAGATACAATGGAAAGTGGAGGTGGTGGTAATGGGAGGTTAATTGGGGAAGGTTTAATGGTAGGCTCAATGGAGGCCGAGGTGGAGGCTAAAGGTTTAAGGAGTGGAGGTGTAATTGGTGGGGTCTTAATGGTTAATGGTGTAACTGGAGGAGGTGTAATTGATGGAGGTTTAATGGAAGGGGGAGACTTAAAATGTGCCGGTGTGGGTGATTGAAGTATCGACCCATCATCGTAACACCAGGAGGTCTCATAAATGGGAGTTGGATCGGGGATGGTTTCATCCTGAGTAGGAGGTTCATCGAATGATAGTGGGGGGAGCGAGAAATTAAGGAAACTCGGAAGGGGTGCCTGCGGAGCTTCATCATCATATACCGGCTCGGGTTCTTCAATTGCCGGTTCTTGCTCGTTTGGAATATCAACGTCGTAGTCGTCTATCCTATCCTTCCATTCTCTCTCCATTCTTGTAATATCATCCAAAGCCGCATAGAGAGGATTAACCGGAGTAGGAGTAGCCGTGACCCTCTTTAATTGTTCCTCCATCGAAGTGATTTTATCGAGAAGAGACTGTTGGAGGGGTGTAACTTGAGCAACCGAGGGTTGGCAGGGCCTTGAAGGAGGAGGGGCCGTATAAAAAGGCCGTGGAGGGGAGTTAACGGGATGACCTGTAAAAGAACCCGGACGGGCCGGATTGCAAGGAGTAAATGGGCCTCGGGGCCGTGATGGAGGAGGAATAGAAGGAGGCGGGTGTCAGACCACCCGAGGAGGAGTGTGAATAGGAGGAGATGGGTAATGGGCTACCCGAGTAGAATTGGAAGGAGGTGCATGAGATGTACTCTTAACGGCAGCCTTAAGGGCTTGGATCTGTTGAGGGGTAAGATGATCTAATGCATGCAAGATTTGAGAGACCTTCTCATCATTGGGAGGAGACGGTCCCGGAGGAATAGTGGCTCGAACTTCAGGAGGGGGACCACAAGAATGGACATTGCCCATGGGTTGGGCATGACCATAAGAATGAGGACGTGGTCCCTTGAAAGTATGGTGAGAATGATGAACATGTTGAAAGTGAGGATTATAAGAAGTGCTAGGTTGTGCATCCTCATGAATTGAATTGAACATGTTGTTTTGTTTATCAAAGTAAGGCATTACGCAATCCAAATAATGTGCAAACAATTTGTAAAGAAACACACAAGTTGGAATGGTTACCTTGATTTTTATTTATTTGAACCTTGATGAATTAAGGATTTTAGCAAAGTTTGGAATGATTCACACAAGGAGAGTCCTAGTTTCAAATGATATGAACTCCAATGTCAACTAGGAATTCTCACTCACCACGTTTAGGCCAACTAATTCGGGACTTCAAAGGGTACAACCTGCCCGGCGTCCGTGAGGGAATCCACGGGTGCGGGGGCTTATGGAGGCTTGGAAAAGGGATTTCCAGTCCAAAGAGACGGAATGCTCAATGGAGGGTCGTCCCGATTCCAAGAGGGTGTGTGGATCCTAATGAAGAGGAGGGGGCTCCCAAACCAAATGCAAATATGAATGAATGCAATGCAACAGGGGAAATCAGGCCAACCACAACAATATGATCAATCAACAAAAATAAGCATGAAATATCATGAAAAACCACAGTCGGGGGGGTTCTGGCAACCCACAGAAAAAAAACACGCCTTGGCAGGGGGCGCTACTAAAAAAGACACGACGATGTGACTGCCGTGAATCAACGTGAGAGGCACAGGGGCTGAGGAAAACGCGCCTTAGGGTGAGGCGCTATCAATAAACGGACGCCCTGTCCAACGGGCGTCAACTCAGGAGACACGCCCTGATGAGGGGCGCTAATAAATAAAAGAACGCCCTGGGGCAAGGCGTGAAACACTGGCAGCAGATATATGCAAAATATATGATATGAAGAAAGCACAGGGGTTTGGCAAAACACAGGAAGAAAACGCCCTGGGGCAGGGCGCTACCAATGGAAAAAGCGCCCTTCGGTAGGGCGTGAAACACCGCGGGCAGATGCCAACCAAGTCAAGGAACGCCCTGGGGCAGGGCGTTACAAATAAACGGACGCCCTGTGCAGCGGGCGTCAAATCAAGAGAAACGCCCTGATGTGGGGCGCTAAAAAAATAAAAGAACGCCCTTGGTCAAGGCGTTAATTCACAAGTAGCTATATATCGCAAGAAGGCCCGGAGGTAAGCTGGAAAACGCCCTGTCAGAGGGCCTAAAATATGCATAAGACGCCCTGTCTCAGGGCGTTAAATAAAAAAAAATGCCCCTGTCAGACGCGTGAATTCATGAATATCAAAAGGGCACGCACCGGTGCCAAGGGGAAAGGGGTAATAAAGGAAGAATACAAAGTGTCCCACCGTGATCGCCAATTTGTAGATCTCTTTTAAAATCCACTTTTAAAATATAAAAAGCAATAGATATATGGGTGAAAGCAATAAAAATAGCACGAGGTGCTAATGTGGAGTGTGTGTGATCGCCAGAGACACGAGGGTCTCAAATGGAGATTATATGGGGAGATGATCGCAAAATACCTCAAATATGCGGGGGATGTGAGTACTCCTTTCTCTTCAAAATCGGCCGGCCGACGAAGAGAGTTCTTCCTTTAATTACCCTTGCAAAAAGACAAACACCAATGAAGAAATTGCATTAGAACATGGTGAGTGTAGCATCAATCCTTAAAAGATATGAGCATGTAAACATATGTGAGAACACACCTTAAGGGTGGTTGCCCCTTAAACCCCTATGCAAAAAGGGTATGGGAGATGATATGAATGATATGAAAAAATATGAATAAAAATAGGGGAAAGAGTGCAAGAGTGCACTAAGGAGATCTCAATATGATAGTTGAGAAAAATCAATGAAAACAATGATATATGATGCATGATCTATAACAACAATGATAATGAAGATAAGAAGATTAATGAAGGGAAGATAAGATAAAAAAAATCTTTTTTTGTGGTTCCTTGGCTTGAATGCTCGATGGGGAGAAAGGCTTCAAAGGATGAAGCTTGATGTGAAGAAGCCTTCCCTTAGCCATGCACCTTCGGTTCCTGTAAAAAGAAAAGAAGACAACAGAAGAAAAAAAGGGAAGAAACAGAAGAAGAAGAAGAAGAATAAGAAGAAGAAGCAGGAGGATACGGAAGAAGAAGAATAAGAATAAGAAGAAGAAGCAGAAACAGAAGGAGACACGTAGAAGACAGAAGAAAAAGGGGAAAGAAAAAAAAGAACGCAGGGGAGAATAAAAATTATCGGAACCAACCCCTTAACAGAGGCGAGAGCCTCTAGTAATAGGTTAGAAAAAGGTGATAAGAAGGGAAGAGATTAAAGGAGGAAAGGATAAGAACGGGGAAGAGCCCAACTGGGGAAAGATAAGAACGGGTAATGACCAAACAAAGTAGGACTCTCGGGGGAAAGGCTGCGTTCGTCCGGGGCACAAAAGTGAAACACGCCCTTGGTCAGGGCGTCAATTCAAAAATGGACAACCTACCAGAGGGCGTTTCTTTAAAACACGCCCTGCACAAGGGCGTTTCTTTCAAAACCATTTTTAGAAATAAAAACTCCCCATATTTGAAAAATATAAAACACGCCGTAATCAAAGCCATTTTTTTAAAAAAGCGCCCCTTGGAAGGGCGTTAATTTCAAGAGCTCAAATGGGGAAATCGGTCAAACCAAAAGAATTAACGCCCTGAGGAGAGGTCGTCCTTTCTTTAAGAAACGCCCTAGGTTAAGTCATGTTTTGAAGAAAACACGCCCTTACCCAGGTCGTGAATTTAGAAAATTCATAAAATAGATAAAATGGGGGAGAAATAGATAAAATGGGAGAAAACGCCCTAGACAAGGTCGTGTTTCAAAAACACGCCCTTGATGAGGGCGTGAATTCAAAAAAATGGGAAAACCACTCAAACAAGCTGATTTGAGGGTCAAATGGGGCATCGCAGAGTGATATGAAATATACTCAAAATAATGTCAATTTTGGCGTGTCTACAGACACCAAAATAAATAGACCACAGTTTAGAATGCTCCTGATTTAGGCTCCCCATGAGTGTTTGCTCCGGATGTTCGCGTTGATTCCTTCTTCACCTGAATGGCTTGAGACTCAGCTTGAGTGGCCTTGTATTGGATGTAGGTTTCCTTTCACGGAGTACTGTTCACTGCTACAGTACTACTTCTTCTCTTCACTTGGACAGCCTTCCCTTAAGCTCTTCTTGAGATCCTTGCTTGATTGGAACTCCCTGGCTTTGGAAGATGACTGAATGGCTTCAGTTGATGCTTGAATGGCTTCGATCGGATGAAGAACTTGGTGGAAGGAATGTTGTTCACGATCGTTGCAGCAACCTTCCCTTGATAGCTACTATCTTGATCTCTCCAGGTAGATTTGTTGTTGCTTCAGTTCATGGGAAGATGAAGGCTTCAAAATAGATCTTGGATCTTCAACTATGATGAGGCTTTGATCTTCGAATCACTGTTCAAGGCTACAGTGATATTCCTCCTCTTCCTTGAGCCAGCTTGATCCCTCTTGTTCTCTTGGAGCCTGTTAGGGTTCATGACCTCAAAGAGAGGTTTTATAACCCTTGGAAGGTTAGGAGACAAGGCCCAGACCCAGATCCACAATTTTCGGGGTGATTAGGAGCATTGGGATTAAAGAAATGGGGAAGGGAATCTCTCCACGGATTGGAAACAAAAAGTCAAAGTTGGAGGCTTCGAGGCTGGCGGTCGACCGGAGGTGGGCTGGCGGTCGACCGCTAGGGGCCATCTTGTAGCTGTGTGGCTGTTGGGAAAACCGGTCGACCGCTAGGGTCCTGGCGGTCGACCGCCAGGTTTACAGGTTGCCAATCTTCAATTCTGTTATTTCAGGTCGATCGCCAAGGGTCCACAAGTCGACCGCCAATCTCCAAACCTATAAAAATGAAATGTTAGACCAATGAAACATGTCCAAAAGTCAAGAGCTTCAAGTCCATATCAAATCCATGCATTTTGGGATCCATTTCAACTTAGAATATGCTTTGTGCATTTCTAAATTTTGTTCCGGGGGCTCCGCCCCCGGAAACCCCCGCAAGGGGCGCTGCCCCCTTGACTCCCGCGACCTAACCGAGCAGGTCGATCCCTGCGACCTGACCGTGCAGGTCGATCCGCGGGCGAGAGCGCACGATGGCCAGAAGGCTTTCATGTTTAAGGTGCATGAAGGAGGTGTATTAATGAAACATATATGAAATATCCATGGAGAGATTGATGCTTTAACAAGGTAAGTATCTTACCAATGACTCTTGATAGTAAATGACATATATCACCTGTTTTAAATTGCAGAGGATCATGGTGCTTATTCACATGTTTGGTTTACCAGGTGACTACCATGAGTTTGATCCTGCATACAAGATAGTCAGGGTTAATTGCCTACTTGTTGACATTAAAGAAGTGATGAAACCTCTTGCCTCTTGTAAAACCATCATATGCAACCAGCATAAACAACAAGATGAATGAACGCAATCATCAAGAACATGTGTAATCAACCATAAGTTTAGTTATCATCGCGTGAACACACATTAAGTTTAGTTATCATCAAAACCATAACTTAACAATTACAACAATCATCAAAACCATAACTCAACAGTATGCTCAGACCTGCACGGTGCTAGCAAACAGGTTGCACCGACCTGCATGCGTTGAAGGCAGGACATGCACCGACCTTGCTGTGTTGAAGAAGGGGTTGCACCGACCTTTGTTGCCATGCTGCACAGACCTTACTGTGTGCTCAGACCTTCACAATGCTAGTTGCTAGGGTTGCACCGACCTTCCTCTGTGCTTGAGATGGATTGCACCAACCTTTCATTGCATGAAGGCAATCCTGCACCGACCTTGTTATATTCAAACCAAACATGCACCGACCTTGTAGCAGATGTGCACCGACCTTGTTGTGCAGCAGCAATAATATGCATCGACCTTCCCTTCTTCATATGTGCGCATAACAAAATGTGCACTGACCTTGTGCTTTTGAAATCAAAACCTAGGCATACCTTTGCATGCAATCTCCCAAAAGAGCGTCGACCTTAGTTACTGTACCAACAAGGATGTACCGACCTTGGCTAGCGTTGTCAAGAGGTGCTCCAACTTTGTTGGCAAGGTAGCATCGACCTTAGTTTGTGCTTAGTTACTGTTCCAGTTGAAGTAGCATCGACCTTATCTATTGTTCCAGCTGAAGTAGCATCGACCTTATCTACTGTTCTAGCTGAAGTAGCATCGACCTTATCAACTGTTCCAGCTGAAGTTGCATCGACCTTATCTACTATTCCCAGTAAGCTAACATCGACCTTCATTCCTCTGGCAACAGGACTAGCATCGACCTTCATTCCTCTGACAACAGGACTAGCATCGACCTTGGGCAGTGATGGCAAAACATATACAGACCTGATGTCTATGCTCCGTCAGATTAGTCAACCTTCCTTTTTCAGCTTCACTGATTTTTTCATGACATGGCTTAATCTGTGACCCTTGATCAGTTGACTTTGACTTAGAGTCTTTGACTTCGTTGACTGTGACTTAGAGTGGTCAAACTACACATTCTGCTTCATAAAATCATAGAAGATAAATGTAGCAATCTAATGCAATGTACAGTGCACTAACCTCATAACAAACAGTTCAGCTCTCATGCAAACAAGATTACTTATAGTGTCTGACATCATCAAAACCATAGGGACACAACAATCTCTCCCTTTTTGATGATGACAACAATATGAGCACAATGAGTCATGAAGGAACTTGTTGACTCGTATCAAATTATTCTCCCCCTTTGGCTTCATCAAAAAGCAAATAGTAATTTGATAAAATACAGAGCATGCATTGATATGGTTGAAACAAAAATGATTCTCCCCCTAAAGATGTGAGATGAATGTGAGTAAGGATAGGTGTATGATAAATCACATATAAGACAAGTCCCAAGGAAGGTTATCAAGCAGAGTATGTAGAAGTATGACGCACATAAGCTCCCTCTTTGAAAAGAGAGGAGATATTGAAGTGAAAGAAATGTCGGCACTCTCCCTTGCTACAAAAATGTACTCCTCCTGAGCAGATAGTGTCTCTTTTTGGTCAAATTAAAAGGAGTGGAATGAATTCAAAGCCTTGGGACAAACATGTTGAAGTAGATCAAGATGACTATACACAGGTTAAAGAAAAGTATCAGCAAAATCACATGAATGGTCATATATGAATGAGTTCAGGTCATGTCAGATTGAAGCAAAAACAGTGAGCAGAATCAGTTTGATATCAAGTGTTAAGATCAAAGAGAGTATCAACATATTACAGGAGTATGCAGAATAGTTCAGGTTGTAATCAAATAGCATTAAGAACAGTGAACATTCTGAATAAATGATCTTAGCAGAAAATGATATGCAATAGAACCATAACAGGAACAAGAAGTCCTACTGAGCTTCGAAAATTTTAGAGAAGATTTTCAATGAGTTATGAAAGTCATAATTCCAAATTTAAGGATGTTTCAAATTCTTCCACTATAAGGGGTTATGACATGATCTTTATTGAATAGCCTAGTTTAAATATGATGTATTCAAGGTTTGTCATAAATTATGTACTCATATTTGAGAATCAATCTTTTTAATAAAAGTGAACCAAGCTTTCATATTAACATCTTGTTTAAACCTCCGTTCATCTTAATCATTCAATTTCAATGACCCTTCTTGGAGTTATAAACAGTAGTATTGAGATTAAACAAACATAAATGCATCTGATTTTGTCTACTATTCCTGAAATTTTTCCTGAAGCAATGATTTTTCATAATAGAATATCTTTTCCTACTAATTATTGGTCACATTTTTCAAGAGCAATCGAGTTTTAGTGAATAACTTATAACTAGAGGGTACACGTTGTTTATACGCCAGTATCCCTAAGCACTTAGTACGACTAACTATCATGCTTCACACTGAATAGAGATAACTAGGGCACTTCATGATATAGGTTTACTCCAATTCTTTGATGAAGGACCCAGTTTCTCAGTGTAACTTAGCCATTTCTCTGCTTTAATTCTGCAGATATTATAATAATTTTTCAGCAGAGTTAACTATGGTACATCATGACACAGTCCTTTGGACATAGTTTCTCAGTAACCACAGTTATTGCTCCGACTAACTTTTATCTTTTGACATTTTCAGACTCTTTAGATGTTTAAAGACAATACTCACTACATGTAACTCTACCAGAGTTAGGCATGATCTTATAATTTTCAGATTCCAGAAGATCTTACATGATATAACATGAACTCCTTGGTTAAAGTTTATTAATAGATTTGATTCAGATATTTTAAAGATGTTCAAATCAAACCTCAATAAATACATAAGACTTAAACCAGCTGAGTATTTTAGACATTCATAGTTTCATATAATGGAAGATTCCTAGTTCACATGTTTTCATATTTATGATCAAGATATGCCCATTAAAATCTTCATGAATTGTAGATAGATGAAGGAAGTTTTCAGAAGTACTCAATATAAACCAGCAACAGGTATTTGCTATTGTACCCCTGTGATTTTGATGATGACAAACACTATGAGTCATCTAAGCATGATGTCATATGTGTTGATGTTGCAGTTATATGGTTTGATGATGTCAGGATATCATTATGGTTTAATGATGCCAAACATTGTTGATGTTGCATTGGTGCACTGCTTTCGATGTTAATAAACCTAATGCAATTGCTTGTTCCCATTGCTTATATTACATTTGATTCGTGTGTAAAAGTCTGTGACTGTATGCTCAAAAGAATAGGTTGAACGCCAGTTAAAATCAAAAGTCAAAGCTCAGTCAACAAGAAAAGTCAACATGGTCAATGCAGTCAATGAACAGTCAATGAGAATTGTCAATAGTCTTGTTTGGCTAGTCAAAGTCCCAGATAGTGCAAGCTGACACAAAGGTCGATGCAGCTTCTGTGTTTGATGAAGTAAGGTTGATGCTAGCTCGACAAGGTCGATGCTAGTTCTTGCATAAGGTCGATGCCAGCTCGATGTGGTTGATGCTAGTTCATGCTAGGGTTGATGTCAGCTAGCAGAGTCGCATGCACTAAGGTCAATGCTAGTGTGCAATGTCGCGCATATAAGGTCGGTGCTAGTAGTACTTCATACACATCCCAGGTCGGTGCATGTTCTTACTGCAAGGCATACAAGGTCAGTGCACACTTAGCCTAATGCACGTCAAAGTCGGTGCAGGTTTCTAGCACTGCATATCATAGTCAGTGCAAATTTTTTTTTGTGGAAAACTAGGTCGGTGCATGCTGTCCTTGGCACAAGCCAATGTCGGTGCAAGTTTCAGTCTCGGTGCTAGTTCATGTAGTACTGTGATTATGGTCGGTGCAACTTTTCGCACCATGCAGACAAAGGTCAATGCAAGTCTTGTTTATTCATGCATAAAGGTTGGTGCATACTCCTCTGTGCACATATAAGGTCAGTGCATATTCCTCCTGCGCACATATAAGGTCGGTGCACATTTCAGTAAGGTCCGTGCACATTTTTCCTTGTGTGATACAAGATCTATGCACACTTGTCCTTAAGCGATCCAAGACCGGTGCACACTTGTGCCTGATGCATACAATGTCGGTGCACACTTCATTAGTCTACATACAAGGTCAGTTCATATCTCTTTTTGTACATACCTAAGGTCTGTGCAAGTCTTGTTTTATGTTACCTAAGGTCTGTGCATGTTTGCACGTTACACTATAAATTCTGTGCATCTTTTCTAAATTGGCATGCAAGGGTCGGTGCATATTTGCATTCTAAATAGTTTGTGCACATTGGAATTGCAACTGACCGTAAGGTGTCTAAAAAATTGCCTTTCTTCTAACTGATAGGATGAAGGAAGCACGTGAGCTTGTGAGAACTAATGAACCTGACTCACACGTGATCCAAGGTACTATGACAGAGGAACATTCTCATCCCTGTCACGTGGACCAATGGGGTTTCAGTAGGTTCTTTTTGCCACATCCATACAGTGCCCCTGCTCTATATAAGGATACCCTCATCCTTCGAAGAAGGGGGGCGCAAGAAAGAAAAGGAGAGGAGGGCTACAGAAAGCTGCTACGGAGAGAACACCAGAAAGCTGCTGGGAGAAGAGTGTTGAACATATCTGAGTGATTTTGATGATAAAAAAACCAAGGACATTTATCTCCCATGTACCTTGTTTTCAAGCGAAGCTTCATATTTTAAACCATCATTTTCACCCCATGTCATATTTGTGTTAATGAATCCTTCCATGTGTTTATTCGAGTATAAACCAACTTGTAATTAACTATAACACAAGCCCATTTCAATCATCGAACAAATGGATAGCTTCAAGTGAGCTAACACTTGACTTTTGCAGGATTGGAGATTGGCGGTCTACCTGTGGACCCTTGGAGGTCGACCTAAAATAACAGAACTGAAATCTGGGAATCTGTGAACCTGGCGGTCGACCGCCAGGAGCTAGCGGTCGACCTATTTTCCCAACAGCCAAATGGCTACCGGACGGCCAATGGCGGTTGACCGCTGGCCTCTGTAGGTCGACCGCCAGCCCCGAGCTGCCAACAATTGTTGACTTTTTATCATTTCGAGAAAAGCCATTCCTCTTGGATTTGTTTAATCCCAAAGCAACCAAACTCTCCAGAAATTGTGGATCTGGTCTGGGGGAGTACTTGGACCATTCAAGAACCTATAAAACATATACAAGAGGGATTGGAAAACCCAAATGCTTCGTGTGGATCAAGGAGGCTACCAAAGGTGGGAAGGAGGAAGCTTGCACTGTAGACGTGAACAGTGCTCCGAGAAGAATTCTTCATCCTTCTTCCTCCTTTCTAGAGTGAAGATCAAGCCTGGATCAAGTCGACCTCAAGCTGCATCCAAAGAATCCTTCATCAACTAAGGGGGAGCATTAATCAATCTCTTGTTCTTGTGTTCTTTCAATTTCACATCCTTCTCAGCTTCAAGTGTGTTTTGATTGTTATCTTAAATCTTTTGTGTGTGTGTGTGTGAGGATCTTCACAGATCCGTGTGTGTGTGTGTGCAGTCAAGGTTGATTGCTTTTGTGTGTGTGTGGTTGATCTTGTAACACTCTACAAGATAGTGTGTGGTTCCTCACTGTCGGTGAGGGGTGGACGTAGGTTGCCATTGTGGCATCCGAACCACCTTAAAATTGCTGTCTCCTCGTGGTTTGCGCCTTATCTCCTTTCCCCCTTCTGTGATTACTTGTGAATCTAGTCATTCTGCTTCTTTTAGACCTCGTGTGTTAATCATCTTCACTTAAATCCTTTGGTATATCAAAAGCTGGATTCAGACCGACAAGGTCATTTTTGCCGAAAAGATAACAGTTTGCGTGAGTAAATCTACGGATCTATTAACTCCACCGAGTACCAAGGGTTTATGCAGTGGTTGTTTTGAGAGATATAGTCTGTTTTGCTTGCGGCGCTCTTGTGTCCTCTCGAAATCGTTATCTTGGTTTTATTTTTTAAAAAATTTGTTATCACCCAACTCACCCCCCCTCTTGGGTGTCATTTAACCTCGGGACTTCAATTGGTATCAGAGCTAAGGCTCTTCTCTTTCAGATCTAACGATCTAGAGTAAGATCCGGTTAAATGGCAAACAAGGGTATGATGCTCGAGGGCCACTCCATCAACCATCCTCCCTACTTTGACGGTTCAAACCACTCATACTGGAAAAATAGAATGCATGTCTTTCTAAGAGCTCAAGAGTACGAAGTTTAGAGAGTTGTGGACAAGGGTCCTCATAAACTAGGGGATGATGAAGATAAATGGACACCTGAAGAGATCAATAAATGCACCGCTAATTATAATGACATGAATATCATGCAATGTGCTATACACCCTAATGAATTCTCTCGTGTCTCTATGTGCAGCTCGGCCAAGGAAATGTGGGACAAGCTGCGACTCATATATGAGGGAACTTCACAAGTCAAGGAGACCAAGGCAAATCTCCTAGTCACTGACTATGAGCTTTTTAAGATGAAACCTGAAGAAACCATCTCCGAAATGTTTGCAAGGCTAACAGAGATCACGAATGGTCTCAAGAGTCTCGGGAAAGAGTACTCAAATTCCGACCTTGTAAGGAAAGTGTTAAGGTCCCTAACGTCCGCTTGGCACACAAAGGCCACGGTAATTGAAGACTCAAAGAACCTGTCTACTCTCACCTTGGATGAACTCATAGGGTCACTCATGACCTATGAGATAAATATTAAGAGGACAATTGATGAAGACATCAAAAAGAAGAAGGTCATTGGACTGAAAGCTCATCACTCCGATGATGAATTTCAAGAAAGTGAATCAAGTGACGGAAGCAATGAAGAGGAAGAATTGGCAATGATAACTCACCAAGTGAGAAGATTTCTAAGGAAGAAGAGAAACTTTCAGGGAAACTTTAGGAAAGGGCCAAGAAAGCCCACACAGACCAAAGGCGAGTCAAGCAAGCCAAGTAGCATCATATGCTACGAATGCAAGAAGCCCGGGCACATGAGAGGTGAATGTCCGGATCTGAAAAAGAAATTCAAGAAGGATAATTTCAAGAAACCCAAAGCCATGGTCGCCACATGGAGCAACGATGAAGATGAACCATCTGATGAAGAGATCCAAGAACTTGTGGAAAGCTTGTGCCTCATGGCACATGAAGATGAATCTACGGAGGTAAACTCTGACCCTGATTTCATTTCTAATGAACAATGGGAATCTTAATATGAAAAATTGTACACAAAATACAAGAAGATCAGATCTGAAAACAAAATTCTCAAACAGAAACTTGATGACTTATCACATGAAGATATCTTTGTCAAATTTGAAAAACTGGAACAGGAATGGTTTGAGGCCACAGAAGAAAGAGAAAGCCTATTGCAAATAATTTCAGACTGTGATAAAGCCAAAGAAGAATTATCTTGCAAAGTAATTTAAGTGGAGAAAGCATGTGAGAAAATGAAAATTGAAGAATAAATTCTAAAATTCACAAACTCAGAACTTGAAAAGAAAACTGTGAGCTTGGAAAAAGAAGTGGATGATCTTCAGTCCACGTTATCTAAGTTTGTTAAGGGCAAGCAAAACCTAAATAATTTGTTGGGAGTGAAAGTCAATTTTCAAAGAGAAGGCCTCGGATACACTCCCCCAAACAAAAACCTTTTGAGCATAAGATCACCACATCCCTTGTCCATGAGAAAAGTCAAAACCATGCGTCATCTTCCAAGCCTGAACTCAAGCATTTTCAACCCAAATCAAGACAGTTTCAAGGAAACTTTGCACCTGTCAATTATTATCAATTGCTATCATTGTGGTAGATTTGGGCATGCTATTGTAAGTTGTTGGTTCAAACAAAATCCACCAAGAAATCGTGCTTTCTGGACCAAGAGGAGATATACCAAGAACTGGACTAACTCCAACGGACCCAAACTAGCTTCGGTACCAAAAACAATTGCATGATAATTTTTCTTCTTGCAGATATGTCTTGAAGCCAGGGGGAGCAAATGGTATCTAGACAGCGGTTGCTCAAGGTATATGACAGGGGACAAGAAGGTGTTCTCCAAGCTGCAAGAAAAGGAAGGAGGCTTAGTTGCCTTTGGCGGGAAGGACAAAGGTAAAATAATCGGAGTTGGAGACATAGGTAAGAATTCTGAGACTCTGATTGAAAGTATCCTTCTGGTGAAAGGTTTGAATTATAATTTGTTGAGCATAAGTCAATTATGTGATAAGGGTTTTAAGATTATTTTTGATGTGATTCACTATTTTGTCATGTGCAAAAATTCAAATGAAATCAAATTCATTGGTAAAAGGAGCAACAATGTGTACACCATTGATCTTGATGATGTTTCAGTTGATAATGTGTGTTTGGTAGCTAACAACCATGAGAATGCATGGCTATGGCACCGTAGACTAGGTCATGCTAGTTTTGGAGTGATCTCTAAGTTGTCTAGACATGACTTGGTGATAGGTCTGCCCAAATTAAAATTTGAAAGCGATAATATCTGTGAAGCTTGCACGAAAGGCAAGCAAACACGAATCTCATTCAAAAACAAAAATATTGTTTCATCCGCTAGGCCATTGGAACTGTTGCATCTTGATCTTTTTGGTCCTACTACAACATCTAACCTAGGAGGAAACTCCTATGGCTTTGTGATTGTTGATGATTTCTCCAGATTCACATGGGTGCTATTTTTAGCTAATAAAAGTGATGCCGTGACGGAGTTTCTAGTGTTTTGCAGAAAAATTCAGAATGAAAAGGGTTACCTCATCACCACAATCCAGAGTGATCATGGTGGTGAATTTGAAAATCATGAATTCAGCATGTTCTGTGAAGAGCAGGGGTACACACATAATTTTTCATCATCGAGGACGCCCCAACAAAATGGAGTAGTACAGAGAAAGAATAGAACGTTGATAGACATGGCCCGGACCATGCTCAGTGAGAATTCCCTACCCAAGTATTTTTGGGCTGAAGCGGTAAGTACAGCATGCTACATCATCAACAGGGCAATGGTAAGGCCCATTCTGAACAAAACTCCATATGAGCTCTACGAGGGTAAGAAGCCAAACATCTCTTATCTTAAACCCTTTGGATGCCCTTGCTATATCTTGAACAATGGTAAGTCCAATCTGGGTAAGTTTGATGAAAAGAGTGATAAAGGAATTTTTCTAGGTTATGCACTCAATTCTAGAGCTTACCGATTATTCAATAAAAGGACTTTAGTTGTTGAAGAAAGTCCTCATGTTATTTTTGATGAATCCGAGTCAAAACTCACAAATCAAATTTCTTCCAGCTTGGATGCAGATGAAGACCCTAAGAACTCATCAAATGTTAAAGCCAAGGATGAGCCATTGAAGGCAACCTCAAGCAAAAATGAGGAAGATGAGGATCCTACAATTGAGACACTGCAAGAACCACAAGTGCAGCATCTTGATCTGCCCAGCTCCTATACATTTCTAAAGGATCATCCAAATGCGAACATCATAGGTAATTTGGAGGATGGGGTGAAAACTAGGTCCTCTCTAAGGTAGGTTGAACAGGAGGACCTGATGGCCTTACTTTCACAAGTAGAGCCCAAGGACATTCATGAAGCTCTTTAAGATGAATCCTGGATTCAGGCGATGCATGAAGAGCTACATCAGTTTGAAAGAAACGAGGTGTGGACTCTTGTGCCGCGTCCTAAGAACCATCCTACTATTGGAACTCGTTGGGTTTTCAGAAATAAGCTAAATGATGCGGGATTGATTGTGAGGAATAAGGCTCGACTTGTGGCCAAGGGGTACAGCCAGGAGATGGGAATTGATTTTGATGAGTCCTTTGCACCGGTTGCTAGACTTGAAGCAGTCCAGATCTTACTATCCTATGCTTGCTCTTTGAACTTTAAACTATTTCAAATGGATGTTAAATCTGTATTTCTTAACGGCTATATCAAGGAGGATGTCTTTGTAGAGCAGCCGCCAGGCTTTGAAGATTCCAAACATCCACGACACGTGTACAAGCTCCAAAAGGCCTTGTACGGACTAAAACAAGCACCAAGGGCATGGTATGAACGGCTTACTTCTTTTTTGGCTGAAAATGGGTTCAAGAGAGGTAAGGTTGATCAAACACTTTTCACAAGGAAATAAGGTAAGGACATTTTAGTGGTTCAAGTGTATGTGGATGACATTATTTTTGGAGCTTCTGATAATGCCTTATGTGAGGAATTTGCAAAGACTATGCAAGGAGAATTCGAGATGAGCTTAATGGGGGAGCTGAATTTCTTTCTTGGATTGCAGGTGAAACAAACTTCAGAAGGAATTTTTATCAATCAAGCCAAGTATACTATGGAATTGCTGAAGAAATATGGGATGGCAGAAGCAAAACCCATATCAACTCCCATGGCCACCACCACAAAGCTGGATAAGGATGAAAATGGTAAAACAATAGATTCTACACTGTTTCGAGGTATGATCAGATCACTACTGTACCTTACAGCGTGCCTCCCTGACATTCAATTCAGTGTATGTCTCTGTGCCCGTTTCCAGTCATGCCCTAAAGAATCTCACTTATCAGCTGTTAAACGGATTTTTAGATATCTAATTGGCACAATTGACTTTGGTTTGTGGTTTCCCATCGGTAGTTCTTTTGAGTTAATTGCTTATACCGATGCGGATTACGCCGGATGCATTGTAGATCATAAAAGTACAAGTGGGTACTATCAGTTTCTTGGCGGGTGCCTTGTTTCATGGGCCTCTAAGAAACAACATTCAGTACCTCTCTCAACGGCCGAGGCTGAATATGTAGCCGTCGGAAGTTGTGGAGCCCAAGTACTTTGGATCAAAAATCAATTGCTTGATTTGAATGTTGAAGTGGATTGTGTGCCCATTCTATGTGATAATACGAGTGCAATTAGTCTATCTAAAAACCCTGTTCAACACTCCAGAACAAAACACATTGACATTCGACATCATTTTCTGAGAGATCATGTAGGTAAAGGGGTTTTTGAGTTCAAGTTCATTGACACACTTAATCAATTGGCTTACATCTTCACAAAACCCCTAAATCAGGATCAATTCAATAAGATTAGGAGAGAACTTGGCATGTGCAAGGGTGAGGGCATACGTACTTAGGTCTGCACTAGGTTGTTTCTTCTTCGTTGGGTAGATTATGTGAGGTGCATGCATTGTGTGTGGTTCATTTCTATTGTGTATAACTATACCTAGCATGTGTGCTTGTACTTATATTTATATACACTTCTTCCTTGACATTTTCCTAAAACTGAATATTCCTTGATAAATAAATGTGGACTAGTGATCTAGTGCTCTTAGCAGTCTCCATTCAAGGGTTTCCATAGTCGACTCCTGCTTGATATCTTTCGTGGCTTAGCAATAGAAAAGAAAAAAAAATTAGAAACAAACAGAAAAAAGAAAAAGAAAAAGAAAAAAAAGTGATCTGTGAAAATGGGGGGGGGGGGTCCACAGGGTCATGGAGCCCACTTCCATCTCTGGTGGCCGCTGGCTACACACCTTTTCTCTCAGGGTGCACAATGGGGTTTCTATGCCCCAGTGGTTGACTGCTGGCTTCGTGCCGGTCGACCGCCAGCGGCGAACCGGCCCGGTTCAACCGCGTCCGAACCCCTTTTTATGGGAGTTTTCTCCCCCCTTCTCTCATTCTATCACTTTCCCTTCTCTCTCCCTTACTCCACCTCAACCCTAGCACATCTCTCTCCCACCTTTCAAGCCCTAAAAACCCCACATCTTCCCTCCCCGAGAACGATCCGGTCGATTGTTTTCCATTTCGGCACACCTCCTCGTCGGCGTTCGTGCGCTCGTGCCACCCTTCCTTGAGTTCCAGAGCGTGGCGACGGTGTTCTTAGTTCTTCCTGGTGTCCCCCCCTCCATCCCAAGGTAGAGGTCCTACCTCTCAAGAGGATCTTCTCTTCAATGGGTTTCTTAGTCTAAAATGGCACCTAGATGTAGTGCTGGCGTCTTCTCCAAGGGGAACCTAGTGCTCGGAGACGTGAAGCTCCAGCCGCACCTCCGCCACAAGCTCCCGCACGCAGGTTACCTCCAAGGTCTATCATCGACCCTCGTCTTGTCGATTTTCAAGAGTTGAATGAAATCTTGCCCGACATTTATACAATTTTTTCAATACAACCGGGGTGGATTGAATTTGTCACTAGATACAACCAGTTTTATCCCTATCTGGTACAATAGTTCTATGGTAATTTGGTTGACAGATATGGAAGATTATACACCATGGTTAAGGGCATTGAGATCCGAATTAATTCAGAATTATTCAATCATGCCCTGGGAGTCTCTTCACATGGTGCAGACATGAATTTTGGGCATGGTGAGGTTGAGGCAAGTTTCATTGCCCTGACGAGCTGTGATTTTGTGCGTGGTGTGAGTGACCTCATTGAGCTCAATGCCAACCACTTTCCCGCCTTGCAACGGGTTCTGCATCATATGTTTACTACACTTATTTATCCCAAGGGTGGCAGCCGAGATGAAGTGACGGAAGTGCACCGATTCCTGTTGTATCATGCTATGAATGGTGACTTAATTAATATGGGATGGCTCATGACTCGACTGATAAGTCGATGCCGGACACATTTACGGCGGTCCCTGCCTTATGCTTCTCAACTCACTGGAGTGTTCACTTCTATTAGGATCCCATTGGAGGATGATCAGTTTGTTCTGATCCGCCATGATGACATTTATAATGAGCATAAGATTTTCTTAGATATGGGATATTACCGTGCAGCAGATGGCACAATTCGTCGTGCTGTACCAATTTATGGGGAAGAGAATGTCAGTGACGACGAACAAGATCCGAACCCACAGCAAGATCACCAAGATGCACCTGCACCAGTCCAGCCCGACGATGTGCCTCCTCCAGCGGCTCTCCCTCCACCACCGCAGTACTTTCATGGGGAGTCTTCTGCTCAGGGTGCTGGGCATTCCACTTGGGGGGACTATGAGGCTCTTGACCGGCATCTTTTAAGCATGGAAACCCGCATTGACTCCTCTCTTGGGCGTCTGGACACTTTTATGGATACCATGACTGGACGAATGGACACCTTCACTCATGCTCTGGATGATATCTCTATCCACATGGCCACTCTCTTTTCCAGCCATGAAGATAATCGTGAGGCCTTTCGCATCACCAACCATACCCTTCTTTCCATCCGTAATCAGCTCCGTCATTATGATGATCTTCTCCACGGCATTGAGGATCGTCTTCCTCCTCCTCCTGCTCCTGCTTCTGCTGGTTCCCCCCATGGTGATGGTCCACCGGATGGTGTTCATGGCGAGGAAGCTGAGGATCACCCTGTTGTGTAGCTGTTCTTGGGTCTCTAATGTTACTTTTGTCCACTTTTTGTATCCCATGCCTCTCCTTTTTGCTGATGTCAAAGGGGGAGAAGTAGGCTATTAGGCTCATATATATATGCTATGTGTGTGTGTGTGTGCCTGCTTGCATGCATGTTTGTCGTTTGCATTTTAGGTTGAGCACGTTGTATTGCATTTGGTTATTTGGTTATATTGCATTAGTGGTTTGCATTTAGTGGTTGCATTCCCTCTTTCACCTCTTGCATTCAGTGTACCCTGTATGGATCTAATGAGAATGAATGGAAGAATGCACTCCTTGAATTCACAAGATTGGCTCTCTCCTACCTCACTTCCTGTCAATATGGCAAATAAGTATTGAATGGCTGGTATGGATTTGTTGACGTGCTTGTGTTGGAAGTGAAATGTTGCGTTGATATGGACGTGTTGAATGCCTTCACATCATGAGTTCAAATGTTTCAACTTGATGGATTTCAACTGAATTTCAAATGAGATTGACGTCGCTTCCAAAACTCTCTCATAGGCACTTTGGTGAAAATGCAAATCTAATGCCTAGTTTTTGTCATCATCAAAAAGGGGGAGATTGTTGAACATATCTGAGTGATTTTGATGATAACAAAACCCGGGACATTTATCTCCCATGTACCTTATTTTTTTTTTAAGCGAAGCGTCATGTTTTAAACCATCATTTTCACCCCATGTCATATTTGTGTTAATGAATCCTTCCATGTGTTTATTCGAGTATAAACCAACTTGTAATTAACTATAACACAAGCCCATTTCAATCATCGAACAAATGGATAGCTTCAAGTGAGCTAACACTTGACTTTTGCAGGATTGGAGATTGGCGGTCGACCTGTGGACCCTTGGAGGTCGACCTAAAATAACAGAACTGAAATCTGGGAATCTGTGAACCTGGCGGTCGACAGCCAGGAGCTAGCGGTCGACCTATTTTCCCAGCAGCCAAATGGCTACAGGACGGCCAATGGCGGTTGACCGCTGGCCTCTGTAGGTCGACCGCCAGCCCGAGCTGCCAACAATTGTTGACTTTTTATCATTTCGAGAAAAGCCATTCCTCTTGGATTTATTTAATCCCAAAGCAACCAAACTCTCCAGAAATTGTGGATCTGGTCTGGGGGAGTCCTTGGACCATTCAAGAACCTATAAAACATATACAAGAGGGATTGGAAAACCCAAATGCTTAGTGTGGATCAAGGAGGCTACCAAAGGTGGGAAGGAGGAAGCTTGCACTATAGACATGAACAGTGCTCCGAGAAGAATTCTTCATCCTTCTTCCTCCTTTCTAGAGTGAAGATCAAGCCTGGATCAAGTCGACCTCAAGCTGCATCCAAAGAATCCTTCATCAACTAAGGCGGAGCATTAATCAATCTCTTGTTCTTGTGTTCTTTCAATTTCACATCCTTCTCAGCTTCAAGTGTGTTTTGATTGTAATCTTAAATCTTTTGTGTGTGTGTGAGGATCTTCACAGATCCGTGTGTGTGTGTGTGCAGTCAAGATGATTGGTTTTGTGTGTGTGTGGTTGATCTTGTAACACTCTACAAGATAGTGTGTGGTTCCTCACTATCGGTGAGGGGTGGACGTAGGTTGCCATTGTGGCATCCGAACCACCTTAAAATTGCTGTCTCCTTGTGGTTTGCGCCTTATCTCCTTTCCCCCTTCTGTGATTACTTGTGAATCTAGTCATTCTGCTTCTTTTAGACCTCGTGTGTTAATCATCTTCACTTAAATCCTTTGGTATATCAAAAGCTGGATTTGGACCGACAAGGTCATTTTCGCCGAAAAGATAACAGTTTGCGTGAGTAAATCTACGGATCTATTAACTCCGCCGAGTACCAAGGGTTTATGCAGTGGTTTTTTTGAGAGATATAGTATGTTTTGCTTGCGGCCCTCTTGCGTCCTCTCGAAATCGTTATCTTGGTTTTATTTTTAAAAAAATTTGTTATCACCCAATTCACCCCCCCTCTTGGGTGTCATTTAACCTCGGGACTTCAAAGAGAAGAATAGAAGAAGAGGCCACAAGAGAGGAAAAGAGAAGAGAGAAAGGAAGAGAGAGCAGAGAAGAAGAAGAGGAAAACGTTGAGAGCCAGAGTGAGAGAAAGAAGAAGAAGAGAGGAGCAGCCAGAGGGTGAGAGAAAGCATACAACCGAAGCATCAAATTGTTTATATGTTGGTGTACTAACTCGTGGATCAAATCCAGAGTTTTTGTGCTCCTCGGAGCTACATTTGTTTTCATTTCTGCTTTTATTTTTTTTATTTGTTCTCTTCACTTGCTTAGCTTCTTCTTCCGATACTCTGTTTGGTGTTCGGGGTCCCTCCTAGATTTTCAGGAGAAGGGAGAGTGTATCTCCGGTTTGCCCTCTGTGGATTCAGAGGAAGAGAGACTTGAGTCTCTAGTTGTGGGTGACTGAGGGTCACTCATGGGTCCCTCCTGTGGATTCATGAGAAGGGAGCCATAGTCTCCGATTGCGAGTAACGGGGAGTTGCTCGTGGGTTCCCTTCGGTGTGGAGGAAGGGAGGATTGGTCCTCCGGTTCTGATCTTGTGGGCTGCAAGGTCAGGGTTCAGATCCTGTGGGTTGCAGGATCGGTGTTGAGGGATTTATCTCCCTCAGGGCAAGCTGTTTGACAACGGTTGTTTGCAGACTAAGTCCGCTTGTTCTTGCAGTTTGCAAGGGAATCCTCACTCGGTTTGAGTGAGGGGTGGACGTAGGCAGATCGGAGGTCTGGCCGAACCACCTTAAAAACCCCTGCGTGATGTGGTTTGCTTTGGTGTGATTGTCCCTGTCTCCTGCCCTCTTCTGTTGATTGTTATTTAGAGTGCTAGTTATTTGATATCTGTTTTGCTTGAGCTATGATTGTTGGATATTACATCTAGTCTCTCGCTGGTACATTGGTGGCATGACAAATGTTTGTCCACTGGTCTAAGTAGAAGTCTTCATTTCTACGTGTCTTGAGTGGAGCTATTCTTACTTGGTTCTTTGAGTGGTGTTTGAGTTTTTAATTGGGTGATATTTCCAAAAGATCCATTCACCCCCCCCTCTGGATCTGTTTCCGTGTACCACATGTTCTAACAGTTGGTATCAGAGCAGGTTCTGATTGTCCAGATCCAACGATCTGTAGTCGATCCTGTGTTGTTGTGTGGTACATCTCTGGTCGCCGCTTTTGTTTTGTTAGCATTCTGTGTTTTGATGATGTCAAAATCTAAGCCATATGTGTATGCTGCCATAGATGTTTGGACCATATAAATTCTATGCTTGATTGAATTATTCATGGTATAAATGATTTCTATTGCACACATGTTGTTTGCAACATGCTTGAGCTCACGTGTTCATAACAGATACTGTTCACACAATAAAAATGAATTTCAGATTAACATACAGATCTGCACTTAAAACAAGTTTTCATCTTTTGCATATGAAGTTTATGGTGATTGCGTCTTACTTTGCGTCTCATGCGTCTATACGTCTTATTGCGTCTCATGTGATGTGTAAGTCCATGTTCTGCGTCCGATATTGCATCTCTCTTGCATAGTGAGGTGTGCGTCCATGACTGCATCTCATATCCTTCAACGCATATAGGTATGTGCACACACTATAGTAGGTCGGTGCAACATCTGGTCTGCACATTGACAAGTCATGTCACTGTAGAGGTCGGTGCACTTTTTGGGTGGTCTGCACATAAGGTCTGTGCATGTTAGATTTATGGCATATAGGGTCGGTGCATCTTTTGCATCATGCACATACGAAAGTCTGTGCACATCTCAGCTCTATAGCCATATAAGGTCTGTGCACACTCATGCATAATGTCAATCTAAGTCGGTGCACGTTTCAAGCCTTAGCACATACTAGGTCCATGCACTTCACTGTTTAGAGTCGGTGCATGTTTTTGTCTTGTGCTTAGCAGAGTCCGTGCACTTCACTGTTTAGGGTCGGTGCATATATATGCCTAAGGCATTCTCACGGTCGGTGCAATGCCTTCCCCAACACAAGCACGGTCGGTGTAATGCTTTTTCTTAGCAACGTCGGTGCAATGTTTTCCCAAGCAAGGTCGGTGCAATGCCTTCACTAGCACAAGGACACGGTCGGTGCATGTTTGTGTCAATGCACAAACTTAGTCGGTGCAGTGTCTGCATTGAGCATAGTAGGTTAGTGCTAAGTGCATCTTGTGCATACCAAGGTCGGTGCTAGTTGCACCTTGTGCACACTAGGGTCGATGCATGTCTATGACTAAGGCCATATAAGGTTGGTGCAAGTCTTTGCATCATGCATATAAGGTTCGTGCTATCCACTATTTATAGTTTGTGCACATGAAAGATCTGTGCACATGTAAGGTCTGTGCATTCAACTATCTTAGGTCAATGCTAATTTAGCAGTCAACACACTTCGGTCTGAGCACATTGAGCATGAACTTTGACCATAGAATATTGACTGCTTGCTTTATCATTTCAGAATTTAATAAATACAAATAAAGCATTACCTTTGACCAAACAATGTTGATTGTTTGCTTTATTATTTGTAGGGATTTAATTAAGTCAATAAAGCTCAGTACATCTCCTACTTAAGAGCGTTAAGTGAGACACGACTCTTATGATGGGCTCGTGGTCCCAGAAATCATATGATTGGGCACATGACCCATGTCAAGTATGAAGCGGAGATTCAGACACGTGGATAGGGCGATTTCACCTCTTGACATGTGGGCATCAAAGGAGAGCCTCTTTTCAAATTCTTTGGGCGAGAAATGTGGTTCCCACACGCCCATCTCTCTGAAGCCTATAAATAAAGGCAGATTTGCTACGAAGAAAGGAGAGAGATTAAAAGAAGATCTAAGAGAGCAGAGAGTGTTAAAAGAGAGAGAGAGAGAGGTACCGTGAAGCTGAGAGAGGTCTGTGAGAGCAGCTGGAGTGGATTTGGAGGAGAAATAAAGTATCGGTATAGAGAGTGATCGTGAAGCCATGAGAGGTCAAGGTTGTAGCAGCTCGTGAAGAGAAGGAAGAAGAAGAAGAGGGATCCTGGTAAGGATACCCTACAGTCTGATAGTGGTTTTGGATCAGATCCTTACCACTTTGCTCCGAGTGAGCTATAGCTTTTGTGCTTTCGTTTCTAGCTTTCTGTTGCTAGCATAATTCAATTTTCTTTGTTTTCTTAAACCTTTGTTAGAAGCTGTGAATCAGCGGACGGCATAGGCTGTAAGGCTCAGTGCAAGCTGTTAGTCAGCGGATGGCTTAAGCTGTAATGCCCAGCGGTTGAAGCTGTGAATCAGCGGTTGTAGGCAAGCTGTGAAGCCCAGCCGTTTAAGCTGTGTATCAGTGGAAGCCACACTCTTGTTGGAGTGTGGGGTGGACGTAGATCTCTGGTTAGAGATCGAACTACCTAAAAATCCCTTGTGCACCGTGTGATTGTTGTGCTTCCAATCTGCTGATAGATGTATGCATAGGATAGTCGAGATTGCATCCATCTATCTTTTCATATTACATTGTGAATAGAGATTTCATCTCTATTAGATCTCGTTGAGGTTCTTCTCTTAATAGATGAATGTTTATAAATGCTGCTAGTGGGTTTCAATCTTAATTGATTGATCTCTTCGATTATCTGAGTAAATTGCATAAGCGTTTTCACAATCTCCTGAACTGTGATAGTTTATTAATCTACCAAGATTTAGCTTAAGTTCTATTTCCGTGAGAATTTTTAAAACGGGGTTCATTCACCCCCCCCTCTGAATCTTGGTGTGCACCACCATATCGTTCCAACAATTGGTATCAGAGCGGTCTCTGACTTCCAGATCCAACGATCTGCAGAGGATCCTGCTTATTTGATTTTGTGCTTTACTGTTCTAGTGTGGTGCATTTTTCAGATATTATTTTCCAGTTCTTAGATCTGAATCTATTCGGTTGTATTTCAATAGGATCTCCTATTGTTTTCGATGGTTCGAATTTCAGTACTTGGCTAGGCGTCCTATGCACTTACATGGATTCCATTGACTCTAATCTATGGAATCTTGTATCAAAAGGCCCACATAAACTACCTCATGACCAGACCAAGTGGTCTAATGAGGACAGATTGAAGGACAGAGAAAATGCTATGGTTCTTAATATACTGAGAGCTGTAGTTAATACTGATTTATTTCCATCTATTTGCAAGTGCTCTTCTAGAAAAGAAATTCGGGAGATAGTCATTGCTGTTCATGAGAAGATGGAACAGAAACATCAATGTCTGATGGCTAACCGCGGTGATCACAACTCTGATCAACATGAAGAAACGTCATCTCAGGTAAGCTCTGGATCAAAAGATATTTCATTTGATGAACTGGTAGTGATGTATTGAGAACTGCTAGAGATATCTAGGAAATTGAAATCTGAGAATAAAAAGCTGAAGAAAAAGATTGATCAAAACTACTCTAATACATCTTGTGAAAATTGTTCAAAATTGAAAATATCTCATGATGCGTGTTTGATTGATATTCAGAATTATAAGAAACAATTGGAAGGTTTTGAAAATATTGTTTTAGAAATGAATGAATTGAGGTCTGAGAATAAAACCTACAAAAGACAGATTGTAGAGAATAATGAAAAGGTTAAAAGACTTCAAAAAGAAAATCAAGCTGAACTTGTCAAGCAAAAGGAACATATGGTTATGATGAAAAATGAGAATGATGAATTATATTCAAAGATTTCTGAATTGAAAGATAAATTGAACTCATCTGATAATCATCCGACTCTGAATTCTATGGATAATGAGAAATTGATAAAAGAGCTTGATCATGTTAATTTGAAACTGAGTGAACTGAAATCTGATAATAATGAACTTGCGGTTAAGAATTCTGAACTAGAAAACAAGCTAAAATCATTAGGAGGTGATCATGTCCTAATTAATGAACTAGTTCAGAATGAGCAATTGATAAAAGAAAATGAAGAACTAAATCATTTGAACTCTACTATGTCTGAAAGACTTCTAGTCTTAGAAAAAGGAAACACTGTTTGTTCTGAAGATTCTGAAAAACTGAGCAATTTGGAACAAGAAATTGAGAAATATAGAACTACAAACAAAGTGCTAAGTGAATGTGTTAATTGCAGTGAACAGGAGATTACCAGTTATGAATTACACATTGTTTCCCTAGAAAATAAAATTCATGATCTGAAAAACTCATCATCCAAATATAATAAAAATCAAGAAAAACAGAAAGAGGTTACTAAAGATGAGGCTCATAAGAAGAAAGGTTGTAACTCTCAACTCAAGCAGGCTATGAGAAATAAACTTTACACTACTTTTGTGTGTAGCTCTGATTTAGCTAGGACCTCTGTCTCTCCTTCAAAACTACATTCTAATCAGAAAACCAAACATTGTTGTGACCCCTCTATATTGATGATGTTGACACTTGCTCTATTCTTTGACAACACCATTGTTTTGATTGATTGGCAACTGATTTTGATTTGATGAAATTGCTCCATCAGATTGACTATGTGTTCTTTGCTTTTAATACACTGCTGTCTGCAATTCTTACTGTCATAAGTCCACACACTGCATCTCAATTAAATTGGTTAAGTGTGCACAGCGTCAACGCATCATGTTACAACGTCAACGCACCGTTGGCTTTGAACCTCAGAGTCTGTACATCCGAATTGCCCTTGATCTGGTGAAATGTATACACTCATTCACTGTAGCCTTCACACATTCAAGTCTATACATTCATCACTTACCTTTCACTCAAGGCAAAGTCTATACACTGGGGTCTTTTTCCTACGTGTCTTAGGCGAAGTCTGAGCATTCGATTCTGAAGCCTGAAGTTTATACAGTCCAGCCTAGTCCTACGATCAAGGCTTTAGCTACACTCAACTCTGTACATTGGCTTCGCTTCATCAAGTCTGTACATTGACTCGCCAACTTCCTTGAAGTCTGTACAACGCTTCATGTCCCCAAAGTCTGCACATCAACAGTGATCTTTGAAGTCTGTTCACTGCTTCAGGAGCTTCAAGTCCACACATCGCTCAAAGTCTGTACAGAGTCCAGCGTCTTCGTTAGTGTCTCAGGCATTAGGCCAAGTCTGTACAGCATTCAATATCTAGAGTTTCATGAAGTCTGTACATCAGACTGTCACTGCAAGTTTGTACGTTGCATTCGCCTTCACAAGTCTATACAACGAAGCATATACACAGCAATGTACATACTTATATCTTAAGACTTCTTTCTTGTTGCTGAAGGGACAGGGTCGACGCCTGGAGTTTAAAGCGTCCACGCATCAGTAGACGAAGCATTCGATGTCTTCTATTGCGTCAACGCCACAAGCAAGCAGCGTCGACGCAGCAGTTAAAGAAGCAGAGACTCTTACAAGCTATTCCATTGCGTCAACGCCCCAATTGTGCAGCGTCGACGCAGCAGCTAAAGAGACGAAGCAAATGGCGTACTGGAATGCTTCACTGCGTTAACGTCATTGATTGACAGCGTCGATGCAGCAAGCCAGATTGCTTTCATGGAACACGTGATCTGAGAACTCTATACATCGGACTGAGGAAGCTAATGAGGGGCTCGTGATCCTAGAAGGATAATGTACCCAGATGAGGACACGTGCACTGACACTCCATTGGATGCTGCCACGTGGTCCAAATTGCTGGGCGGGAAACGTGGAGGGCACACGCCGTGCCTACTACTGCTGCTGGTATATAATGAAGCCTTCGTCTTCAGATGGAGGTTGATCGTGATCGAAGCAGAGAGCAGAAGCTGAGAGAAGAAAAAAAGGAAAAAGAAGAGAGAGCTTCCACGATCCAGCAGAAGAAAAAGAAAAAGAGAGAAGAAGAAGATACATAGAAGAAGAAGAAATAGAGAAGAAGGAGAAAAAGAGAGAGGAAGAGATCGTGAGAGATTGAGTTAAGAGAGAGCTGATCGAGAGTGAGAGTGAGAGAGTGTGTATCGCAGTCTCGTGGTTCAAAACCAGAGCTGAGCTTTGCTCTTTAAGAGCTATATTGCATTTGGGTTTTGATTTTTCGTTTTGATTCTATCTTTCATTTTCGATCATTGCTTCATCAAGCTGTGTGTCAGCGGTTTGCAGTGGAGGACTCCACTGGACGGGTTAAGCTGTATTTCCCCAGCGGTTGCAGAGGATCAGATCCTCTGATCGGTAAGCTGTAAGGCCCAGCGGCTGTAGGCTAAGCTATATTGTCCAGCAGACGCAAGCTGTGCTGCGCAGCAAGAAGCCATACTCGATTGAGTGTGGGGTGGATGTAGGTCGTTGACCGAACCACCTAAAAATTGTGTGTGCAGTGTGTTTGTGTTTTGTGTGTGATCTGTGTGCGACGGGAATTTCTTGTTTAGTATCCTTTGTTTAGATTAACTGATGTTTGCCTAAATTCTGCTTTAGAACTTACAGTAGTTTTTTAAATTAGGCAAGTTGATCTATTCACCCCCCTCTAGATCCGCACTCTGTGGAGATAGACTACGTCCATCTAACCCAACACTTGGTATCAGAGCCTAACTCTTCTGCAGGGACTCATCGCCCGAAGAGAATAGGCAGAGATGGATGCTCAAGGGATGACTGCCGAAGGTCACTCAACAACGAAGCCCCCATTCTTTGATGGATCAAACTACGCATACTGGAAGAACCGTATGCAAGTGTTCCTCAGGGCTAAGGATTATGAGATTTGGAAGATTGTCAGCAAGGGACCTTATGAGCTGTCCCCGAATGAAGATGTATGGACCAAGGAGGAGATCAGAAGGTCCACGCTGAATTGGCGTGCTATTAATGCTATCCAGTGCGCTCTGCATCCTACAGAATTCTCCCGTGTGTCTGCTTGCAAATCAGCTAAGGAGATGTGGGATGCGCTGGAAGTAATTCATGAAGGTACATCTCAAGTAAGAGAGCAGAAGGCCAATCTTCATGTATCTGAGTATGAAGCCTTCAAGATGAAGTAGAATGAGTCCATCAGCGAAATGTACGCTCGGCTGACTGTCATAACCAATGGCCTCAGAGGTTTTGGGAAACCTCAGGTAGAGTATGATGTAGTGAGGAAAATTCTGCGCTCCCTTACTCCCAATTGGCACACCAAAGCAACTGTAATGGAGGAGTCAAGGGACCTGCGTAATACTAAATCTGATGAGCTGATTGGCTCACTAATGGCATATGAGATAAACATGCCAAGGACAAATGAAGCCGAGAGGAAGAGGAAGCCGATAGCGCTGAAGGCTAGTTCCAGCAAATCAACAAAATCCAGCTCCAGCAGCTCTTCATCATCAGAGGAGAACCTAAATGAAGAGGAAGATGTGACTCGATCTGAGATAGCCATGATGACTAGAGAGTTCAGATGATTTCTCAGAAAGGGAGCAGGACGGTTCGGTCAGAAGAAATACAGTGGTGATCGAAAGGATAAAAGGTATAAATCTAAACCTGCAAAGAAAAATGAAGTTAATGTTTGTTATCAATGCAGAAAACCAGGGCATCTGAAAATTGACTGTCCAGACAATCAGAAACATAAGGACAGGTCAAAGAAGAAAATCAAGAAGGGAAGAGCTATGATCACCACGTGGAGTGATGAAGATGAAGGCTCTTTCAGCAACAGCTCAGATAGTGAAGCCGAATCTGAACAGCCCATTTGCCTTATGGCAACAAGCTCCGAAGATAGAGAGGAGGACACAGATGAGGTAATCACTAGATTTGAAAGCTTCACAATTGCTGATTGGGAATATGCTTATCATGACATAGCTGATAGAGCTGATGATATTAGAAAAGAGAATAGGCATCTTAGAAGAAAAATCAATTCCATGCAAAATGATAAAACACTAACTGATAAAATTGCATGTTTGGAATCTGAGATTGATGAATTGAAACTCGCATGTTCTGAAGAAGATAAAATCAAAAATGAGTTAAAAGCTTCTAAGGAAGAGAATCTAAGGCTTGAAAATGAAATTGATCAATGGAAGCTGAAGATTCAGAAATGTGAAAGTGAAGTCAAAATTATCTCTGAAAAATATGAAGCTGTCCTCAATGTCAACAATGAGCTGAAAAAGGCTATTGATGAACTTCAGAAAGACAATGAGAATAAAATGAAAACCATTGAGAAAATGACCCAAGGAACAGATAACTTAAATGCCTTGTTAGGGTCAAAGGTTAACTTCAGAAAGGAGGGCCTAGGATTTAATTCTAGTACAACAAAAACATTCGGAATGAAAACAATTTCATTTTTGCTCAAAAGGAAAAGGGACCTCTAATTAGCATGAACTCAACAAATTTAATGAACAAAACTGCTAATCTGAAAAAGACCAGTGCTGAGGAGAAGGGTAAACAAAAACTCAGTGAGCCTAGTAGAGCTAGCACATCTAAGCAGAATCCTAGGGCTCAGACTCAGGTTAGGGGTCAACCTACACAGTCCAGTAAACCCCAGGTCAAGGTAACCAAGTCTCCACCTACATCTCCACCTCTGAAGAAGGCCAAATACAAACCTGTGTATAGGTCAGCAGGTTCCAAATTACAGGGGAGACAAAGTGCAGCTAGGAGACAACCCAATTATTTTTATCAACCTAGAGCTCAGACCCACTCACAACCAACCTACTTCAATATGTTAGATTGGTCTAGAACTCAGGGTAAGTTTACAGGTCTTGCACACCAGGGTGCTCAATACCAAAGACCTTACAGTGGAAATTGGGTAAATGGGTATGGTTACTGGACATCTAGAAACCAACATTTCCATAGCCAGCCCAGGAACTACTATGGCCAAAATCTTGTGAACACACCCTGGCCAAGGCACTGGCATAGAAATAATAGTACGGTCAATAAACATTCTGCTGCCAAGAAGAAAAGGAACAACAACAGAAGAAAATCTGTAGGATCCACTGAACTAAACACATTTAAACAAATGTGGATTCCGAAACATTTGCTTTCATGTTTTGCTTCTAGTTCATTTACATTGGAGCCCAATCAGTCTTGGGTTCCAAACTTCTCTACCTAATTGTGTATGCAGGTATGCCTGGCAGCCAAGAACAACTTGTGGTACATGGATAGCGGCTGCTCCAGGCATATGACAGGAGATAAGGCCAAATTTTGCATACTGACTGAGAAAGTAGAAGGTCTTGTCACCTTTGGAAGCAACACAAAGGGTAGGATTATCGGATCAGGTAAGGTAGGTAAGTGTTCCACCTGCTGCATTGATGATGTCATGCTGGTTGAAGGGTTAGCCTATAATCTACTTAGCATTAGCCAATTATGTGATAACGGGTACAATGTTTTATTCAATTCTCAATGCTGCAAGGTTTTTGAACCTGACTCTGATATTGTCAAATTTTTTGGAAAAAGAATAAACAATACTTACATGATAAATTTAGATGAAATTCAACACTCTAACCTTTGCCTTACTGCCAGTAGAGAAGACATGGTTTTTTTATGGCATCGTAGGTTAGGTCATGCTAGCTACACTGTTTTGCACAAATTAAATAAGCATGGCATGGTTAGAGGACTTCCTGAAGTCTCATTCAAGAAAGAAAATAAAATCTGTGATGCATGCACTCAATCAAAGATAACTAGAAAATCATTCAAGTCTAGAACTGAAAATCTGTCTTCCAAACCCTATGAGCTGATACATATGGACCTTTTTGGGCCAACTAGATCTGTCAGCCTATCAGGGAGGAGGTATGGGTTTGTCTTGGTAGATGACTTTTCTAGGTATACTTGGGTTTACTTATTATCTAATAAGAGTGATGCTTTCTCAGAATTTCAGGAGTTCTATGTTAAAACAAATTAGAAAATTGAAAACATTTTGTCTGATCATGGAGGTGAGTTTGAAAACTCACAATTTGATGAATTCTGCAAGACAAATGGAATCAACCACAGGTTTTCATCACCAAGGACACCTGAGCAGAATGGTGTTGTGGAGAGAAGGAACAGAACCCTAGTGGAAATGGGTCGTACACTCCTTGTCGAAGGTGGTCTACCAAGGAAATTTTGGGATGAAGCAGTGAACACTGCCTGTTATGTAATTAACAGAGCCATGGTAAGACCTTCTACCCAGCAAACACCATATGAGATATTAAAGGGAAAGAAACCTTCTATTGCTCACTTCAAGGTTTTTGGTTGTAAATGTTTCATTCACATAAATGATAAAAAGGGCCTTGATAAATTTGAACCTAAAGGAGAACCAGGAATCTTTCTTGGCTATTCTGAAAACACCCGAGCATACAAAGTGTACAATCTGAACTCTAAAACTGTTGAAGAATCTCCACACTTAGTCTCTGATGAATCCTTGGCAAATTCTAATGTTGGTCAATGCAGGAATGAAACCAATGGTGAAATTCTGAAGGAAGGAGATCCTGCAGACAAATCCGAGGATGAAGAAGAACATAAAGAGCTAAATGAAGAGGAGCCTACAGTTCAGGGGGAGGTAAATCAAGTTCATGATACTCCAATTGCAAATATTAGATATCTCAAGGATCATCCTGTAGATAATGTTATTGGAAATCTGCATGACCCTCCTAGGACTAGAGGCCACTTAAGAATTCAACATGAACTAAATGCTTATGTTTTTGTATCAAACACAGAACCCAAGTCCATTGACCATGCTCTCCAAGATGTGCATTGGATTAATGCCATGCATGAGGAGCTCAATCAATTTGACAGGAATAAGGTGTGGGTTTTGGTTCCACCTCATGATCATGAAACAGTCATAGGGACTAAGTGGGTATTTAGGAACAAAACTAATGAAGGAGGGAATGTCACTAAAAATAAAGCCAGACTTGTAGCTCAGGGGTACAATCAGGAATTTAGAATAGACTTTGAAGAGTCTTTTGCCCCTGTAGCTAGGTTAGAAGCTATAAGAATTTTATTGGCTTATGCATGTTCCCTAGGTATAAATCTTCAGCAGATGGATGTAAAGTCTGCTTTTCTAAATGGGGAAATTAATGAGGATGTATATGTGAGACAGCCTCCTGGGTTTGAATGTTTAGACTTCCCTAATCATGTTTACAAGCTCAATAAAACTCTCTATGGTTTAAAGCAAGCTCCTAGAGCTTGGTATGACAGGTTGAGCAAACTTCTCACCGACAAGAACTTCACAAGAGGTATAGTTGATCAAACATTGTTTACCAAGGTAAGCCATCCATATATTCTTATCATTCAGATTTATGTGGATGACATTGTGTTTGGGTCAACTAACCCCAAATTGTGTGAGGAATTCTCTCAAATAATGACTGATGAATTTGAAATGAGCACAATGGGTGAGCTCATACTATTTCTTGGACTGCAGGTTACACAAACAGAAGATGGCACCTTCATCTCTCAGTCAAAGTATGTAAAGAACTTATTGAAAAAGTACAAAATGGACAACCTCAAGGAAATGGCTACTCCAATGGGTACCTCAACCAGTTTGGATGAAGACTCTAAAGGTAAACCTGTGGACCAAAAGCTATACAGAGGTATGATAGGATCTCTTCTCTATCTTACAGCATCTAGGCCTGATATACAATTTGCTGTGTTTTTATGCTCTAGATTTCAGGCAAGTCCTAAAGAAAATCACTTTAAAGCTGTGAAAAGGATTTTTATGTATTTACTAGGCACCCAAGAACTAGGTCTCTGGTATCCTGCTAAATGTGAGTTAGAGCTTCTAGCCTACACTGATGCAGACTATGCTGGGTGTCGAGTAGAGAGAAAAAGCACTAGTGGCTACTGTCAATTCCTTGGTAGCTGTCTAGTGTCTTGGGCATCTAAGAAGTAACACACGGTAGCATTATCCACAGCTGAAGCTGAGTATGTTGCAGCATGTAATTGTGCAGCCCAAGTACTTTGGATTAAGAACCAAATGGCTGATTATCAGATAAATCTGGGATGCATTCCACTTTTATGTGATAATACTAGTGCTATATGTCTTGCTAAAAATCCTGTTCACCATTCTAGGACTAAGCATATAGAGATAAAATATCATTTTCTTAGAGATGCTGTAAATAAAAAGGAGATTGAAATGAATTTCAGAGAAACTGAAAAACAAATTGCTGATATTTTTACTAAGCCTCTTGGGAATGAAAATTTTAAGTTTCTTAGAAGAGAACTTGGCTTATGTAAATTTCAGCATGATGAATGATTGCTTAAACGATGCGAATAAAATCTCTGATGTGTACTTGTTTTTGATTGCTTGGATAAATCATGTGGATGTGAATGTGGATGTAGAACTGTCCTGCTTTGCATATATTCAGGGGGAGCTTGTCGAGTCTTTGTAAGTCTTTGCATATCATTCATTCATAACCTATGCATAAGCTCTCTCTCTTAATTAATTCTTGCCATGTTGCATGTATATAGACAGGCGGAGTATTGCTAGAAATTCAGAGTGGTTTCAACCTTCTTGAAGTCATTCAACCTTTATCTCTGAATACTTGTTTCTGACATTATGGCAATCTGTTGGTCAGTTCTGATTTCTAAGCAGTAGAAAATGGACTTCTTCATTTATGAGAATTTGGATTGTTCAAAGACTGATGTAATGGTTTAAATCTTATAATGGTTGGAGTTTAAAGATTGCAATCAGTATATAAGAAACTTGATAATTGATAAAACTCTCAACCTCTTTCTTATTTAATGTCAGACAAAGTTAATCATATCTGAAATCTGAAAACTCATCTGAAATCATGATTAGAGAGGATAAGCATATGTATTGTTCTTAAACAAGTCATTCTGAAACATAAAAAGGACTGCTAAGAAAGATATTGAAAAAACATTAAAAAATATTGAATATATATATATTGGCAGAGCAATGACTGGTAAATCATTGAGAAACTGAGTGATCCATCAAAGAAGTGGACATCACTCATGTCATGAAGTGTATCAGCTATCTCTGTTTAAAATGTTCAAAACAGCAGGCTGGTGTTACTGAGTACCTGGGGGTAACTGGCGTCTGATAAATGTGTACCCTCATACAAAAAGGTATAACTCAGTTCTGTTGAATCTGATCATAGGCAGAATGGTCCATCTTGTTGAATATCCAGGGGTATTGGCGTCTTATAAACGTATACCCTTACGAAGGAATACTTATGGTACCTGAATGCTCAAAATGACCCAATACTGATAATGCTGCTCCTTCAAAAGAAAAGTTCATGAGTGTCAATTTGTTTAGTTTCAATACATGACTTGGCTTCTCTCAATATTTCTTTGAGACTATGAAAGTAAGATATTATGAAACTGAATCTTTTATGCAAATATGATTCTGGTTTACTGTTTTATCATGCACAGTGCACTTATCTATTGCTTGTAGTGCATGAACTCCAGGTTTATCATTCTTAAACCCGAACTCTTTCTGACAGCAGTTTCTAAATTCATTTGACTGAAGACTCTATGCTTTAGAATGCTTATTCATGAACTACCAGTTCAGAATGCCAGTCAGTTCTTCTCGTGTTTCCTCCATAGAAATTATTTTTTCCCTCCTCTTTGTTGATGGCAAAGGGGGAGAATATTGACTAGGGGATGTCTAGTGGGAGAATACATATCTGTCTGAATTCTGAAGTCATTTCTGAATTAATTCCAAGGGAGAGTTTGAGGCAGTGAGTTGCATGAATTCATAGCATCTGCATGTCAATCTGCATAACACATCATGTCTTTCATCAAACATATATATCTATGACAGGTTGTTGCTACTCTACTTCATATGGGGTTGCCATCATCAAAAAGGGGGAGATTGTTGTGACCCCTCTATGTTGATGATGTTGACACTTGCTCTATTCTTTGGCAACACCATTGTTTTGATTGATTGGCAACTGATTTTGATTTGATGAAATTGCTCCATCAGATTGACTATGTGTTCTTTGCTTTTAATACACTACTGTCTGCAATTCTTATTGTCATAAGTCCACACACTGCATCTCAATTAAATTGGTTAAGTGTGCACAGCGTCAACGCATCATGTTACAGCGTCAACGCACCGTTGGCTTTGAACCTCAGAGTCTGTACATCCGAATTGCCCTTGATCTGGTGAAATGTATACACTCATTCACTGTAGCCTTCACACATTCAAGTCTATACATTCATCACTTACCTTTCACTCAAGGCAAAGTCTATACACTGGGGTCTTTTTCCTACGTGTCTTAGGTGAAGTCTGAACATTCGATTCTGAAGCCTGAAGTCTATACAGTCCAGCCTAGTCCTACGATCAAGGCTTTAGCTACACTCAACTCTGTACATTGGCTTCGCTTCATCAAGTCTGTACATTGACTCGCCAACTTCCTTGAAGTCTGTACAGCGCTTCATGTCCCCAAAGTCTGCACATCAACAGTGATCTTTGAAGTCTGTTCACTGCTTCAGGAGCTTCAAGTCCACACATCGCTCAAAGTCTGTACGGAGTCCAGCGTCTTCGTTAGTGTCTCAGGCATTAGGCCAAGTCTGTACAACATTCAATATCTAGAGTTTCATGAAGTCTGCACATCAGACTGTCACTACAAGTCTGTACGTTGCATTCGCCTTCACAAGTCTATACAACGAAGCATATACACAGCAATGTACATACTTATATCTTAAGACTTCTTTCTTGTTGCTGAAGGGACAGGGTCGACGCCTGGAGCTTAAAGCGTCCACGCATCAGTAGACGAAGCATTCGATGTCTTCTATTGCGTCAACGCCACAAGCAAGCAGCGTCGACGCAGCAGTTAAAGAAGCAGAGACTCTTACAAGCTATTCCATTGCGTCAACGCCACAATTGTGCAGCGTCGACGCAGCAGCTAAAGAGACGAAGCAAATGGCGTATTGGAATGCTTCACTGCGTTAACGTCATTGATTGACAGTGTCGACGCAGCAAGCCAGATTGCTTTCATGGAACACGTGATCTGAGAAATCTATACATCAGACTGAGGAAGCTAATGAGGGGCTCGTGATCCTAGAAGGACAATGTACCCAGATGAGGACACGTGCACTGACACTCCATTGGATGCTGCCACGTGGTCCAAATTGCTGGGCGGGAAACGTGGAGGGCACACGCCCTGCCTGCTACTGCTGCTGGTATATAATGAAGCCTTCGTCTTCAGATGGAGGTTGATCGTGATCGAAGCAGAGAGCAGAAGCTGAGAGAAGAAAAAAGGGAAAAAGAAGAGAGAGCTTCCACGATCCAGCAGAAGAAAAAGAAAAAGAGAGAAGAAGAAGATACATAGAAGAAGAAGAAGAAATAGAGAAGAAGGAGAAAAAGAGAGAGGAAGAGATCGTGAGAGATTGAGTTAAGAGAGAGCTGATCGAGAGTGAGAGTGAGAGAGTGTGTATCTCAGTCTCGTGGTTCAAAACCAAAGCTGAGCTTTGCTCTTTAAGAGCTATATTGCATTTGGGTTTTGATTTTTCGTTTTGATTCTGTCTTTCATTTCCGATCATTACTTCATCAAGCTATGTGTCAGCGGTTTGCAGTGGAGGACTCCACTGGAAGGGTTAAGCTGTATTTCCCCAGCGGTTGCAGAGGATCAGATCCTCTGATCGGCAAGCTGTAAGGCCCAGCGGTTGTAGGCTAAGCTGTATTGCCCAGCAGACGCAAGCTGTGCTGCGCAGCAGGAAGCCATACTCGGTTGAGTGTGGGGTGGACGTAGGTCGTTGACCGAACCACCTAAAAATTGTGTGTGCAGTGTGTTTGTGTTTTGTGTGTGATCTGTGTGCGACGGGAATTTCTTGTTTAGTATCCTTTGTTTAGATTAACTGATGTTTGCCTAAATTCCGCTTTAGAACTTACAGTAGTTTTTTAAATTAGGCAAGTTGATCTATTCATCTCCCTCTAGATCCACACTCTGTGGAGATAGACTGTGTCCATCTAGCCCAACAAACATAATAAAAATGTGAAAAAGAAAGAATTAAAAAAGAAAAGAAACCAATTGAATGTTGAAAAATCTCAGGCCAAGATATTTTCTGTCCTTAGGAAGAACGTCAAATGCTTTTACTATGGAAAACTTGGTCATGAGATGATTGATTGTTTTGTCATGAAGAAGGATGATCTGAAACTTGATAGAATTCATACTAGGAAATCCTCTCATGTACTAAACAAAAGAATCAATTGCTTTTACTATCGTAAGATAGGTCATCTTATGCATGAATGTAAACTAATGAAACAAGATGACCTGAATGCTAAGAAATTTCATGCTGGAAATCATGCATATCTGAATAACAAAATTCATTATTTTCATTGTGGAAAATTAGGCCACATTGCTGCTCAATGCTGGCATGCTCAGGGAAAGAAACTCAATTCTGAATTCGTTAAGCTCCCTACTAATAGAAATAATTCTGGTAGGAGGAATGACTTGCATGCTAAATTTACTGTTAACTGTCATGGTTTTAATAAAGATAAATCTGCTTCAATAAATCAGCACATCATATGTTTCAATTGCAATAAGCCTGGTCACAAGGCTACTGGATGCTGGTTAGGTCCTCATAGAAGTAATTTTGGTTCTAGAGATAAACACAATGTGTGCTTTGAATGTGGAAAGCCAGGTCATAGGGCTGCAACCTGTTGGCTGGGAGTCTATCATAAACAGACTGGGTTTGTTAAACAGAATATTCATTCTGTTAAAAGGAAATTTCATGATAATGCTCACAAGTTCAATTTTCATAGTAATGTGCATGAAAAGAATCTGAAAAATGCTGCATCATATCATTACTGTGGTCATATAGGTCATTCAATGAATAATAGTTATCTGATGAGGTTTAATGACCTTAATGAACAAAAATTATTTAGAACACATGTTAAAGGTGTCACTGTCATTTCAGGACCCAAGACATCTTGGGTGCCTGTTTGTGCCAAGTAGTTTGCTATTTTACAAGTGTGCCTTGGAGCTGAGAAATAAAAAGGGGAATCAAGGCACATGAGGTCAGTTAAACCCCTTCTCATTGTTATTATTTTTAGTTGATTTTGCTTTATCTGAATAATTGTTGCATTTTTGGATTAGTTGATATATTTCAGATTTGTTTTGCATGCATCCATACATATGCATTTGAAAATTACATAGTTACTCATAAAATATTCATCTGCACACTCATTTGTAGTTTGAAATTTGAATTGGATGTATTTGATGCGTGCTTGTTTGATTGACACTTATCATATTGCATTCACTGAACATATGTAACATACATCTTTCATGCATATGCATACACAAGTGATTGACAGACCATCATCAAAGACCTGAAATGCATCTAGGATTGTTCTTGTTTGAAATGCAATGTCATGCTTGAGGGCGGATTTCCATTTCTAATAATTCTGATACAGTAACATTTGATTTCATTTGTATCTTCATCTAATCGAGTTATACATACCATTAGACCAAGTATATCAAAAGTTGTGACCGGAAGGTTTGGCTACGCCAATCTGGAATGCCATTCCTTGTGTGAGGGATTCTATGATCTGTAACTTTGCCAAGTACTTGGTGAATGGTCCCTTAACCTCGCTAAGATGATGATTATTGAAATCACTTGAATGCTGTAGTTCTGACTCTCTTTATTCTTGGTTGGTCAGATTGTTCCCCGACATGGTCTTCATGATAATCTAATGCATGCAGTCAGGGGGAGTAAATGAATTTGCATGCATGTGTTAATTGCATATCACTCATATTGTAAATATCAGGAAGAGTAATTGGCATGCATATCTTTAGGGGGAGCTCATGTCTTGAACTGAATTGTTTGCTCACATCCTTGATTTGAGCTGTCCCTACTTAGTTTGAATCTCTCTTGATTACTCTTTAGACCTTGATGGCTCTTGATGCAAGCGAAGTAAAATTCACTATATTCTTGTTTGTTTCCTCATTCAAGCTTCATCTGATTCTCATTCTCAGTGTCGACATCATGAGTCGACATTATTTTGCAAGCATTCTGTTTAATGGAATCTGTGAGTAAATGATTGACACCAAGTGTCGACATCTTCATTGGTATGTTCCTGATCTGATTCTTGATTTCTACCAGTGTTGTTGAAATCACTTGAGTTCATAACCTTCATGACTCTAGAAGCTATTGTCTGTTGCTCCTATGTTTGCTAAAGGGGAGATTGATCCAATCTTTGATCTAGTTGCTACCTGAATAAACTGCAATCTCTGTACTCCTTGAATTCCTATCTGACTGAAGCACTCTTGGGCATCTTTGATGCATATTTGAAAACTTAATTCATTCATGGTGATTATTCCTATTGTTGACTTTCTTGATAAATCTGGTTGCTTCTCAAATTAAGAAGATTTCAATTTGTGTACCTTGATCATAAATCTGAAATACTCTGAAACATTCTTACTTGGATTTATGAAATTGGTATCTCATTAAAAATTCTTTTGTCTTGTCTATGATTAGAAATCCAGTAAAATTTCTAAGCTCCACTCCTGCTTACTATCTCTATTCATTCATTGCTCAGTTTCAGCACCCATTTCTTGATATAATCTGAATTTCTGATAACCCACTTCCAAATCAATTATTGCCTGATTGTCCACTCTGAATGTCTGAACGTTGCTTTAATTTGCTTGCTCCGGTGGTTTGCTGACCTTATCTCATTTCACTTCCTCTGATTTCTCATAAGGAAGATTATCTGTTTGTTCAAATGGGGGAGAAGTTTTGATGATTCATTCTTTCCATGTGATCCTTCCTGCTGTAAGCTTTGTTTCCTCCATTGAAACATGTCTAGACTGCATTCATTGTTTCTCAAAGGGGGAGAATTATCTGGTGTTTTATCTCTTTTGTCCAAGGGGGAGGATGTGCTTTGCTGTTGTTTGCCACATCTTTAAGCATCAGGTCTGGTATTCACTTTCCATAGGGGGAGCATAGTGTGCCACATTGTTTGCCTTTGTCTAGTTGACTTTGAAGTTTTGTCTGTATTTGTGCTTTAATAACTTGCTCTAGTTTAGGATCTCCTTTTTGATGAAGTCAAAGGGGGAGAACATATGGAGAGTATGTGGAGTCATATAGAGTGTGTTTGTGTATTCATGCATGTGGAGTCATATAGAGTGTTTGTGTATTCATGCATGCATATATGTCTGGAATAAGTTTTGGGGAAGAATGGGTTTGCATCAGTAGAAATCATTCACTACACTGACATAAATAATCTCATGAATAATTGAATATCTGGTTCATTTGACCTATTACTTTGTCATGATGACTCATCACTCGTAGTGTTGCCATCATCAAAAAGGGGGAGATTGTTAGCATTTTGTGTTTTGATGATGTCAAAATCTAAGCCATATGTGTATGCAGTCATAGATGTTTGGACCATATAAATTCTGTGCTTGATTAAATTATTCATGGTATAAATGATTTCTATTGCACACATGTTGTTTGCATCATGCTTGAGCTAATGTGTTCATAACAGATAATGTTCACACAATAAAAATGCATTTCAGATTAACATACAGATCTGTACTTAAAACAAGTTTGCGTCATTTGCATATGAAGTTTATGGTTATTGCGTCTTACTTTACGTCTCATGCGTCTATGCGTCTTATTACGTCTCATGTGATGTGTGAGTCCATGTTCTACGTCCTATATTGCATCTCTCTTGCATAGTGTTGTGTGCGTCCATGACTGCGTCTCATATTCTGTCTCATGCACATCTGTGTCTCAGTGCAAGTGTGCATCTCATATTACATCTACGTCTCACGCACACCAAAGGTCCGAGAATGTTTCAAGTCTGTGCATGTTTTGCCCTAAACGCATATAGGTCTGTGCACACACTATAGTAGGTCGGTGCAACATCTGGTCTGCACATTGACAAGTCATATCACTGTAGAGGTCAGTGCACTTTTTGGGTGGTCTACACATAAGGTCTGTGCATGTTAGATTTATGGCATATAGGGTCGGTGCATCTTTTGCATCATGCACACACGAAAGTCTATGCACATCTCAGCTCTATAGCCATATAAGGTCTGTGCACACTCATGCATAATGTCAATCTAAGTCGGTGCACGTTTCAAGCCTTAGCACATACTAGGTCCATGCACTTCACTGTTTAGAGTCGGTGCAGGTTTTTGTCTTGTGCTTAGCAGAGTTCGTGCACTTCACTATTTAGGGTCGGTGCATATATATGCCTAAGGCATTCTCACGGTCGGTGCAATGCCTTCCCTAGCACAAGCACGGTTAGTGCAATGCTTTGTCTTAGCAAGGTCGGTGCAATGCCTTCACTACCACAAGGACACGGTCGGTGCATGTTTGTGTCAATGCACAAACATAGTCGGTGCAGTGTCTGCATTGAGCATAGTAGGTCGGTGCTAAGTGCATCTTGTGCATACAAAGGTCGGTGCTAGTTGCACCTTGTGCACACTAGGGTCGATGCATGTCTATGACTAAGGCCATATAAGTGTGGAAGCCGAGGAATCCACTCAAGGAGAAGAAAATGAACTAAACTATAGACTATCAAGCGACTAAAAATTAAGAGGGATTATGAAACGTGCCAATATGAGGAAAGAGCATACGTAGGATGCTAAAGGGATGTGATCGCCAGAGGGGTTACCTCAAAGAAATGAAATGATCGCGTGTACCTTGTATTGAGTGCAGAGATTGTGAATCCTCGAGAGCGGGAAATGGCAGGTTGCTTCTTCCTCCCCCTTCGGCCGGCCGACGGAGAGGGCTTTCCTCAGGTACCCTTGCAAAACAACAACAAACAAGTAACAGGTGGATCAGAAAGATGAAGGTGCAATATTCAAATTCTAACGATGCAAGTAACAAAATGATGGCAAGACACACACCTGGTTGGTGTTGTCTTTTAAACCCCTCTCGGACACGAGTAGGAGGAAAATGCTTATGATGAATGGCAATTATTCCGACGTAGAAATGGGAAGAGACTCCCTCATAAAAGGGGGGGGGGGTAGAAGATATGATATGATGAATGCAAGATAACTACGAAAGAAGAGGAGAGAATGGCTTATTGGATGGTCGATGGCGAGATCCGGCGGAGCTTCGGCAGCGTAGGGACGACGAGGTAGCGCGGCGGGCGAAGGCGGCCTTTCTCCTGCGAGCACGGGCACCCGAGGATCCGACGGGACCTCCCCTACAAAACACCCACGGGTTAGGAATATAATCCGGCAGCCTCTCGACACTCTTTTTTTGACCTCCTTAACTGAGGGGGGTAGGCCTCTATTTATAGAGGTCGGGAGGATGGGGGCGTCCAGAGGCCTGGACGCCTCCATAACTTTGATTTTCTTCAAACGACAAACTGAGTGACGGTCAGTCGATTGCCGGGGGTCGCCCGTGAGCTGGTTGATGGAGGCGTCCAGGGGCCTGGATGCCTCCATAACTTGGATTTTATTCAAACAACAGGCTGAGCAACAGTCAGTCGATGGTCGGGGGTCGCCCATGAGCTGGTTGATGGAGGCGTCCATGGGCCCGGATGCTTCCATATCTTGGATTTTCTTCAAACGACAGACTGAGCAACGGTCAGTCGATGGCCGGGGGTCGCCCATGAGCTATTTGATGGAGGCGTCCAAGGGCCTAGACGCCTCCATACCTTGGATTTTATTCAAACGACAGGCTGAGCAATGGTCAGTCGATGGTCGGGGGTCGTCCGTGAGCTGTTTGATGGAGGCGTCCAGGGGCCTGGACGCCTCCATACCATGGATTTTATTCAAATGACATGCTGAGCAACGGTCAGTCGATGGTCGGGGGTCGCCCGTGAGCTGTTTGATGGAGGCGTCCAGGGGCCTGGACGCCTCCATACCTTGGATTTTATTCAAACGACAGGCTGAGCAACGGTCAGTCGATGGTCGGGGGTCGCCCGTGAGCTGGTTGATGGAGGCGTCCATGGGCATGGACGCCTCCATGAAATTATATATATATATTTTGTTCAATCTTATATATATATATATATATATATATGTCATTATTTTGTATTGATGGAGGCGTCCAGGGGCCTGGACGCCTCCATGATGACCCCCGGATTCCCCCGAAAGGGGCGTCGACAGTCGTCCGTTAGGCATTTTCCTGGTCCCGGCAACTTCTGATGCATGCGATTGATGTTGATGCCGTTCGAATGCCGCATGATTTCCACAATGAGGTGGTTTTCGGATGCCGAAGGAGCATTACGCTACTCGCCCAGAAGACGAGAGAAGACTCAAAGATAGGAAACACTCAAGTGATGCAAAATGCGAAAGCCGCTGCGGGGCGTCGCGTGGTAATATGAGATTTTCTCAGGGGACGTCAAGAGTAGCGTGTCTACAATAAGGTCGGTGCAAGTCTTTGCATCGTGCATATAAGGTCCGTGCTATCCACTATTTATAGTCTGTGCACATGAAAGATTTGTGCACATGTAAGGTCTGTGCACTCAACTATCTTAGGTCAATGCTAATTTAGCAGTCAGCACACTTCGGTCTGAGCACATTGAGCATGAACTTTGACCACAGAATATTGACTGCTTGCTTTATCATTTCAGGATTTAATAAATACAAATAAAGCATGACCTTTGACCAAACAATGTTGATTATTTGCTTTATTATTTCTAGGGATTTAATTAAGTCAATAAAGCCCAGTACATCTCCTACTAAAGAGTGTTAAGTGAGGCATGACTCTTCTGATAGGCTCGTGATCCCAGAAATCATATGAATGGGCACGTGACCCATGTCAAGTATGAAGTAGAGATTCAGACACGTGGACAGGGCGATTTCACCTCCTGACACGTGGGCATCAAAGGAGTGCCTCTTTTCAAATTCTTTAGGTGGGAAACGTGGTTCCCATGCGCCCATCTCTCTGAAGCCTATAAATAAAGGCAGTTTCGCTCAGAAGAAAGGAGAGAGATTAAAAGAAGATCTGAGAGAGCAGAGAGTGTTAAAAGAGAGAGAGAGGTACCATGAAGCTGAGAGAGGTCTGTGAGAGTAGCTGGAGTGGATTTGGAGGAGAAATAGAGTATCGGTATAGAGAGTGATCGTGAAGCCATGAGTGGTCAAGGTTGCAGCAGCTCGTGAAGAGAAGGAAGAAGAAGAAGTGGGATCCTGGTTAGGATACCTTACAGTCTGATAGTGGTTTTGGATCAGATGCTTACCACTTTGCTCCGAGTGAGCTACAACTTTTGTGATTTCATTTCTAGCTTTCTGTTGCTAGCATAATTCAGTTTTCTTTGTTTTCTTAAACCTTTGTTAGAAGCTGTGAATCAGCGGATGGCATAAGCTATAAGGCCCAGCGCAAGCTGTTAGTCAGCGGGTGGCTTAAGTTATAGTGCCTAGTGGTTGAAGCTGTGAATCAACAGTTGTAGGCAAGATGTGAAGCCCAGCTGTTTAAGCTGTGTATCAGCGGAAGCCACACTCTTGTTGGAGTGTGGGGTGGACGTAGATCTCTGGTTAGAGATCGAACCACCTAAAAATCCCTTGTGCACCGTGTGATTGTTGTGCTTCCAATCTACTGATAGATGTATGCATATGATCGTCGAGATTGCATCCATCTAGCTTTTCAGATTACATTGTGAATAAAGATTTCATCTCTATTAGATCTCGTTGAGGTTCTTGTCTCAATAGATGAATGTTTAGAAACGCTGCTAGTGGGTTTCAATCTTAATTGATTGATCTCTTCGATTATCTGAGTAAATTGCATAAGTGTTTTCACAGTCACCTAAATTGTGATAGTTTATTAATATGCCAAGATTTAGCTTAAGTTCAATTTTCTCGAGAATTTTTAAAAGGGGATTCATTCACCCCCCTCTGAATCTTGGTGTGCACCACCATATCGTTCCAACATGTTTGTCATTGTCTGATGTTTAGATCCATGGCTCATCCACCGATTTTTGATGGTACTGATTTTTACTTATGGCTTAACAACATGTACATGTTTGTCAAGTCTGTTAATCCTAATATGTGGAAACTCATTGCACACGGTCCACACAGATTACCAAAGAACAAGTCCAAATGGACTGACAGACATAGATCGATGTGTGATGAAAATCAAAGAGCTCTGGAATTGATGAAGGCCGCAACTAACAAGGCTTTCCACTCTTGTTTTCATGATTATAGGTCTGCAAAAGAGATAGTGGATAAACTGAAGACTGCCAGTCGTGGAATTCAAGATCGATGCTTGATGGCTGCTGGTAGCAACCAAAATGAAGAGGATGATGATCATGGGGTAAGCCCCTTTAGGAATATTACTCTAGTTGATTGGCAAGATGCTTATGCTAATTTGCTAGAGTCTTATGAAAGACTAAGAAAAAAGAATAAAACCCTGAAAAAGAAGTCAAATGATCCCTCTGGAAGTGAGGACATTGTAACTCTTAAAACAGAAAATGACATATTTAGAAGGCAATTGACAAACTTTGATTCTGTTACTTCAGAACTAGATCATTTGAAATCTGAAAAAGAAATGCTTAAGAAACAAATTGGTTTATACAAAGAAGAAAATCAAGAACTTGCATGTGAAATTTCTAAACTAAAAAAAAACTTAGGTCGATAGATGATGATCAGGTTCATGTCAACAATTTAGTTCAGAATGAAAAACTATTGAAAGATTTTGAGTATGTTATCTCTGAATTGAATGCTCTAAAATCTGAGAATGAATGCCTTAGGAAACAATGTGAAAAACACAAAGCTGAAACAACCTTCTCTAATAAATCAATTTGTAATAAATGTCAATTTCTGCCAGAAATAAATGAAAGCTTTCACCATGATTTGGAATGGCATCAAAACTTAATTGCATCCTTGAGGGAAGAGAACAAAAATTTGTTGGATAAAAATTTGGAAACTGAACAGAGAGAGGATGATCTAATTGAAGAGTAGAGTTCCATGTTTAATGATGGAAATCTTGTTGAACAGATCAAGGAGTTAAAATCTGAAAATGAAAAATTGAAAGAAGTAAATAATGTCACATCTGAAATGTTGCTAATCCTGGAAAAAGGAAAATCTGTGATTGGTGATGAATCTGAAAAGTTAAAATTGATGCAAAATAAAAATGAAAATTTGAAGATGTTAAACAATGCTATGTCTGAGAGGCTTCTTGCCTTATAAAAAGAAAAATATGTTTGTATAAAAGAGCCTGAAAAATTGCACAATCTAGAACAAGAAGTTGAGAACTATAAAATTGCAAACAAGGTGCTAAATGAGTATGTGAATTGTAGTGAACAAGAAATTGCTAGTTATGAGATACATATTGCATCTCTGGAAAATGAAATTAAGGATCTACTAAATTTGTTAAAGGACAAGATAACTTGGATAAGCTGTTGGGAATGAAAGTGAATTTTCAAAAATGGGGGCTAGGGTATAATCCAGTAAGTAAGAAGAGCTTTGGAAATAAAATTCATACATCATTTGTGTGCAGCTCTAATCAAACTAGCACCAAAAACCCTCTAGTTTTTCAATTCACAACTCAAAAGGATCCTGAGGATACTGTGAATCAGAAAACTCACAAACAAACTGAAAAAATGAAAAAGACCAGTCACTTGCAGAAAAGACTGAATCACACTTATATTGAGAATGTGCATGCTGTAAAAAACACTAACACACTTATACATGCACTCAAAAAGAAACTCATGACATGCTATTACTGTCACAAGGGTGGTCATCAAATGCATGAATGTAGATTAATGGAACTAGATCATTTAAATGCTAGAAAAATGCATGATAGGAAAGCTCATGTCAAAAATCATGCATTTCAGAAAAAGGGTGTTCAATGCTTTTGTTGTGGCAAGATGGGCCACATTGCTTCTCACTACTGGTTTAGGAAGAATACTCATACAAATTCTGTTAAATTTCCTGTTAAGAAGAATGTTTAGGACAGAGATGTGGTTGGTTCGAGACACATCCACACTGTATGCTCTCATTGTGGGAAGTATGGTCATACAATCAAGGACTATTGGCATGTCTAGGGAAGAAATGTGAATTCTAGATATCCTAGATTCCCTGTAAATGAGAATGTGTTTGGTGGCAATAAAAGGAAAATTTTCCATGATAAATACAGAAACTTTCATGAACATGCACATAGATTCCATGTTAATGCTAATGTGCATAAAAAGAATTTAAAATCTGGTTCATCATGTCATTACTATGGACGGTTTGGACATTCTATGAATGATTGCTTGGTGATGAAGTTTGATGATCAAACTACTAGGAAGATGTGGAAAGCACCAGTCTGAATTACCCTTCAGGACCCAAGAATGCTTGGGTACCTAAAATGGCAAAATAAAAATTTCATTTGTAGGAGTGCCTTGGGGCTGAGAAATAAAATGGGCAATAAGCCAAGGCACCTGATTTGGTAAAACTTCATTCCTGCACTTCTTCAAGTTAGCTATTTGAATTTCCTTTAATTCTGTCTTTATAGTTGCATGTTTTTGATTTGTCAGAATACATGTTTGCATTCTTATGTGACATTCTGCAGTGTCATAACTGAATTCATTATCGCATCTATGCATCATTTAATTGAAGTTGTCTGAAAAGCTAAACTGCACATGAATAATGCCTGAAGTTTATCTGAATGGTACTGCTCATCTGTTGCATAGTTCACTAAAATCTGTTGCATATAGGACTGCATTTACACTTCATTGTCATGCATGATCATCATGGTATATCAAATGGTAAGTTACTAAAGGGCAAATGCAATTTGTCTGGAGGTTCTTACTATGTGTGAGGTGGTCTTTAGACCAAGTCCTCTGCCTAGTACCATGAGTAAAATTGCATATTAGAGCAGTCTAGAAGTTTCATGAGCATATTCCCTCATGGTTCTAATGTTCTGCATATGCTGCATTCAGAATCTAGTTACTATATGCATACAAATAGGGGGAGTCCGCCTAGGTAATTTGTTTTTATGGCTCGTGCATATTTGTTTAAAGTTGTAATCCTGTATAGTCTTCATGACATGTTGGAATGCATCCTAAAATGGGAAGTTCATGCTTTTCATCACTCAATGATGTGCATTTGATTTGCTCTTATGCAACCACTGATTTCAAATTGATTGTCATTCATCTTGAAAATCCCAAAAGATTGAATGCATTCAGTCAGGGGGAGCGTTTAACAAGATTTTGAACTACATAGCTATATATATATATATATATATATATATATATATATATATTCGATCTGTGCACTTCATCACTGTCTACTCTGGTCAACTGAAGCTGCCATCTTCAGAATGAATTGCACCCTTGAAAATGATCTATTTGACTGATGCCTACAGTGAATTTCTTCTCAACTCCTTGAACTCAGTGCTCTTTAATGTTTGTCAATGTGTCTCCAACTGTCAACTACTCATTTGATTTTTGCTTGTATCTATTAGCATCAGCTATTCTCATGTTCTTGGTATATTCTGTGTAGTGTTTCTGCATTATCTGAGGGGAGCCGGTCTATCAGAAACCTCTCAGTTTTCGAACCTTGAACATACATGTCATAACTTCAGCCAACTGATTTCAACTGACTCTCATACTCACTGCACATTCTGTGCTTCACATAACTTGGAAAGTCTTTGTCAAACTTGACATTAATCTTGCTGCTCTCCAAACAAATCTTGTTGAAATCTCATGATCATTTCATTAAAATCTGCAGCTGTATTGCATAATCCTAGTCATCTTTACTACATGCTTGAAATTCATGTGTCTTCACATACATGCATACTCCTTGGTGCTTGTTATTTCAATTCACAATTTGACTGCTACTAAACCATGTTGAAAAATTCTGAAACTTAAGAAGACTTCAATTTGTGTACCTTGATCATAAATCTGAAAAACGTTTAAGGGAGTCTTCTATTATATGGTTTTATGAATGTCTGAAAGTTTTAGGTGGTTTAAAATTAATATGTTCATTAAGTTTGGATGTGGAAAACTTGAAAATATCTGAATCACTTTTTAATAAATCTTAACCGACTATCTCATACTATTTCTCACAAAATCTTCTGAAATCTAAAAATTTTAAATTCATGACTATCTTTAGTTGAGATACATGATGTAAGTGTTGTTTTTAAACATTTGAGTTTTTTAAAATGTCTAAGGGGTTAAAAGCTGTTAGAGCAATGACCTTGGTCACTAAAAAACCATGTCCAAAGGATTGAGTCATGAAGTGCCATACTTAACTCTATTGAAACAATGATTAAAAATTAGGCAGAGCAATGGCTTGCACACTGAGAAATACATCTCACTCATCAAGAAAATGAGTTGAGGTATATCATGAGGTATCAAGTTAACTCTGTACATTATAAAGCATGACTGTTAGTCACACTAAGTGTTTAGGGATATTTGCGTCTGATCAACGTATATCCTCTAGTGACAAGGTGTGTACTGAACTAGATTGCTGTTAAAAGTTTGAGTGCATAAAATTTCCTATTTGATCAAATGAATATCTGAAAATTGTTGCAAAGCATAAATTGCTATAACCCTATACAGTCAAATGATTTCATAGTTGTTTAACCTCAACACGACCTCTTGTAATTCCTAGAGGAGTCATTGAAAAATTAAATGAGTAAGATAGAAGGATGTTAAACAAGAATATCATATGATAAATTGGTTCATTTTTATTAAAACTTGTTTATATGAGTAATGAATTTTATTGACAAACTTTGTATACATCATGCTTAAACCATACTGGTTGATTAAGACTCATTCATAAGTTCTTAAAATAGAAGAGTCTGAAATCTTTACTTGGATTTATGAAATTGGTATCTTATTGAATATATTCCTACATTATCTATTCATTGGAAACTCAGTCAAAATTTTCTGTGCTCAGATCCTGCTCGATGCCTTTGATCATACGATTGTTCAGATTTTGCTCTCAGTTCTTGATGCTTTATGCACAAGACCTGAACTTATCTTTCAATCCTGTGATTTTGTCGATACCATCTCTGATCCTTAGAATTGGTATCAGACTGAACTCTATATGTCTGATAATGATTTTCCACTCCACTTCCTAAAATGGGAAGATTGTCTCATTAGCATCATTCTGGCTTTGATTTCTGCATGCTCTCTTCGCTATTTCTGCCATGGTTGATACTCTCTTGGTTGTCCCTGCAATTTTTGCTAAAAAAATTTTCAAGTCAGTCCTTTGTCATAACCATATCCTCACCTCAATTCTTCTCACACATTAAGGGAGAGTAGGTTACATAATTTGCATTGTCTGGCAATTTCGGTTCCTTTAGTAAGGGGGAGAATAGCTTATGACTCAACCACATCATGCATGCTTTCTATTTCTCTCTACTATTTTTATCAAACAATTATTTCCTTTTTGATGAAGTCAAAGGGGGAGAATAGTTTGATATGAGTCAACATGTTATTATATGTTGCTTTATGACTCACAGTGTTGCCTCATAGTGTTGCCATCATCAAAAAGGGGGAGATTGTTGTACCCCTGTGATTTTGATGATGACAAACACTATGAGTCATCTAAGTATGATGTCATATGTGTTGATGTTGCAGTTATATGGTTTGATGATGTCATGATCTCATTATGTTTTAATGATGCCAAACACTGTTGATGTTGCATTGGTGCACTGCTTTTGATGTTAATCAACCTAATGCAATTGCTTGTTCCCATTGCTTATATTACATTTGATTCATGTGTAAAAGTCTGTGACTGTATGCTCAAAAGAACAGGTTGAAAGCCAGTTAAAATCAAAAGCCAACACTCAGTCAACAAGAAAAGTCAACATGGTCAATGAAGTCAATGCACAGTCAATGAGAATTGTCAATAGTCTTGTTTGGCCAGTCAAAGTCCCAGACAGTGCAAGCTAACACAAAGGTCGATGCAGCTTTTGTGTTTGATGAAGGAAGGTCGATGTTAGCTCGACAAGGTCGATGCTAGTTCTTGCATAAGGTCGATGCTAGCTTGATGTAGTCGATGCTAGTTCTTGCACAAGGTCGATGCTAGCTCGATGTAGTCGATGCTAGTTCTTGCATAAGGTCGATGCCAGCTCGATGTGGTCGATGCTAGTTCATGCTAGGGTCAATGTTAGCTAGCAGAGTCGCATGCACTAAGGTCAATGCTAGTGTGCAATGTCGCGCATATAAGGTCGGTGCTACTAGTACTTCATACACACCCCAGGTCGGTGCATGTTCTTACTGCAAGGCATACAACGTCAGTGCACACTTAGCCTAATGCACGTCAAAGTCGGTGCAGGTTTCTAGCATTGCATATCATAGTCAATGCAAATTTATTTTTGTGGAAAACTAGGTCGGTGCATGCTGTCCTTGGCATAAGCCAAGGTCGGTGCATGTTTCAGTCTTGGTGCTAGTTCCTGTAGTACTGTGATTACGGTCGGTGCAACTTTTCACACCATGCAGACAAAGGTCAGTGCAAGTCTTGTTTATTCATGCATAAAGGTCGGTGCATACTCCTCTTGCGCACATATAAGGTCAATGCATATTCCTCTTGCGCACATATAAGGTCGGTGCACATTTCAGTAAGGTTCGTGCACATTTTTTCTTGTGTGATACAAGGTCTGTGCACACTTGTCCTTAAGCGATCCAAGACCGGTGCACACTTGTGCCTGATGCATACAACGTCGGTGCACACTTCATTAGTCTACATACAAGGTCAGTGCATATCTTTTTTTGTACATACCCAAGGTCTGTGTATGTCTTGTTTTATGTTACCTAAGGTCTGTACATGTTTGCACGTTACACTGTAAAGTCTATGCATCTTTTCTAAGTTGTCATACAAGGGTCGGTGCATATTTACATTCTGAATAGTTTGTGCACATTTGAATTGCAACTGACCGTAAGGTGTCTGACAAACTACCTTTCTTCTAATTGACAGGATAAAGGAAGCACGTGAGCTAGTGAGAACTAATATACCTGATTGACACGTGATCCAAGGTGCTATGACAGAGGAACATTCTCGTCCCTGCCACGTGGACCAATGGGGTTTCTGTAGGTTCTTTTTGCCACATCCATACGGTGCCCCTGCTCTATATAAGGATACCCTCATCCTTCGAAGAAGGGGGGCGCAAGAAAGAAAAAGAGAGGAGGGCTGCAAAAAGTTTCTATGGAGAGAGCGCCAGAAAGCTGTTGGGAGAAGAGAAGAATAGAAGAAGAGGCCACCAGAGAGGAAAAGAGAAGAGAGAAAGGAAGAGAGAGCAAAGAAGAAGAAGAGGAAAATGTTCAGAGTCGGAGTGAGAGAAAGAAGAAGAAGAGAGGAGCAGCCAGAGGGCGAGAGAAAGCGTGCAACCAAAGCATCAAATTGCTTATCTGTTGGTGTACTAACTTGTGGATCAAATCTAGAGTTTTTGTGCTCCTCGGAGCTACATTTGTTTTCATTTCTACTTTTATTTTTTTATTTGTTCTCTTCACTTGCTCAGCTTGTTCTTCTGATACTCTATTTGGAGTTCGGGGTCCCTCCTAGATTTTTAGGAGAAAGGAGAGTGTATCTCCGATTTGCCCTCTGTGGCTTCAGAGGAAGAGAGACTTGAGTATCTGGTTGTGGGTGGCTGAGGGTCACTCACGGGCCCCTCCTATGGATTCAAGAGAAGGGAGACATAGTCTCCGATTGCGATTAACGGGGAATTGCTCATGGGTTCCCTCCAGTTTGGAGGAAGGGAGGATTGGTCCTCCGGTTCTGATCTTATGGGATGCAAGGTCAGGGTTCAGATCCTGTGGGTTGCAGGATCGGTGTTGGGGGATTTGTCTCCCTCAAGGCAAGATGTTTGGCAGCGGTTGTTTACAGACTGAGTCTGCTTATTCTTGCAGTTTGCAAGGGAATCCTTACTCGGTTTAAGTGAGGGGTGGATGTAGGCAGATCGGAGGTCTGGCCGAACCACCTTAAAAACCCCCGTGTGTTGTGGTTTACTTTAGTGTGATTGTCCCTATCTCCTGCCCTCTTCTGTTGATTGTTATTTAGAGCGCTAGTTATTTGATATCTATTTTGCTTGAGCTATGAATGGTGGAGATTACATCTAGTCTCTAGCTGGTACATTGGTGGCATGACAAATGTTTTTCCACTGGTCTAAGTAGAAGTCTTCATTTCTACATGTCTTGAGTGGAGCTGTTCTCACTTGGTTCTTTGAGTGGTGTTTGAGTTTTTAATTAGGCGATATTTCCAAAAGATCCATTCACCCCCATCTGGATCTATTTCCGTGTACCACCAGTTCTAACATTTGCATCATATGAGAAAGAATTTTGAAATCAGACATGTGACAAAGGTGACTAAGAGCGTTCAAGAATTCCATCTTCAGGAGAAATTTGCAAGGAATGGCAATCAGGTCAAGTGATATTTCAAGAATTTCTGACAATCAACTCCCCCATAGCAAATGCCACGCAGTATTTTCTAGAATGTATGGGTTGGATTAGCTCAAAAAAATTTAGAGCAGATAACCAGCTTGGTAGGGCTGACAGAGTTTGAAGAGAATCACCAAACAAAAATCAAGCAGCAAATTGTCAGATAATCAGATGACCGTCATGCAGTATTTTCAATCATGTTTAAGAATGTGCCAAGAATTCAAAGCAAATGATCATCACTGATTAGGAGTTTACAACCTCAGAAGCATGACATTGATAGTCAAGAGAGCAAGAGCCGACAATGGAGTTATGATCAGATGATTGTGAATTTAGGCCAAACAAAGACAAGACAAATCACTAGATACCAAATGTTGATGAAAGTTGCAGGAGGAGCGGAGATTTCAATGATACCAATTTCAAAATGAGCAAGGTATGGCTAGATTGTGAAGATATCGGTTGACTGAAAGTTCAGTTTTGGTCGACCGATTTGGACAGAAACTAGATTGCTCTATGTGCAATATGACCCATGGTACTAGGCAAAGGATTTGGTCTAAAGACCACCTCTGTAGCACCCCCGATAAAAATGATAAGGAAATAGACTTTTTCCCAAGTAAGTAAAATCTTAAATAACTCTATAAGAAGGCCAAACGAAAAGGTTGAATACCCAATGAGGGCCATTATATAAATATGTAACATTAAAGCCATCATATGTATTACTATTCACTTGAAATAGGGCCTTTATACAAGGGCGTCAATTTCTCAAGCCACAGGGCCACAACCCACGGTATGAAAGCCCACAGTTTACATATATCTCTCTTTACCAACCAATCACATACATATACTTATATAATAACACCTTTTAATACCCAACATGGCACTGAACAGGAAACACACCCAGTGTGAGGCCCGTGCCTTAGTGGATCCTTAGTGGTTCGGACCTAGAACTTATTCTGGAATTTTTGACTATTTTCCTGGATTTTTAGGAATTTTTTTGGCATTTTTTAGGATTTAATCGAGGTTCTATATGGAAATAATAAGATTTATATATATAATAAATATATTATATATATTAATTTTATTTTTATTCCTTTTATCCCTCACCCCCCTCTCTCTCCCCTCGTCGATCTCTCACTCACCCTCACGCTCTCTCTCTCTCTCTTGTCCGATCGCCTCTCCCCCTCTCCTAGGGAATTTGGGCGAGACGACGTCGGTTGGAGGCGTGGAGCGCACCGTTGGAATCCTCGCGTCGAGTGGAGCTCGTGGACGCCCACCTTGACTTGGATCGTGGCTCGTGGGAGCGAGACAGAGCGGGAAGGCTTGGTGGTGCCCTTACCTTGCATGTGGCCTAATCGGCCGATTCGGCTTGAACGAGGTAGGGGGATGGAATCCTGAACTCGCTAGGATCATTTCCTATAGCATGTTTTCTTGGTTAAGCTCCCGTGGCATGCATGATAATCATTTTTCATTTTTGAGCTTAATCCATGTTCTTCATGATTAATCTAGTTTAAGCATGGTATTTGATAGTTTTAGTTGTAGATTGTGGCTGTTTAGGACGTGTGGTTTGACAGGTTTAGCAGGTTTTCGTCGTTACCCGGTGATTCCGGTGGCCTGGGAGGGAACCCACTTTCAAACATAACCCGTCCATAACCCAGACGGTGTGACGGTCCTACCAGAAACCGTCACATCCGTAACGGTCCATAGGGGACGCGTTACAGCACTGTAATGGCCTGATGAAGGGGCGTCACAATGTGTGTAACGGTCAGGCCCCTGACTATTACACTTCCGTTGTTTTCTGTTAGCCTATTATGGCAGTAAACCTGACGCCCTGTCGGCCGGCCGTCAGGGTGGCCTAACGCGCTTGAGCGAGCGCGTTATGCCCTAAGTGGCTGAGTTCTGTTTTCTTTCATCTCGGGTGGCTGTAACGGCCAGGGTCGAGCGCGTTACAGTCATGTAACACGCTACACCCCGACCGTTACATCCCCTTCACCCAGGTTTGACCGGGTTTGGCTGTTGGCCTGACGGCCTGTCGGGCAGCCATTAGATCGACGTAACGCGCTTGCGCAAGTGCGTTACGTGCCTTATTAGTGGTGAGAAAACCTTGGCATTTCGTTTGACTTCGGTGGCTGTGACGGCCAGGGGTGGACGCGTCACATTCAATGTAACGCGCCAGTCCCTGACCGTCACACACCTGTGACGCGGTGGCAGCAGACTGCCACACGCCTATCAGTTTCAAAAAGTTTCCGACCTATTCTTTGTGCTTTCCATAATGTTTATGTGCCATGTTTAAGTTATTCTATTATATAATGGCATGCTTTTAGATCCCAATAGAGTAGCTTTACTTTCCTTGCAATGGAACCACTGTTGTAGCCCTAAGGTCTGTTGAGTACCGGCCTGCTTGGGGATAGCGGAGGGGTGTTCCCGTTGCACGGTTTGTAAGCTAGTTCCGTGGGCTCCCGGCCAACGATAGCGTCCTACCGAGGGAGAAAACTAGCTAGAGGGCATGGCTAAGGTGAGAGTCAGTGTGTGCACACGTGGTCAGAGGCTTTGGACTGACACTAACGAGTGTCACTCTGACTGGTCATTTGGTTTGGTACTGTTTACGCGGTCAGCTTGTCGTGTTACCGACTGCGAGTGCTTGAGATGGAGTATAAGCCGTCAGTGGATGCATCTGGTTTCTATTCTCGGTGGTTCTCCTGTTCCCTGTGGCTTGGTTAGTTAAGGCATGTTCTACTGGTAGATTTAGTTTCAGTCATTTAGACTTACTCGTTATTGGCATGTATTAGCTGTTACATCTGTTTAGTTAGATTTTACAGCTTTATTGTGATTAGTTTATTCATGCCATTGCCTGTTCATTTATTCAAATGCATGCTCTAATTGCCTTTATATTTGCATGTATGCTTGTTTAGCTCGAGGTAGGGATCCGTGTGACCCCTACTGAGTCTGGCTGTGACTCACCCTTCTCCTTTCAGGTGAGCCGTGCCCGCCGTCTCCCGGAGTTTCTCGTGTGCTCGGAGACCGTTCTTAGCTGCCAGCAGTAGACGGGTTGCCTTTTTGGCCCTCTTTTGTACTTTTGCCTAGGTATGCCCCGTGTAGTTGTACTTTTGGACTAGCACTTTTGTGCCTCTGGACTAGTTTATATATTTAGCACTTTATTTATTTTAAATTGCTTCCGCACTCTTGTTAATTATATTGCTTAATTCTAATATGCGCGCTTGTGATTGCAATTCGTTATACATCCCCTCAACTAACTTCACTAACCCTTCAGGGGCCTCATCAGCCTCTTGGGTGGCTTCCCCAGTTCCTAGTATCGGTGTATTGATGTTATCGGTATATCAGTACCCGGCGCTCTGGGTCGTCACAGTTGGTATCAGAGTAGAGTTGAGGATTTGTATAAGGAATTGGAATGTGCACTTGTCTAGAGCTAGTCTTTTCATGTTGTCTATTGCTAGCTTAGGTGTTTTCCGTGTGATTGATGGATTTGCTGTTGTTCTGTGTGTTAGGCAGTTGCAACTATGTCTCCTCGTCGAGGAAGACCTCCTCGAGTTCCTCGAGCTCCTAGAGATGCGCCCAGGGAAGAAAGTGGTTCTGCACCGCCTCCTGCAGTTCCTGCTGTTCCTGTAGTTCCTCCTCCAGCACCAGTAATTGCTCCTCAAGTTGAAGTGCTTGGTAGTCGAGGCAAGGCTTTGAAAGAATTTCCCTTATTCAATCTGCCTGCTTTCGACGGACAGCCAGATCCAGAGGTAGCGAGGCAGTGGCTGGATGCGATCAAGCGCGTATTCCTATCAATGGAGTGCGCGGAGGATGAGAAAGTGATGCTGGCAGCGTTTCAACTCCAAGGTACAGCTATTACGTGGTGGAAAGCTGAGTGGCAGATTGCATTTCATTCCAGGCCCCTTCGGCAGATCACGTGGGCAGAGTTCGTTGCAGCCTTCGAGCGTGCCTATACTCCTACCTGCTTGCAGCTGGCTAAGATGTATCAATTCATGGAGCTGACTCAGGGTAGCAAGACTATGCTTCAATATCAGAACAAGTTTATGGAATTGGGTCAATATGCGCCCCATGTGCTGGCTAATGAAGCTTTAAAGACTCAACAATTCTTGCGAGGGTTGAGGCCAGAGTTGAAACTGACCTTGATCATGAGTCGCGTTGCTGATTTAGATGGTGCGTGCCAGGCAGCCGTGGCACTTGAGCTGGAGATGGCAAGACCAGGAGGGTACCCACAAATGGGGTTGGTTCAGCTGACGATGCAGTTTTAGTAGGTTTACCGACCGCCGGTGTCAGGAGTTCTCTCTGTTGCGCCAGACGTGAGCAGTGCTTCTTCCCCTTCCAAAACCAAGTTCAAAAGGTTCAAGAGGAAGAAGAAGTTCTTTCAATAAGAATCGCCCGGTACGGGTACTGTTCTGTAGCCGACAACGCCTTCTTCTCAGACTCGTCAGAGTTCCACTATCAGTCAGCCGTGGACTTGTCAGAGATGCAGTGGTCACCATAAGGGTTAGCCGTGTTCTCTTCCTGTGGTCTATTTTCGCTGTGACCAGCCTGGTCACGTGGTTTGAGATTGCCCGTTGAGGCCGAAACAAGTGCAAGTTCCTCAGTTTTCTCAGCCCCAGCAGTCGCAATTCAAACCTCCTTCGTTACCTCAACCTCAGCAACAATTTTATTCTCAAGCTTCAGCGTCTTCTCAGCAATCTTCAGCTGGATCTAAGAAGTAGAAGGGCAAGGTTTCTCATATTACTCGGGCTGAAGCGGTTGCATCCCATCTGGTTGAAGGTACGATTATGCTTTATGGTAATTCAGCTCGTGTCTTATTTGATTCTGGTGCTTCTCACTCTTTTATCTCTGAGGATTTCATGGCATGCATTGAGGAGCCGACATCAGAAATGACTTGTGAGTTTTTTTGTTGAGTTGCCTTCTGGAGATTTCATGATTACACCGCTGTGTTTAGAAGAGTCTCCTGTTATGATTAATAATCATCAGTTGCCGGTGAGATTGTATGTGTTGCAGTTGGCAGATTATGACATTATTCTGGGTATGGATTGGTTGGAGCAATATGGAGCTGTGGTTGACTGCAGATCGAAGAAAGTCTATTTTCAGCCACAGGGAAAATCAGCATTTTATTTCCAAGGTATTCGATCCCGTTCTTCTCGTTTGATTATTTCTGCTATTCGAGCCTATAGGTTGCTTAGTGCAGGTTGCCAGGGATTCTTAGCTTCTGTGGTTGCTGTTGAGAAACCACGACAGGACGTCAGTGATATTCCTGTTGTTTGTGAGTTCCCTGATGTGTTTCCTGACGAGTTGCCAACCTTGCCTCCGGAGCGAGAAATTGAAATGGTGATTGAACTGATTCCTGGTACAGCCCCGTTAGCAAAGGCATCGTACCGCATGCCTCCAGCTGAACTGAAAGAACTGCGAGCACAGTTGCTTGAATTGCTGGAAAAAGGCTATATTCACCCCAATTTTTCTCCGTGGAGTGCTCCAGTGTTTTTTGTGAAAAAGAAATATGGAAGCCTAAGACTTTGTATTGATTACAGATAATTGAATCAGGTGACTATCAAGAATAAATATCCGCTTCCCAGGATTGATGATTTGTTTGACCAGTTACAGTCTGCTACTGTCTTTTCACGGATTGATCTTCGGTCTGGCTATTTTCAATTGCGAATCTGGGAATCTGATGTGGAGAAGACAACTTTCAGTACTCGATATGGTCACTATGAGTTTCTGGTAATGCCGTTTGGCTTGACAAATGCTCCAGCAGCCTTTATGGACCTAATGCAGCGTATTTTCCGTCCATTTTTGGATCAGCTTGTGGTGATCTTTGTTGATGATATTCTGGTTTACTCTACTTCTGATGAGGATCATGTGCAGCATTTGAGGATCGTTCTGCAGACTCTGAGAGATTACAAGCTTTATGCAAAGTTCAGTAAATGTGAATTCTGGCTTCGAAAAATTCATTTTCTTGGCCACGTGATTTCTGGTGATGGAGTGGCAGTGGACCCTGCAAAGATTGAGGCTGTTTTGAGTTGGCAGAGACCGAGAACTGTGACAGAGATAAGAAGCTTTTTAGGATTGGCTGGGTATTATCGAAGATTCATCCAGGATTTTGCAAAGATTGTAGCCCCAATGACTAGACTAACTCGTAAAGATGTACCTTTTGTCTGGTCGGATCAGTGTGCGGATAGCTTTGTTGAATTGAAAAGGCTCTTGACTTCTTCTCCAGTGTTGGCTTTGCCTTCCGACTCGGGTGGATTTGTGGTTTGCACAGATGCTTCTCGAGTAGGTTTGGGTGCAGTGCTGATGCAACATGGGAAGGTTATCGCATATGCATCTCGGCAATTGAAACAGCATGAAGAAAATTATCCCACGCATGATCTGGAGCTAGCTGCGGTCATTTTTACCTTAAAGATATGGAGACATTATCTGTATGGTGAGAAGTTTCAGATTTTCACTGATCATCAGAGTTTACAGTATATATTCTCCCAGAAAGATCTGAATCTCAGGCAGCATCGCTGGATGGAATACATGAAAGACTATGACTTTACACTCTCCTATCAGCGGGTAAAATGAATGTTGTGGCTGATGCTCTAAGCAGGAAGGTGCAAGTCAGTCATTTGTTGCTTCATAAATGGAAATTGTGGGAACAACTTCCGAGTGAGGCATTCAGTGTAGAGATTCCTGCCGATCCGAGGATAGCAGTCTGTGCTAGTTTGGCTTTGGGTTCAGCTTTATATCAGCAGATTAAAGAAGCCCAGCAAGCTGATTCTGATTTGGCTCGTGTTGTATCAAGGTTTGATGTTGAATTTGATGATGAACTGGTTGTTAGTTTTCATGGCAGATTATATATTCCCGCTGATGATTCATTGAGATCTGCAATTCTGAGTGAAGCCCATGGATCCCGCTTTGCTATTCACCCAGGTGTCACCAAGATGTATCAGAATTTGAAAAAGTAGTTTTGGTGGCCAGGTATGAAGAGAGATGTGGTTGTGTTTGTTTCTAAGTGCTTGACTTGTCAGCAGGTTAAAGCCGAACATCAAAAGCCAGGTGGATTGCTTCAGCCGTTAGAGATTCCAATATGGAAATGGGACCATGTTACTACAGATTTTGTGGTGGGTTTATCTCGAACTTCTCAAGGTTTTGATGGTATCTGGTTGCTTGTTGACAGATTAACTAAGACTGCCATATTGTTGCCAATCAAAGTTTCTTGGAGTGTGCAGAGGTTGGCCGAGCTTTATGTGCAAAAGATTGTGCCACTGCATGGAATTCCAATTTCACTTGTGTCAGATTGTGATCCACGTTTTACCTCCGACTTCTGGCGTAGTTTTCAGAAAGCTTTGGGCACTGAGTTAGCCTTCAGTTCAGCGTATCATCCGCAGTCAGATGGACAGTCAGAGAGGACTATTCAGACCCTGGAAGATATGATGAGATCGTGTTGCCTTGACTGGCAAGGTTCGTGCAGTCAACATTTGCCACTTGTTGAATTTGCTTATAATAACAGTTTTCACTCCAGTATTGGCATGGCTCCTTATAAGGCACTTTATGGTCATCCTTGTCGTACTCCTCTGAACTGGTTTGATGTTGGGGATAGACTTTTGATGGGACCTGACATGGTGCAGCAGTGTTCTGATGTGGTTCATCTGATCAGGTAGAGATTGTTGACAGCTCAGAGTCGACAGAAAAGTTATGCAGATCAACGCAGACGTTCACTATAATTTGAGTCAGGAGATATGGTTTTTGTCAAGGTATCTCCGATGAAAGGTGTTTCCAGATTTGGGAAGTGTGGAAAGCTGAGTCCGCGATATGTTGGCCCATTTCCTATTGTAGAAGCTGTGGGTCCGGTAGCTTATCGACTGCAACAACCAGCGGCTATGCAAGCTATTCATGATGTGTTCCACATCTCTTAGTTAAGGAAGTATGTGCTAGATGCATCCCATGTTCTCGATGATTCAGTTTGGCCCAAAGTGACTGCAGATTTGTCTACGCCAGAGTTTCCTATCAGAATAGAAGACCATCATGAGCAGCGGTTGAGAAATAACGTTATCCCTCTAGTAAGAGTTACTTGGCAGCGCCACTCCGGTAATGAGTCTACTTGGGAACCTGAAGATGAGATGTGTCAGCTTTTTCCTTTCTTATTCCAGTAAGGTATGATTCTGTTCTCAGTTTCCTCCTTATCCGTTGTTGTAAATTTCGAGGGCGAAATTTCTATTAGGAGGGAGGGACTGTGAGGCCTGTGCCTTAGTGGATCCTTAGTGGTTCGGACCTAGAACTTATTCTGGGTATTCTGACTATTTTCTTGGATTTCTAGAAATTTTTCTAGCATTTTTCAGGATTTAATTGAGGTTTTATATGGAAATAATAAGATTTTTATATATAATAAAGATATTATATATATTAATTTTATTTTTTTCCTTTTATCCCTCACCCCCTCTCTCTCCCCTCGTCGATCTCTCACTCACCCTCACGCTCTCTCTCTCTTGTCCGATCGCCTCTCCCCCTCTCCTAGGGAATTCGGGCGAGACGACGTCGGTTGGAGGCGTGGAGCGCGCCGTTGTAATCCTCGCATCGAGTGGAGCTCGTGGATGCCCACCTTGACTTGGATCGTGGCTCGTGGGAGCAAGACAGAGAGGGAAGGCTCGGTGGTGCCCTTACCTTGCATGTGGCCTAATCGGCCGATTCGGCTTGAACGAGGTAGGGGGATGGAATCCTGAACTCGCTAGGATCATTTCCTATAGCATGTTTTCTTGGTTAAGCTCCCGTGGCATGCATGATAATCATTTTTCATTTTTGAGCTTAATCCATGTTCTTCATGATTAATCTAGTTTAAGCATGGTATTTAATAGTTTTAGTTGTAGATTGTGGTTGTTTAGGACGTGTGGTTTGACAGGTTTAGCAGGTTTTCGTCGTTACCCGGCGATTCCGGTCGCCCGAGAGGGAACCCACTTTCAAACATAACCCGTCCGTAACCCAGACAGTGTGACAGTCCTACCAGAAATAGTCACATCCGTAACGGTCCATAGGGGTCGCGTTACAGCACTGTAACGGCCTGATGAAGGGGCGTCACAGTGTGTGTAACGGTCAAGCCCCTGACCGTTACACTTCCAATGTTTTCTGTTAGCTTGTTATGGCGGTTAACCTGATGGCTTGTCGGCCAGCCGTCAGGGTGGCCTAACGCGCTTGAGCGAGCGCGTTACGCCCTGAGTGGCTGAGTTCTGTTTTCTTTCGTCTCGGGTGGCTGTAACGGCCAGGGTCGAGCGCGTTACAGTCATGTAACACGCTACACCCCGACCGTTACATTCCCTTCACCCAGGTTTGACTGGGTTTGGCTGTTGGCCTGACGGCCTGTCGGGCAGCCGTTAGGTCGACGTAACGCGCTTGCGCGAGTGCGTTACGTGCCTTATTAGTGGTGAGAAAACCTTGGCATTTCGTTTGGCTTCGATGGCTATGACGGCCAGGGGCGGACGCGTCACAGTTGATGTAACGCGCCAGTCCCTGACCGTCACACACCTGTGACGCGGTGGCAGCAGACCGCCACATGCCTGTCAATTTCAAAAAGTTGCCGGCCTATTCTTTGTGCTTTCCATAATGTTTATGTGCCATGTTTAAGTTATTCTATTATATAATGGCATACTTTTAGATCCCAATAGAGTAGCTTTACTTTCCTTGTAATGGAACCACTATTGTAGCCCTAAGGTCTGTTGAGTACCGGCCCGCTTGGGGATAGCGGAGCGGTGTTCCCGTTGCACGGTTTGTAAGCTAGTTCCGTGGGCTCCCGGCCAACGGTAGCGTCCTACCGAGGTAGAAAACTAGCTAGAGGGCCTGGCTCAGGTGAGAGTCAGTGTGTGCACACGTGGTCAGAGGCTTTGGACTGACACTGACGAGTGTCACTCTGACTGGTCACTTGGTTTGGTACTGTTTACGCGCTCAGCTTGTCATGTTACCGACTGCGAGTGCTTGAGACGCAGTGTAAGCCGTCAGTGGACGCATCTGGTTTCTGTTACCGGTGGTTGTCCTGTTCCCTGTGGCTTGGTTAGTTAAGGCATATTCTACTAGTAGATTTAGTTTCAGTCGTTTAGACTTACTCGTTATTAGCATGTATTAGCTGTTACATTTGTTTAGTTAGATTTTACAGCTTTATTGTGATTAGTTTATTCATGACATTGCCTGTTCGTTTATTCAAATGCATGCTCTAATTGCCTTTATATTTGCATGTATGTATGTTTAGCTCGAGGTAGGTATCCGCGTGACCCCTACTGAGTCTGGCTGTGACTCACCCTTCTCCTTTCAGGTGAGCCGCGCCCGCCGTCTCCCGGAGTTTCTCGTGTGCTCGGAGACCGTTCTTAGCTGCCAGCAGTAGATGGGTTGCCTTTTTGGCCCTCTTTTGTACTTTTGCTAGGGTATGCCCCGTGTAGTTGTACTTTTGGACTAGCACTTTTGTGCCTCTGGACTAGTTTATATATTTAGCACTTTGTTTATTTTAAATTGCTTCCGCACTCTTGCTAATTATATTACTTAATTCTAATATGTGCGCTTGTGATTGCAATTCGTTATGCATCCCCTCAACGAAGTTCACTAACCCTTCAGGGGCCTCATCAGCCTCTTGGGTGGCTTCCCCAGTTCCTGGTATCGGTGTATCGATGTTATCGGTATATCGATATCCGACGCTCTGGGTCGTCACACCCAGCATGGCTCGGAATAGGAATAGTGGGCAGGAGGAAATAGCACCCCTGGCTAGGGCGCTATTCCCAATGGGGTGCCCCTATCACAGACACCTTTTCCCTTTTCCCCCCACATGCATGGGCGCTATTTACCTAAACAATGACTGCATGGAGGGCGCCATTTTCCTGCTAGCAATCTGCCAAACCAACTGACATTATGTCATCCCTTCTAGAAGTAAACCTGAATAGCTCCTTTGTGCTTGCTACGTACCCTTTTACCCGACAATCGATTGAAGCATTAATTGCTTCTTTTTCACTGGCAATGGACCCTTATATTTTTCTTTCTATATAATTATACCCAATTTTCTAACGTTAGAAGATGATTGCCACATCTAGTTCATCTCCACCTGCAAAAGAAGGTCTTTACAGGAATGTACGTGAAGGGAAAATCTTCATCATACGTTCTTTCTTCCTACTGTTGGAGCCTTGTAGAGAAGCTTGGTTTTCTTATTATCCCTTCTACATATTCACGTCAAAAGGTAGCTATTCTCAAGATCTGGCTTAACTAGTAGTTAATATAGGTTAACATGCATGCTAGTTAAACCTTTCATAGCCACAATCTGATCACCTAAGTCAGGGGTATATCAAAAGACTTAGGGGGAAGGTTAGGCTACGCCTATCTGAAACACTAACTCTTGCGTGAGTAGATCTATGATCTTACCACCGTCAAGTACCCCATGTACATACTGATTGTATAGTTTGTCATTACTCATAATCTGTCCCAATTTCTTGTAAATGGATCCATGTTTAAAATTTTATATCTATGAAATTAAAATCAAAAATTGTTGCATGAGCATGACCTTACAATCCTGCTATTTTTCCATGTCTATCTATGTCTTTACTTCCTGATTCTGTGAACATGTTATAAATCATGAATAGTAAGGTTATGTGATTAGTAGCCACCATGTTCAGAAATTTATATCTATTGAACCAAATCATGAAACTCCTGCATGATCATGACTTTGAAATCCTGAGATTTTTCTCTATTTAATCATGTCCTCACTTCCGAATTTCGTGAAAATTAGACTAATGAACAATGTTATGAGTCTAGTGGAGCACCCATGGGAAGGGCACCCCTGACCAGGGCGCCATTCCAATGGGGCGCCCCTGGTCAGGGCGCCATTTCCCATTAGGGTGCCCCTGACCAGGGCGCCATTTCCACCTGTGGGTCAAACCCCCCACTGATCCTGTGATTAGCCTTATAAACTTGTTATCTGTTAAACCCCACTGATTAACGTGTTAAACCTTATCAATTAGCCTGTTAAACCCCGCTGATTACCCTGTTAAACCTGTTAAACCTGTTAAACCTGTTAAACCTATTACCTGATAAACCTGTAAAGCCTGTAAAAATCCTACAGCCTATTAAACCCGTCAATTTCAGAGCCTAGTAATTACATATCCTGTCAAACTTTGTTAATCACGTAGCCGTCGTTAAGCTTTGTTAATTCTATAGTCTGTTAATCATAGAACCTGTTAAACCTGGTTACATATCATGTAAGCATGTTATCCTGTTAAATACACAGTTATTATTATCGTTCTGAAATAGAGACTCCTTGAGAAGTCTCTGTTTTCTAAAATAGAGACCCTCTGGGAAGACTCTATTTCAGTACTGAAATAGAGACTCTCTGAGAAGACTCTATTTACTGAAATAGAGACCCTCTGCAAAGGCGCCATTTCCACTGTAAATGGGAATTTTTGGGCTTCTATCTAGCCCTTACCCAATGATCCCTGGCCACCTCCTTAACCCTGATTGGCCTATGTGTCATGTATTTTAAGTAGCTCGATCATAAATCATCATTTACATGTGATATGTCCTTGAACTCTATTCCTGAAAGATCTACCTGATGTTTCTACAATGTATACTTTTCTTGAAATTTCATATTGGCTATAAAAATGAGAGTGGATGTCTAAAGATATACATGAAACAATGCTGTGCATATAAGGCCCGGTCTGGTCCTGGGAGGAGCACCCGAAGGTACTTGTGCCCATGGGAGTTTATTGACCACGGTGTTTGCATTGCACCGAAATACTTGCTTGCTTGACTTGACTTGAGACATTCCCACTCACTCTCTCGTGACATGCTTGATTTGCTTGACATGAATGGTTTGGCCCGAAAAAGGGCAAATTACTTGCTTAAATGAAATGAATGAAATAGCCAATTCCATTACACTACTTGTTATTACACTAGCTTGAGATCACTTGCTTGAATATTGATTATTATTTTCTGGGGAAGACTTGCTGGAATATTGACTATTAACTTCTTGGAAAAGACTTGCTTGAATATTGATTTCTTGGAAAGACTTGTGTAATTACTTGTGCAATTACTTGCTAGTTCCTTATTGCTACATCTTATTGATGTTCATGTGATACTCTTTTGGTACAATTCTTGATATACTTGCTCGATCCAACATGCATCATTATACCGCATGAACTTGTAATCAACTTAAAGATTGTTAGAGCTTGAGATATAAATCTTACTGAGCGATTCGCTCATCCAGTTGCTTCCTAATATTTTTTTCAGGTAATTCAGATAGCGACATCCATATGAATGGGAATGATACCGAGTGAAGAGTGCTAGAACGTCATTCGTCTACTATTTGCTAGCCGCATCTTTGCTTATCTAGAGTCATTATCTTGTACTTCTAGTTATGTCGGTCTAGTCGATTGACTAGTAATTGGGTTTGAATAATATATGTTTGCCATCGGTTGGTTAATTGTAAGAATTGTCATCTTGGACATTGGTATCATTTTAGAAATTAAAAACTTAGTCATTATTTAGTCTTTTGTGCACTCTGTCTTTTGTCAAAAAAATATGTATACTGCTCTGATTGAATGGTTCTATATAAGCTGGCCATAACCCGGGTATCTTCCGCGCTCGGGACGTGACAGTCTTCGCACGGATAGCGACATCCACATGAATGGAAATGATATCGAGTGAAGAGTGCTCGAACGCCATTCGTCTACTATTAGCTAGCCGCGTCTTTGCTTATCTAGAGTCATTATCTTGTACTTCTTATTATGTCGGTCTAGTCGATTGGAAATTTGTTAAGGCTTGAAAACTAGTAATTGGGTTTGAATAATGCATGTTTGCCATCAATTGGTTAATTGTAAGAATTGTCATCTTGGACATTGGTATCATTTTAGAAATTAAAAGCTTAGTCATTATTTAGTCTTTTGCGCACTCTATTCTTTGTCAAAAAAAATATGTATACTGCTCTGATTGAATGATTCTATATAAGCTAGCCACGACCCGGGTATCTTCCGCGCTCGGGGCGTGACAGTCTTCGTAGTATCAGAGCCTAGGATTTTAATTTCCTAAGTAAAACCCAAGTCCAAGGATAGATTTATACCTTACCTAGTGAGATGGGTAGAGCCATGGGTTAAGTTTTATAATGACTTTTGACCTAATAATTAAACCCAATCTTTATTATGCTTAAACCCTTTTGTAGGATCATGGCTGCTGAAAGAGCACAATGGCGCGAGATGCAGTGCACCATGCAAGACCTTACTCAGGCGCTACAGCAAGTGGCGCAAGGCGGTGCCAACCGTGGAGCCGGTGATCTCTACAGGGGTTTCCGTAACATGAACCCACCAAGGTTCACGGGTTCGTCTGACCCCGAGGATGCCAAAAAATTGGCTAAAGGAAATGGAATGAATTTTTCGTGTGATGCAATGCACAGACGAGGAGAAGGTTCTATTGGCTATATTCCAACTGGAGCGGGATGCTCGATGTTGGTTGTAATCCATTGAAGTAACATTGCTCAATGACCACATCACATGGGATGAATTCGCTGAGCATTTCAACAACAAGTACTTCTCCGACCATATCCAGGAAAAGAAGGCCACGAAATTTACTGCATTGAAACAACGGACCTTCAAAGTAGCCGAGTATGAGGCCCAGTTTTCAAGACTGGCTAGGTATGCACCCCACTTGGTGTGTACGGAGAATATGAAGGCTAAAAAGTTCCTCAATGGGCTTCGACCCCATTATATTACACAGCTTTCACCGATGGACATCCAAGTCTATTCGGAAATGGTTCAGCGTGCGCAGTTGCTCGAGGATGCCATCGAATTATCAGAGAGGATCTGAGGAAGGGACAAGAAGGAACCTGTCACAAGTCCGGGAAATTTTAAAGCATCATTCAATAAGAAGCGGTACTATAGTGGAGAGGAGTCCTCCAAAGGAAAGAAATTCTAAAAGAATGTCAAGCCATTCTCCACCACCACACCTTCCAAGGAAGTTTGTGAGTACTCTGACAAAGCTGGTCATAGGACCGAGGAATGCTGGAGGAAGCTAGGAGCCTATCTCCGATGTGGAAGCCGAGAATATCGGATCCCTAATTGCCCACTGATGAATGAGCAAGCCATTAAAGATGAGAAGCTCCCGGCAAAGAAGCAAGGCCGTATGCAAGCTCTCCAAGAGACGGAACCAATGGAAGCAGGAATTGTAGAAAGTACACTAATTGTTTGCTCTAAGACTGCCAAAGTTTTATTTGATACTGGACCAACACATTCATTTATTTCCAAGAAATTTGCTGCTGCTTTTACTAAGGAGTCTAAATTGTTAGACTTAGTCATATCTACACCTATCGGGAACAAGGCCGACCTCACACATCATTACCCAAATTGTGAGATTATGGTTAAAGGAAATAATCTACATGCCGACCTAATTTTCCTAGATATGGAAGTGTATGATGTCACACTAGGTGCTGATTGGTTATCCAGATACCAAGAAACTGTACATTGTCGGAATGGCAAGATAACTTTTATGGATTACCCGGAACTAGTATACATTAGCCCTCGAGCTAGATCACCTCTTATATCAGCTCTCCAAGCTAGTAAACTTATAAGCAAAGGATGTAGGGCTTTCATTGCATTTGTAACCACCACGGACGTCGAGGAGACTAAGCTTGAAGACATCCGTGTAGTTCGGTATTTTTCTGACGTTTTTCCAGAAGAATTGCCCGGCTTACCCCAGGAGCGGGAGGTGTCGTTCACCATCGACCTTGTCCCTAGTGTTGGACCTGTTTCCAAGGCACCTTATAGAATGTCTCCTACTGAGCTGAAAGAGCTAAAGTAATGGAGCTATTAAACAAGGGTTTCATTCGGCCAAGTACTTCCCCATGGGGAGCGCCTGTGGTATTTGTCAAGAAGAAGGACGGATCGATGAGACTCTGCATCGACTATTGGCAGTTAAACCACCTTACAATCAAGAACAAGTACCCACTGCCAAGGATTGATGAACTGTTCGACCAAATATCTGGAGCTAAATATTTCTCTAAGATTGATCTCCAATCTGGTTATCATCAGCTGAAGATCAAAGAAGAAGTGTAATGCCCGACAATTTTGAAGGCTAAACAAGATGTGTCTGACGACCTATGGGAGCTTAACATGGATTGTTATGATGAGGAGGATGATGGCATTCAATTGTTTGGTTCCGGTATGGGAGGCGCGTACTACCTTAGTAATGAAATGGACCCATATTTGAAGAACAATGATGTGCATTATTTACCCCTTCAGTAATGTGCCACCATTGTTAAGAAACCTATTAGTTAAATGTGCAAATGTTGGTAGCAGGATGATGATGATGATGAAGAGATTGAGGACATGACCATAAAGCCAACAGATGCCATCATATTATGTGCCCGCATTAAAAATGGTCTTGGTCATCTTGAGGTTCAAGCTGTTGAATGGAATCAACGTTCACCAGAAATTCTTCTTAGTGGATCTTTTGATCAATCAGTGGTCATGTTCTGAATTCTACCAGGGAGCCATTTTATCTATCGCCTTCTCAGAAGACAACCCATGCTTGCTGGGCATTGGAGGTTCCGAGGGAGGACTACAGGTGCGCTTAATCGTAGCATGTGTTTCTTTCATTTCATGTCGTTTCCCCCCCTTCAGTGCCACATGTTACACTTCTATCCTTTTAATTTGTAAAACCTTTTAATATTAGTTTGCACTGTATAGACATCCACTACAGGTGGGTCTCCTGGTCAGTACTCTTTAAAAAATAAAAAAATTACTATCCAAAAAAAATAGGAATAAAATAATCTATATATTTATATGTATATTTACAGTTTGGAAAAAAAGAGATAACCTATACATGATGATGTTTACATATTCCTATCAATAGTTAATAATGTTGAATAAATAAGAATTTGGGTATATTGTTCTTAAAATAAATAAATGGCTAGTTGATATTTCCTTTTTGGAATAGAAGTAAATATTTTTCCTAGGATCAAACCTGCCTCTGATACCCAAGATAATGATTAAGAAGGTAAATAAAGTGAAGGAAGTTATGAGAAATAAACTCTCTATATGAAGTACTACTTTAAGCAAACTCTCAATCGATTAAGACCCTAGTATATATCATGACCCACCTACAATATAAGTTTAATACAACCCCATACGAAATGGGTTTAGCATTCAAGGCCAACTTATGTACACGAGCAGACCCTTAAAACCCCACGCAAGAGTTAGTATTAGTACATTATGGGCTTCTAGAAGTATATAAACATATCTATAACTATAATGGGCCATATGGAAAGGTAAAGATATGTATTTATAGAATAGGCCGCTACCATGGGCCTTAACCCTAAGTTATTGGGCCTTATATATATACATACATGTATATACATGCAAACTTTTAATAGATATAAGCAGCGTATATGAGGTTTCATAAATAACAAATGAGTTAGTTATTTATCAAGATATTTGAAAAGTGAATAAAACTCCTAAATACTTGTATAACAATGCCAAATTATATATATATCTTATAACGTATACACCTTAAGTGAGCCCTCTACTAATACTCAAATATATATATATATATATATATATATATATATATATATATGGTTTTAAATCCATGTACCCATAGATTATCTTCTTCCATTTATACAAAGCCTTAGCCCTAAACATAACCCAATAAACCATCAAAGCCCAACACGTATAAACCAACCCAAGACACACACACACACACATATATATAGGTACCTATAAAAGCAAAAGAAAAACCTACAGCCCATTCGAAACTACCTCCTACTAAGCCAAACCCATTCAACCCAATAAGACCTTGCTTGCATGATGGTCGCTTTAGGGATTTGAAGAACAACGATAGCAAGCGGTTGTTAAGAAGGAAGGGACCAAAATATCGAAAGAAGGTTTAAGAACCTACTCCTTTATGATTTTAGAGCCTTCTGGAGACACCCTCCTTCTATAAAACCTTTTCCCCGTCGAACGTGCAAGGGTTAATTGCCTTATGTCTTCGAAGGGAGATCCTGCTGCAAGAGAGCTCGTGGCATCCTCTTCCTCTGTTGCTCCTTCTTTGTGGACTTGGGCTTCTTCCTTGCTGTTGTACCTGTTCTGTTGCCATAAAATTTCTTCCTGCAGTGTAGTGAAGATGTAGTCGTCTTCCACTGCTTCTTCTTCATCCCTGTACCCCAATCTACGCGTCAAAGGTAGGTTTTCCCTCCCCAGACAAAACTCCTAACCAGCATATATGATGTAAGATTCATATTCCTGTTAAAATCCTTTGCATGTTTGCATGGTTTATGTTTAACTTGCATTGTTTATCTTAATTAATCAATATGTACACCATGTTTAAATACAAATTTTATCTATGAAATCGTACGCATAAAAATCACAAATTTTATATTACTAAAATCCTAAATTTCCATGTTTTTATATAAGGTATTAACTAGTAACGGTAATTAGTTAAGTAATTTAAATTGTTTTAATGAGTTACTCGGCGAATCACCCTAGGACACTGTAGTATGTTAGTTACAAGTTTTTGTTTGGACCACTTGTTTATGGGTGCTGGAGCGTCCTTTGATCATGAAATTTTACGAGCATATTATTGGGGTGGAGACCGAGGTAGTGAGGGTGGTGCCACCATTTTGCATGCCCCCTATCTCATGATCCCCCAGCTCTTAACGAAAAATTATTTTGAACACCCGGCTAGGTAGAATTTTTCGAGCCCGTCATTTCGGTATATCATATATGCGATTCCGACGTGGTTACATCAAGGAACGAGAGGATTTAAGAAGTTGTCAATTTCGCTATTTAAATCGGGTACAACCCAACCGCTGCTCAATCATTTTAACACATATATACAACTCTTGACTATATCTTCGAAACCCCATATCTACCAAACTATGTAGCATAAAATTATAAAAATTATATATTTGAAATCCATAAATTTTTCTCCTAATTATCATATATCTTATTTGCAAAATTTTTTATTAAATAGTATGTGTCCTTTTAAAGGGATGTTCTCTTTTAAACTTAATAATATGAAATGACGTCTTTAAAAATAGACGTAAATGTTTGTTTAATTAAAAACATCAGAAATTAATGTCCACCTATATGGACACTATATTTTGGGAAATATATTTAACAATGATAGACGCCAATTTAAATAGCGTCTGCCAGGAAGGACGCCAATTTTTCTGACCGCTTGATTTTTCCCGAGTTTCCAACCCTTAGCCATGAGTTCTTGGCACTCCTATCTCACATCTGTAGATGGAGTCCTAATTTTGATTTATATCGCTTACCCTTAACTCTCCGTGATGATTGAACCCTCCGTTGGACATTCCGTTCCTTCGGATTAGTGATTTCATCATAGAGACCTCCGTAAGTCTACGCTAGCCTTGGATTCCCTCAAGGCAGCCGAGCAGGTTGTACCCTAAAAACCCTTTACACCAATTTACTGTCATGTCCCTCTGAAGAAACATGACGATCTTGCCCTCAAAGAGTGTTGTTTCTTGCATTTTTTAAGAAAATAGTAACTTCCTGAAATCTACGTCTAGTCAAGTAGACGCCATTTGTGAATTGCGCCCGTGGTGGCGGACGCCAATTCTTCGTGCCAATTTATCTATTTCCAGAATAAGCGCCCATTGATACGGACGCGAATTCTGAATTGCGGCGACCATAGTGGACGCCATTTACCCAGTTTACTGTACTCCATGAGTTGATTTTTATTAATTTCCTTTGAACTAGGCCGCTAAATAATAGCTATTAAATATTGGGCCTTCGATCGCATGAATGTTATTGTCGAGTAGGATGGAAGTCCTAAACTAATGATAAACCCATGAGGAAGACCACTGGCTCATGAGGTAAAACGAACTAATGAATAGACCCATGAGGAAGACCACTCGCTCATGCGGTATATTGAAACAAGCTATAAATAAACCCATGAGGAAAGACCACTAGCTCATGCGGTATACTGAAACAAGCTATAAACAAGCCCATGAGGGAAGACCACTGGCTCATGCGGCACACTGAAATAATAATAACTAAACCCATGAGGAAGACCACTGGCTCATGAGGTTAAAGATATCATGACAACCTATGAGTAAAGACCACTGGCTCGTTAGGTGATTCTAGACTGACTTGAGTGCTTGAAAATCATGAACCTCTACCCAAGAAAGGGTATTTACTTGATGATCAATTGTCTAATACCTCGTGATATGATATGGAAACTTCTTGCTTGATATATCCTGCAACTTAGTTCTTGTGCTAGATATTTCATGCCTATCTCATTGCTATATTTTCTAGATTTTCTCGTATTCACTCATGCATAATCATAGTACATTGCATAAGATGTTAATTACTTTAAGCAAGTATGGATCGTAGAGATGTAATTCCTACTGAGCGTTCATTCATCCAGTTTCATTCCAACATTTTTCAGGTAATCAAGTGGCTAGCGAGACCGAGACTCACACGGGAGGGACAAGTGTGCAAGCGAGCTCTGGAAATTAGTGAACCCGTGTCTTTTACTTCTCTTGAGTCTAGCATGGTGTCTCTTATTGAGATGTCTTGTCTAAGTCTGTTAGTGCGGCATCCCCTTTTCTTTCAATGTGATGTAGTTGAGTCTTCAAGTTTTGGAATTTAAATTATAAGAGACTTATATTTCAAATAAAATTTTATTATTACTCCAAATTATTTGATCTTATGCGACTACTCTTGATTATTCATGACTGTTTAACTGCCATGTTCCGAGCAAACGATATGTTCCGCTGCTATCGGTTCTGGGCGTGACAGAGGTGGTATCAGAGCCTCGACTTTCAATTCCTTAGGGCATTAAGTCAAAGAGATAGGTTAAGTATCCTTATGGTCATGCTATGGGAATTCTGTGAGAATTGGGTAGAGCCACCTGTTAAGTGTTAAAATATATTTATTCTCCAATTTAAAATGTGCTAATCCTAAAATATATAAGAAATTAATTCTTGTCTTATTTTGTAGAAATTTAACTCTCTAGCTAGATGGCAGCTGAGCAAAATCAATGGCGTGAGATGGTCCAAGGATTGACTCAAGCCCTCCAACAGGTGGCTCATGGTGTAGCGGATCGTGGTGCAGGAGAATTGCATAGAAATTTTCAAGGACCGAATCCCCCTAGGTTTGATGGATCCACCGACCCTGACAAGGCAGAACATTGGGTAAAGGAGAATGAGAGGATATTCCGGATAATGCAATGTTCGGACCAACATAAGATTCTATTGGCTACATTTCAGCTAGAAAAGGATGCTAGGGTATGGTGGGAGTACGTAGAATCAACATTGCCGGATAATCAAGTATCATGGGCAGAATTCTTAACATATTTTAATGATAAATATTTTTCCGAGAGAATTAAAGAAAGGAAGGCCGCAGAATTTGCATCGTTGAAACAAAGGAGTATGTCCGTGGTGAGTATGAGGTCCAATTCTCAAGGTTGTCTCGTTATGCACCTCGTCTGATTATGACTGAAATAATGAAGGCTAAAAGATTTATGAATGGGTTAAAACTTCAGCTCATTCTCCAGTTGGCGCCAATGGATATACAATCTTATCTGGAGATGGTTAAAAGAGCTCAATTGCTAGAGGATGTCTTGGAGATGATGGAAAGAGTCAAGGCTCATAGAGAAAAGAAGGAGTTAGCCAGGAGAATCGAGACTAGTAAGAAGAGACCTAATGATAGCAATGGATCTTCTAATGGCAAGAAGATAAAAGGAGTAGATATACAGAATGGAGTGTCACAAAAGAGATGTAAACATTGTGGGAAAAGAAATCATCGGTCGGAGGAATGTTGGTGGAAGTTAGGTGTATGTCTTCGTTGTGGAAGCAAGGACCACAAGGTAGCAAGTTGTTCTCTTCCAAAGGATCAACCTCCGAAGGTTAAAAACCTCGATGGGGCACGACATCAAGGAAGGCTTCAACCTTTGAACGAACTAATTGATGGAGTAGCAAGAGGTACCCCTTAACTTTAAGCTAGTCCTATTTGTTTATATTAGGAGAATAGATTCCATTCATTACCCTTTTTAGCATATTGTTGGTAATTAAGGTCATGGTGTAATAATTTTAAGCTGTTTTGGAAGAAAAATACCATGTGAATTTGGGGACAAAATTCTTTTAAGTAGGGGAGGGTGTAACGCCCGATAATTTTGAAGGTTAAATAGTAATAAAATAATATATATATTTATATGTATATTTACGGTTTGGAAAAAAAAGATAACCTATACATGATGATGTTTACATATTCCTATCAATAGTTAATAATGTTGAATAAATAAGAATTTGGGTATATTGTTCTTAAAATAAATAAATGGCTAGTTGATATTCCCTTTTTGGAATAGAAGTAAATATTATTCATAGGATCGAACCTGCCTCTGATACCCAAGATAATTATTAAGAAGGTAAATAAAGTGAAGGAAGTTATGAGAAATAAACTCTCTATATGAAGTACTACCTTAAGTAAACTCTCAATCGATTAAGACCCTAATATATATCATGACCCACCTACAATATAAGCTTAATACAACCCCATAGGAAATGGGCTTAGCATTCAAGGCCAACTTATGTACACGAGCAGACCCTTAAAACCCCACGCAAGAGTTAGTATTAGTACATAATGGGCTTCTAGAAGTATATAAACACATCTATAACTATAATGGGCCATATGGAAAGGTAAAGATATGTATTTATAGAATAGGCCGCTACCATGGGCCTTAACCCTAAGTTATTGGGCCTTATATATATACATACATGTATATACATGCAAACTTTTAATAGATATAAGCCACGTATATGAGGTTTCATAAATAACAAATGAGTTAGTTATATATCAAGATATTTGAATAGTGAATAAAACTCCTAAATACTTGTATAAGAAGGTCAAATTATATATATATATCTTATAACCTATACACCTTAAGTGAGCCCTCTACTAAAACTCAAATATATATATATGTATATAATTATAATGACACTTAAGGTATATATATGTATAAGCCTAAACAAATTCTAACCCCTATATATATATATATATATATATATATATATATATATAAATATATATGGTTTTAAACCCACGTACCCATATATTATCTTCTTCCATTTATACAAAGCCTTAGCCCTAAACATAACCCAATAAACCATCGAAGCCCAACACGTATAAACCAACCCAAGACACACACACACACACACACACATATATATATATATAGGTACCTATAAAAGCAAAAGAAAAACTTACAGCCCATTCGAAACTACCTCCTGCTAACCCAAACACATTCAACCCAATAAGACCTTCGACGAGGCTTGCATGATGGTCGCTTTAGGGATTTGAAGAACAACGATGGCAAGCGGCTGTTAAGAAGGAAGGGACCAAGTAATATCGAAAGAAGGTTTAAGAACCTACTCCTTTATGATTTTAGAGCCTTCTGGAGACACCCTCCTTCTATAAAACATTTTCCCCGTCGAACGTGCAAGGGTTAATTGCCTTGCGTCTTCGAAGGGAGATCCTGCTGCAAGACAGCTCATGGCATCCTCTTCCTCTGTTGTTCCTTCTTTGCGGACGTGGGCTTCTTCCTTGTTGCTGTACCTACTGCGTTGCCATAAAACTTCTTCCTGAAGCGTAGTGAAGGCGTAGTCGTCTTCCACTGCTTCTTCTTCATCCCTGTACCCCGTTCTACGCGTCAAAGGTAGGTTTTCTCTCTCCAGACAAAACTCCTAACCAGCATATATGATGTTTCATATTCTTGTTAAAATCTTTTGCATATTTGTATGGTTTACATTTAACTTGCATTGTTTATCTTAATTAATCAATACGTACACCATGCTTAAAAATAAATTTTATCTATGAAATCATACGCATAAAAATCACAAATTTTATAATACTGAAATCCTAAATTTCCATGTCTTTATATAAGGTATAATTACTTAAGTAATTTAATATGTTTTAATGAGTTACTCGGTGAATCACCCAAGGACACTATAGCATGTTAGTTATAAGTTTTTGTTTAGACCACTTGTTTATGGGTGTCGGAGCGTCCTTTGATCATGAAATTTTATGAGCGTATTATTGGGGTGGAGACCGATATAGTGAGGGTGGTGCCACCATTTTCTGTGCCCCCTATCTCAAGATCCCCCATCTCTCAACGAAAAAATATTTTGAGCACCCGGCTAGGTAGAGTTTTTCGAGTCCGTTATTTCGGTATATCATATGCGTGATTCTGACGTGATTACGTCAAGGAACGGGAGGATTTAAGAAGTTCTCAATTTCTCTATTTAAATCGCGTACAACCCAACCGCCGCTCAATCATTTTAACACACACACACACACACACACACACACACACACACACACACACACACACACACACACACACACACACACACACACACACACACACACACACACACACACACACACAGATATATATATATAAACTCTTAGACTATATCTTCGAAAACCCATATCTATCAAACTATGTAGCATAAAATTATAAAATTATATATTTGAAATCCTTAAAATTTTCTCCTAATTATCATATATCTTATTTACAAAATTCTTTATTAAATAGTATGTGTCCTTTTAAAAGGATGTTCTCTTTTAAACTTAATAATATGAAATGACGTCTTTAAAAATAGACGTAAATGTTTGTTTAATTAAAAACATCAGAAATTAACGTCGACCTATATGGACGCTATATTCTGGGAAATAAATTTAATAATGATGACGCCAATTTAAATAGCGTCTGCCAAGAAGGACACCAATTTTTCTGATCACTTGATTTTTCCCTAGTTTCTAACCCTTAGCCACGGGTTCTTGGCACTCCTATCTCACATCTGTAGATGGAGTCCTAGTTTTGATTTATATCGTTTACCATTAACTCTCCGTGACTATTGAACCCTCCGCTAGACATTCTGTTCCTTTAGACTGGTGATTTCATCATAGAGACCTCTGTAAGTCTACACTAGCCTTGGATTCCCTCAAGGCAGCCGAGCAGGTTGTACCCTAAAAACCCTTTACACCAATTTACTATCATGTCCCTCTGAAGAAACATGACGATCTTACCCTCAAAGAGTGCTGTTTCTGGCATTTTTGAGAAAATAGTCACTTCCTGAAATCTGCGTCCAGTGAAGTAGACGCCATTTGTGAATTACGCCCGTGGTGGCGGATGCCAATTCTTCATGCCTATTTATCTATTTCCAGAATAAGCCCCTATTGATACAGACGCGAATTTGAAATTACGGCGACAATAGTGGACGCCATTTACCCAGTTTACTGTACTCCATGAGTTGATTTTTATTAATTTCCATTGAACTAGGCCGCTAAATAACAGCTAGTAAATATTTGGCCTTCGGCCGCATGAATGTTATTGTCCAGTAGGATGAAGTCCTAAACTAATGATAAACCCATGAGGAAGACCACTAGATCATGAGGTAAAACGAACTAATAAATAGACCCATGAGGAAGACCACTCGCTCATGCGGTATAGTGAAACAAGCTATAAATAAACCCATGAGGAAAGACCACTGGCTCATGCGGCACACTGAATGAATAATAACTAAACCCATGAGGAAGATCATTGGCTCATGAGGTTAAAGATATCATGACAACCTATGAGTAAAGACCACTAGCTCGTTAGGTGATTCTATACTGACTTGAGTGCTTGAAAATCATGAACCTCTACCCAAGAAAGGGTATTTACTTGATGATCAATTATCTAATACCTTGTGATATGATATGGAAACTTCTTGTTCGATATATCCTGCAACTTAGTTTTTGTGCTAGATATTTCATGCCTATCTCATTGCTATATTTTCTAGATTTTCTCGCATTCACTCATGCATAATCATAGTACATTGCATAAGATGTTAATTACTTTAAGCAAGTCTAGATCGTAGAGATATAATTCCTACTGTGCGTTGTCTCATCCAGTTTTATTCCAACATTTTTCAGGTAATCAGGTGACTAGCGAGACCGAGACTCACACGGGAGGGACAAGTGTGCAAGCGAGCTTTGGAAATTAGTGAACCCGTGTCTTTTACTTCTCTTGAGTCTAGCATGGTGTCTCTTATTGAGATATCTTGTCTAAGTCTGTTAGTGTGGCATCCCCTTTTCTTTCAATGTGATGTAGTTGTGTCTTCAAGTTTTGGAATTTAAATTGTAAGAGACTTATATTTGAAATAAAATTTTATTATTACTCCAAATTAGTTGGTCTTATGCGACTATTCTTGATTATTCACGACTGTTTAACTACCACGTTCCGAGCAAACGACACATTTCGCTGCTATCGGTTCGGGACGTGACAAGAAGACATTCATAAAACTGCATTCTGAAGCAGGTATGGGCATTACAAATTTACTGTTATGCCTTTCGGACTAACAAATACCCCCACAGCTTTCATGCAGTTAATGAACAGCATATTAAGGCCTCACTTAGACTAGTTCATTGTGGTCTTCATCGATGATATTTTGATTTATTCAAAGTCTGAAGAAGACCATGAAGAGCATCTGAAGAAGGCATTGTAGATATTAAGCGAAAATAAATTATATGCCAAATTCAGCAAGTGCAAGTTTTGGCTCGAGGAAGTATCCTTCTTGGGCCATATAATTTCGAAGGATGAAATTTCCGTGGACCCGTCAAAGGTCGAAGCCGTGAAGAATTGGGAACGACCAACAAATGCAACGAAGATTCGAAGTTTCTTGGGGCTAGCTCGTTATTACCGGTGTTTCATCAAGGACTTCTCAAGAATTGCTGTTCCTCTCACCCGATTGACTCACAAGGAAATACCTTATAAGTGGAAGGAAGACTGTGAGAAGAGTTTCCAAGCTTTGAAGGATCTCTTGACCACTGCTCCAGTCTTATCATTGTCAATTGAAGGGAGAAATACGAGGTATATACCGATGCTTCGGGTATTGGCCTCGGGTGTGTATTGATGCAAAATGGGAGAGTCATTGCATACTCTTCCCGGCAACTGAAGAAGCATGAAGAGAACTACCCGGTCCATGATTTAGAACTAGCCGCAGTTGTCACGCCCCGAACCGATAGCAGCGGGAAGCAATGCTCGGAACGTGGCAGTTAACAGTCATGATAACAAGAGCGGAAGATAATTAACCACAATTAAACACAAGGAGGCCATACACACATATTGAAAATACGAGCTCTTATTAATATTAAAAAGGTATAATTTTGACCCACTCTTACAATATTAGATTCAAATTAAAGGAATAAAGAACAAAAAGAAATAACCAGACTCACGACACTAGCTAGACTCAAGAAGATAAAAAAAAGACAGACTCCAATCTCTAGGTTCCAGGTTCACTCGATCACACTGATCTGATTCCCATTTGCAACGTACCGTTAACCGCGTTACCTAAAAAGGATTGGAAGTAGGGGTGAGCAAGAAGCTCAGTAGGAATTATACTCTATCATCAGGCATAATTTAAGTGATTAACCAATTAATGAATATACATGATTAACGTGATAAAATAAGCAGAACTAAATAATCACTAAGATAGAAAGAGTAATGATAATTAAAAGGTAAGAAATAGTTGCATGTCGAGATATCAAGCAATATTAACAAGATTTTCTAGTGAATGGCCATTTGCAGTCAATTTCAAGTCATGTCAATTAAGCAAGCAAGCAAGTACTTCATACTTTAAGCATGAATAATAATAAGTTTCACGAGAATGTGGAATGTCGTAGACCCAACACGCTAGATAGTACCGGTGTCAAATGCCACACCTAATCATTCACCTCCCCGGGGATCAAGTACTTTTTGGGTGCTCCTCCCAGGACCAGATTGGGCCCTTCATTTGTTTGCATTGGCATTGATTTCTTTTTGGATCGTAGATCCCACGAGACTAGACATCCACAATATTTAATGGCCAAGGGTTCCAAGGTCAAGTTCATGTAGTCAAGGTAAAGAACATAAGAATAATGATTCTTTAAGAGTCCAAACAATAAGCTCCATAACCGAGAGGAATAATTGTCCTAAAGGACTATAATTAATGATCAATAGATCTAACAATAGGTAAATTCACAAAATACCATAGCCTACATTGGCTTGGTTAGCTCACACGATTCGAAATTCATGAATTAACCACTTTCGGAAAACTGTCATATAAACGGTCAGACAAGGCCGCTCAATATTTATAAATGGTTAACACTGGGCCGCGCATGTCCAGAAGACATTAAGACCCATGAACAAGATATACGGTCCATACTGGGCCGTATTAAAGATATGCAGTCGTTATAGGGCCGCCTATAAGGATATACGGTCCACTACTGGCCGCACATGCCTATTCAGCCCTATTCGATCCAAGACTAATAAACCAGCAGTTCGGTCACGTAAATCGATGTTCTGGTGGTTCATTAGGTTCTTAACAAGGGTATAAAGAAATCTCGAGATGATGGTAAGTTCGTCGGATGGAGTTTCCGGTGATAAGTTCAAAGTTAACGCAACTTAAAGGGGCTAATGACTTACTAGAAGTCCGTATTTTGGTCAACGTTCTACTGGAATAGAATTGTTATCCAGCAACTACAAGTTCATGTTAAATAATCAAGGATTAAGTTTTACATTTAATGCATTTGCCAAAAAGATGAATCAAGATGATAAGATAATGAACAAGATCGTGTAGGAATGAACAACATGCAATTAACAGAAATTTAGTTACATAATTAACCACTAATCATGTGGGTTTCTAATTAACCATTGTGTGCGTTGAAGTGGAGATGGTAATCAGAATGGTTTATACACTTTGATTGAGTGCAGGGACCATTGTTCTTCAATTTTGGATTCAGGAACACCGGGCTTAATTTGAGATCATAGGGTTGCATGCATGGGTCATTGGTTCCTCAAAATATGGTTTTGAATTGGACTAGGTTGAATGGGTCGATCCCCTCACGGTCCGGATCGATCCTCGGGTTGAAAACACGTTAACCGGGTCTTACAGCATATGGGTCGACCCCTGAAAAATCCAGGGATCTGCCTACATGTGGGTTGACCCCAGGGGTCGACCCCTGCAAGACAGACTTCTGTCTGTTGAATGGGTCGACCCCATGGGTCGACCCCCACGAATTCTGCTGTATGGGTCGACCCCATGGGTCGACCCCCGCACGGTGCAGGATGGGTCGACCCCATGGGTCGACCCTCGGGCAGACAAGTTCTGCTTGAGGATGGGTCGACCCCTGCGTTCACAGAACTGAACGTGACTTCCGTAAACCAACTAAACTCTCCCAATTGGGGTCTAATTGGGCTGAGATCTTAACCCCATGCTCCTGGGTTCTTGATGGACATACTAGGGTCATAATACAAGGGTTTGTAACATGAAATTCATAGGAAAATCAATCGAATTCACAACCTATCTAGGAAGAACACTTGAAAAACCTAGTTTATCATGCTTCTAATCAAACATGAAATTCTCTAAGCATGGTCTATGAAAATTGGGGCTTTATATATCAAAAGAAAGAGGACTGGATGCCGAACATTTTGATATATTACTTGCGGTTTGAGCCCGAGAGAACCTACCTCAATCAGAGAAGAAAGGAAGAAGAAAGGAGGAAGAACGGACGCCGACACATCACCACTAAACTCCCAAGATCACCCTAGATCGATTTCCACTGTGACCGCCGCTGCTACTAAAGGATTCTAGGGTTGCATAGCTTCATTTTTATAGCTCATACACCTTCTAGAGCCTTCGGTGCTTGGAAAATTTGTCGAAACAAGTTGATTGTTTGAAAACGGCGCCGAAATATTTGACCTAGCCAAAGCTCGGCCGACACCACATTTTAGGGCTAGGGTTTCGATCAATTAACAGAGGGGAAATGATTCTTAGATCGTGGCCTTCCATTTGCCACCGATTTGGGCTCATTTGGTGGAGTATAAAGCTCTAATTTCGCGTTTTAAGTTAAGGTTAGGTAAGAGTTAGGTAAGTGTGCATTTTGGGCTTAATCCACTAATTAGACCTAATTCCGGATTTTTGCTGGGTCGACCACAGAAGACAAAGTTGTTAAATAAATGGTCCTTAAGCCACTTACCATTTTTCTAGATGTTTATAAGGTAGTCGAAATTTTACTAGTTCTATTTACTAAGGAATTAAATATTAAATTCCAAAATTCATTTATTTCAATTAAATTTCAGATATTTAAAACCGGGGTATTACACCCTCCCTCACTTTAAGGAATTTGGTCCCCAAATTCATCGGGTATTACCAATTATGTGAATGTTTGAACTAAGATGATCTTACCTATCAAAATAACATGTTAATTATACAATTAATGACGAAAGAAATTAGCTATAGTTATGGATAAAAGAGAATGATACCATATATAATTCTTCATTCGATAGTAGTTGGTTCCGATTCTTCTTGTAGTTTTGCTTGTGGAAGTAACTTAGGACAGTTAGCCATTGTATGATCCTAATTTCTGCAACGCAGACACGCTCCGCTCCTTCGCCAGCACTCCTTCACGAGATGACCAAGTTTGTGACAGTATAAACATTTCTTTTGCATAATACTACTCTTCTTCTTCTTATTACTTCGAGTTTCCTTACGACGGACTCGCCAGCCTCTAGCGGAACCGAATCTTAGCTTACCCACGGACCCACTCGCTTTCATTTTAAGAATGGCTTAGAGACCTGCAAGATAGCTATATGGTTAACTTTTTCCTTACCCTTACACGTAACACAACGCAATCTTGCATATATTTTATTACTTAGCCCAAGATATTACCCAATCTGACCAGGTGACAAGGGATGACACGGGTCTTAAGACTTAGGGTAACATATACTCTTGGACAAAATCCAAGGACTCAGGCAAGGAGGCTCTGATACCACCTCTGTCACGCCCCGAACCGATAGCAGCGGGAAGCGATGCTCGGAACGTGGCAGTTAACAGTCATCATAACAAGAGCGGAAGATAATTAACCATAATTAAACACAAGGAGGCCATACACACATATTGAAAATACGAGCTCTTATTAATATTTAAAAGGTATAATTTTGACCCACTCTTACAATATTAGATTCAAATTAAAGGAAGAAAGAACAAAAAGAAATAACCAGACTCACGACACTAGCTAGACTCAAGAAGATAAAAAAAAGACAGACTCCAATCTCTAGGTTCCAGGTTCACTCGATCACACTGATCCGATTCCCATTTGCAACGTACCGTTAACCGCGTTACCTGAAAAGGACTAGAAGTAGGGGTGAGCAAGAAGCTCAGTAGGAATTATACTCTATCATCAGGCATAGTTTAAGTGATTAACCAATTAATGAATATGCATGATTAATGCGATAAAATAAGTAGAACTAAATAATCACTAAGATAGAAAGAGTAACGATAATTAAAATGGAAGAAATAGTTGCATGTCGAGATATCAAGCAAGATTAATAAGATTTTCTAGTGAATGTCCATTTGCAGTCAATTTCAAGTCATGTCAATTAAGCAAGCAAGCAAGTACTTCATACTTTAAGCATGAATAATAATAAATTTCACGAGAATGTGGAATGTCGTAGACCCAACACGCTAGATAGTACCGGTGTCAAATGCCACACCTAATCATTCACCTCCCCGGAGATCAAGTACTTTTTGGGTGCTCCTCCCAGGACTAGACTGGACCCTTCATTTGTTTACCTTGGCATTGATTTCTTTTTGGATCGTAGATCCCACGAGACTAGACATCCACAATATTTAATGGCCAAGGGTTCCAAGGTCAAGTTCATGTAGTCAAGGTAAAGAACATAAGAATAATGATTCTTTAAGAGTCCAAACAATAAGCTCCATAACCGAGAGGAATAATTGTCCTAAAGGACTATAATTAATGATCAATAGATCTAACAATAGGTAAATTCACAAAATACCATAGCCTACATTGGCTTGGTTAGCTTACACGATTCGAAATTCATGAAATAACCACTTTCGAAAAACTGTCATATAAACGGTCAGACAAGGCCACTCAATATGTATAAACGGTTAACACTGGGCCGCGGATGTCCAGAAGACATTAAGACCCATGAACAAGATATACGGTCCATACTGGGCCGTATTAAAGATATGCGGTCGTTATAGGGCCGCCTATAAGGATATACAATCCACTATTGGCCGCACATGCCTGTTCAGCCCTATTCGATCCAAGACTAATAAACCAGTGGTTCGGTCATGTAAATCGATGTTCTGGTGGTTCATTAGGTTCTTAACAAGGGTATAAAGAAATCTTGAGATGATGGTAAGTTCTCCAGATGGAGTTTCCGGTGATAAGTTCAAAGTTAACGCAACTTAAAGGGGCTAATGACTTACTAGAAGTCCATAATTTGGTCAACGTTCTACTGGAATAGAATTGTTATCCAGCAACTAAAAGTTCATGATAAACCTAATTTCCATGTTAAATCATCAAGGATTAAGTTTTACATTTAATGTATTTGCCAAAAAGATGAATCAAGATGATAAGATAATGAACAAGATCGTGTAGGAATGAACAACATGCAATTAACAGAAATTTAGTTACATAATTAACCACTAATCATGTGGGTTTCTAATTAACCATTGTGTGCGTTGAAGTGGAGATGGTAATCGGAATGGTTTATACACTTTGATTGAGTGCATGGACCATTGTTCTTCAATTTTGGATTCAGGAACACCGGGCTTAATTTGAGATCATAGGGTTGCATGCATGGGTCATTGGTTCCTCAAAATATGGTTTTCAATTAGACTAGGTTGAATGGGTCGATCCCCTCACGGTCCGGATCGATCCTCGGGTCGAAAACACGTAAACTAGGTCTTACAGCATATGGGTCGACCCCTTGGGTCGACCCCTGAAAAATCCAAGGATCTGCCTAGGTGTGGGTCGACCCTTGGGGTCGACCCCTGCAAGACAGACTTCTGTTTGTTAAATGGATCGACCCCCACAAATTCTGATGTATGGGTCGACCCCATGGGTCGACCCCCGCACGGTGCAGGATGGGTCGACCCCATGACTGCGTTTACAGAACCGAACGTGACTTTCGTAAACCAACTAATCTCACCCAATTGGGGTCTAATTGGGCTGTGATCTTAACCCCATGCTCCTGGGTTCTTGATGGACATACTAGGGTCATAATACAAGGGTTTGTAACACGAAATTCATCAGAAAATCAATCGAATTCACAACCTATCTAGGAAGAACACTTGAAAAACCTAGTTTTAGCATGCTTCTAATCAAACACAAAATCCTCTAAGCATGGTCTATGAAAATTGGGGCTTTATATATCAAAAGAAATAGGACTAGATGCCGAACATTTTGATATATTACTTGTGGTTTGAGCCCGAGAGAACCTACCTCAATTAGAGAAGAAAGGAAGAAGAAAGGAGGAAGAACGGACGCCGACACGTCACCACTAAACTCCCAAGATCTCCCTAGATCGATTTCCACTGCGACCGCCGCTTCTACCAAAGGATTCTAGGGTTGCATAGCTTCATTTTTATAGCTCATACACCTTCTGGAGCCTTCGGCGCTGGGAGAATTTGTCGAAACAAGTTGATTGTTTGAAAACGGCACCGAAATGTTTGACCTAGCCAAAGCTCGGCCGACACCACGTTTTAGGGCTGGGGTTTTGATCAATTAACAGAGGGAAAATGATCCTTAGATTGTGGCCTTCCATTTGCCACCGATTTGGGCTCATTTGGTGGAGTATTAAGCTCTAATTTCGCGTTTTAAGTTAAAGTTAAGTAAGAGTTAGGTAAGTGTGCATTTTGGGCTTAATCCACTAATTAGACCTAATTACAGATTTTTGCTGGGTCGACCATAGAAGACAAAGTTATTAAATAAAGGGTCCTTAAGCCAATTACCATTTCTCTAGATTTTTATAAGGTAGTCGAAGTTTTACTAGTTCTATTTACTAAGGAATTAAATATTAAATTCTGAAATTCATTTATTTCAATTAAATTTCAGATATTTAAAACCGGGGTATTACAGCAGTGGTTTTTACCTTGAAGATCTAGAGACACTATCTCTATGGAGAACCATTCACAGTATACTCCGATCACAAAAGTCTCAAGTATTTATTCTCCCAAAAGGAGCTAAACATGTGGCAAAGGCGTTGGCTTGAATATCTCAAGGATTTTGACTTCACTATACAGTACCATCCCGGTAAGGGTAATTCCGTAGCTGATGCCCTTAGTCGAAAGCCGAGAGTAATATTGGCCAATTGCATGATTCAATAATGGAAGCTATTAGAGGAATTCTCTAACCTCAATATTAGCACTGATGAACAAGAAGGGTTCATTACTCTAGCCCATATGAGTCTACATCCGGATTTGCTTCCCAAAATTCAGAAGCTACAAGAGGAAGATCCTGCACTAGTGGAGATCAGGGACAAGCTGGACGAGAGATCAGATTTTAAGCTGGCACCCGATGGAAGACTGTTATTCCATGAAAGGACATGTGTACCCGACTATCCCGAGTTGAAGAAGAAGGTTCTTGAAGAAGCTCATCGATCGAGGTACACGATCCACCCTGGAGCCACCAAAATATACCAAGACTTGAAAATGACTTTCTAGTGGCCTAATATGAAAAGGGAGGTAGCGGACTTCGTATCCCGCTGCCTAATGTGTCAACAAGTGAAGGCGGAACATCAGAAACCCGCTGGAAAGTTACATCAACTAGATATTTCCAAGTGGAAGTGGGAAGACATTGGCATGGATTTTATTATGAGTTTGCCCAAGTCTAGAGGTGGACATGATGGAATTTGGATAATTATCGACCGCCTAACTAAATCGGCTCATTTCTTGCCTATCAAAATCCGATGGTCAGTTGACGTCCTTAGTGCCTTATATATTAAGAAGACAGTTCGATTGCATGGAGTTCCCGTGTCGATAGTATCCGACCGAGACCCACGCTTCACCTCACAATTTTGGAAGAGTCTACAACACTCTCTGGGGACAAAACTCAATTTCAGCACTGATTTCCATCCTCAGACAGATGGACAGATAGAAAGGATAAATCAAGTGGTGGAAGATATGTTAAGGGCCTGCATTATAGATTTCGGCGGTAGTTGGCATGACCACTTACCCCTAGTCGAGTTTGCATATAATAATAGCTATCAAGCCAGTATCCAAATGGCACCTTCCGAGGCACTCTATGGAAGAAGTTGTCGATCTCCAATATGCTGGGACGAAGTCAGTGAAAAGAAAATTCTAGGCCCAGATATGGTGAGAGATTCAACTGAGAAGATACACCACATTCAGGAAAGGCTAAAGATAGCACAGTCCAGACAAAAGTCATATGCTGATAATAGGAGAAGAGATATGGAATTCCAAGTTAGAGACCATATTTTTCTCAATGTATATCCTAGCTGAGATATTTGAAGATTCGGTGTTAAGGGCAAACTTACACCGAGATTCATTGGTCCATTTGAGGTATTGGAGAGAGTGGGCGAGGTAGCTTACCGCATTGCCTTGCCTCCACAACTATCAGAGGAGCACAATGTATTCCATATTTCTATAATGAAGAAGTATGTGCACGATCCTCTCCACGTCATCGACCACACTGACTTGGTGATACAGAAAGACCTTACCTATAAGCAGAAGCCAATGAAGATCCTCAATCGAGAAGTCCGAGTTTTGAGAAGCAAGACTATCCCTATGGTGAAAAATCAAATGGGATCGATGCTTAGAACAAGAAGCTACATGGGAAACCGAGGAGTCTATGAGAAGGATATTTCTAGAACTATTCTAGTTTGTAAGTACTTCTCGCCCTCCTTGTCTCCATAAATGCAATTGAATTTAGGGATCAAATTCTTTTAAGTGGGGGAGGGTGTAGCACCCCGGATAAAAATGATAAGAAAATAGACTTGTTCCCAAGTAAGTAAAATCTTAAATAACTCTATGAGAAGGTCAAACGAAAACGTAGAATACCTAATGAGGACCATTATATAAATATGTAACAATTAAAGCCATCATACGTATTACTATTCACCTGAAATAGGGCCTCTACACAAGGGCGTCAATTTCTCAAGCCACAGGGCCACAACCCACGGTATGAAAGCCCACAGTTTACATATATCTCTCTTTACCAACCAATCACATACATATACTTATATAATAAAACCTTTTAATGCCTAGTATGGCACTGAACAGGAAACACACCCAACATGGCTCGGAATAGGAATAGTGGGCAGGAGGAAATAGCACCCCTGGCTAGGGCGCTATTCCCAATGGGGCGCCCCTATCACAGGCGCCATTTCCCTTTTCCCACCTGCAGCATAAAAAAATTTATAAGCATAGGAAATAGCGCCCACATGCATGGGTGCTATTTACCTAATTAATGACTGCATGGAGGGCGCCATTTTCCTGCTAGCAACTTGCCAAACCGACTGACATTATGTCATCCCTTCTAGAAGTAAACCTGAATAGCTCATTTGTGCTGGCAACGTACCCTTTTACTCGACAATCGATTGAAGCATTAACTGCTTCTTTTTCACTGGCAATGGACCCTTATGTCTTTCTTTCCCTATAATTATACCCAACTTTCTAACGTTAGAAGATGATTGCCACATCTAGTTCGTCTCCACCTGCAAAAGAAGGTCTTTATAGGAACGTACGTGAAGGGAAAATCTTCATCCTACGTTATTTCTTCCTGCTATTGGAGCCTTGCAGAGAAGCTTGGTTTTCTTATTATCCCTTCTACTTATTCACATCAAAAGGTAGCTATTCTCAAGATCTGGCTTAACTAGTAGTTAATATAGATTAACAAGCATGCTAGTTAAACCTTTCATAGCCACAATCTGGTCACCTAAGTTAGGGGTATATCAAAAGACTTAGTGGGAAGGTTAGGCTACGCCTATCTGAAACACTAACTCTTGCATGAGTAGATCTATGATCTTACCTCCGTCAAGTACCCCATGTACATACTGATTGTATACTTTGTCATTACTCATAATCTATCCCAATTTCTTATAAATGGATCCATGTTTAAAATTTTATATCTTTAAAATTAAAATCAAAAATTGTTGCATGAGCGTGACCTTACAATACTGCTATTTTTCCATGTCTATCTATGTCTCTACTTCCTCATTCTGTGAACATGTCATAAATCATGAATAGTAAGGTTACGTGATTAGTAGCAACCATGTTCAGAAATTTATATCTATTGAACCAAATCATGAAACTCCTGCATGAGCATGACTTTGAAATCTTGAGATTTTTCTCTATTTAATCATGTCCTCACTTCTGAATTTCGTTAAAATTAGACTAATGAACAGTGTTATGAGTCTAGTGGAGCACCAAAGGGAAGGGCGCCCCTGACCATGGCGCCATTCCAATGGGGCGCCCCTAGTCAGGGCGCCATTTCCCATTGGGGCGCCCCTGACTAGGGCGCCATTTCCATCTGTGGGTAAAACCCCCCACTGATCCTGTGATTAGCCTGATAAACCCGTTATCTGTTAAACCCCGCTGATTAGCCTATTAAACCTTATCGATTAGCCTGTTAAATCCCACTGATTAGCCTGTTAAACTTGTTAAGCCTGTTAAACCTATTACCTAATAAACCTGTAAAGCCTGTAAAAATCCTACAGCCTGTTAAACCCGTTAATTTTAGAGCCTGGTAATTACTTATCCTGTCAAACTTTGTTAATCACATAGCCATTGTTAAGCTTTGTTAATTCTATAGTCTGTTAGTCGTAGAACCTATTAAACCTAGTTACATATCGTGTAAACCTGTTATCCTGTTAAATACACAGTTATTGTTAACATTCTGAAATAGAGACTCCCTGAGAAGTCTCTATATTCTGAAATAGAGACCCTCTAGGAAGACTTTATTTCAGTACTGAAATAGAGACTCTCTAGGAAGACTCTATTTACTGAAATAGAGACCCTCTGCAAGGGTGACATTTCTCCTGTAAATGGGAATTTTTGGGCTTCTGTCCAGCCCTTACCCATAGATCCCTGGCCACCTCCTTAACCCTGATTGGCCTATGTGTCATGTATTTTAAGTAGCTCAGTCATAAATCATCATTTACATGTGATATGTCCTTGAACTCTATTCATGAAAGATCTACCTGATGTTCCTACAATGTATACTTTTCTTGAAATTTCATATTGGCTATAAAAATGAGAGTGGATGTCTAAAGATATACATGAAACAATACTGTGCATATAGGGCCCGGTCTGGTCCTGGGAGGAGCACCCGAAGGTATTTGTGACCATGGGAGTTTATTGACCATGGTGTTTGCATTGCACCGAAGTATTTGCTTGCTTGACTTGACTTGATACATTGCTACTCACTCTCTCGTGACATGCTTGATTTGTTTGACATGAATGGTTTGGCCCGAAAAAGGGCAAATTACTTGCTTGAATGAAATGAATGAAATAGCCAATTTCATTACACTACTTGTTTTTACACGAGCTTGAGGTCACTTGCTTGAATATTGATTATTATCTTCTTGGGAAGACTTGCTGGAATGCTGACTATTACCTTCTTTGCTTGAATATTAATTTCTTGGAAAGACTTGTGCAATTACTTGGCAATTACTTGCTAGTTCCTTATTGATACATCTTATTGATGTTCATGTGATACCCTTTTGGTCCAATTCTTGATATACTTGCTCGATCCAACATGCATCATTATACCGCATGAACTTGTAATTAATTTAAAGATTGTTAGAGCTTGAGATATAAATCTTACGGAGTGATTCGCTCATCTAGTTGCTTCCTAACATTTTTTTCAGGTAATTCGGATAGCGACATCCACATGAACGGGAATGATACCGAGTGAAGAGTGCTAGAACGCCATTCGTCTACTATTAGCTAGCCGCGTCTTTACTTATCTAGAGTCATTATCTTGTACTTCTAGTTATGTCGGTCTAGTCGATTGGAAATTTGTTAAGGCTTGAAGACTAGTAATTAGGTTTGAATAATGTATGTTTGCCATCAGTTGGTTAATTGTAAGAATTGTCATCTTTTACATTGGTATAATTTTATAAATTAAAAACTTAGTCATTATTTAGTCTTTTGCGCACTCTGTCTTTTGTCAAAAAAATATGTATATTGCTCTGATTGAATGGTTCTATATAAGTTGGCCACGACCCGGGTATCTTCCGCGCTCGGGCGTGACAACCTCACACATAGTAAGAACCTCCAGACAAATTACATTTGCCATTTAGTAACTTACCATTCGATATACTTACCATTTGATATATGATGATGATCATGCATGACAATGAAGTGCAAATGCAGTCTTATATGCAACAGTTGACTGTTTAAGATATGCAATATAATACAGACTGATTTCAATCATCATCCATATGCATTTCAGATTTTCAGAGAATGATATGTAATTCAATTCACTCTCAGAAAAAAAATTTAGCATATGCATTTGAAGAATTATGAAGGACAATGCAGAAAGTCAAATTCTGATGTAAGCATGTATGCATGAAACAGATAAAACATGATTTGTATCTATCTGAAAAAAAAGATTATTTGAAAGCTCAAGTAACCAAACCCATGAACATGCAGCAAATGGGATTTTTACCATACTTGGGTGCCTTGGTTTATTGAACCCCTTTTTATTTTCCATCCCCAAGGCACTCCTACAAAACAGTTTCTCATTTGGCATGTTTAGGTACCCAAGTCTCCTTGGGTCCTAGAGGGTTAGTAGCATCTCTGAAGGATGCTCTCCACAATCTTTGGGCTTGTAAGTCATCGAATTTCATTAAATGACATTCATTTATAGAATGCCCAAAATTTCCACAGTAATGACAAGAACTACCAGCTCTCATGGTCTTTTTACTAACATATGCATATGAATTGTGAATATGAGCATGATTGTTTCTGTGATTATCATGAATGTTTCTCTTTTCATTTTTAGACAACCAACACTCAGCAGCTCTGTGGCCTAGCTTACCACAGTTATAACAAGCATGCCTTTTTCTTTCTTCCACAAATTTATTCCCACCAAAAACATAAAATATAGGAGTTTTAACAGAGTTGAGATTACTCTTTACTCCTTGTGCATACCAACAATGGGTGGCAATATGGCCTTTTGCCACAGCAAAGGCGCTTCCCATTCATGCCAGCAGAATATGCTTTAGCATGCTTTAACTTATCTTGTTTCATTAGATTGCAGTCATGTATATGATGACCCTTTCTATCACAATAATAGCATGCACCAGATGTGTTTTTGTAATGAATTTGCACATGGGTGTTCTTAACAACATTCACATTTACACATGCATTTATATCATCAATTTCAAAGCATGACATTCATCCATAACATGTCCTACCCTACCATAATAGTGACATGTAACCTTTCTGTTGTGTGCATGTGAGTCTGTGACAATTTTATTCATTGCATGTGTAGAAATACCAGAAGATTTCATAGGAGAACAATTAACCTTCTTTTTCTATTTTTTGGCTTTTCCAGATTTTTACTTTGCTTTTCAGTTTTCTGTGCAGTAAATTGAAAAACAGAAGGAGCATAGGTTTTGTTTTGATCAGAACTTTTTACAAACACAGTAGACATTTTATTCCCATCAATCTTTTTGTTTACCGGATTGTTACCAAGTCCCTCTCTCTGAAAATTAACATTGGTTCTAAGAAGCTTATTCAGATTGTCCTTACCTTTGACAAATTTTGATAATGAGTTTTTCAGATCTTGAATCTCGGAATTTAAGGCAACAATATTAGCTTCATAACTGGACAGGTCTGTTTCACAGGAGATTACTTGTTGATGCAAGGCATCATTCAGACTTTTGAGTTTTTAAACTTCATGTTTTAGTTTTACTTCATTGTTACCTTCAGTTTCTTTTATGACAGATTTCCCTTTTTCATAAACTAACAATCTCTCAGACATTACAATGTTAGAACCATGAGCTTCTTATTTTGATCCTTCATGTTTTCATTCTCCTCCAACAGTTTACTATTTTGCTGTTGGAGTTCATCATCAAATACCAAATCACTTAAATAAGTATGACATTCAATAAACATTTCTTGTTGAAGTTTGTCAAAGTTTTTCTAAAGTTCTAAATTTGTTACTCTAACAGCCTCCAGTTTTTTAGATATCAACTTATTTTCACTTTCAAGACTCATTGATTTATGTTCAGATTCCTTAATCTGGTTTTTGAGTTTCTTATTCTCAGATTTCAAGAAATCAAGTTCTGAACTAAGAGCATCAAGATCTGTCGGTTGTCTTCTAAATATACCATTTTCTATTTTCAGTATTTCAATGTCCTCACCTATAGAGTCAGCATTCTCAAATTTGTTTAACTTCTTTTTCAGAGATTTCTTCTGTTTTCTCAGTTTTTCATAGGACTCTAGCAAATTAACATATGCATCTTCCCAATCATCTAAAGTAAAGTTAGCGAAAGAATTGTTTACCTCTTCTTCATCCTCACCTTCATTGCTTCCTTCAGCCATCATGCATTTTTATTTTTCCTTTTCACGGTTGGCATTCTTCAGTTTGTTTAAGATGTCCTTGGCAGATCTGCATTCATAAAGACATGGAAGAATAGCAATATCAACAGCAGCCTTCATTAAATTTAATGCCTTCAAATTAGCAGCATTCTTTGTACTATGATTTTTAGTCCACTTAGATTTATCTTTAGGTAATCTGTGTGGACCACATGAAATTACCTTCCATAGCTCAGGATATGGTGTTCAAACATAGATATGCATTCTGTTGAGCCATGAATTAGCGTTGGAAAAGTTAAAAATCGGTGGATGAGCCATAAAAGCAAATCAACAAATAATTCAATGCAACAGACTGAACACACTTAGAAATGCACCAAAGAGACTACAGGATCTACTGTGGATCGTTGGATCCAATGAGGCAGTAACCCGCTCTGATACCAATTGTTAGAATATGAGGGTGCAAGACTGAGGTTCAGAGGGGGGTGAATGAATCGTAGGTTATAAAAATACTCCGATTAATAGCTAACTCTGAAATATTTGTCCGAAAATAACACTAGGCGGCTGAGCTAATCAGATATTCTATTGAGGTTCATTCTCATACACTTAGTAATTGAAATAGCTAAATAGACCCAATTCGAAGTAAGATCAGATGAATACTACAAACTGAAGACAAAACGCTTAACACATAGAGATAGAAGCTCACACGTAGCTTAGTTCAAACACGTTGCAGACAATGGATCAAGTAGAACGATATCGAGCATCTTGCATACAACCAACCAGATAAATCACGTAGAGAAGTGGAGGTAGAAGATATGGAGGTATGCGCACAGATCAAATCACGATGGACAGGATATTTTTAGGTGGTTCGTCCAGACCCACAGTCTGCCTATGTAACACCCGGGAAATTTAAAATAGAAATGCACAAAAAAAAATAACCATTTCGACCATTTAATTAATATTTTAAAAAACCAATGGATACTTTAGAAGATGCCAAATCATATTTTCGTAAATTACAATCATATTTTCATTTATACCATTGCTTGAAAGAAATACGGATATATAGATGAAGAATTAAAGGATAAACCTAATTTAGGAAGTAAGAAAGGGTATATAGATAATTTTGGTTAAGTATAGGGTGAATACAAAAATCTCCGTTCAAAATAACAACCGTTGTTAAGTCATTACTTAAGAAGTAACGACATGTAAGATGTCATTATGCAAGTAAAGTAAGTACACAAGGTTTGAAAGGACATATGTACAATTTTGGTCCTTATAGGGTGGTAGGAAAATGCTCCAAGTGATTCACGTGATCGCTATTCACAAGTCATTATTTCCTAACGTGAATAGTGCCATGAATAGTACCACTTTTTATTTAAAAAGAATTTTTCAAAAAAAATTATATGTAAAAATAGAGAAAAATATAAGGATCTTATCCATGAAATTTCATTAACTAACTCCATCAAATTGTAAAGATAAAAATCATGAAAGTTAGGTGAGAAGTTTAAAATAAATAAACCACCCTCTCTTAGGAGCTACAATCCACCCGACAAACCTTTTGATTTCCTTATCCCCAACAGCCTGTATAAGCTGGCATCTCACTGAGATCCGATTTTCACGGATCTTGTTTCCCCCTCTTGCCAACTCAAACCTTATATTATACTCCTAACGAAGCAAACCTTCGTTGGTTAGAAGACTTGCTGTTGAGAAGGGGAGACACTTCTGAAGGGTTGCAGAGAAGGGAAGAGTTACTTCTTCCATTTGCTACAACTACTGCCACTCCACAGAGGTAGGTGTTCTCAACTTTTAACTAAACTAGTAGCTAATCTAGGATGATTAGTCTAGGCATTTAGTCTTAGGCTCATTTTCATGCGATATTTAGTGTTTATAAAGTATGTATTAGCTAATATCTATATTTGATATAGTTCATGCTTTAGTAAATGGCATGTCATTATGTCAATTTCTGTGAAACTGAAATCACCATATTAAAACTATTATATTAGAGAAACTAAAACCTGAAAATAGTGAAAGAAGAAATTGTAGTCAAGAGGATGAAAAACGTGGAAAAAGACCAAGTTGAAAAAGACCAAGTTGAAAGTACAATGAAATTATATTAAAAATAGGGGGTTCTAAGAAGGAGAATAACGAAAAATCTAGATAGAATGAGAATATGTTAAAGAAGAGAAAGTTGTAGATTGGAAGGTTAGGAAGAAGTTTTATGAAGAGTGCAGAGAGAGAAAATGAGAGGAAGAAGGTGAAAAATGTGAAAAACCGAGATCTATAGGCGCAGGTGAACAGTGACTGTGTAGAAAATAGAACCGTAGAAAATTAATTATAACTTAAAAACTAAGAAGAATTGGAGGAAATGGTAGAAGAAGAAAATCTATATCTACAAGAGAAGAACAACTTTTGTGAAAAACTCAGAGAGAAAAGATGATTGGAAGGGCATGAAAACTGGGGAACAAAAAAAGTATCAACTCGGATGAACAGTAATGTGCCAGGACAGCAAGTGGAAAAACATGTAATAACTTGAAAACGGAGAAGATATAGAGAAAGAGGTTGAAGAAAAAAATGTAAAGCACTTAAAGATGAACAAGTTTGCAGAAGACATGAAATTGAAAGGAAGATCCCAAAAGTATGAAAAGGACAAAGAAAGACTAAAATCTCAAGAACTTACATGAATAACAACATAAACATATAAACCCAAGACCTCTCTCAATTGCATGTTTAGCAAATAGATATAAAGTATATACGGCATATTTCTCATGTATTAGTCTTATACCCAAGATGATTAGCAGGTATTAGCTTCAATCTAGGGTAATTGGTATGTATTAGCTCCATACCTAAGATAATTAGCATGTATTAGCCTTATACCCAGAATAATTAGCAAGTATTAGCAAGTATTAGTCTCATACCTAGAATAATTAGCATGTGTTAGCTTAAATCTAGGATGATTATCATGTATTAGCTTCATACCTAAGATAATTAGCATGTATTAGCCTTATACCCAGAATAATTAGCAAGTATTAACAAGTATTAGCAAGTATTAGTCTCATACCTAGAATAATTAGCATGTGTTAGCTTAAATCTAGGATGATTAGCATGTATTAGTTTCATACCTAAGATAATTAGCATGTATTAGCCTTATACCTAGAATAATTAGCAAGTATTAATAAGTATTAGCAAGTATTAGTCTCATACATAGAATAATTAGCATGTGTTAGCTTAAATCTGGGACGATTAGCATGTATTATCTTCATACCTAAGATAATTAACATGTATTAGCCTTATACCCAGAATAATTAGCAAGTATTAACAAGTATTAGTAAGTATTAGTCTCACACCTAGAATAATTAGCATGTGTTGGCTTAAATCTAGGATGATTAGCGTGTATTAGCTTCATACCCAAGATAATTAGCAAGTATTAGTCTCATACCTAGAATAATTAGCATGTGTTAGCTTAAATCTAGGATGATTAGCATGTATTAGCGTCGTACCTAAGATAATTAGCATGTACTAGCCTTATACCCTAGATGATTAGCATTGATTAGCATGTATTAGCTTCAATCTAGGGTAGTTGGCATGTATTAGCTTCATATCCATACGATATTTCCGTGTAATGCAAGTTTTATCGTGTTTTTACGTAACCTATTAGTTTAGCTATTAACTAACCTGTTAACATACCTAATTAACATGTTAGTTGATCTACTAACTAATTAGCATACCTAATTAATCTGTTAGGTAGCCTATCCAGAAACCTTGTCTCCATTTAGTTCCTTTAAAAATGAAAACTAGTATGATACGTCATGTTAAAAATCTGATATTTAAGCAACTAAAGCATGAAATGAGTGCATAAATAAAGATCTATAATCCTTACAGTTTTCTCTATCTATTCATGTCATCAATTTTACCTAAATCAACTTAAATCAAAGGGCGTCCCTGACCCGGACGCTATTCACTAAACAGCAGCTGTAGAACAGACGCTCATTTTAAATAGGAAATGGGCAAACTGCCCCTCTGTGAAGGCCCCCCCCCTTGGGCACCTAAAAAAAAAAAAATTCATGGCAGCCCCTAGGGTGCCTTCTAATAGAAGGTGGCAGACCCATGGGTGCCTTCTTCTAAGAGATGGCAGCCCCATGGGCACCTTCTAATGGCATGATGTTAAACTAATCGTCCAGTTAACCCTATCTTAATCAAAGATTAATACCTTTAGCCATTTTGAGCAGATATGAACTGCAGGGTCGACCCAGCCTGTTCAGCGCGTTGACGCGATGAACTGCAGAGTCGACCCAGCCTGTTCACAGGGTCGACCCAGCCTGTTCACAGGGTCGACCTAGCCTATTCACTGCGTTGACGCGATGAACTACAGAGTTGACGCGATGAACTGCGGAGTCGACCCAGCCTGTTCACAGGGTCGACCCAGCCTGTTCACCGCGTTGATGTGATGAACTGCAGAGTCGACCCTGCCTGTTCACAGGGTTGACCCAGCCTATTCACCGCGTTGACGCGATGAACTGCAGAGTTGACGCGATGAATTACAGAGTCGACCCAACCTGTTCACAGGGTCGACCCAGCCTGTTCACCGCATTGACGCGATGAACTACAGAGTCGACCCAGTCTGTTCACAGGGTCGACTCAGCCTATTCACCGCGTTGACGTGATGAACTGCTGAGTTGACACAGCTGGCTCATTGCGTTAACGTGATCGTTAGGCTTTAACTTTTGCCATCTCCACTGATAGATGGCAACCTGAGAGGTGACATTTAACTTCTGACAGGGTCCTCTAAACCCTGTATAGTTCCCAGGAAGGGCATCCCACAGTGAGGGTGTCGTTTCTAAAATTGTTAGGTGGCCCATAAGGCACCTCTCTTATCTAGTTTTTTTCCGTGTATCAAACGTTACTGGTTTCCACTCCTAGTTCATCCCTACACATCAATGCGCCCTTGGATTCCATTCCATAATTCCACCTTATATATCATACTGGTCAAACCTTAAAATTCCATATTGGCTATAAATGAGAGTGGATGTCAACAAACATGATTAATGCTGTGCATATAGGGCCCGGTCTGGTCCTGGGAGGAGCACCCGAAGGTACTTGTGCCCATGGGAGTTTATTGACCACGGTGTTTGGCATTGCACCGGAGTACTTACTTGCTAGGCTTTAGACATTCCACTCATTCTTGTGATATTACTTGATTGATTTGACTTGAGACCCGCAGAAGGGTAAAGTTTTTGCTTGAATGAAATTTATAAATAGCCAATTCCAGTTTTTCATGCTTGAATTTATATTACTTTTTATTACTTGCTTGACATGAGTTCGTACTCTCTTGGAAAGATTTTATTAATTCCAGTTATTACTTGCTTGAATCTCTTGCTATTGCTACATTGAAGTTGGAATCCTTAAACTCTCACTTGTTATTCCTTCACTACTCTTGTCGATTTTTACAATCCTTGATATCTACTCATCTACCTACATAGCTTTACTGACATTAATTGAACTTGTAAACAACTTAAAGCATGTTAAATCTTGAGATGTAATTCCTACTGTGCGATTCGCTCATCTAGTTATTTTCTAATATTTTCAGGTAATTTGGATGTCAACCAACACTCGGAAGGGAATGAGACTGAGTGATGAGTGTTAGAGTGAAGTTATCAAATTGTCATGTCCTTTGTGTTATTGTATTAGTTCACTTATGTCAGTTGTATCAATTCATCTATGTCATTTGTATTAGTCAACTTGATTAGAACTGCTTAAGATTTGAAGCCTAGTCGTTGGACTCTGGGAACATATGTATTTGTCCTTTGATTAGTTGTGACAATTGTCAGCTCGTACTATTTGTATTAATTTCGAGTTAAATCTTAGTTATTTGCACACTCTGATATTTACATGATTGACACGATCTATATAAACGTGTCACACCTCCGGATAATCTTTCGCGCTCGGGACGTGACAGTCTTCGTGGTATCAGAGCCTAGGTTTTCAAACCTAGGGAACAAAAAAAAATGGTTAGAAATTGAAATCTAAGTAAAAACTTGAGTCCAAGGATAGGTAAAACCCAAGTTCAAGGATAGATATACCTTACCCGGTGAGATGGATAGAGCCATGGGTTAAGTTCTAAAATGACTTTCAACCTTACAAGTAAATCCGATCTTTATCATACTTAACTCTTTTGTAGGATCATGGCTGTGGAAAGAGCACAATGGCGCAAGATGCAGCGCACCGTGCAAGGCCTCACACAGGCACTACAACAAGTGGCCCAAGGCGGAGCAAATCGTGGAGCGGGAGATCTCCACCGAAGTTTCCGTAACATGAACCCACCGAGGTTCACGGGTTCGTCCGACCCCGAGGATGCCAAGAATTGGCTAAAGGAGATGGAACAAATCTTCCGTGTGATGCAATGCGCGGATGAAGAGAATGTTTTACTTGTCGTATTCTAACTAGAGCGGGACGCTCGATGCTGGTAGGAGTCCATAGAAGCAACACTGCCAGAATACCATGTCACATGTGATGAATTCATAGAGCATTTCAACAACAAGTACTTCTCCGATCATATCCAAGAAAAGAAAGCCACGGAATTCACCATTCTAAAACAACGGGGCTTGAAAGTGGCAGAGTATGAGGCCCAATTCTCCAGATTATCTAGGTATGCACCCCACTTGGTGTGTACGGAAAAGATGAAGGCGAGAAGATTCCTCAACAGGCTTCGGCCCCATTATATCACACAACTTGTCCCGATGGACATCTAATTCTATTCGGAGATGGTTCGGCGTGCTCAACTGCTGGAAGACGCCACCGAATTTTCTGAGAGAATCCGAGGAAGAGACAAGAAGGAACCCGTCACAAGCCCAGGAAAATTCAAACAATCCTTCAAAAAGAAGCGATTCTTCATGGGAGGGGAGCCCTCTAAGGCGAAGAAATTCCAGAAGAATGACAGACCATTCTCCACCACCACACCATCAAAGGAGATTTGCAAGTATTGTGATAAAGCTGGTCATAAGACCGAGGAATGCTGGAGAAAGTTAGGAGCTTGTCTTCGATGTGGGAGCCGAGAGCATCGAATCCCAGACTGCCCACTGATGAAGGAACAAGACACCAAAGATGAGAAGCGTCCGGTAAAGAAATAAGGCCGTTTGCAAGCTCTCCAAGAGACGGAACCCACTAAAGGTGGAATTATGGAAGGTACTCTCACTATTTGTTCAAAAACTGCTCAAGTTTTATTTGATACCGGAGCAACTCATTCATTCATTTCCAAGAACTTTGCTGCTTCATTTTCTAAGAAACATGAACTGTTAGATTTGGTCATATCTACACCTCTTGGGAATGAGTCTGATATCACTTATCACTATCCAAATTGTGAAGTGATGGTTAAGGGAAATAATTTACCTGCTGATTTGATATGCCTAGATATAAAGGGTTATGATGTCATACTAGGTGCCGACTGGCTATCCACATACCAAGCAATTGTAGATTGCCGGCATGGCAAGGTAACTTTCGTAGATTTTCCAGAGCTAATTTACAATAGCCCTCGGAGTAAATCACTTCTTATATCAGCACTCCGAGCTAGTAAACTTATGAATAAGGGATGCATGGCATTCATAGCATTCGTGACAGCCACGGAAGTCGAGAAGGTTAAACTTGAAGACATCCGTGTAATTCAGGATTTTCCCGATATTTTTCTAAAAGATTTAACCAGCTTACCCCCGAAAAGGGAAGTGTCATTCACAATCGGCCTTGTCCCTGGTGCTGGTCCTATTTCCAGGGCACCATACAGAATGTCCCCTGCTGAGCTGAAGGAACTAAAAGAGCAGCTAATGGAGTTATTGAACAAGGGTTTCATCAGGCCGAGTACTTCCCCATGGGGAGCACCCGTGCTATTCGTCAAAAAGAAGGACGGGTCAATGAGATTATGCATAGATTATCGGCAGCTAAATCACCTTACAATCAAGAACAAGTATCCACTGCCAAGGATTGATGAGCTATTCGATCAACTATCTGGAGCTTTATATTTCTCCAAGATTGATCTTCGTTCTGGTTACCACCAATTGAAGATCAAAGAAGAAGACATTCATAAAACTGCATTCCGAAGCAGGTATGGGCATTACGAATTTACTGTTATGTCTTTCGGACTAACAAATGCCCCTGCAACTTTTATGGAGTTAATGAACAGCATATTCAGGCCCTAATTAACCAATTTATTGTGGTCTTTATTGATGATATTCTGATCTATTCAAAGACCGAAGAGGATCATGAAGAACACCTCAAGAAGGCATTGCAGATATTAAGGGGAAACAAGCTATATGCCAAATTCAGCAAATGCGAGTTTTGGCTCGAGGAAGTATCCTTCTTGGGCCATATCATTTCGAAGAACGGAATTGCTATTGACCCATCAAAGGTCGAAGCCGTGAAGAATTGGGAACGACCTACAAATGTAACTGAGATTCGGAGCTTCTTGGGTCTAGCTGGTTACTAACGACGTTTTATAAAGGACTTCTCCAAAATTGTTGTTCCCCTGACCAGGTTAACCCACAAGGAAGTGCCTTATGAGTGGAAGGAAGACTGTGAAAAGAGTTTCCAAACTTTGAAGGATCTCTTGACCACTGCTCCAGTCTTATCATTACCAATGGAAGGAGAAAAATATGAGGAATATACCGATGCTTCTGGTATTGGCCTCGGATGTGTATTGATGCAGAATGGGAGAGTCATTGCATACTCTTCCCGACAATTGAAGAAACATGAAGAGAACTACCCAGTTCACGACTTAGAACTGGCCACAGTAGTATTCGCTTTAAAGATCTGGAGGCACTATCTCTACGGAGAACAATTCACTGTGTACTCCGATCATAAAAGCCTCAAGTACTTATTCTCTCAAAAGGAGCTGAACATGAGGCAAAGGCGTTGGCTCGAGTATCTCAAGGATTTCGACTTCACTATACAGTACCATCCTGGTAAGGGTAATTCCGTAGCTGATGCCCTTAGTCGAAAACCGAGAACAATATTGGCCAACTACATGATACAAGAATGGAAACTGTTGGAGAAATTCTCTGAGCTTGATATCAGCACAAATGAGAAGAACATGCGTATTATTCTATCTCATATGAGCCTACATCCAGATTTGCTACCTGAAATCAAGAAGTTACAAGAAGAGGATCCCTCGCTAGTGGAGATAAAGAGCAAGCTGGATGAGAGACTGAATTTCAAGCTGGCACCTGATGGTAGATTACTATTTCATGAACGGACATGTGTGCCCGACTGTCCCGAATTGAAGAAGAAGATTCTTGAAGAAGCTCATAGATCGAGGTGCACAATCCACCCTGGAGCCACTAAGATGTACAAAGACTTGAAAAGAACTTTCTGGTGGCCTAACATGAAAAGGGAGGTAGCAGACTTTGTGTCTCGTTGCCTCACATGCCAACAAGTGAAGGCGGAACATCAAAAACCCGCCGGAATGCTACATCCGCTGGATATTCCCAAGTGAAAGTGGGAAGACATTGGCATGGACTTTATCATGGGTTTGCCCAAGTCTAGGGGTAGATATGATGAAATTTGGGTAATTATCGACCGGTTAACTAAATCGGCCCATTTCTTACCCATCAAAAGTAGATGGTCAGTCGACGTACTTGCTACCCTATATATTAAGGAGATGGTTAGATTGCATGGAGTTCCCATCTCGATCATATCTAACTGAGACCCACGCTTCACCTTTCATTTTTGGAAGGGTCAACAACACTCTCTGGGGACGAAACTTAATTTCAGCACTGCTTTCCATCCCCAGACAGATGGTCAGACTGAAAGGATAAATCAAGTTGTTGAAGATATGTTAAGGGCATGTATTATAGATTTTGGCGGAAGCTGGCATGACCACTTACCATTAACTGAATTTGCATATAATAATAGCTATCAAGCTAGTATTCAAATGGCTCCTTTCGAGGCACTTTATGGCAGGAGTTGTCGTTCTCCAATATGCTGGGAAGAAGTCGGTGAAAGATAAATTCTAGGCCCAGATATGGTTAGAGATTCGACTGAGAAGATACACCTTATCAGAGAGAGACTCAAGGTAGCTCAGTGCAGGCAAAAATTTTATGCTGATAATAGAAGGAGAGATTTGAAATTTCAAGTAGGCGACCATGTATTTCTCAAGGTATCTCCCGGCTGAGGTATTAGAAGATTCGGTGTTAAGGGCAAGCTTACACCAAGGTTTATCGGTCCATTTGAAGTATTGGAAAGAGTGGGCGAGGTGGCTTACCGCATTGCCTTACCTCCTCAACTCTCGGAAGTGCACAATGTATTTCATATATCTATGCTGAAAAAATATGTGTACGACCCTTCTCACATCATCAACCATGCTGAATTGGTGATTCAAAGGGATCTTACTTATGAGCAAAGGCCGATGCGGATCCTCGACCGTGAAGTCCGAGTTCTAAGGAGCAAGACGATCCCTATGGTAAAAATCCAATGGAATCGATGCTCGGAGCAAGAAGTAACTTGGGAGACCGAGGAATCTATGAAGAGAAGATACCCAGAACTATTTTAGTCGGTAAGTATCTTATACTTTCTACAGTATCCTTATGTAGTTGAATTTATCCTTATACAATTGAATTTGGAGACCAAATTCTTTTAAGTAGGGGAGGGAGTAACACCCGGGAAATTTAAAATTGAAATGCACAAAAAAAAATTTTTTAACCATTTCGACCATTTAATTAATATTTCAAAAAACCAATGGATACTTTAGAAGATGCCAAATCATATTTTCATAAATTACAATCATATTTTCATTTATATCATTGCTTGAAAGAAATACGGATATATAGATGAAGAATTAAAGGATAAACCTAATTTAGGAAGTAAGAAAGGGTATATAGATAATTTTGGTTAAGTATAGGGGGAATACAAAAATCTCCGTTCAAAATAACAACCGTTGTTAAGTCATTACTTAAGAAATAACGACATGTAAGATGTCATTATGCAAGTAAAGTAAATACACAAGGTTTGAAAGGACATATGTACAATTTTGGTCATTATAGGGTGGTAGGAAAATGCTCCAAGTGATTCACGTGATCGTTATTCACAAGTCATTATTTCCTAACGTGAATAGTGCCATAAATAGTACCACTTTTTATTTAAAAAAAATTTTCAAAAAAAATTATATGTAAAAATAGAGAAAAATATAAGTATCTTATCCATGAAATTTCATTAACTAACTCCATCAAATTGTAAAGATAAAAATCATGAAAGTTAGGTGGGAAGTTTAAACTAAATAAACCACCCTCTCATAGGAGCTACAATCCACCCGACAAACTTTTCGATTTCCTTATCCCCAACAGCCTGTATAAGCTGGCATCCCACTGAGATCCGATTTTCACGGATCTTGTTTCCCCCTCTTGCCAACTCAAACCTTATATTATACTCCTAACGAAGCAAACCTTCGTTGGTTAGAAGGCTTGCTGTTGAGAAGGGGAGACACATCTGAAGGGTTGCAGAGAAGGGTAGAGTTGCTTCTTCCATTTGCTACAACTACTGCCACTTCATAGAGGTAAGTGTTCTCAACTTTTAACTAAACTAGTAGCTAATCTAGGATGATTAGTCTAGGCATTTAGTCTTAGGCTCATTTCCATGCGATATTTAGTGTTTATAAAGTATGTATTAGCTAATATCTATATTTGATATAGTTCATGCTTTAGTAAAGGGCCTGTCATTATGTCAATTTCTGTGAAACTGAAATCACCATGTTAAAAATGTTATATTAGAGAAACTAAAACCTGAAAATAGTGAAAGAAGAAATTGTAGCCAAGAGGATGAAAAACGTGGAAAAAGACCAAGTTGAAAAAGACCAAGTTGAAAGCACAATGAAATTATATTGAAAATAGGGGGGTTCTAAGAAGGAGAATAACGAAAAATCTAGAGAGAATGAGAATATGTTAAAGAAGATAAAGTTGTAGATTGGAGGGTTAGGAAGAAGTTTTATGAAGAGTGCAGAGAGAGAAAATGAGAGGAAGAAGGTGAAAAATGTGAAAAATCGAGATCTATAGGCGCAGGTGAACAGTGACTGTGTAGAAAACAGAACCGTAGAAAATTAATTATAACTTAAAAACTAAGAAGAATCGGAGGAAGTGGTAGAAGAAGAAAATCTATATGTACAAGAGAAGAAGAACGTTTGTGAAGAACTCAGAGAGAAAAGAGGACTGAAAGGACATGAAAACTGGGGAACAAAAGAAAGTATCAACTCGGATAAACAGTAATGTGCCAGGACAGCAAGTGGAAAAACATGTAATAACTTCAAAACGGAGAAGATATAGAGAAAGAGGTTGAAGAAAAAAATGTAAAGCACTTAAAGATGAACAAGTTTGCAGAAGACATGAAATTGAAAGGAAGATCCCAAAAGTATGAAAAGGACTAAGAAAGACTAAAATCTCAAGAACTTACATGAATAACAACATAAACATATAAACCCAAGACCTCTCTCAATTGCATGTTTAGCAAATAGATATAAAGTATATACGGCATATTTCTCATGTATTAGTCTTATACCCAAGATGATTAGCAGGTATTAGCTTCAATCTAGGGTAATTGGTATGTATTAGCTCCATACCTAAGATAATTAGCATGTATTAGCCTTATACCCAGAATAATTAGCAAGTATTAGCAAGTATTAGTCTCATACCTAGAATAATTAGCATGTGTTAGCTTAAATCTAGGATGATTATCATGTATTAGCTTCATACCTAAGATAATTAGCATGTATTAGCCTTATACCCAGAATAATTAGCAAGTATTAACAAGTATTAGCAAGTATTAGTCTCATACCTAGAATAATTAGCATGTGTTAGCTTAAATTTAGGATGATTAGCATGTATTAGTTTTATACCTAAGATAATTAGCATGTATTAGCCTTATACCTAGAATAATTAGCAAGTATTAGCAAGTATTAGTCTCATACCTAGAATAATTAGCATGTGTTAGCTTAAATCTAGGACGATTAGCATGTATTAGCTTCATACCTAAGATAATTAACATGTATTAGCCTTATAGCCAGAATAATTAGCAAGTATTAACAAGTATTAGTAAGTATTAGTCTCACACCTAGAAGAATTAGCATGTGTTGGCTTAAATCTAGGATGATTAGCGTGTATTAGCTTCATACCCAAGATAATTAGCAAGTATTAGTCTCATACCTAGAATAATTAGCATATGTTAGCTTAAATCTAGGATGATTAGCATGTATTAGTGTCGTACCTAAGATAATTAGCATGTACTAGCCTTATACCCAAGATGATTAGCATTGATTAGCATGTATTAGCTTCAATCTAGGGTAGTTGGCATGTATTAGCTTCATATCCATACGATATTTCCGTGTAATGCAAGTTTTATCGTGTTTTTACGTAACCTATTAGTTTAGCTATTAACTAACCTGTTAACATACCTAATTAAGATGTTAGTTGATCAACTAACTAATTAGCATACCTAATTAATCTGTTAGCTAGCCTATCCAGAAACTTTGTCTCCATTTAGTTCCTTTAAAAATGAAAACTAGTATGATACGTCATGTTAAAAATCTGATATTTAAGCAACTAAAGCATGAAACGAGTGCATGAATAAAGATCTATAATCCTTATAGTTTTCTCTATCTATCCATGTCATCAGTTTTACCTAAATCAACTTAAATCAAAGGGCGTCCCTGACCCGGACGCTATTCACAGAACAGCGGCTGTAGAACAGACGCTCATTTTAAATAGGAAATGGGCAAACTGCCCCTCTGTGAAGGGCCCCCCCCCTTGGGCACCTATAAAAAAAAAATTCATGGCAGCCCCTAGGGTGCCTTCTAATAGAAGGTGGCAGACTCATGGGCGCCTTCTTCTAAGAGATGGCAGCCCCATGGGCGCCTTCTAACGGCATTATGTTAAACTAATCGTCCAGTTAACCCTATCTTAATCAAAGATTAATACCTTAAGCCATTTTGAGTAGATATGAACTACAGGGTCGACCCAGCCTGTTCACCGCGTTGACGCGATGAACTGCAGAGTCGACCCAGCCTGTTCACAGGGTCGACCCAGCCTGTTCATCGACCCAGCCTGTTCACAGGGTCGACCCAGCCTGTTCACCGCGTTGACGCGATGAACTGCAGAGTCGACCCAGCCTGTTCACAGGGTCGACCTAGCCTGTTCACCGCGTTGACGCGATAAACTACAGAGTTGACGCGATGAACTGCAGAGTCGACCCAGCCTGTTCACAGGGTCGACCCAGCCTGTTGACCGCGTTGACGTGATGAACTGCAGAGTCGACCCAACCTGTTCACAGGGTCGACCCAGCCTGTTCACCGCGTTGACGCGATGAACTGCAGAGTTGACGCGATGAACTGCAGAGTCGACCAAGCCTCTTCACAGGGTCGACCCAGCCTGTTCACCGCGTTGACGCGATGAACTGCAGAGTCGACCCAGCCTGTTCATAGGGTCGACTCAGCCTATTCCCCGCGTTGACGCGATGAACTGCTGAGTCGACACAGCTAGCTCATTGCGTTAACGTGATCGTTAGGCTTTCACTTTTGCCATCTCCACTGATAGATGGCAGCCTGAGAGGTGACATTTAACTCCTGACAGGGTCCTCTAAACCCTGTATAGTTCCCAAGAAGGGCATCCCACAGTGAGGGTGTCGTTTCTAAAAGTATCAGGTGGCCCATAAGGCACCTCTCTTATCTAGTTTTTTTCCGTGTATCAAACATTACTGGTTTCCACTCCTAGTTCATCCCTACACATCAATGCGCCCTTGGATTCCATTCCATAATTCCACCTTATATATCATACTGGTCAAACCTTGAAATTCCATATTGGCTATAAATGAGAGTGGATGTCAACAAACATGATTAATGCTGTGCATATAGGGCCCGGTCTGGTCCTGGGAGGAGCACCCGAAGGTACTTGTGACCATGGGAGTTTATTGACCACGGTGTTTGGCATTGCACCGGAGTACTTGCTTGCTAGGGTTTAGACATTCCACTCATTCTTGTGATATTACTTGATTGATTTGACTTGAGACCCGCAGAAGGGTAAAGTTTTTGCTTGAATGAAATTTATAAATAGCCAATTCCAATTTTTTATGCTTGAATTTATATTACTTTTTATTACTTGCTTGACATGAGTTATTACTCCCTTTGAAAGATTTTATTAATTCCAGTTATTACTTGCTTGAATCTCTTGCTATTGCTGCATTGAAGTTGGAATCCTTACACTCTCACTTGTTATTCCTTCACTACTCTTGTCGATTTTTACAATCCTTGATATCTACTCATCTACATGCATAGCTTTACTGACATTAATTAAACTTATAAACCACTTAAAGCATGTTAAATCTTGAGATGTAATTCCTACTGAGCGATTCGCTCATCTAGTTGTTTTCTAATATTTTCAGGTAATTTGGATGTCAACCAACACTCGGAAGGGAATGAGACTGAGTGATGAGTGTTAGAGTGAAGTTATCAAATTGTCATGTACTTTGTGTTATTGTATTAGTTCACTTATGTCAGTTGTATCAATTCATCTATGTCATTTGTATTAGTCAACTTGATTAGAACTGCTTAAGATTTGAAGCCTAGTCGTTGGACTCTGGGAACATATGTATTTGTCCTTTGATTAGTTGTGACAATTTTCAGCTCGTACTATTTGTATTAATTTCGAGTTAAATCTTAGTTATTTGCGCACTCTGATATTTACATGATTGACACGATCTATATAGACGTGTCACGCCTCCAGGTAATCTTCCGCGCTCGGGACGTGACAGCCTACATCCACCCCTCACTCAAACCGAGTGAGGATTCCACTAGCACAACCTAGAAATCTTAGTCTACAACAAACCGCTGCCTAACAGCTTGCCCTAAGGGAGACAAATCTCTCAACACCGAACCTGCAACCCACATGATCTGAACCCTGACCTTGCCTTAGCAAGATCAGAACCAGAGGACCAATCCTCCCTTCCTCCAAACCGGAGGGGCAACCACGAGTAGCACACCACTACTCGCAACTAGAGACATAGTCTCCCTTCCTCCATACCGAGGAGAAAACATGAGTGACACCCAGCCACTCACACCCGGAGACCCAGTCTCCCTTCCTCTGAAACCCAGAGGGAAACCACTAGTGACACCCCGCCACTCGCCAACCGGAGACACGGTCTCTCTTCTCCTGAATCTTTAGGAGGAACTCGACCTCAAACCAAAGGATCAGAAAGCACAAAGGAATGGAAGAGAACAACGAAAAAACATAAAAGGAAAAACACAAACAAATGTAGCTCCAAGGAGCATGATGACTCTGGATTTGATCCACGAGTCACTACATGAACAGATCTTCAATGAAGGCTCTGGCTGCTCACTCCTTATTCTCAAAACTTTCTTTTCTGAACTCTCTCTTTCCTTCTCTTTTCTTTTTGCTCGCACACTGGCTCAAACTCTGATACTTCCTCTTCTGCTAGCTCACTCTTTCAGATGGCTACTCTCACCTATCTCGCAGCTCCAATCTTCCTCTTTTCTTTCTTCTACGGCTCTGCTTTCTCAGTTGAAAAGGCCTCCAATTCATACCCAAAAGCATGGTATCAAAAAGGTACCCCGCGAATCATGTGAATCCACCTAGAATGAGAATATTCCTTAATCATTAGTCTCTCAGAAACTCTACCACGGAGACATACCTTTTCGCGCCAAAAGGACTCCACACGTGGGATGCACACTGGTTGCATCCGAGGTGTTAGGAGAAATTCCTCTGATATCCTACTTTCAAGGTGGTCACGTGCTCAGCATGTGTTCCCTGGGTTCACGTGCCACTTTACCTGCCATTCTGGAGAAACACGTTCCCTTCATTGGCTGACTTGCAATCACGTGCCATCACCTAGTTCGAGCTCCCGTGCCTTGAGATTACACGTTGGCACTTGAATGTTTAGTCAGAAAATTCATCAAACACTTCTCAGCATCGACCTTATAGGCTTCCCAGCTTCAGCTGCTTTGACCTTATACTAGAATATGCTCAGACCTTGTTGATGTATGCTCAGACTTGCACGGTGCTAGCAAATAGGTTGCACCAACCAGCATGCGTTGAAGGTAGGACATGCACCGACCTTGCTGTGTTGAAGAAGGGGTTGCACAGACCTTACTGTGTGCTCAGACCTTCACAGTGCTAGTGAAGAGGTTGCACCAACCTTCCTCTGTGCTTGAGATGGATTGCACCAACCTTTCATTGCATGAAGGCAATCATGCACCGACCTTGTTGTATTCAAACCAAACATGCACCGACCTTGTAGCAGATGTGCACCGACCTTGTTGTGTAGCAGTGACAATATGCATCAACCTTCCCTTCTTCATATGTGCGCATAACAAAATTTGCACCGACCTTGTGCTTTTGAAATCAAAACCTACGCATACCATTGCATGCAATCTCCCAAAAGAGCGTCGACCTTAGTTACTGTACCAGCAAGGATGTATCGACCTTGGCTAGCACTGGCAAGAGGTGCTCCGACTTTGTTGGAAAGGTAGCATTGACCTTAGTTTGTGCTTAGTTACTATTCCAGTTGAAGTAGCATCGACCTTATCTATTGTTCCAGCTGAAGTAGTATCGACCTTATCTTCTGTTCCAGTTGAAGTAGCATCGACCTTATCTACTATTCCAGCTGAAGTAGCATCGACCTTATCTACTGTTCCAACTGAAGTAGCATCGACCTTATCTACTGTTCCTAGTAAGCTAGCATCGACCTTGATTCCTCTAGCAATAGGACTAACATCGACCTTCATTCCTCTGGCAACAAGACTAGCATCGACCTTTGGCAGTGATGGCAAAACATGTACAGACCTGATGTCTATGCTCCGTCAGATTAGTCAACCTGCCTTTTTCAGCGTCACTGATTTTTTCATGACTTGGCTTAATCTGTGACCCTTGATCAGTTGACATTGACTTAGAGTCTTTGACTTAGTTGCTGTGACTTAGAGTGGTCAAACTACACATTCTGCTTCACAAAGCCACAGAATATAAATGCAAAAATCTAATGCAATGTGCCGTGCACTAACCTTATAACAAACAATTCAGTTCTCATGCAAACAATATTACTTATAGTGTCTGACGTCATCAAAATCATAGGGACACAACAAAGTCTCCCCCCTCTCCCAAGGAAGAATCCCACTCCCCCAAGCACCACTTCACTTCCCCATACACCCTTCCACATCCCAAGATCTTCCATTGAATTCCCATTAGTGGGAAAAATTCAAACAAGCTCTCCCTGCCAAACCAACCTACACCCTGCCCTCTCCCCCTCCCTCATCTCTGGGCACCCCTCCTCCCCACCTCTGCTAGCTCCGACCCAAGACCCCTCCTCACCCCATTCTCCTGGTCACAGTCCTCCTTCCCACCCCCCTTCACACCAAGAAAGGCCTCAACTCCCCCTCACACCCTTTCCACCCTCTAATCCCTCCATTCTTACTCCCTATCTCTCACTGCTACCTAGACCAGTGTAGTAGCAGACTACCCAGCCTATTACAGCGCCGGCCCTACTATCTTCATGGAGTTCCTGATGACAAGCCCAGCACCAACGGATTCTACTCCAAGCTAGCTTCGCCTTGGTAGTTCGTGCAGCCACATTCGACATCAGAGTTGTCCGGTGGAGCATTTTTCGTTCGACTGCGCGAGCAGACTCCGGCTAGTGACCAGAACGAGTTGCAGAGGGTTCTGTGACTCCACCCAGCGTCTCCAGGCTCTACCCTTTAGAGGAGTATAACTAGGAACACCCAGCTTCCATCCAAGATTGGTCTCGCTCCGTTCTGATCCGCCATCCGAGAGTATCGCCCCCGACAGGTTCCATCAGCAGGCCGATCTGACTGCATTCCAGCAAGATGGTGGACCACATAAGGTACCATAGCTTCCTCCCACATCTTCTGGCTCTGCCCTCTGATGGAGTTCAAGTAGGGACGCCCAGCTTCCATTCCAGCCTGGTCTCGCTTCAATCCGACCACCCAACGGAGAGTTTCATCCCCGATAAGGTGACCCTGCCCACAGGTGGCCCCGACTGCGCGATCTCACAAGAACGGAATCATCGGCACTCCTCCCATTAGAACGAGGTCATTCTAGCTCTGGCTCATCCTAGAGGCGTCTCTCTTCACGTCGAAGCCAGATTCAACCTGATCCAGCACCGGACCTGCGAGTTACAGCTCCGGAAAGTTGGGTCTACATTTCTGCTTCCACGCCCAGTTTGATCCTACCAGAGTTCAGAAGCTTCCGATGAGCCCTACGGACGAGTTTCGCAGAGATTTTCGAGGGAGCTATACTAGAGTCAGCCCTCTTTCAAATGGAGCTGGTCCTAGCTCATTTTGACATCACAGTCGGGAGTACTACTCTGACCAAGAGGCCTCTAGTCTGCAGAATGAGGCTCCTACGCAATCTCACGAGAACGGGCATCCCAGACACGAACGGCCTTAGAACGAGTTGTTTCTTCTTCCTGGAGTTCCCAAAGACGAGTAGCTTTCCAGCAGCGCTGACCTCACCTTCATCAGACATCCGGGCAGGGAGCTCATCCCCGACAAGTTGCTGGTACCAGGGCAGACCACCTGCACCGGGTGACTGTGAAGACCGGTATCCTGGCCACCTCCTTCACGTCCTCGAACCCTCTCCCTGCCTGGCCGGCTGATCACCCCTCCCTGCATGGAGGTAGTTTTGGCTATACTAAATTACTTCCCCACCCCGTGATGAACCCTCCTGCGTGTGGTGTAGTGGTGTAATCGACTATTGCAGGTCAAGCATCTCCGACGCAGTGTGTGTTGACACCCATTTTATTACCAATAAGTCGGGCCATCTCCTTGTTCATTCTATATGATGCTCCAAGTTGTTCACTCTTCATTGAGCCCTCTTGATCAGTTGGAGGTCTATTTCTTGGGTCTTATCCTCTTGGTTGAGTCTGGTTCCTTGGCATTTTCAATTGGTTGAATCTTAGCAAGCCTTTTTAATCAGATTTTGATCCTTATTGTCTCTAACGGTCCACAGCAGGGGCGTTACAGCTCTCTGATGCGTCTGCCCTTGGCCGTTACATCCTTGTAGAGTCCTCACGCTTGAGCCTTCTTTCAAAGCTTATCCTTTTGTTTATCCATTGACTCTAACGGTCTGTCGTGTGACCGTTACCATACTCTAACGCGTTGTCCCTTGACCGTTACAGTTCTTTAAGAGTCCAATTGGTTGAAACGTCTCCCGTTGATCTTATCTCTTTAGAAGATAAGGTTAGTGTGACAGTCTCTCCCAGGTGCGTTACACTCCTGTGGCGGTCTGCCGTGCAGCCGTTACATCAAACAGAGAGTCCTGACAGTTCTGGCCTTTTCTCTGCTATTCCGTGGTCGAGATAAGGGTTTGATCTGATGATTTCTCTTCCAAATCTGATCCTCAGAACCTTCTGTTTGTTTCTAAGGACTCTTGGGAGCATTATCTTCAAGAGTTTGCTAAGAATCTTCCTACTTTCTTGCTGGATTATCCTCTGCTTGACCGGAGAGTTTGAGGGTCTATAAATAGATCCCTTGACTTCATGTCATAAGGAGGAGAAATTTGGAGTTTGCGTCGAAGTGCTGTCGCATTCAGGAGCCATCTTCATCCAAGAGGAGCCTACTTCCACGTCCATCTGCCTCACAGTCAAGGGAGTACTTCGGTTTTGGGTTTCAAGTTCATAATTTGCATGCTTGTGTTCTTCCCTTGTTCCTCCAATCATAGCATTGTCCCTCCTCTTCTTCCATGTTCTTCACTCTATTTTCAATCATTTGAACATCCTCCTACATTTTAAAACGCCCAGAGGGGTTAAAAAATCAAAACTTCCCCGGTATTCCCCTTTCCTTTTGATGAGATTGAGTTTACTTGAGGATTGATACTAACTTGTTAAAAGAGCTCATTTGGGGTTTGTTTCTTGTGTTTCACGTTCTTTGGTAGGTGTTACAGAGTTTATAAGGTGAGGCCCAAGCTTTCTGGCCGGTTGGAAGGCTTGGAGTTTGAGAATTCCCAAGTTGTTTCTGCAGGTTTTCTGACGGTCTTGCTCAGACGCGTCAGGTGGCTCTAACGGCTTATCGAGTGACCGTCATACTCACTGTGACGCGCAGGCTATCGACCGTTACATTCAGCAGATCTGCAGGTTTCACTGGTTTCTTTCTCCCGTGGGCGGGTGCATCATCCACCTATTTCTAAGGTATTATTCAGGTCTTTTGGCTTGTTTTCTTACCTTACTGGCGATCACATCCTTGTTTTTGGTATTGGGCATAGCTCTTGACACATGTTTTAGCCCATAAGTTGTATCATTTCTCTTATTCATCATTTTTGATGTCCCGAATTAGCCATTATTTTGGAGCTTTTCTCGGATGGATTTCAAGCCCATTCTTACCATTTCATATCCTTTAAGTCTTGGAGATCATGATTTCCTAGAGCCTTGGAGCTTATTTTATCAAATTCTGACTTCCAAGTCGACTTTCGGCCCATTTAGGCCGGCTTCTCTCAAGTAATCGGCTCTCTCCCGCTGCGCAGTCCTGAAAGTGGTACCTTTTCACCTTCCTTGGTTCCTATTTTCAAAATGTTGTATTCATCAAAGTTGTTCATATTTCAAGGATCTACAATTTCTTCTTCTATACCGTTGGCCAAGTCTACTCCGTTTGTGAGCTACTTGCATTTTTCTGGCATGCTATGCTGTTCACCTACATCCTAGAATTTTCCTCTCTGTTCTAGCACCATTTTCTGCCTCTTAATGTCATTTTCTCAACTTTATTTCTTCATGAAAGTTGTTCCTCTCTAAGTTATCTATAATTTCTTCTTCTACCACTTTCGCTAGTTCTGCCCCGTTTGAGAGATACGCTTCAATTTCTAAAGTCACGCGCAGTCTGCTCATTTTTTTCCTCCATCAGTGTGACGGCCCTACATAGGTGCGTTAGAGCAGTGTGACGGTCCTACGATAGACCGTTAAACCGAAATTTGCCCAAAACACCCTGTTCAACACCCAGAATGTGGCGGTCCTACCCTAGACCGTTAGAGCCATGTGACGGTCCAATAAGGGTGCGTTACACCGAAACTTATCCGAAATCATCCCGTTCGACCCCTAGAGTGTGACGGACCTACCCTAGTCCGTTACATCACTCTGACGGTGCGTCGATAGACCGTTACACACACCTGAGAGTCCAATTCATGCTGGACTCTGCTCTGTTTCTGTGCGTCGTGGCTCTCTTGCAGAGTCCATAACTTCTTGAATTCTACTCCGAATTGAGCGCCGTTTGTTCCTATGGTTTCTCCTTGGTATTATCTTGAATTCGGTCCAAATAACTTCAAATTTCATTGGCTATCTTACTCAAAATCGCACTCAAAAGATTAGGATTTAAGTATCCGGTTCAACTAAAACTCTGCAGATAAGGCTCCGGGGCTATCTTCCAAGAGCCATATCTTCTAGAATCCTCCTCCGAATTGATCCCCGTTTGTTCCTATCTCTTTTCCTTAGTATTATCTCGAGTTTGATCTAGAGAACTCAATTTATCTTGGACTCTATCTCCGAGAATCGTGATAAGAAGATGAGGCTTTCTTACAAAACTCTATAAAAACTACCCAGTTCGCAGTTGCAAAGGGGGGCTCTTTCCGGACGTGGGGCGAAGCCATGCTGTAACTCCAACTCACAACTTCATCCCCATCTTGAAGAGGGAAGTATTGGCTTTCAATTCCATCCTTCTGGGCTTGATTTCATGGTCTACACTCTTAGTTCTAGTCTCCTCAAAATCACAAATTATCACAGTTTTCTGCACTTTCTGCTACACATGCATTTTTCTCCGTTTTGCATCATCATTTTCTCTCTATTCTTTCAATCAAATCTCATGATTTCAAATCTCATGCATACACAACACACCCACCTATATTTTCCACCCTTCCACAGGGGTTAAAAATCTCCCCCCGGTGCGTTCTCCCCCTTTTATTCATGCTATTTTATCACTTTGGGTAGATTTCTACACTTCATGTTCTAATGGATTTTTACCTTTGTGTTTCATCTTTGTTTTGCAGGAGAGCATGAATACAACGTGAGGCCCTCTTCATCTAGCCGGCTGGAAAGAGAGGAGGTCGATCCCATACCATTCCCCGCATCACGTTCTTAAGCGTGATCAAGTCTTCATCCCTTTCCGAGGTACACGGCGCTGTTGCACTCCCTCTTCATCCTTTGGCGTTGTTGGAACCTTGGTGACGATCACGGTTAGTATTTCTCATTCCTTTCATCTCCCTTATTTTTTATTCACATGTTTATGCATGTATGTATTTAAAGGGGGCGGGATAAGAATCTAATTAAAAAATAAATCAACAGTTTTTTGGCGATCACGGTGGGACACCAATGCCCATCACGCTTGTTTTCATGCTCTTTTGTAGGTTGGGTGGGTGCATGTTCATGTTTAGGTAGTATTTCCTCCATTCTCCCACTATTTTTGGTGTTTTACAGGCTCTTGTTATGTGACGGTCTTATGGTAGACCGTCACGGTCATATAACGGTCATTTGGTAGACCGTTACAGCTTCTGGCAGTATTGCGCGCCTGCTCACAGGGCCATATTCGTCGAGGCATAACTTTTTATCCCGGAGTCCGATGGAGCTGATTTTTGTTCCTTTGGATAGCCCTTTGTATTGTCTTTCCATTCATATATCATTTGCATCATTTGGTTAACAATTGCAAATTCTAATATTGTCCAAATTTTTAAGTTTTGTGCATAAGTTCTGCAGGCAGGCTCTGGGACAGGTTCACAGGTACATCTTTACTCAGTGATTTGACTACCTTTTCGATGTCGGATTGTACTGATTTTTGTTCCATTGGATAGTCCTTTGTATTTTCTTTCCATCCATATACTACTTGCATCATTTGGGTCACGTTTGCTTAGTTAACAATTGTCATCATTTTAGCATTTTGTCCATAAAATCTGCATGTGGTCTGTGCATAGGTTCACGGGGGCATCTTTGCTCAGTGATTTGATTGACCACCCGGGGTCAGATTGATTTGTTCTTGGGCCTGTTGTGTAGACCTTTGTATTGTCTTTCCATCCATATACTATTTGTCTTATTTGGATCATGTTTGCATAGTTTAATTTTGTCTTGATTTTCTAGTTTTAGGCTAGAAATTACATGCACTCCGGTGCACATAGGGTCATACACTGTATATCATAGTTATATTTCCTACCTTGGTAAGTGATCCTCTCACTCCCATATTCCTTGGGCTCGACTAGGTGATCTTATCCGGGACCTCTATAAGTCCCCGCGAGCCGTGGATTCCCACACGGACACCGGGCCGGTTGTACCTTTCCACACATTAGATTTGCATTTGCATACATGTGAAGGAGTTAACCTTAGTCAACACAAAGTTTGGACCTTATTCCGATAGGATTCCTATCTTGAGGGAATTTTTCCTAATTCAAATCATTAAAAGGTCTATTAAAACCCCTAAAAGATTTCCCATCATATTAACTTGTTTGACTTGGGTGAAAACTTTTACATTGTATTGTTTATGTTGCTTGGGCTTGTCCAAGCCCATTAGTTGTGTTTTGTGCTGCATCCACATGTTTTGTTGTTGTTAGGCCCACTTAAGTTAGTCCATTTTGTTGGTTCATTGTCCAGTCCATTGTCCCTTCGTCCATTGTCCATTCATCTTTGCATTAGTGGGTCAACCCCCTTGTTCTCAAGCCCATTAAGCCCTTGTTTCCCCATTTGTATTGTCCTTGATCTCCTTGTATTAAGTCTCCATTTACCCTCATGGATTATCATTCTAACCCCTTGTATCATTCTTTTTCCCAATATTCCTCCTATTCCCGTGTGGAATCCTCTTCCCACGGGGGCCCATCTTCCCGTGGTCCCTCTGATCCCTCCGAGGAGCAGGCTAATCTCATGACCCATCTTTCAAGCCTTGTTCGCCAAATGGATCCGGCCCAGGCCCAACGTCTTATTACATCTCATCTTCATGGGCCTCCTTCTCTTAATGGGCCTTCTTCTCTCTTTAATGGGCCCCATTCTCTTAATGGGCCTTATTTCTCTAATGGGACTCATTCTTCTTCTCCTTATGCCGCCAGCCCAATGGGTCCTTATGCTCATGCTTCTTCTAGGCCCACATATCCTTCCATTCCCAGAATGGGCCCTTCTTCTTCTCAGCCCGGATCCTCTTATCCGGCCCATTACCATCATATTGGTCCTAATTCACAACCTCTTGTTCAAGTTGGCCCATATCCTTCTCGATCTCTCCCTACCCAGGAGATGATTACTCAAACCCAACGCCAGCTTGATGAGTTTCAACGTCGGATCGATCCCAAATCCTCCTTAAGTATTCCATTCGCTTTCCAAGGTCTTCGGCTCCCACCTCCATCACAAATTCCCACATATCGCCATTATAGTGGAGTCGGTGACCCGTATGTGCACTTGAAGGAGTTTGTTTATGAGTCGGCCCAATTTCGACATGACCAACACTTGATGGCTTATCTGTTTGGTCTGTCATTGGAAGGCCCGGATCGGGATTGGTTCTTCTCTCTTCCCCAAGAGCAAGTTGTGAATTTTCAAGCTATACAACAGGGATTTATTCAACAGTATCAAGACCAAGTTGGGCCCAAGTACTCTGTTGTGGATCTGGCCCATGAGATAATGAAGCCCAAAGAGGATTTCTGCACCTTTACCGATCGTTGGCGTCGCTTGGCCACGCAAGTCCCAGGGCACATTCCGGAAAGAGAACAAATCAAGATGCTAATATCCAATGTCGCGCCCGAGTATCGGTTTATCTTAGCCCTCAACGACATTACCTCCTGGCAACAATTATACAGTCGAGCCCGCTTCATTCGCCAACAAATCCAAGATTCCCTTGACCCCGAGTCTCCACCATCCACCTCCACATATCAACCTTCACCCTCCACGTGCCAACCCTACACTCCCATGAGTCGACCCGCCATGAGTCAACCTTCCGCCACATATCCCTCCACGAGCCAACCTCCCGCATCTACATACCCATACGCCTCTGCATATCAACCTTCCATGAGTCAACCTCCTGCGTCCGCATACCCGTCTCCATCTACACTTCCGGTCAAGGGAACACCACATCCCGAGCAAGTAGATTCCGTCTACATACCTCCCCACTCCGTTCCACACATGCCATCACCAAAGCCCTCCACCACTAGCCACGCACTCCTACCTACACAACATCCTCTTCCATCTCCACAGCCATCCTCACCTCATACCCCTCGGCATCCACCTTGCCCAAAGCGGGCTCCTCGTCTTCCATTGCCGGAGTGCTTCACGGATATTTTCAGGGCTTTGATGGCCACCCATGCGTTGCCGCTCTCTCCGGTTGTGCCCTTCCGACCTGCGGTCGGGGATATGCTTCAATATTGTGATTATCACCGCCAGCAAGGGCATATGGTTGAGGATTGTCCTGAGTTCTGGGATTATGTTTATGATCTGGAAGCTAAGAAAAGGATTGATTGGGTCGCTATTCACAAAGTCATTTTACATCTTCGCAGCCAACAACAGCAGCAAAAAGTGCCACTCGGGCAGCCGTCTCCGTTACTTCAAGGCCAGGGGCACCCCTATGATTCCTCATCTAGTGTTGCACTCGCTCCATCACCTACTACCTCACCTACCCTGTTACCTTCGCCATCTCCTATCCCAGCCCATCGCCTTCACAAACCCAATCCTCTACTCAGGCTAGTGCCTCCCCTTCTTCTCCCGCCGCCACTACCACTACTTCTATCCCTAACACCACTCGACGCATTGTGTCGACATGTCAACGGTGGACACCACAACCTCCCTCTTCACCCTCTCCACCTCCATGTCCACTACCCCCATCGCCTTCATCACTATCCTCACCATCTCCATTGCCATCACCATCATCTCCATCTCCACCACCAGTGCTTCCATCACCACCTTTATCTCCACCCTCGCCTCCATCTCCGCTATCACCTTTGCCCGAGCCTGAGCAAGCCACACCTTTTCCATTACCTTTACCCTTAGCCATGCTTTCACCTTCACCTTTGTCGCCACCCGAGCCTATCATCGCCACATCGCCTGCGCCTTCACTTTCCATCACCACTCCCGTTGGAGCCTCCATGCCTTCCAAACCTTCACACGTACCACCCAAACATATTCCCTTTACTTCTCCAACCACTTCCACCCCATGGAGCGGGTGTGCGTTACCCATGGTGCCCCTTGGGTCTAATCCCCAGGGAGACAATAAGCCAAGTCAGGATGATTCAGTGTCGGCCATGCATTTCAAGATTCAGGATTTTATCTGTCGGATGCCGGTTCGTGTCCTTGTCCTTGGCTATTTTGGGGATGATGCGTCTCTACTTTGAAAAATGAGAGTTGCTAAGAAGAGTTCCCTTGAGTTGATGCCAGTTTCTTCCCGAGCGAGGCCGGTGGCAATCTCCTTGCTCACCGGAGAGTTCACCATTGATGCTATTATTTCACCTCGCTCTATTGCTGTTAAGATGATAGGCCAAGAAGGGTTCTCTACCCGTGTTGTGCTAACGCATACGGTCGCCAAGCAGATTATGGATTCTATGTTCAAGGGGTAATTGGCTGTATCTTCTACACTTTCCAAGGATATTCTACACTTGTTATGCAATCTTCCTCGGTTTATTAGCAAACCGGCCATGTCAACGCCGTGTGTTACTCTCCCTCAGCTTCACCCGTCTCTTTTATCAAGGGAGTTGTGCTTCAAGGCTGAGTTCCGAGTGGAGTTGCCGAATCTCATGCTTCTAGTGCCGAGGGACAAAACCCCGTGGGTTTGTGATATTCATCACTCTGAAGAGTTACTTGTCCAAGAATGTCCACTTACTGTTGTTAGCACGGGGTGTCTAGGGGTAATTGCCCCAGTAAAGCTGTATGTTCATAGCCGGGCCAGGCCATCTGCTAGATGGGCTCGCTATTTTGGAAGATATTGTAAGGCAAGGTGCCCAAAGATTCGAGCCCGCACCAGGCGAGTCCATGTTCAAGAAGTATCAGCTAAGAAGAGGCGACGTCGTAAGTTTAAGGGCCGTCAGTTGTGCACTCAAGGATCCTCTTCTCTTCCTTATTCTTCATTTTACTCATCATTTCTTCTGCTCGGTTCCCACCCTTGGGTGGTGTATCTACCCTCTCCTAATTCTCCCTCCACGATTCTCTCCTCCCATCTCAGATCTGCGAATCCCTGTTCTTCCTTTTTCCATCCGGAACCTCCGAACTTTCCATCTCCTCACCATGCTCGGCCTCAGCCTATGTCCTCTTCTGATTCTGCTCCTCCGGTATCTCCGAGTTCTTCTTATTCCCCAACCCTGTCAGATGTCTACCATTCTCTTTCTCCGATCATGTCAGATGATTCTCCTTCTCATCTTTCTACTCATTCTTCTTCACCCTTTCAGGGTCATTACCCTTTCTCTTGCTGCTTTCGAGGCTTTAGCCCGCCTTGATCTCAGCTAATATGGTTTCTTCTATATTTGGTTCCTTGTTATCAGAGTCTCTGTGCCTTAACGAGGGAGTTCTAGCCCTCGTCTCCCTTCCTTTTTATCCTTCTTCATCTAGTTTGGTGTCTACCGCTCCTCCATGTCAAGGAATCTTTCAATCCCTTTGCTATCCTCTCCCTTTTGTTCTGTCAAGTAAGGAAAATAAAGCTCGCACTCCTCAAAGCTCGATGGTCAAGATCACTCCACGGATTTGTAAAGGTATTTTGTGCAAGAATATGTTATCATTGCTATTACTCTTATTACTCCTGCACATGCTTATAATGTTGGTTCCTTACATGGTTTGAGTGACTTTTAGAGTTTGCTTAAAAGTGTCAAAATGAGTTCGCTTCTGCAGCATCCTTAGGCTGGTGATAGCTCTGCGCTGGGAGTCTAGTTCTTTCCCCGATCGTTGAGGGTGACCTTTGAGTATGCGGTTTTCACACAGTTCACGGCGAGCCATAGTCGATTCCTCTGAGGCACACCGTCGCTACTTTGGCCATACTTTGGGTATGCATGAAGGCCTTTTTCTCTTCTCTACTCGGCCAAGTGCAGGGGCAAGAGATGGATGGATGAGATGACAGACCTAGGCACTCCCTAATACGAGAGAGGTATCAAATAGGGGCAGTCTTGACCCTCAAAAATGAGCTTTCATGTAATATCTAGCCAATAAAGGCTACCAAAATGAGAAAATGAATCAATGCAAAATTATAAATCAAAGGCATGGCAAGAGTGGCAGTACAGTTCCCCGCGGGACGTCATGAGCCCGGTCGCATGAGTGTCTGATAAATATGGGTCTAAAAATCAAAGACACAAAGCCTCGGCGCAATAGACCTACTCTTTGAGGGGTAGTGCCCTGGAAGGAATTCAAGTTCTGATGTCTCCCATCCTGCATAAAGTTTGTCTCCAATTTTTCTTCTGCTTCTCCCTCTTAGGCTGGGTTATATCTCAGGTATGGCCTTAGTAGGGGCACCGTTCTTTAGAGGCAGTTGGTTTTGGTAAGCCACCCTCACATGCACGCCCTGCTCAAGGGAAGTCTTTAATGAGAGGGGAGGGACGGCGATCCCTAGCCAGTAGTTCGAGCCTGTCTTTGGGTGCTGCAGATTGCTATTTCAAAAATCCAAAAAAATGAGATATTGTCAAAAATCTAAAAAAATGAGATATTGTCAAAAATCTTAAAAAAATGAGATATTGTCAAAAATCCAAAAAAAATGAGATATTGTCAAAAATCTAAAAAAATGATGAAATATTTTCAAAATCCAAAAAAATCAAAAAAATTGAAAAATCTAAAAATATTTATCTTTTACATTTTATTTTGAGAATAGATACGTAATCTGTTTGCTAAGTGTGCAGGTTGCAGGTACTCACGCATTCCTTACTATATCTTTGTGCTCTGTCTCCTGTACACATCTTCTAATCTGTTTCCTTCTTCAAATCTCTCGATCTGTTTTGAAGCTTGTGTCCTTCTCAGCTTTTGCTTGCAATGATTATATCTATAAGAGAGGACTTTACCACACGACTATGAACCTGGCGGTTCTACTTCGGCTGATCTTGGGTTTTGATTGAAGGGCATATTTGTTTATGTCTTTTGTCCCGCCGTGTCCTCGTCTCGCCATGTCTATGTCCCACCGTGTTGTCCCACGCATGTTATTTTGTTCCTCACCACGTATTGTTGGTTGTCTTGCACATGTTGTTAGTCATCCCTTTATGTCCCATGTTCTTTTCCCAATCGTGTCTTTGCCCCACCATGTCCTTATACCACCGCGTGTGCTGTCCCACCGTGTGCGTGTTGTCTTCTCCCACCGTGCCTTTAGTCGCATGTATGCTTGCCATTTGTTTGCTTGTTATGTTTCATCCATCTTCGTTATGTTATATTGTGCCATGTTTCGTTCATATTTCTCTTATTATGTTATGTTCATGTTATGCTCGTTCATATTCGTTCATGTTCACATCATATCATGTCATATGGTTATCTTATTTGAAAATCCATAAAAAGTAGAAATCAAAAATCTAAAAAGATGCCGTGTCGCTTGGCAGGTAAGTCAGGTATGGCTCTCTATCCCTTCTCATTGTTTCATTACTATATGGTATCTACCTTATTATAGCCTCTCAAGGACCGGCTGGTTGCCCGTGTGTTCTGGGATCTGATGTTCCTCTTTAACAAAAATGATGATGATCTAGGAGCATACGGTTAATCGTTGGATAGGCCGCTCGGTTGAGTCGGGTGGGGGACGATAGACTCTGTCTCGCACGCCGTGGTTGCAAGAAGACTCTTGATCCCGTCCTGGCTCAGTCTAGCAATATTATCCTTGAGTATTTTCTATTTTTTCTTTCTTTACATTCGTTTTAATGATTTCTTTATTTTAGCCCAGCATGCATCATGTCATTTTGAGCATTTACGTCTCGTGATCCGTTCAGGATTTCTCCTCATCAATGGTTAATTGCACCTCAGTTCTCTTGAATAAGAGATTCTTCATTCCACTCTAAATTGGAACGATTTCTCTGATCTTGCCGCTTGGTCTGGTTGGCCAGTGTGATTCCTGTCAAGATTTTATCTCAGTCTTATCTCTCATTTTCCAGCTCTTATGTTGTGTTCCTTCCGACCCACTCATTGTCCGTGGATTGTGTCCTCAATGAAGCTGGTCGTGTTTCCTTTCCTTTAGTTTAGTTCTCCAGACATGTCTCATCGTTGTTAATCATTCCAGGTGGTTAGTTCGGCATTTTCGGGAGAATTCCTATCACTTGTTGGTTATGACGGGTGTCTTTTTACCTTGATGCCCGCTTATCAGTTCTCTCCGCTTCATCTCTGCGTCATCTCCATTTCATGTCGCTATTGCTTTCACTCCATCTCCTTTCCATTTCACTTCCGTCTCCGCGTCGCTTTCGCTCATTCCCTTGCAAAGAGGACATCAAGGAGGGGCATCTGTTGACACCTGTTTTCGCCCATAAGTTATGTCATTTCCCTTATTAATCATTTTTGATGTCTCGAATTAGCCATTATTTTGGAGCTTTTCTCGGATGGATTTCAAGCCCATTCTTACCATTTCATATCCTTTAAGTCTTGGAGATCATGATTTCCTAGAGCCTTGGAGCTTATTTTATCAAATTATGACTTCCAAGTCGACTTTCGGCCCATTTAGGCCGGCTTCTCTCAAGTAATCGGCTCTCTCCCACTATGTAGTCCTGAAAGTAGTACTTTTTCACCTTTTTCGGTTCCTCTTTTCAAAATGTTGTCTTCATCAAAGTTGTTCATCTTTCAAGGATCTACAATTTCTTCTTCTATACCGTTGGCCAGTTCTACTCCGTTTGTGACCTATTTGCATTTTTCTGGCATGCTATGCTGTTCACCTACATCCCAGAATTTTCCTCTCTGTTCTAGCACCATTTTCTACCTCTTATTGTCCTTTTCCCAACTTGCTTTCTTCATGAAAGTTGTTACTCTCTCAGTTATCTACAATTTCTTCTTCTACCACTTTCGCTAGTTCTGCCCCGTTTGAGAGATACGCTTCAATTTCTAAAGTCACGCGCAGTCTGCTCATTTTTTTCCTCCATCAGTGTGACGGCCCTACATAGGTGCGTTAGAGCAGTGTGACAGTCCTACGATAGACCGTTACACCAAAACTTACCTGAAACACCCTGTTCAACACCCAGAATGTGGCGGTCCTACCCTAGACCGTTAGAGCCATGTGACGGTCTACAATGGGTGCGTTACACCGAAACTTATCCGAAATCATCCCGTTCGACCCCTAGAGTGTGACGGACCTACCCTAGTCTATTACATCACTCTGACAGTCCGCCGATAGACCGCTACACACACCTGAGAGTCCAATTCATGCTGGACTCTACTCCGTTTCTGTGCGTCGTGGCCCTCTTGCAGAGTCCATAACTTCTTGAATTCTACTCCGAATTGAGCGTCGTTTGTTCCTATGGTTTCTCCTGGGTATTATCTTGAATTCGGTCCAAAGAACTTCAAATTTCATTGGCTATCTTGCTCTGAATCACACTCAAAAGATCAGGATTTAAGTATTCTGGTTCAACTAAAACTCCGCAGATAAGGCTCCGGGGCTACCTTCCAAGAGCCATATTTTGTAGAATCCTCCGCCGAATTGATCCCCGTTTGTTCCTATCTCTTGTCCTTAGTATTATCTCGAGCTTGATCTAGAGAACTCAAATTATCTTGGACTCTATCTCCGAGAATCGTGATAAGAAGATGAGGCTTTCTTACAAAACTCTATAAAAATTACCCAGTTCGCAGTTGCAAAGGGGGACTCTTTCCGGACGTGGGGGGAAGCCATGCTGCAACTCCAACTCACAACTTCATCCCCATCTTGAAGAGGGAAGTATTGGCTTTCAATTCCATCCTTCTGGGCTTGATTTCATGGTCTACACTCTTAGTTCTAGTCTCCTCAAAATCACAAATCATCACAGTTTTCTGCACTTTCTGCTGCACATGCATTTTTCTCCGTTTTGCATCACCCTTTTCTTTCAATCAAATCTTGTGATTTTAAATCTCATGCATACACAACACACCCACCTATCTTTTCCACCCTTCCACAGGGGTTAAAAATCTCCCCCCGGTGCGTTCTCCCCCTTTTATTCATGCTAGTTTATCACTTGGGACAGATTTCTACACTTCATGTTCTAATGGATTTTTACCTTTGTGTTTCATCTTTGTTTTGCAGGAGAGCATGAATACAACGTGAGGCCCTCTTCATCTAGCCGACTGGAAGGAGAGGAGGTCGATCCCATACCATTCCCCGCATCACGTTCTTAAGCGCGATCAAGTCTTCATCCCTTTCCGAGGTACACGGCGCTGTTGCACTCCTTCTTCATCCTTTGGCGTTGTTGGAACCTTGGTGGTGATCACGGTTAGTATTTCTCATTCTTTTCATCCCCCTTGTTTTTGATTCACATGTTTATGCATGTATGTATTTAAAGGGGGCGGGATAAGAATCTAATTAAAAAACAAATCAATAATAGCTTTCCTCTCTTTCACATCTCTTATTTTCTTTACTTGTTCCACCCCACGTGGTGTGTTTTATTTATCTCCATTGCTCCACACTCCGGCGTGTGTTTTTGCTTTTCCTTAGTTTAGTTCGATTGAGATAGCATTGCCCATGCTAGAGCCAGTTCTGATTGCCTAGGTTCATGGTCTACATGTTCATAGGTTGATTGAGATCATTGCTATTTGCACATCATATTCATACATTGATTCCTCTTTGCAACACACACCACAAACAAACAAACAAACAAGAAAAGAGAAGGAAAACAAATCAAGAGCTCTTTTTTGGCGATCACGGTGGGACAACTTGTGCCAATCGTGTTTTGAACTCTGTTTAAACCTACCATCATTTTCTTGTCTTGGTTTTCCCCGGATTTCCCTTTTAATTCTGTTGTTTCTGGTTCCCTGGCTCCTCTGACGGTCTTAGGTCCCTGCGTTACACTGCTTCTGACGGTCTGGTCTTCGACCGTCACTTACTTCTGACGCAGGTCCCCTAGACCGTTACATACTCCAGATATGTATGCATCCCGAGGTGCATTTCCTTTCTGCGGTTTCTGCTGTTATCTTTGTGCTTGGGTGTTATCTGGTCTTCTCCCTAGTTGATCTACATACTCATATCATTGTGTGCATAATTATTTGCTAGATTCTAGGTTAGAATTTTGCATGCACTCCGGTGCACATAGGTTCATGCATATTTTCATACATTAGATTGCATTTTCCTACCTTGGTGTGCGGACCTCTCGTCTCCATATTCCTTGGGACCGACTTGGAAATCACACCAGGGACCTCCATAAGTCCCCGCGAGCCGTGGATTCCCACACGGACGCCGGGCTGGTTGTACCTTTCTCACCCCGTGTCTAGGATTACATAAGTGAAGGAGTGATTAACATCTAGAGTCAAACCAAGCCTTATATCTCTCTCCTATCAGGAACTCATTGTTGAGAGCACATTTTCAATTAATTCGCTAAAGTTCTGAAGAAGAAATCATAAAATCTTGCTGCATCATCTTAAGCAACTTGGTTGACTTTGAGTGTCTTCATTACTTTCTCACTTGCATCTTTGCTAGGAATCACCTAAGTTTGGATTGCTCATTGTGTGATTGTTTGTTGTCTTGTGTTTGCATCTTGTTAAGGTTGTCCGTTGCATGTGGAGTCGTCTTCATCCATTCGAGTCTTCATCACCCCGGGGGCGAGTCCCTCTCCTCATCCTATTTCAATCCACTCTTCGAATCTACCATGGCTTCCTTTGATCTTCCTCGATCCCAAGAGGAGTCTCTCCCTCAATGGCTTCTAGAGGATCCCTCTAGGGTTGTATCGTTCCAACCCAGGGAGGAACCCCTTCCTCCATCATCTTCCATCCCCATGCAGATTGCTCCATCCACTCAAAATCCTCCCCCTCCCTCCGCCAATTCTGTCCTTCAAATGATGGCTCAATTAGACCCGGCCCAACTTCAGGCGGTCTATCAGGCTATGCAGGGGTCCAACACCCCGCCTTCTCCTATTGTCTTTGGTCATTCCAATCCGTCCGTCGCTCAACCTAGAGCCGGTGGACCCACTGTGCAGCCCGTTGATCTTACTCCGGTCCAACCTAGGACCCTCCGCTTCTCCAATCTTGAGTCTTCTGGTTCGGCCCAGCAGTTCCTTGATAACGGCAATACCTTTGTCCCTTCTTTCCCTTCGGATCACCACACCTCAGGCCCAGCTGTGTCGCAAGTTCTCGTTGGTCTGAATGATTTCATGCGCCCTCAGCAAGGGGCAGCCCCGGTCCAATCCAATGTGGGTCATCCTTCGATCCACCATTCATCTTCTGGGCCGCCTCCTCCATCGGCTTATCCTGCTATTACTCAAAACTCATCCTTCACTATCCCTGATCCCTCTCGAGAGCAGGAGTTGCTTGATAAATGGGCCGCCATGCAGCAGCAACTCGATTTCCTTCAGAAGCGGGTTGGCCCTCAAACCTTGGCAGATGTTCCAGTCCCTACCTTCCAAAACATCCGGTTCCCTCCACAGTCCGAGCTCCCTAACTAGAAAATATGATGGGAACATCAATCCCTTCATTCATGTGAGGGATTTCTTATATGAGTCGCCGCAGTTTCAGTACGATGATCGCCTTATGGCATATCTATTTCGGCGATCACTAGATGGTGTTGCACTGGAATGGTTCTATTCGTTACCACTGGAAGATGCTGAAAGTTTCAAGACAGTAAAGGACAAGTTCATTCAACGGTTCCAAGACAGAGTCAGCCCGGAATATTCATTTACAGATTTGGTAGCCGAGAAAATGAAACCAAATGAGGAATTTGCTACTTATGCTGACAGATGGAGGCAAATGGCCGCTAGGGTGCCCAGCCACATTCCGGAGGAAGAGAAGGTCAAATTGCTTATTTCTAATCCCACTCCGACCTTCCGCAACATTCTAGCTATGAATGATATAGCTAACATGCATCAACTGTATAGCCGAGCACGCTTCATTCAAACCCAGTTCAAAGATTCCCCCATACACTCGCTCTTTGAAAACCAAAAGCCCAAGTATCATAAGAAACCTCAAGGGCCTGTTACCGAGGGGATCCAAACGAACGAGCAAGTTCAAGCCGTTGCTTTCCCTTTTCAATCCGCACCCTTTCGCTTCCCTCAAAACTCCCGCACTCCACAGAACCTCCCTCCCCAGAACTTCCAAGTCACTCCACAAAACCCTCCACCTACCTTCACTCCACAAAATACCTTCGCCGCTCCACAGCAACCCCCACAACCACCGTAATATCACAATGTCCCTCCACCCAACGGCTATAACAACAACAACAACAAGCGTCCGGCTCCTAAGAGGGCACAATAGCCACCCTTGCTAGAAACCCTCACGGATATCTTCTCAGCTCTCATGTCAGTTAATGCTATACAACTTCCTCCGGAACGGCCCAACTGGAACCCGGCCGTTGACCAGACAAAGTACTGCATGTTCCATAGGCAGCCGGGCCACACCATTGAAGGATGTTTTCAATTCAGGGACCTAGTATATGACCTTCACGAAGGGCAGAGGATTGATTGGGCCGAGATGCACAGGGCCATTATTGAAATCAAGGATAAGAGAAGGCAGCCACCGAGGCAGCAAGTGCAGCAGCAACAAGCACCGCAGCCGCAGTAGCAGCCACAGCAGCCGATTCAGGATCTGGGGATTCATCAGAACCCGATGCCGAACCATCCTCCCACTCCACAGCTTCAGCCGCCGGCACCAGCCCAGGTGAACGTAGTCCAACCCCCGACTCCTAACATCGGGTGGTCTTTTGATGACGATGGCACTACGTCGCAGATAATGGCCCTCCATCATAATCACCGCAATCCCCTTACTTCCTCCATCATTTTACCTACACACCCAATACCTTCCCCACTCGCTCTCCCCTTCACACACGTTCCAGTAAATCCACCACCACCCGCAATTCCATCACGCCCTCCACTAGTTACCCCCACTACCGTCGTTACTCCGTCACCCAACCATCCACCCATCGCTACCCCTCCGCTAGCCTTTTCTCCGCCCATACCAACACCCATCATCACCACCCCGCTTTCCACCAATCCCTCACCCATCATCCATTCATCACCACTTATAACCTCCACCAACACCACATCCCACCAGATCCTTCCTCCCGCACCACCTATTTCACTCATCCACCCCACTGGGCCAATCATATCATCTCCTGACACCGTTCCGGCACAAAATCTTGCCCTGCGGAGTGGGCGGTTGTTCCATCAGAACTATCCCACTACTTCCAATCCCCAGTCTTCCCAGCCGGTGGCTGAGCAAGAAGAAGTCAAACCTCTGCCGGGTACCCAATACGACCTACTACATCATCTGGAGAGGGTGCCCGCCAAGATTTCTGTTCTAGAGCTTATCAAAAGATCTACCCTTCACCAGGATGCTCTCAGAAATTTCTTACAAAAGGTGATGGTTAGTGAAGACATGGCAGTCGACAGTCTACCCACGGCACTGGCAACAATTTCCAAAGGGCCGGCAATTACATTTTCTGAAACTGAGCTAGCTCCTCCAGAAGCTTGGCAAATGCCACTTTGTATCACGATTACTTTGAATAAAGTCAGTATTGAAGCAGCATTGGTAGACACAGGGGCATCGATTAATGTATGCCCACTCAGTACTCTTCGAGCTTGCAACATATCTGAAGAAAAACTACGACCAACCCCCACCACCATAGCTGCATATGATAATTCGAGGAGAGCATGTCACGGCGTGGTCACTATACAAGCAGAGCTTGGGCCTCTCACTATGCCCGTGGAATTCTATGTGCTGGACATTGACCCTATGTTAAAGGCTATATTGGGTCGTCCATGGATTGACACTCTCAGTGTTGTACCCTCCACTACGCATCAATGCGTCAAATTCCCTTTTCAAGGGAGGGTTGTCAAAGTGAAAAGCTTATCCACGGTCCAATCTGTTAAGGCCATTTCAGACAAAATTCTTCCCACATTATGGCCAAGCAGCGGACCTATTATCTCAGTGCTGGATCTGGACTTCCCTTGGGCTTATACACCTCGCAAGCCCGCCACTACTCCTGTTAATATCAAGATGAAGCCCCAGATCCGAGATTCCAAGGGCTGAAACATTATATTAAAACTGGGCTATCAACCGGGGAGAGGCCTCGGTGCTCAATTGCAGGGAAGGACAAAGCCTATACCCAAGGGAAGGAAAATGGGCAGGAGAGGTCTTGGCTACCGAGAGACCGCATTATCTATGATGGGTGATTCTGGGCCACTCACCTGGGACTACCGTCAACATTTTGTTAGAGGGCCTCTCCAGCCCGGCACATTAGCTCCACCGCCAGCTCTATCAAGGAAAGATACAGTCTGTCCAGTTGTCGGTCTGCCCACGTTGCCAAGGGGGCCAGTTGATGATGTGATTGACTATGGTCAGGACCTCCAGGGGCTATTTCATGAAAAGACTCCCAGAGACACCAAGAGGTTCGGCTCGTCCAATGGAGGCCGAAGAAGTAGCCAGTTGATTATCTACAAGAGAAAGGGAGCTCGCCGATGGTCTTTTCTTGGTCCCCCTCCCATCTTCAAACTCTCCTCCAGCAATGGGAATTCATACCTCGTTCTCCCCCTATGATGGTCGATCCGTACTTTACGGAAGGACCACCTCAAATCTTGTTCATTCCCTGTGCTTGCGGGTGCTGCCCACCTATCGATCTGTCAACTCTATTCACTCCTCCTTCCGCCACTACTCTACTCCACGAGATGTGGTTTCGGTCCTCTGATCCATTTTTCGATTGCATCTTCCCCGAGTTGTTCCCCATGCAACTCCCGCCTCCTCCATCCTGCTGTATGGTCTCTACTGATCTCTAAAAAAAACGTCAAATTCGAAACAGAGATTTCGGTGGAAGATTATGCTACCCTGTCTCCATCCTCTTCCCAGGGGCACGAGTCCCCTGCTCCTTCCTTTCCACTAGATTTCCTTTCCCCTAGGTTAGAGTTAGGGTCCATCGAGTCTAGGGAAGTAGAGTCAGTTAGGTCTAGAGAAGTAGGATCTTGCTCTTAGTCGTCCAACCCTTCCTCCTCTGAGCCGCGCTCGCTTGCGCATTCCTCCAAATCCATTCCTGATAGATTCTTGCAAGATCTAGCTCAGCGATGTCAGGCTCTTTTGAGTTGTCCGGAGTTCGTTGCTATGGCAATTGTGATCGAAGAAGAGGAAATAGAAGGGGTGCGGAGCGACGACGGATTGGGCGTCTATGAAATCCTGGATGAAAAAGACCCGATTGATGATGAGGATAGCAATGTAGATGACACTGCCGATCTGTACGCGCAAGGACTAAAGAGATTCGATGAACCGTCGTCAGCAGTGGATGAACCTATGAAGGAAATAAATTTAGGAACTGAAGAAGACCCAAGCCCTATCATTATTGCCGCTAATCTCCCTCCACAGGTAGAAGAAGAGTTGATTAAGGTTCTGAGGGAGTATAGCGATTCTTTCGCCTGGTCTTATGAGGACATGCCAGGTCTTGACCCCTCCATAGTGGAACATCGACTCGTGCTTAAACTAGGGGCAACACTTGTGAAACAAAGGTCAAGAAGATTTCACCCCCACATGGCCTTAAGGATCAAGGAAGAAGTTGACAAGTTGTATAAGGCCAGGTTCATTAGAGTTATCTTATATCCTCAGTGGGTGGCGAACATAGTCCCTGTTATCAAGAAGGATGGAAAGGTGCGCATTTGCATCGATTTTAGGGATCTTAACAAAGTATGTCCAAAAGATGATTTCCCACTGCCTCACATAGACGTCCTTGTAGAGAACACTGTCATATACGAAGCTTTGTCATTCATGGATGGTTACTCAGGCTACAACCAGATCTGTCTCGCTCCGGAAGATCAAGAGAAAACTTCCATCACCACGCCCTGGGGCACGTATTGTTATGTGGTTATGCCATTCCGTCTGAAGAACGCGGGTGCCACCTATCAAAGGGTGATGATGGCCATCTTCCACGACATGATGCATATCTATTTGGAAGCCTACGTGGATGACATTTTGGTGAAGTCAAGGACCAAAGAAGAACACCCGTCTATTCTGGCTAAGGTGCTGCAGAGAGCCCAGGAGTACAAGCTGAAAATTGTTGAACCCCCTCCTCATGTATATGACTTATGGTTTTTGATGATGATCAAATGTTTTGTATGATCAGAAAATGAGCATAACTACGTTCTGGAAATGCACACATCAATTGAAGACATGATACTTGAGAAGGCTCAGGCACAACAACTCATTGTAAGTATTTTGGTTTCAATGTGCAACATGTGGAACTAATTCAAACTTTCTTCTTGACAGGCCAAAGCTCTTAAACGACTAAAGGACGATTGGTGAGATCGATCCTAATCTCCTCCATTACACTGGTAGAACTTATGTCTAGATGTGGAGCATTCTTATTTTAAAACCCCAACTTGAACCCCCTGCACTTAGCCTTGTCTTATCTTCATTTTTTAGAAAGTGCAGGAAAAAGGGTCGACCCCAAGGGTTGACCCATTGCTGCCAGGCATATTCCCATTTGAATGGGTCGACCCCAAGGGTCGACCCCTGCTTGTGGAATTAAATTCCAGAACTGGTTTCATCATGGGTCGACCCCAAGGGTCGACCCTTTTCCCTCAAATTGTTTAGGCTCCAGAAAGGGTCGACCCCAAGGGTCGACCCCTGTAAATTCCAGAAGGCCATTTTTTGAAGACAGCAATAGTTCCTGAAAGGGTCGACCCATGTTGCCAGGAGCATCTGGCCCCTCACGAGGGTTGACCCCAAGGGTCAACCCTTTCTGGTCTGGGCGGCGCCGTGAATGTAGACTTTTGGTGTTTCAACCCAATGGTCCAAACACACTTGTTTGGCTATCCGTAATCCACTCCATAATAAGTGGATCTTGTCCCTTGGCCGCTCCTTGACCGCCCTTGGGCTATATATCATCTCATTGAGATGAAAACCCTAAGAGAATTCGCATCTTCCTGAAATTGGGTTTTTGTTCTAACCTTTGTGAGTGCAGGTCGTAACCAGCAGCCACAGCCCTTCTTCCACCTTGTTGTGTGCGTGAAAGGGAAGGAAAGAAGAAGGATTCAAGCCTCCAAATCGACATCCTGCTAGTTGGCTGCGTGAAGATCAAGTTTGTACCACATCTGAGCATAATCGTCAAGAACGTTCAACGGGCTGCAACAAGTGTTCGACGAAAATTGCTGAAGTGATAGGGGGAGCTCCGATCAGGATAAATCATCTTCTAAACTTTTCATTCTGAATCATTTTGTTTGATCCTGAATATTTGTGTAATCATAACTTCAGAAACTTGTGGGTGGTGTTCGTGTTCGGAAACACGAACGTGCGTGTGTGTGTGTGTGCGCATGTGCTCGTTTGGCTACCAGATCGGAAGCCGTGTGTGTGTGTGTGTGTTTGCTGTTCTAAACAGCGTGTGTGTGTGATTCACTCGTTAGTGAAGCTTTAATCCTCAAGTGTGAGGGGTGGACGTAGGGGACATGGATGTGTAACCAAACCACCTAAAAAATCCATGTGTCTCATGTGCTGTGGTTTTTCCGATTCTTATCGAGTGGGCTTCACGGTGAGTTGAGAGATCACTACACCAGCTATTCAAACACATTCCGCACGCATTCACGAGTGTGATCCTATTCGTGCGAGTATTAGTGGTTGTTTGTTTAATCAGCATTGTTTTCAGAAGAGAAGCAAAATTTTATTAGCCAATTAATTCACCCCTCCCCTCTTGATTGCCACATTTATGACTCAACAATTGCTATCAGAGCGCTGGTCTATGTTTAGTCTCGACCACACGGTCGCAGAGTTTGATCCCGTTCATATGGCAAACAAAGGGATGATGCCCGAAGGGCATTCCATTCAAAGACCTCCGGTCTTTGATGGATCAAACTACCCCTATTGGAAAAATAGAATGTATGTTTTCCTACGTGCCTAGGACTACGATGTATGGCGTGTCATAAGTAAGGGTCCATATGTTTTATCTGAAAATGAAAATGAGTGGGATGAAGAAGATATAGAGATGTGTTCAACGAATTTTAAGGCTATAAATATAATTCAATGTGCTGTTCATCCTAACGAATACTCACGAATATCTACGTGTTCCTCTGCGCAAGAGATGTGGAATAAGTTGCGGCTTATATATGAAGGAACATCGGAAGTCAAGGAAACAAAGGCCAACCTCTTAGTTCGGGACTACGAGCTGTTCGTAATGAAGCCAGAAGAATCAATTTCTGATATGTTTGCAAGGCTAACAGAAATTACCAATGGACTAAAGGGACTTGGCAAGGAATATTCCAACAAGGAACTCGTCCGAAAAGTCCTAAGATCCCTGATGTGAAACAAATGCCGAAGTCGATTCTGTCCGGTTCTGGAATCTGTGACCAGCAGCTGTTGAAGTGGCTGTGGATCGCACTCTGGGATTTTGCCGGAGGCGCGGTTGGTGCCGTTGGCTTCGTAACAGGGTAGGGATACAGCACAATTTTTCTGAATTTTGGTTCCGCCCGAACCTGGTCGCCACGGACGACTGAGCGGGGACCCCGTTCTGGTTCTGTGCAGGGGCAGCTTCTGAACAGCGGCTTGACAGGGACACCACGAGCAACCCCGAACTCCGTTTGGTGCGCGGCAGGTGGCGTTGGAATCGTGGGGACGACTACTTTCCAGCGGCACTGGTCTCGCCTCAGTCGGATGTCGGTGTGGACGTGCAGGTCCCGTTGAGTGGGGACTGGTCGGAGGAGACAGACAGGAGGCAGAATGGGGTCGTCGGGGTATAAAATTTGTAACTCTGGCCACCGACCTCTGATTGCGGTTCCGTCTTCTGATCCCGGTAGCTGACTTGAGGATGGAGAACTTTGATGAAGATTCTGGAGCCTGAATCCTTCAAGAAGAGGTCGTGGTTGCTGCCCCAAACCGCTTCAGGTCGCTGTCAGGCCTTCTCTGCGCAGTCGGGGAAGAAAGTCCCTTGTGGGCGGCCACGAACTCGGATCGACACGATTCCAACTCGCTTGCGAAGAGGACTTGTGGACGATCAACTTTGCTGAAGACCTTGGATGCAGACTCCACCTGGAACGAGCTGGAAGTTACTCTGCAAATTGGGCCAGAAGCTGCCTGCGGGTTTGGGATGGGCTTGTGGAGTGGGGGCTAAGTTTAGTGGTGGTGTTTGTGGGTGTAAGCTATGGGGATAGTGGGTGGACGTGGTTGGGGTTGCAGGGGGTTGTCTTGAGGCTGTGGAAAGGGGTGCAGTGCGTGTATGACGGGAACGGAGGTAGCGTGGGCGTATGAGGTAATAGCGTGGCCGGGAGGAAGAAGCTTAGAGGGTGAGGCAAGGAAGGTAGACTGCCGCAGCAGTGAAAGATTGGGTTAGAAGACAGGAGGAACTGGGGAACGGGAAGTTCGGCCAAGCTGTGGGGGTGAGCGGAAGATGCTGGTGGCTGGAGGAGAAGGGAGGAATGAAGGGCATCAACACCCGTGGCAAGGAGGGAAGAACTGGGCATCTCACCCGTGGAGAGGGAAGGAAGAACAGGCACTCACGGCCATGGGAATTAAAAGAGGGGGGGGGGGAAGAAGATAAAGGAGGGGAGGGCCCCTCCTACGTGGGCATCACATGGGGGTTCCAAAAATAAGATTTCATTCACTGTTTTCAAATGAAAGATACATGACTCTTTTATAGACTCTCAAAGAAGACCAAAAGACACTATCCTAAACACTTAATGTCTACTTATTATAGTTCTCTTGGGGAGACCAAAAGACACTATCCTAAACACTTAATGTCTACTCATTATAGTTCTCTTGGGGAGACTAAAAGACACTCTATTGGAAGACTTAAAGACAAAAATATGAAAGGACTATTACATAATTGCTACGGACATAACCCATAAGGCCCATAAAGAGGCCCATTTATCATGAGACAAATAGATTGGCCATTTGATTGTGTTGATGAAGTTGATTGCCGATCCCCGTCAAATTTTTAAATTTTGAATCTTGAACCGAGGATTCCATCATACTCCTCCGCTTGGAGGAGGTTCGACCTCGAACCTCAAAGCTCAGGATCTCGGTCCGATGGGACGGCCCGATTCCCTAAGCTCTGATACCACTTGATGTGAAACAAATGCCGAAGTCGATTCTGTCCGGTTCTGGAATCTGTGACCAGCAGCTGTTGAAGTGGCTGTGGATCGCACTCTGGGATTTTGCCGGAGGCGCGGTTGGTGCCGTTGGCTTCGTAACAGGGTAGGGATACAGCACAATTTTTCTGAATTTTGGTTCCGCCCGAACCTGGTCGCCACGGACGACTGAGCGGGGACCCCGTTCTGGTTCTGTGCAGGGGCAGCTTCTGAACAGCGGCTTGACAGGGACACCACGAGCAACCCCGAACTCCGTTTGGTGCGCGGCAGGTGGCGTTGGAATCGTGGGGACGACTACTTTCCAGCGGCACTGGTCTCGCCTCAGTCGGATGTCGGTGTGGACGTGCAGGTCCCGTTGAGTGGGGACTGGTCGGAGGAGACAGACAGGAGGCAGAATGGGGTCGTCGGGGTATAAAATTTGTAACTCTGGCCACCGACCTCTGATTGCGGTTCCGTCTTCTGATCCCGGTATCTGACTTGAGGATGGAGAACTTTGATGAAGATTCTGGAGCCTGAATCCTTCAAGAAGAGGTCGTGGTTGCTGCCCCAAACCGCTTCAGGTCGCTGTCAGGCCTTCTCTGCGCAGTCGGGGAAGAAAGTCCCTTGTGGGCGGCCACGAACTCGGATCGACACGATTCCAACTCGCTTGCGAAGAGGACTTGTGGACGATCAACTTTGCTGAAGACCTTGGATGCAGACTCCACCTGGAACGAGCTGGAAGTTACTCTGCAAATTGGGCCAGAAGCTGCCTGCGGGTTTGGGATGGGCTTGTGGAGTGGGGGCTAAGTTTAGTGGTGGTGTTTGTGGGTGTAAGCTATGGGGATAGTGGGTGGACGTGGTTGGGGTTGCAGGGGGTTGTCTTGAGGCTGTGGAAAGGGGTGCAGTGCGTGTATGACGGGAACGGAGGTAGCGTGGGCGTATGAGGTAATAGCGTGGCCGGGAGGAAGAAGCTTAGAGGGTGAGGCAAGGAAGGTAGACTGCCGCAGCAGTGAAAGATTGGGTTAGAAGACAGGAGGAACTGGGGAACGGGAAGTTCGGCCAAGCTGTGGGGGTGAGCGGAAGATGCTGGTGGCTGGAGGAGAAGGGAGGAATGAAGGGCATCAACACCCGTGGCAAGGAGGGAAGAACTGGGCATCTCACCCGTGGAGAGGGAAGGAAGAACAGGCACTCACGGCCATGGGAATTAAAAGAGGGGGGGGGGAAGAAGATAAAGGAGGGGAGGGCCCCTCCTACGTGGGCATCACATGGGGGTTCCAAAAATAAGATTTCATTCACTGTTTTCAAATGAAAGATACATGACTCTTTTATAGACTCTCAAAGAAGACCAAAAGACACTATCCTAAACACTTAATGTCTACTTATTATAGTTCTCTTGGGGAGACCAAAAGACACTATCCTAAACACTTAATGTCTACTCATTATAGTTCTCTTGGGGAGACTAAAAGACACTCTATTGGAAGACTTAAAGACAAAAATATGAAAGGACTATTACATAATTGCTACGGACATAACCCATAAGGCCCATAAAGAGGCCCATTTATCATGAGACAAATAGATTGGCCATTTGATTGTGTTGATGAAGTTGATTGCCGATCCCCGTCAAATTTTTAAATTTTGAATCTTGAACCGAGGATTCCATCAATCCCTTTCTCCACAGTGGCATACAAAGGCCACTGTAATTGAAGACTCCAAAGATCTAAGCACTTTAACTCTGGACGAGTTAATTGGCTCATTGATGGCTTATGAGATAAACATCAAAAGGAGCGAGGAGGATCACAAGAAAAAGAAAGCTGTCACCACAATGGCCCTAAAGGTGAATCCACACGATTCAGAGGGTAGTGAAAATGATTCAATTGGCAATACTGAAGATGAGGAATTAGTTGCCATGATCACACAAAGAGCAAGAAGGTTCGTCAGAAGAACAAGAAACTTTGGTGGTCAGTTCAGAAAGGGACCAAGAAGGCAAGGACCAAACAGAGGAGAAAGTAGCAGGAAAGAAGAAGTGATTTGCTATGAATGCAAGAAACCCAACCATATGCGGGGTGAGTGCCCCGATCTCATCAAGAAGGTGAAGAAAGGCAAGTTCAGAAAGCCCAAGGCCATGGTGGCCACATGGAGCGACGAAGATCAGGAGGAATCCAGAAATGAAGATGGACTAGATGAGCTAGTCCAGAATCTATGTCTCATGGCAAATGATGACGAAGGAGATAAGGTAGATTCTGAACCAGAAACTCTCACTTGTGAACAATGGCAAATTGCATATGAATCTTTATATGAAAAATGTAAAATATTCAAATCTGAAAACAAAAATTTGAAAAAGAAATTTGATCATTTTGTGCATGGTAAAAAATCATGTGAAGAGTGCCATGCTTTAAAATCAGAAAATGAAAACATGAAGCATGAAAATGAAATTCTAGCATCCAAAATTGAACTGTTTGAAGAAGAGATTTCATGCATGAGAGAAGAACAATCTACGTTTCTAAAAATACATGAAGAATTGAAAAATGATATGGAACAAGAAAAGCTTGAAAGCATTGCTTGCAATAAAGCCAAAATAAAGGCTGAAGAACAAAGCCAATCTCAAATGGCTCAAATAAAAGAGCTAAAGGATGCCCTTGCCATCCTTGAAAAATCAAAAGCTCAGACAACCCATTGGGCACCCATAAGTTCAGCATCCTTCAAATCAAAGAAACATATGCATAACTCCTTTTTAAATGTTGGTAGAAGGAGAAAAAGAGATAGAGCCATCACTTGTTTCTATTGTGAAAAAATGGGTCATGATATATATGATTGTAGAATTCTGAAATATGATGAAGAAAATTCTGTTGGATTCAGAAATAGATCATATATGTATCATGCCTCTAACCATCATGGACCCAAGCTAGCTTGGGTACCAAAATATCCATAAGAACTTTGGTTGAATTGCAGGTCTACTCGAGAGCTCAAAGGAACAAATGGTATTTGGACAGTGGCTGCTCTCGGCATATGACGGGAAACAAGGAATGGTTTGTGGACCTACATGAAAAGGATGGTAGGACGGTAGCATTCGGTGGTAAGGACAAAGGTAAAATCATCGGAGAAGGTAAGATAGGTAAGAATCAAAATCATACCATTGAAAATGTATTACTTGTGAAGGGTTTGCAACATAATCTCTTAAGCATAAGCCAACTTTGTGATAAGGGATGCAATGTGATTTTTGATTCTAACCACTGCATTGTTTTGAATAAGAATACTCATGAGATAAAGTTCATTGGTTTCAGGTATAACAATGTTTATATGATAGACTTGAATGATTCCTCTCATGAGAATTTATGTTTAATTGCAAGGAACAATGATGATGCTTGGCTCTGGCATCGCCGGCTTGGGCATGCTAGTTTCAATGTATTGCTGAACTTATCAAGAAATGATTTGGTAATTGGATTGCCCAAGTTGAAGGCCGTCGATGATGGAGTTTGTGGAGCTTGCAGCATGGGCAAACAAACAAGGAGATCATTCAAGTCCAAACAAGATGTGACCACATCAAGGCCTCTTGAACTCATCCACATTGATCTCTTCGGACCAAGTAGAACTCACAGCTTGGGTGGTAAACTATATGGATTTGTGATTCTGGATGATTATTCAAGATTCTGTTGGGTGTATTTCCTTTCTCATAAAAATGATGCCCTGACAGAATTTGAAGCATTTTGCAGATTTGTTCAAAATAATAAAGGGTATTGCATCAAAGCTGTGCGGAGTGATCACGGTCGAGAATTTGATAACCATGAGTTCAGCAATTTTTGCAGGGCTCAAGGCTATATGCATGACTTCTCCGCACCAAGAACTCCGGAACAAAATGGAGTTGTGGAAAGGAAGAACAGAACGCTAGTTGAGATGACAAGAACCATGCTGAACGAGAATAAAATACCGAGGTACTTTTGGGCTGAAGCAGTGAACACGGCCTACTACATCATAAATCGAGCCATGGTAAGACCATTCTTGAAGAAAACTCCGTATGAGCTATACCGAGGTAAGAAGCCAAACATTTCATACTTGAGACCGTTTGGCTCAATATGCTACATTCATAACAATGGTAAGAAGGACTTGGATAAATTTGATCCCAAAAGTGACAAAGGCATATTGCTTGGGTACTCTATCAATTCGAGAGCATATCGAGTGTATAACTTGAGAACTCTCGTAGTTGAAGAAAGCCCACATGTTATTATTGGTGAATCATCTCCATCTAGAACTGATGAAAAATCTATCTTGCAGGATGATGAGTTGATAGATGACAATATCAAGAAGAAGGAAGAAAATTTAGAAAAACAAGAAGAGGAAGAACCAAAAGAAGAGGATGAAAATCAGGAAACTCAACTTGAATAGGAGCTATCAATACAATGGACATTTGCAAAGGACCATCCGCCGGAGAATGTATTGGGCAATGTACAAGAAGGGATAAGGACACGAGCCTCCTTCAGGGAAGTTGAAACTCATGATTTATTAGCCTTGCTCTCTCAATCTGAACCTCACTCCATTGAAGAGGACTTGAAAGATGAGTCATGGATCATGGCCATGCAAGAAGAACTACACCAGTTCCAAAGGAACAAAGTGTGGTTTCTCGTACCATTTCCTAAGAATCACTCCGTGATCGGAACCAAATGGGTGTTTCGAAATAAAACAAACGATCAAGGAGTGGTAATTAGGAACAAGGCCAGGCTAGTAGCCAAGGGCTATAGCCAAGAATTAGGAGTTGACTTTGATGAGTCTTTTGCTCCAGTAGTAAGACTTGAGGCAGTGAGGGTTCTCTTAGCATTTGCATGTTGTCATAATATCAAATTATTTCAAATGGATGTTAAGAGTGCATTTTTGAATGGCTATATCCAGGAGGACGTGTATGTGGAGCAACCACCGGGGTTTGAAGACACAAAGCATATAAACCATGTGTACAAGCTGGACAAGGCACTTACGGTCTGAAACAAGCACCCCGTGCATGGTATGAAAGGTTAAGTGAATTCCTCATTCAACATGAATTCAAACGATGTAATGTTGATCAAACCCTCTTTACAAAGTTGAATGGCAAGGATATCTTAATTGTTCAAGTTTACGTTGATGACATTATTTTTGGCTCTACTAAAGATGGTCTCAGCAAAGACTTCGCCAAATTGATGCAAAGTGAGTTTGAAATGAGTCTTATGGGAGAGCTGACTTTCTTCTTGGGATTGCAGGTAAACCAGACTGTTGATGGGATGTTCATACATCAAAAGAAGTATGCAATGGAGTTGCTGAAAAAGTTCAATTTGACATCAACAAAACCACAACCAACTCCTATGTCTACCTCAATAAAAATTGATCAAGATGAGACAGGTAAATCAGTGGACCAAAAACTCTTTAGAAGCATGATAGGTTCTCTATTGTATTTAACTGCCAGTAGGCCCGACATACAGTTTGCTGTTTGCATGTGTGCTAGATTTCAGTCAAACCCAAAAGAATCACACATGTTGGCCGTTAAACGAATTTTCAGATATGTTGCTGGTTCAGTTAATTTCGGACTATGGTTTCCACGCAATTCGAGTCTTGATTTAATTGCTTATTCTTACGCCGATTATGCGGGTTACAAAGTGGATCGAAAAAGCACTAGTGGGTATTGCCAGTTTCTTGGGGGCTGCGTGGTTTCATGGGCCTCCAAGAAACAAAATTCAGTGGCATTGTCTACTGCCGAAGCCGAATATGTGGCTGTCGGTAGTTGTGTAGCCCAGGTGTTATGGATCCAACAACAATTGATTGATTATGGCATATCTTTTAAAAACACCTCAATTCTTTGTGACAACACCTCTGCCATAAACTTGTCCAAAAACCCTGTTCATCACTCTAGAACCAAGCATATTGAAATTCGACATCATTTCATTAGAGATCATGTGAGTAAGGGTCATGTAGAAATCAGTTTCATTGAGACCGATCGTCAAATTGCCGACATTTTCACCAAACCTCTAAGTGAAGACAAGTTCACTACATTTAGAAAAGAACTAGGGGTTTGTAGGATAGAAGAGTGATTCATAACCATGTGCATCATGTATATACAGGTCGCTTCATTACATGTAATTGCATTAGTTTCATGCATATAGTAATTCTCTTGCCATGCATATGCATCATGTTGTGTGAAAAACAAAAGAAAAATCAAATTGTGTGAAAAATCATTTTGGTGTGCTTCTGCGTTTCTACTATGTATATTGTATTCACCCATATTCATTGTTACTTCTATGGCCAAAATCACCTTGGATACAATTTTATGCCCACGAAGGAGCTCATTTGTTCAAAGTCAGAAATCCGGATAAAAAGGACATTACACGTCTCATATATTTCCAAATTTTGACTACCAACACCCCAATTGCATACATCCCATTTTATCCAAAAATTCCTTGATTTCATACATTTTTACAATTGGGGACTCGAGCCAAACATTCCTTGAATTTTTCATCGGGTTACTCCTTCATATTGCTGAAAACCAGTAAAAGGGTCAACCCATAGGGTCGACCCCTTGCAAACCCAGAAAATGGGTCGACCCTCGCGCACCCGGTTCGGCCAGGGGGTAAGGGAACCAACGGGTCGACCCATTGGGTCGACCCAAACCGGCGGGGCGGCTCACCCGCACCCAAGTCGTTCCAACAAGGGTTCCAACCCTAAGTTGGAACCCTCCCATGGCTATAAAACATCTCTTGCCCCCCTCCTAGCCTTGCCACCAACCTTTGCAAGCCCTAAACAACCCTTCCTTGGCATCCAAGACATCAAGCCCTAGCCGCGGTTCTCCGGGTGGCATCCGCGCGAAATCTTCCCCTTGTGGTTTAAAGCGTCATCTTTTGATCTTCATTCCCTTGAGGCAAGCTTCTGATGTCTGTGGAGGATCATAGATTCACACTTCTCGCATTTCTCCTTGGTTGAACCATCAAGATCTATACCACATCGGTGGGTTCTTTCGGTTTGTGTTTTAGATGGCCCCGAAGAAGCGTGCTTCTCGCAGAAGTGAGGCATCGAGCTCCAGGCAAGGGCGTCGATCTCAAACTGCCGCATCTCAGCCCGCAAGCAAAATCTTGGATCGGACCGTTCTACATCCACGGGCGGTAAACTTTGAAAATCTTAGTCGCCATCTACGTGGATTAGTTGATCTATTATGCAGCTAGCCAAACTTGCACATTTTCATGTCTGCACATCGCCGCATTTACCCCAATCTGATACACCAATTTTATAGCAATTTGAGGGTTTCGGGTGATGTTCCAGTTACAACGGTTAATGGACAGGAAATTATTTTATCACCACAGTTGTTGGGTCTTGCCTTTGACTTGCCAAATGAAGGATATGCATTTGGAGATGTAGAAATTTCGGATGCCACTGTTTACCTCTATATGACTTCTAAAGAAATGGGTGACCGGTCGGTCGCTGGATTAAATGCCAACCAATTCCCTCCTTTGCAACGTATACTGCATCGAATGATTACAACTATTTTATTGCCACTTGGAGGAGGCCATGACAAGGTTATGAGAAACACATGTTCTTGTTTTCATGCTTCTTTGCTGGAATTCCCATTAAATTTCCACAGCTTATTCTTGATCACATATGTTCAAGCATGACACACAAGCACCGTACTTTGCCATATGCTGCGGCCTTAACAGCCATCTTTACTTATATGGATATAAATTTGTCAAGAGAAGCATCTCAAACTATCCATGACGCAGACATCTACACCTATCAATCTATTTGTCACCACATGGGGTTTGAAGAGCAAGACGGCGTGTTAGTTCGTCAAATAAAAAGGGCAGTACCACCAGACAGTTCAGAAGATAATGAGGATGATAATGAAGAGCAGGCTGCAGATGCTCATGTTCCTGCAGCAGGAATGCCTTCTGAGGAGGCACAACTAATCATGGACCGTTTGGATTCTATTGATGATTGGTTAGACGAGTATGGGGAGACCATGGCAGCTATGCAACTTGAACTATCAGATCTGAAACTCTCTCATCAGGAGCACTCTCGCTACGTCACTGACGCTTTGGCCCACCAAACCCACATGTTGGATAAAATTTTGGCATATATTAGGCGTCAACCAGGTCCCTCCACTCCGGATGATCGTGCTGATTAGACTATGTTGCTCCTTTCACTTGGCATCCTTATTTCACCCCCTCCTTTTTGATGATGTCAAAGGGGGAGAACTCTTGGCCTATATGTGCCCCGGCTATTATATGTTAGTGTGTGATGTGTGCTTGCATGAATGTGTGCTTTTATCATGTTTCTAGTTCATTAGTTCTGTTGCATTTCCTTTGAGTTTTCATGCATTGCATCTTGTCATTTGCATTACAAACCTTGTTCCTTTTCCACTAATTGTCGGCAAGAAAACTTTGGAAATATGCCACATGATGATCAATCTTATATTTGGATTTCTGGTTGACCATGTCCTTAAACTGTTGGATTGATTCATGTATATGGAATGGTGGATGCTTTATAATGTGGTTTCTATTATTTTGTCATCATCAAAAAGGGGGAGATTGTTGAACCCCCTCCTCATGTATATGACTTATAGTTTTTGATGATGATCAAATGTTTTGTATGATATGAAAATGAGCATAACTACGTTCTGGAAATGCACACATCAATTGAAGACATGATACTTGAGAAGGCTCAAGCACAACAACTCATTGTAAGTATTTTGGTTTCAATGTGCAACATGTGGAACTAATTCAAACTTTGTTCTTGACAGGCCAAAGCTCTTAAACGACTAAAGGATGATTGGTGAGATCGATCCTAATCTCCTCCATTACACTGTTAGAACTTATGTCTAGATATGGAGCATTCTTGTTTTAAAACCCCAACTTGAACCCCCTGCACTTAGCCTTGTCTTATCTTCATTTTTTAGAAATTGTTGGAAAAAGGGTCGACCCCAAGGGTCGACCCATTGCTGCCAGGCAGATTCCCATTTGAATGGGTCGACCCCAAGGGTCGACCCCTGCTTGTGGAATTAAATTCCAGAACTTGTTTCATCGTGGGTCGACCCCAAGGGTCGACCCTTTTCCCTCAAATTGTTTAGGCTCCAGAAAGGGTCGACCCCAAGGGTCGACCCCTGTAAATTCCAGAAGGCCATTTTTTGAAGACAGTAACGGTTCCTAAAAGGGTCGACCCTAAGGGTCGACCCATGCTGCCAGGAGCATCTGGCCCCTCACGAGGGTCCACCCCAAGGGTTGACCCTTTCTGGTCTGGGCGGCGTCGTGAATGTAGACTTTTGGTGTTTCGACCCAATGGTCCAAACACACTTGTTTGGCTATCCCTAATCCACTCCATAATAAGTGGATCTTGTCCCTTGGCCGCTCCTTGACCGCCCTTGGGCTATATATCATCTCATTGAGATGAAAACCCTAAGAGAATTTGCATCTTCCTGAAATTGGGTTTTTGTTCTAACCTTTGTGAGTGCAGGTCGCAACCAGGAGCCACAGCCCTTCTTCCACCTTGTTGTGTGCGTGAAAGGGAAGGAAAGAAGAAGGATTCAAGCCTCCAAATCGACATCCTGCTGGTTGGCTGCGTGAAGATCAAGTTTGTACCACATCCGAGCATAATCGTCAAGAACGTTCAACGGGCTGCAACAAGTGTTCGACGAAAATTGCTAAAGTGATAGGGGGAGCTCCGATCAGGATAAATCATCTTCTAAACTTTTCATTCTGAATCATTTTGTTTGATCCTGAATATTTGTGTAATCATAACTTCAGAAACTTGTGTGTGGTGTTCGTGTTCGGAAACACGAACGTGCGTGTGTGTGTATGTGCGCATGTGCGCGTTTGGCTACCAGATCGGAAGCCATGTGTGTGTGTGTGTGTGTGTTTGCTGTTCTAAACAGCGTGTGTGTGTGATTCACTCGTTAGTGAAGCTTTAATCCTCAAGTGTGAGGGGTGGACGTAGGGGACACGGATGTGTAACCGAACCACCTAAAAAATCCATGTGTCTCATGTGCTGTGGTTTTTTCGATTCTTGCCGAGTGGGCTTCACGGTGAGTTGAGAGATCACTACACCAGCTATTCAAACACATTCCGCACGCATTCACGAGTGTGATCCTGTTCGTGCGAGTATTAGTGGTTGTTTGTTTAATCAGCATTGTTTTCAGAAGAGAAGCAAAATTTTATTAGCCAATCAATTCACCCCTCCCCTCTTGATTGTCACATTTGGGACTCAACAAAAATGAATCCGAAGAAGTGTGTATTCGGAGTCTCCTCAGGGAAGCTGCTAGGTTTTATAGTGAGCAAACGGGGGATCCAGATTGATCCTAACAAAGCACAGGCCGTCATGGACATGCCTCCGCCGAAGAACATCACGAAACTTCAAGGATTGATCGGTCGATTGCAATTCATCAGAAGATTCATATCCCAACATTCTCAAAAGTGCCGTCCGTTTTATGAATTGCTAAAGGCGGGGATCAAGTTTGAATGGAATCAAGATTGTCAGAAGGCCTACGAGGACTTATAGGAATATCTATTCAATCCCCCAGTTTTGCAATCTCCTATCCCTGGGAAACCCCTAATCCTATACATCTCGGTTATTGAGGACTCCCTAGGGGTGGTCTTAGAACAAGTAGATGATGAAGGGAAAGAGCGGGCTGCTTATTACCTCTCTCGGTTGTTTAACCCAGCTGAGGCCAAATACACCGCCATGGTGAAGACTTGTGCCGCCTTAGTGTAGATAGCTCAGAAGCTTAAACATTATTTTCTTGCCCACCCAATTAGGTTGATCTCTAGAATGGACCCGATCCGCTATCTCTTAGAAAAGCCTGTCCTTTCTAGTAGGTTAGCTCGCTGGCAGAGCTTCCTCTCCCAATTTGATATCACATTTGTCGTTCAGAAGGCAGTCAAAGGATATGCCATTGCTAAGCATCTTCCCCATCTTCCTATTCCTCACACCGACTCTATTCAGGATGATTTCCCTGATGAGCATCTCTCTGCTATCTCTCATCATCCCTTTTGGTCTCTGCACTTCGATGGTGCGCTTAATTCTCAAGGCCGAGGGATCGGCGCTGTTCTGCTCACTCCGGAGGGAGTGACGATTCCCTTTACTTATCAACTTTGATTTCCTGCTACCAACAACATCGCCGAGTATGAGGCTCTCCTAGCCGGACTAAAGCACACCTAACTTCTAGGTGCGCGCTATTTGAATATCATAGGAGACTCTTAGCTCATTCTGCGGCAAGTTCTGTCCACTTACCGCACTCGTGACCCCAAGCTCAAGCCATATCAAGATTTGGTCACGCTTCTTTCTAGGCAATTTCGTAAGGTGATCTATATCCATACTCCCCGGTCTCAGAACATTCTAGCTGACGCTCTAGCATTGCTTTCTTCCTCTCTATCTTTCCCTCTCAGTCGGAGCACTAAGACTATCGTCGTTCAGAGATTGGCCGCACCCTCTCTTCAGGATCCTTGGTACATCAACCTTAGGAAGTCTGTAGAGGCGAGGGCTGAGAAGGAAGATCTTAAGGAGGTATCTTTATTAGAGTTAGAAGAGATTATAGATGAAGAAGAGTTGCCTTGGTATCATGAAATCGAAGTGTTTTGCAAAGACGGATCATTCCCGGAAGGGGTAAACGCCGAGCAGCGTAAGTTGATAAGAAGAGCCGCCTCAAGGTATACCATTATCGCAGGAGAACTATACAGGCGCGCTACCAATGGAATGCTCATGACATGCTTAAACGATGAAGAAGCTTGGAAGGTGGCTGAAGCAGCCCATTCTAGTGAGTGTGGAGGTCATGTCAATGGCCAGGCTCTAGCGAAGAAAATCCTTAGGTAGGGCTACTATTGGCCCACTCTAGAGGAAGATTACTCCCTCTATGTCCGGAGGTGTCTTAAATACCAACTCCACGCTGATAAAATCCATGCTCCAGCTTCATCTCTCCATCCTCGTTCTACTCCTTGGCCATTTTCTTTGTGGGCTTTCGACGTTGTCGGCCTGCTCGGTGATTCCAATTCTCAGATCAAGCAGAAATCCTTCATCCATACCGCCATTGAGTACTTCACCAAGTGGGCTGAAGCTGAAGCGCACGCAGAGATCAAAGTTTCAACGGTGTGCCGCTTCATCATGAAGAATATCATCTCACGGTTCGGAGTGCCAAACAGCATCATCACCGACAACGGACCCCAGTTCGTCTCTCAAGAGCTCAAGGACCTATCTAAGAAGTTCAATATTGTATTGCATCATTCATCTCCATATTATCCTCAAGGCAATAGTCAAGATGAAGCCACTAACAAAACCCTTCTTAAAATCATAAAGAAAACATGCGAATCTCATAAATTTTCTGATTGGCCAGAAAGATTAGTGGAAGCTCTGTGGGCTTACCGCACATCTGTCCGTACTCCTACGGGACAAACCCCCTATACTCTTACCTACGGGATGGAGGCAGTTCTCCCATATGATATCCTGATCTCTTCCCTGAGAGTGCAGCTCGATAAGGAACTTAATCTCGATGAACGTCGAGAGGCGTTGCTCGTCCAGTTGGAACTCTTGGATGAAAAGAGGATGAATGTGGCCGATCACGTATCCGTCTATCAAAAGAGAGTTTCGCGTTATTTTCAAAAGAAGGTAATTGAACGCAAATTTCAAAAGGGTGATATGGTTTTGAAACACAAATTCATTCGGTCTGTAGGTCCTAGATCTAAATTACAACTTAACTAGGAAGGGCCGTTCATCGTAAAAGAGGCTTATCCAAGGAATGCTTACCGCCTAATAAACCCAGAAGGTGAGGAGCTCGCTCACGCATGGAACAGGTTGTATCTTAAGCATTTCTTTCCTTAGAGTCTAACCACGTGCTACCCCGGCAGCAAGATGTTCCTCCCTTTCACTATAAAAAAGGGTCCCGAGTAAGGCAAATCACACACTACACGACATCCCTTGTAAGGTTTCCTACTTTAAAGACACCTTTTCTCCTTGGCCATGCTTTGGGGGAAAGTCGAAGTCCCTGTCCGTTTCTTCCTTCGACTGAATCCAGGGGCAAGAGGTGAATAAGGAGGCGATGACCGATCTAGACACCCTGACGAGAGGAGGTCTCAAATAGGGGCAGTCCGTTATGACCTGACGCCACCAAAGAAAAGAAAAAAGCAAGCAAAGGAGCAATCTCTATGACAAAATCAAAAGCATTATCTCAAAGTCTATCGATTATGATCCCAAAGCTCCAAAAAGTAAGAAAGAAAAGCTAGGCATGGCAAGAGTGGCAGTACAGTTCCCCGCGGGACGAATGAGCTCGGTCGTATGCATGCCTAGAGTGGACTAAGGTTCGATGACGGACACAAAGCCCCGGCACAACAGACCGAATCTTTGATAGATCGTCTGGAGAGGAAATCAAGTCCTAGAAAACTTCTATATCTGGCCTAAGCTTACTCTCGTGTTCTATTTTACTTTTTAGGACCAAGAGTAGTACCCTGGGTATGGCCCTGGTAGAGACACCGTCATGCGAGTTGGGCCTTGGCCAGGGGTTGTCACCTTGATGCACGCCGACCTCGGGGACTCTCGATCTAATAAGGAGGGCTCACGCTGCTAGGGGAGACACTGGTTTTCAAAATCCAAAAAACATCAAATACTTCAAAAACCAAAAACATCAAATATTCCAAAATCCAAAAACATCACATATTTCAAAAACCAAAAACATCAAATATTTCAAAATCTAAAAAAATCATATATTCCAAAATCCAAAAAGAATCAAATATTTCCAAAATCTCGCAAAAATTCAGATATTTTCCAAAACTCCAAAAACACCATCATATGCATTGCATGCATTGCATTGTTCCTATTATGTCTTCCGCCTATTTAATAAGGCTCCATCAGATTAATTAAAACACTTAGACTTATTCAATTGAACTTAATGCAACATCAGATTAATAGAATTTCAATTATGGTTGTCAATTTACATCATCATCATGAACAATCAAGCTACATTCAATTTCTTGTCTGCAAGAGGGCGGATCTTCCTCAATTCTTTCACATAGTCACGGCGTTCTTCGTCGTTCTCTTCCACTTCCGCTTGCCACGGGCGCACCTTGCTGACCTCCCACATGGTCAGCGCGTTCCGAACTGCTCTTTCATCCTCCTCGGTCCCCATCTTCCTAGGTAGGAGGGGAGGGTAGTGTGATAGTGCAGGAATCACGGTTCGGGGTAGTCCGATCTGAAGATGGCACCGGTGCGGTTTGTAGATCGCCATGGTAGTATTTCCCACTAGCTGAAGGTCGAGGCCTTGACGCCGTTGTATTCTAAGCAAAGTGCTCCGAAGGATTCTTGGTCACATGATGAATTTCTCCATTGGCAAAGTGTTGGAGAAGAGGCGCCATTCATCCCGCGATTTCTTGTCCGTCGTCTTGCATTCAACCTGAGAAGAAAATCTAAAGGCACCTCCAATGAAGAATAAAGGGTGGCTCCCGAAGATTTGGCTGGCTGAAGTTATGTCTTCCTTTGGTTGGAATTTGACTCTTACTCCCATCCAACACTCAAGGAGTATCATAGAACCAAACAAAGGGCCTCCTAGGCAAGTCGAGCTTAGTCCTTCATAGAGATATGAGAGGATCGCTTGAGAGATGGACATTTCCCGCCACAACCCACTAATAATGCTGAGATTTTGGGTATCTAAGAGGTGGTCAGTAGTGGTGAAAAGGAAGACTCCACATAAGCAAACCGACACCGCCTTGGCTATTGCTTCATATCTCTCCCACTTGTTCTTGCAATGAGAGACTATCCACTGTGCCATGGGTATCAAGTGAATGTGGTGCGGGCTGATCATAGTCCTCATGTCCTTTGGATTGTGAATGAAATCACTCAAGATCAAGGACGGGTCAATAGGCTCCACCGTATAGCAAACTACACCTCATCCCCCGCCTTAGTCGTAGGAAGGATTAGGTAGGTTTCTACCTCCTCTAATAGGACTGTAGCTTCGAAGGAAGGGAAGATGAAGGTATGTGTTTGAGGATGCCACAACTCTATGAGGGCTGAAATACTTGACCAGTCTAAAGATAATTTCTGAAGGTTCTTGCCTAAGACCAATAGAGGTTGAAGGTGCCATGCCCTAAGCATTACTACAACTTCTAGAGGAAGTTCTTTAATCATGGGAGCCACCCACTCAAATTGGAATAGCATCTTGGACCAGAAAGAGGCTAGAAGAAGAAGAAGATCATGAGAAGTTGAAGTGCAGAGAATTATTTGAACTTGGATAATAGGAGCTTACCGTCCTTTGAGCATTGGAGCTCAGATGTTTGGGAATTGAGGTCAGCCTTTGTAGCTCTCCGTGTTCCTTTCTCACAGCCCTAGGACCGGTGTAGACCTTCTCCTCCATGGCCATCACTTCAAAGCTTCTCTTCATGGTGTTTCCTGCCCTTAGGAGAGGTTTTTCAGCCCTTATAGCAGAGAATTCAGCAAAGCTACGATTTTGGCAGAATCCCCAAGTTTTTAAAGGCTTGCTTTTGGTTTTGGAGTGATAAGATTTGAGTTGGAAGGCCTTATCTTAAGTCTGGAAGAGTTCTAGTGGGGGTTTGGGTAGTCATCCTTCAAGTTTGGACTCTCACGGCGCAATCCATCTCCGAGTACACCTCATTCTCTGACGGTCTATCGTAGGGCCGTCACTTGTCTCTGACGCGCCAACTCTGGGCCGTCACATTTTCCTGTGGGTTTCTTTCAACCCAATTCTATTCTGTCAATACTAACGGTCTAAACTCAGACCGTTACGTGTCATGATGCATGGTCCCTGAGCCGTCACATTTCCTGCCGTTCAGCCTTGACTTCTTCTTGTTCAATCGTTCCTGACGGTCCAATCACAGCCGTTACTTGGGTCTGACGCTCCACATTTGGGCCGTCACATTTGCTGCAAGCTGCCTTAATATAGCAATGTTTTGTCATTTCTAACGGTCTGGCATTTGACCGTTATGCAATTCTGACGCTCCCCCAATGGGCCGTCACATTTCCTGCTGCTTAAATGTTGTAGTTTTGGCCTCTGTCATCTCTGACAGTCCTCATCTGATGCGTTATTGATGTGACACCAACCCTTGGACCTATTTTGTAAGCATTCAATTTTAAGAAGCGGACTCACTCTAGCGGGCTCACTCGCTTGGCGCACACTAATGCCCGATGGCGACTCGGCGATGTTGGAGAGGGTCCGAGGCGGGACCTTGAGGCTCCAATAGTTGGCTAGCTTGGGGAGAACCCCAAATGGGCCTGGGATGCCCAAATCATGGGCGGCCAGCACACCAAGGGTGTGGGATGAAGGGTTCACTCACAACTCGCCCATGGTGGTCACTCACGGCACTAGCAACTTAGGGTCGAGCTCTCACTCACCGTCCGACGGAACAATGGCGGTAATACTAAATTAGCAATGAATTGAAACCCAGCCAAGAGAGGGACCGAGGCTCACCTAGCCAGCGTGAAGACGCCGACTCCGGCCGGAGACGGGGGCGAGCGGGGAGGCGTGGGAATGCACCCGCACGCCGCGTCGATGAAGCTTCAAACCTGCAAGTGAATTATTACATGAACTACACCTCTCGCAGGAGGGGGATCTTAGGGTGGGGGTTAACTGCGATTACACTCAAAACTACCTCCACACAAGAAGGGGCCTTCAGCCGGTCAAGCGGGGAGGGGTGAGACCGACTAAAGATGAAATTGGACGCCGATGTTGATTCTGCCCACTGTCTGTACTTCTGGACAGATAGTCGCTTCTTCGGACGCTGCGGCCACTCCGGATTTTTTCTGAAGACGAAACCAGTGGGAAAATCTTCGTAGCTAGACTGGGAAGACACCGAAATTTTCTGGATTTCTTCTGGTACTTCTGCTGGTCGGGGTAGGGCCTTGAACGGGGTAGTAGGCCCTCTGTTCTGACAGCTACAGGTTCCTAACAGCAGGAAGCAGAGGGTTCCACGAATGCTCCCGAGCTCGGAATCAGGTTCCGTCAGAGCCTTTGGAACCGTTGACGGGTCTACTTCGAAGCCGAACTAACGGGGATGCCAAATGAGGTCAGAGTAGTCCGGTGGCTTCTAAACACTGAAGGAGGGTCGGTGCAGACAGAGTGGAAGCAGAACCACACGATCGAGGGAGAAAATTGATAACGTTCTGGTACGGTCTCCAAATTGAACTCTGCTTCTTGGGGATGGTAGAGGACTCGAAGTAGAAGACTTTTGCTGAAGAACTCTCGATCAGATTCCCAATAGGTTCGTCGCAGTAGAGCTTCAACTCCGGCTCTGGCCTCCTGCCAAGGAAGATTCGCACAGTCGGGGGAGAAAGGCTCTCCCGGGCAGCACCGTGCTCGGACGAAGATGAAACCACCGCTGTTGCAAAGAAGACAGGCAGGCGCTTCCAATGGTACCTCTTACGCCTTCAGAATCACCGGGATGTGGTCGGGGTCGCCTCTGCAAGCAGGTGGTCTTCTGCAGGTCGCCAGCTGCTTGGAGGATCTATCAATGGAAGTGGGAGAGGTGATGGAGAAGAGCAAGGGAGAATGGTGGAGATGAGAGAGAGAGAGGGGGGGGACCCTAACCAAGGGGTGGGGTCTTGGGGGTGCCCTAGGGCTGTGGAGGGAAGGTGGATTTGAAGTCAAATGGCCTAGGGAAGTGGTGGGTTGTATGGGGGAGAGGGAAGGGTGCTTGGGGAAGGGAAGAGGGTAGTTGGTGGTTGGAGGGTGGAGCAAAGATTGGAGGATTCCACCTTGGGGTTGGGGGGGAGTTAAATGAGTGTATGGGGAAGGGGGAGGGGTCTTAATGAGAGGTGAATGGGGAGGAGAGAGAAAATTTTGAAATTTGGGGGAGGGGAGTGAGAGAGAGGGGGGGACCCCTTAGAGAGAGAGAGAGAGAGAGAGAGAGAGAGATAATGAGAGAGAGATCTAGAGGGATGTGGAATTTTGGATTTCAATATTCATGCAAAGTTGTTACATATGAGAGGAGTGGGGGCCTATTTATAGGCATTGGACTTTTCCTAGGACGAAAATGACCCTGACTAAACAACTATTGACCAAGCACTCCGAGGGAGGGGCGCCCCTGGGCCTAGCCCATTAGTTGGGCCCAATAGCCTAACAAACCAACATAATGACACAAGACTTTGGTAGATAACCTACTAACCTAGGTACATGACTCAAATAAAGGGAAAATTACATGATGATGACTCAAATAAAATATAAAAATTACATGACTAGACTCATAAAATTATGACGAACACAATGGCGCACGCTGATGAGCAATCCGAGCCTCAAAAAAAGTGGAGGGGCAAGGGATGCCCCCATCATACCCCTAGGGTGGGGAAAACTTGACCCCGTCGAGTATGGGTCCACCGGGGAAGTAGTACACCAAAATGCAGCTCCGGACAAACCACGATCTCCAAACTCAACCTTCGCTCATAGCCGGAGAAGGGCGCTTCAGGTCGTCAAAGTGGCTCGGACACACCCTCATGCTGGCGATGGGATCTTGCTTGCCTAGTATTGCCGCTGTGTGCTCACGTCGGGCTCTCAGGCTAATTTGTGATGGCACTCCGAGGGTGTCTCTCGCAAGGATAGGTGTAAGCTCAAGGCACTCACTAGGATCCACTGCAGTGCCCTTAGAGGGTGCCGGATCCGCCACATGAGAAATGGGGTGAATCCCAAAACCCATCGGTAAGTCCAACCCGCAAGTCGGGTTGCCAAAATCACTCGGAACTTGACAAGGTCCAAGTCCTCATGCCCTCAAATTGGAGGTGACCCTAGGGCAGAGCCACTCCAAAGTCATCATCGTCAAGTTACCAACTTGGAATTCCAAGTGGCGCCCATGAGTTTTTACCCGCTTGTTGTGAATCTCACCTCTTGTTGCTTGATACTTGCTTGGATGCATATGCCATGCACTATGATGCAGTGTAAGTGGACAATGTATGGTATGCAAAGGTGGTCCAGGGCAACCACATATAGGCCTATCATGCATTGATGTTATGAAGACTTTGAATGATTTGGGAGGACCGGGGCATCCATAGGTGTCCCTCTTATGAGTGAGTGTGATGAATGTTGGAGGACCCGGACACCCATGTAGGTTCCTAGCATACATAAGACCAATGGTGAATTGGGGAGGACCGTTACACCCAAATAGGGGCCACTCATGCTTCCTACTTGACATGTGGGTGGTGTGAATGAATGGACCCGATTTTCTAATCATGCCAAGTGGTGTGTTGTGCCAAGACTTATGCACTCCTATCCTAGAGATGACTTCCATGTGCATGGGTGTGGGGTGGCCCTTGAGCTTCCACTCGTATGGATCAAAGGGATCTAAGAAGGTGGGCATTATGGCGAGGAGCTCTTCCTTGTTTCCTAGGCATATGTTGTTTATGGCGATGGTTCCCTTTGTGGGGCCCGAGTCTTGGAAGTGGTGGTTTTGGTCCAACATGATTGGTTGGGGTAGAGAAGGGTGGATTGTGGGTAAGGTGGGTGGGTCACATGGGTAACTAGGCTCCCATTGGAAGGGATCAAAGGGGTCATGGATTGGGCTTTCTAGAAGAAGGAACTCTATGTCCACAAGGTCCATACAAGGTGGGTCATCCTCCTCTAATGAAGTAATTTGGCCGAAGCTCTTGGGAGGTAGATCGACCATGAGGGGAGGGCTTGGCTTTCTACCCGAGATATGAAGCTCCAATTTGAGGAGAAGGTCGGGCTCATCGGGTGTGGGGAGGAATAATAGAAGGTCACTAGTGTAGCAACCAATGGTGCACATTGAGGTGATAGACCCAACACATAGGTGTAGGATGTTAAGGCTCCTAGGTTGTTCGGTCATGGGGGTCAACATGCCAGTCAACTCTAATTGTCATGCTAAGCCCTTGAGAAGGTCCCCTAGTGTCTCCACTTGATAAGATGATTGGATGGTGGTGCGATAGGAGTTGAAGGGCACTATGGGGAGGTGTTGCTCCAAGGATGGGTAGGCCATGATCGGGTGAGCTGGGCCCTCTTTTAAACATCTAGCCAAGGACCCACTTATGATGAGTTCACTCTGTTAGCGCAGTAAGAGTGATATAGAAGGGGGGGATGAATAGATCACTCCCAATTTGTAAAAACTTCGGCTAAAAATTAATTCTACTGTTTACACTCCTCCTGAACCCGCACAATGAGAATGCTAACGCAGTCAACAATCAAGACAGTATAAGTAGATGAGATTGAAGAGCTGTTCACAAGGAAGCAAAGAGACAAGCATATGGAGAGCGCAGATAATAACAGCAAACCACAGAATAAGCAATCGGATTTTTAGGTGGTTCGATTGCAGTCCGCAATCTACATCCACCCCTCACTCCAACTAGAGTGAGGATTCCACTAGTCACTGCTAGAACACGGCAGACTCAGTCTGTGAACAACTTGCTGCCACACAGCTTGAATACCCAAGGGAAACAAATCCCTCAACCAAACTCTGCTACCCACAGAGCTTGAAACCTGTTCCAGCTACCAGCTAGAACAGAACCGAAGACAAGTCTCCCTTCCTCCAACCCGGAGGGAAACTACTAATGACAACCCGTCACTAGCAACACCAGAGATCACCGATCTCTCTTCCTCTGCAACCCAGAGGGAAACCGGAGTTACACTCCCTTCCTCCACACACTGGAGGGGAACAAATTCGAATCAGAAGAATGAACAAATAAAAAGAACACAAAATAGAAACAAGAATCAACGAAGAAGCAGTCGGTTCTGAAACCAATACAAATGTAGCTTCAAAGGAAGCAATTCATCAAACCGCAGACACTGCTCTCTCTCTCTCGAACATATTCCTCTCGGATCTGGACAATGTGGGACTCTCTACTCTCTCTCTTTTCTGGATCGTGCAGCCTCACTCGAATATCTTCTATTCTTTCTTTTCACGATCTATCTTTCACTGAAGGACGATGCTCCATATATATATAGCAGATGATGGGCGTGTGGCTTTCAGGTTCCCGCCCAGAGAGCACCTCGGATCACGTGCCAGGGATCATCCTCAGATCACGTGCCCGATCATTAACCTGTGTTTATCTTCTGACAGAGACAGAAGACATGATTCGAATTAGGTAGTTCAGACTGTTAATCAGCAAATGTACATACTTTAAAGCAGCAAATGATCAAGTGTGTACAACGTGAGAGTGAGTGTATAGACTTAATGTATGAACGCATGTAAAAGATGGTGTACAGACTTGTGATGAAAGTATTTTCATAGCAAGATAGAATATGAAGACTTCTGTGAAATGCATGAGGGAATCGAGTGTATAAACTTGACACAACAGTTAACCAAGTGGGTATCATGTGAGAGTGTATAGACTTGGAGGTCTTCAGCGTCTTCAGTGAATAGACTCAACCAATGTATATAGTTGAAGGTCTAACAATCGAGTGTATAGACTTAGGCCTAACAATTGAATGTATAGGGTTTAAGACCTAACAATTGAGTGTGTAGACTTGAAGCTTGGAAGGATGTATACACTTAGCCTTTGAGGAACGATGTATAGACTCTGATCGTTAAGGCAGGCTGTATAGACTTGAATCGCTTGAAGCGATGTACAGACTTGGTGAGGCTCAAGCAGTGTACAGACTTGTGAAGGCTTCAGCGTTGTACAGACTTGGAAGTTCCACTGTGGATGTATGGACTTGATGATCCACTGTGGATGTATAGACTTGACGAGTGAAGCCGATGTACATACTTGCCGATTCGAAGCCACTTTACAGACTTTTCAGAATAGTTCAATGTATAGACTTGAAGCCCCTGAGCTAATGTATAGACTTCACGCTGTACAGACTTTAGGCTTTGATCGTTTGAGCAGTATGCAATGTACAGACTTAGCGATGTATAGACTTGGCCAGGAAAGCATAGGGAAAGGTATGAGTGTATAGACTTGGCCAAGCGTAGGAAAAGATGTGGAGTGTACAGACTTGGTGAAACAAAGTCCAGTGTATAGACTTGGAGAAGCGAAACCAATGTACAGACTTAGAAGGATTTGAACGGGAGAGTGTATGGACTTGGTTCCTGTAGCATTGTATAGAGTTGAAGGTCTGAAGGTGATGTATAGACTTGGTGAACACTGCAACAGTAATCGGATGTATAGAGTTGAAGTTAGACAAACCAGTGTATAGACTTCAGTTAAGTGCATTGGCTGTACAGACTTCAATTAGAAGATGCCCGGTGTACAGACTTGAAGAAGAGATGCCAATGTACAGACTTAATGATATGAACACTAAGGCATGCTGTACAGACTTACTCGATCAAGCTGATGTACAGACTTTGATACCCAGACAGTTAGTGTTCTGATGGGTCGACGCATCAGCAAGGGTGGGTCGGCCCACTACTGTTCATACTAACTAAGCAGAGTGTAGATAGATGAAATAATGAAACAACATATGAACTGTACTCACTTACATGATGAACCAGCATAAATCTAGAGATAGAGGATTGATTTATAGTGTGAGACATCATCAAAACCGTAGGGATGCAACACACTCCCTACTAGAGGAGAGGGCATAGAGTTAAGATCGTAATGCAAAGCTTTGTCCTCATCTTGGGCATGTGTTTCTTTCAAAGTGGGGGTTGGATCCGGGGTGTTCACCACTATGGGGTTGCGTGTTAGGATTATGGGTTCTTCTACCAAGGAGGTGGGTAGGTACTTTGTGGGTGGGGTGATGATGTTCGGGGCATGGTGTATCCGGGGTGGTGAACGAGGTCGGACTTGGAGTGGGGTTGGGAGTAGTGGTGGCCTAGGTTGGGGTAAGATTGGGGTTGGAAGAGGAAGGTGGGGTGGGTGTGGGGGCTTGGTTTGATTGGTTTTGGGAGGTGTGTCCTTTTTAGGGGGTGAAGGAATTGAAGGGTTCCTTGGGCTTTGGTGATCCGAATAGGAAGGGGACACATATCTAGCCCTAAGGTGTTCCTTCATGTTTTCCCAAGTGGTGATGGGATCTTCCCTTCTAATTATCCTTAAGCCTTCAATTTTCAACCAATGAGTTTGAGCCCTTTTGGTTAGTTGCATTTTGGCACATCGAACCTTCCTATCCTCGGACATGGGATTCCTCCCAAAGTAATGGTCCATTGATGCCTCCCAATCTAACTAGTCATTAAGATGAGTTCCATCAAAGATGGGAGGTGGGGGAGGAGCCCTACTATCATCCGCCCATGGGGTGGGCCCATTTTCTCCTATTTGGTCGAGTCGACCCGATAGGTTATCAAGCCGCTCATTGGCATGGGTCAAGGCCTTCATGAGGTAGTTGACATGGCCAGGGAGGTCATGTGTGTTAGTGGTAGGCATCCCTTGAGGGTTTGGACTTATGGAGAGGGCCGATGGGTAAGGTCGGTAAGAGGTGGTCATGCTAGTGGACAAAAAAGATGCCACCGAGGACCCTAAATGCATGCACACGCCCTAGGACCAACTTGATAGAGCCAAGTTGTGAACTTGCTCTGATACCAATTTGATGTGACACCAACCCTTGGACCTATTTTGTAAACATTCAATTTTAAGAAGCGGACTCACTCTAGCGGGCTCACTCGCTTGGCGCACACTAGTGCCCGATGGTGACTCGGCGATATTGGAGAGGGTCCGAGGCGGGACCTTGAGGCTCCAATAGTTGGCTAGCTTGGGGAGAACCCCAAATGGGCCTGGGATGCCCAAATCATGGGCGGCCAGCACACCAAGGGTGTGGGATGAAGGGTTCACTCACAACTCGCCCGCGGTGGTCACTCACGGCACTAGCAACTTAGGGTCGAGCTCTCACTCACCGTCCGATGGAACAATGGCGGTAATACTAAACTAGCAATGAATTGAAACCCAGCCAAGGGAGGGATCGAGGCTCACCTAGCCAGCGTGAAGACGTCCACTCCGGCCGGAGACGGGGGCGAGCGGGGAGGCATGGGAATGCACCCGCACGCCGCGTCGATGAAGCTTCAAACCTGCAAGTGAATTATTACATGAACTACACCTCTCGCAGGAGGGGGATCTTAGGGTGGGGGTTAACTGCGATTACACTCAAAACTACCTCCATACAGGGAGGGGCCTTCAGCCGGTCAAGCGGGGAGGGGTAAGACTGACTAAAGATGAAATTGGACGCCGATGTTGATTCTGCCCACTGTCTGCGCTTCTGGATAGATAGTCGCTTCTCCGGACGCTGCAGCCACTCCAGATTTTTTCTGAAGACGAAACCTGTGGGAAAATCTTCGTAGCTAGATCGGGAAGACACCGAAATTTTTGGATTTCTTCTGGTACACCTGCTGGTCGGGGTAGGGGCTTGAACAGGGTAGCAGGTCCTTTGTTCTGACAGCTGTAGGTTCCTAACAGCAAGAAGTAGAGGGTTCCACGAAAGCTCCCGAGCTCGGAATCAGGTCCCGTCAGAGCCTTTGGAACCGCTGACGGGTCTACTTCGAAGCCAAACTGACGGGGATGCCAAATGAGGTCGGAGTAGTCCGATGGCTTCTGAACACTGAAGGAGGGTCGGTGCAGATAGAGGGGAAGCAGAACCGCATGATCGGGGGAGAAAATTGATAACTTTCTGGTACGGTCTCCAAATTGATCTCTGCTTCTTGGGGATGGTAGAGGACTCGAAGTAGAAGACGTTTTCTGAAGAACTCTCGATCAGATTACCAATAGGTTCATCGCAGAAGAGCTTTAACTCTCTCTGGCTCTGGCCTCCTGCCAGGGAAGATTCGCGCAGTCGGGGGAGAAAGGCTCTCCCGGGCAGCACCGTGCTCGGACGAAGATGAAACCACCGCCGTTGTAAAGAAGACAGGCAGACGCTTCCAATGGTACCTCTTAGGCCTTCAGAATCACCGAGATGTGGTCGGAGTTGCCTCTGCAAGCAGGTGGTCTTCTGTAGGTCGCCAGCTGCTTGGAGGATCTATCAATGGAGGTGGGAGAGGTGATGGAGAAGAGCAAGGGAGAATGGTGGAGATGAGAGAGAGAGGGGGGGCGACCCTAACCAAGGGGTGGGGTCTTGGGGGTGCCCTAGGGCTGTGGAGGGAAGGTGGATTTGAATTCAAATGGCCTAGGGAAGTGGTGGGTTGTATGGGGGAGAGGGAAGGGTGCTTGGGGAAGGGAAGAGGGTAGTTGGTGGTTGGAGGGTTGAGCAAAGATTGGAGGATTCCACCTTGGGGTTGGGGGGGGAGTTAAATGAGTGTATGGGGAAGGGGGAGGGGTCTTAATGAGAGGTGAATGGGGAGGAGAGAGAAAATTTCAAAATTTGGGGGAGGGGAGAGAGAGAGAGGGGGGGACCCCTTAGAGAGAGAGAGAGAGAGAGAGAGATAATGAGAGAGAGATCTAGAGGGATGTGGAATTTTGGATTTTAATATTCATGCAAAGTTGTTACATATGAGAGGAGTGGGGGCCTATTTATAAGCATTGGACTTTTCCTAGGACGAAAATGACCCTGACTAAACAACTATTGACCAAGCACTCCAAGGGAGGGGCGCCCCTGGGCCTAGCCCATTAGTTGGGCCCAATAGCCTACTAAACCAACATAATGACACAAGACTTTGGTAGATAACCTACTAACCTAGGTACATGACTCAAATAAAGGGAAAATTACATGATGATGACTCAAATAAAATATAAAAATTACATGACTAGACTCATAAAATTATGACGAACACAATGGCGCACGCTGATGAGCAATCCGAGCCTCAAAAAAAGTGGAGGGGCAAGGGATGCCCCCATCAGTTATAGACATCTGACGGTCTGGGTCTAGACCTTCACTTTGTCTGCTGTTGTACTTGAGCTATTCCTTCTATCTATGCTTAGACCTGCCGGTCTTACACGCTTTCCATTCGTTCATACTGTCCTATCTTTCATCCACACATTACATCTCATACACATATTTCATTTACACAATTTCATCCATTCTTTTCCACATCTCCGCATACATTTTCATTCACACATTGTACCTGCATTTGCCATTTCATCATCCACATTCATCATTCACATTCATTCACATATCCATTGTCTGCATTTCATATACATATCCATTCACATCCACATTCATTCATTCATCCACATAACAAAACACAACACAAAAAAGATTTTTCATTTGCATTTCCATTTACATAAAGTCATGTACAAGTAAGACAAAAAAAAAAAAAACAAGCCCATTCGGCCAGCTTGTCTTCCGGGCCGCCTTTATCATCACACTCCTCGGGTCTCCGTGCGGGTGGCGCAATGGAGGCACTCTCCTCCTGCTGTCCCCTCTCTGCCCTCTCATTCCTCCGCTGGTCGGAGGAGCTAGAGAGGAAGTCTGCTATCGATCCGCTCGGGGCAACGCTCCTCCGTGCCCCACTTTGAGAGGCACTCCGTTCTAGTCCCCGGCCCATCATCCTCACTGTCCGCTCCATCATCCGCAGCTCGATCTTCAACTCAAAGATATGACGCCGCGTGTCCCGGGCCTCGGTCCGATAGCGATCCAAGTCCGATGTCCCGGTCCGGAGTCTCTCCACCTCGAATTAGAAGGTTTCCTTTGGTCTGTTCACTTGATCTGGTTATCTAAAGATTCATGTCTAGAGTTTAGTCAGTTCTCTTTCCTTTCCATTGCCTCCGGCGGCTAGTCGTGTTTTCCTTTTTCTTAGTTGGTAGTTCCTCCAGACTTGCATCCTTTGGCTGGCTATTTCCTTGTGATTAGTTCGAAATTTTTCAGAAAAATCCTATCGCTTGTTGGTTGAGGACTGGTGTCGTTTGCCTTAACGCCCGCTTTTCACTCCGCTCCACTTCATTTCCGCTTCATCTCCATCTTCCATTTCACTTTCGCTTCACCTTCGCTCGCTCCCGTGCCGAGAGGATGTTAAGGAGGGGCATCTGTGGACACCCGTTTTATGACCAATAAGTCGGGTCATCTCCTTGTTCATTCTATATGATGCTCCAAGTTGTTCACTCTTCATTCAGCCCTCTTGATCAGTTGGAGGTCTATTTCTTGGGTCTTATCCTCTTGGTTGAGTCTGGTTCCTCGACATTTTCAATTGGTTGAAGCTTAGCAAGCCTTTTTAATCAGCTTTTGATCCTTATTGTCTCTAACGGTCCACAGCAGGGGCGTTACAGCTCTCTGACGCGTCTGCCCTTGGCCGTTACATCCTTGAAGAGTCCTTACGCTTGAGCCTTCTTTCAAAGCTTATCCTTTTGTTTATCCATTGACTCTAACGGTCTGTCGTGCGACCGTTACCTTACTCTAACGCGTTGTCCCTTGACCGTTATAGTTATTTCAGAGTCCAATTGGTTGAAACGTCTCCCATTGATCTTATCTCTTTAGAAGATAAGGTTAGTGTGACGGTCTCTCCCATGCGCATTACACTCCTGTGGTGGTCTGTCGTGCTGCTGTTACATCGAACAGAGAGTCCTGGCAGTTCTGGCCTTTTCTCTGCTACTCCGTGGTCGAGATAAGGGTTTGATCTGATGATTTCTCTTCCAAATCTGATCCTCAGAACCTTCTGTTTGTTTCTAAGGACTCTTGGGAGCATTATCTTCAAGAGTTTGCTAAGAATCTTCCTACTTTCTTGCTGGATTATCTTCTGCTCGACCGGAGAGTTTGAGGGTCTATAAATAGAACCCTTGACTTCATGGCCGAAGGAGGAGAAATTTGGAGTTTGCATCGAAGTGCTACCGCATTCAAGAGCCATCTTCATCCAAGAGGAGCCTACTTCCATGTCCATCTGCCTCACAGTCAAGGGAGTACTTCAAGTTCATAATTTGCATGCTTGTGTTCTTCCCTTGTTCCTCTAATCATAGCATTGTCCCTCCTCTTCTTCCACATTCTTCACTCTGTTTTTAATCATTTAAACATCCTCCTACGTTTTAAAACGCCCAGAGGGGTTAAAAAACCAAAACTTCCCCGGTATTCCCCTTTCCTTTTGATGAGATTGAGTTTACTTGAGGATTGATACTATCTTGTTAAAAGGGCTAATTTTGGGTTTGTTTCTTGTGTTTCACGTTCTTTGGCAAGTGTTACAGAGTTTATAAGGCGAGGCCCAAGCTTTCTGGCCGGCTGGAAGGTTTGGAGTTTGAGAATTCACAAGTTATTTCTATAGGTTTTTTGACGGTCTTGCTCAGACGCGTCAGGTGGCTCTAATGGCTTATCGAGCGACCGTCACACTCACTGTGACGCGCAGGCTATCGACCGTTACATTCAGCAGATCTACAGGTTTCACTGGTTTCTTTCTCCCGTGGGTGGGTGCATCATCCACCTATTTCTAAGGTATTATTCAAGTCTTTTGGCTTATTTTCTTACCTTAGTGGCGATCACATCCTTGTTTTTGGTATTGGGCATAGCTTTCCTCTCTCTCACATCTCTTATTTCCTTTACTTGTTCCACCCCACGTGGTGTGTTTTATTTATCTCCATTGCTCCATGCTCCGGCGTGTGTTTTTGCTTTTCCTTAGTTTAGTTTGATTGAGATAGCATCGCCCATGCTAGAGCCAGTTCTGATTCCCTAGGTTCATGGTCTACATGTTCATAGGTTGATTGAGATCATTGCTATTTGCACATCATATTCATGCATTGATTCCTTTTTGCAACACACACCACAAACAAACAAACAAGAAAAGAGAGGAAAACAAATCAACAGTGTGTGGGTGGCGAACCCACGCTTCCCCGCTCGCCCTCATCTCCGACCAGGATCGGTTTGTTCAAATCGATCAGGTGAGCACTCGGTTCCCCTATACTGGTTATTTACTTTGTTCAGCTAGTATCATAGTTGCTGCACGTCTGACGGTGAGAGAGCGCTCGAACCCCAATTCCACTTGCTTGTGTGCCCCACCGCGGCGTGAGTTGAGAGTGCCATCCACTAACCCACGCCCTCGGCGTGCTAGCCACCCACGAACGTGGGTATCCCAACCCCTCCAGGGGTTAGCCCTGGCATAACCAAGCCCTCAGAACAGCGATGTCCCACCCTGGACCCTCACCACTATCCCGAATTGCCTTCAGGGGGAGTGCGCATCGCGTGAGTGAACCGGCCAACATCGAGTCCATTTTCTTGTCTGTGTGCTTGCGAGTCTAGGTCCGAGGCTCATTCGGTCATTCCCACTGCATCCCTAGGTCATCTCACATCACCCCGACAGCCACAGCCCATAGCGGGCGGCCCACAACAATTGGGTCTCGGATTCGCCAGCGCATGAAGGGCAGTAACCCAGGTGCAACGGCCGTCGGATGACCATCTGGCAATCGAACGTTACCTCGCACGACATCTGCTTCTACCCCACTAAGGGCGAGCATGCCTCCCAGGTGCCATAAGACTCGCCAGAGAACCACCCTACTCCAGAGGAACGGACCCTCAACAGGAAACCCCCACAATCGTGAGGAGACGTTACTCCATGACTTGCATCCTTCCATGCTAAGGGACTGGCCCTCGCCACCAAGACAACCCCCTATAAAAGGAACTTCGACAGACATGCAGAGGACACGCTGATTCACACCAAGAAAAACACATTCAGCTCCAAACAAGGGAAAAGAGAAGCTGACTTACTACTGAGAGAGAAAGCCTCTGCAAAGCTCTGGCTGCCGTCCGATCACCCTTGCCACCCAGCGAGCACTCTCTGAGCGCCCACTAGTCATGGAGAAGTCCTCCCAGGAAGGCAGTCCGTCCCTCCAGGCTTGCTTCGCCATTCTTCGACTCTCCCTCTCTCACCCTCTTTCCTGCTTCTCCGTCTCTCGAGTGCTGACTTAAGCATCGGAGGGTTGTCCCCTGGGGTAGAGCCTGGGGCTCCTTCTGATGCCCTTTATTCATGGTGTTTGTAGGCTTCCACGAGTGTCGGGTGGTCTTCCCTAACAAATAAATATAAAAGTGCGGTACGAGGACTAGGAACCAGTTTTCCACCTCTACACGAATCATCAATAGCACTATAAAGGTGTTCACATACTACCCCACTGACATCAACCAGTAACTCGGGAGCCCACCCTGCCTACATTAATCAACGATTTGGGGTGAATCTAGCCGACACCCGCCCAGTAGCTCGAGAGAAACTCCACCTATGTTGGCCAACAACTTGGTGGAATCCCCGCCATTGCCAACTGGTGACACCGACAAAGCTCCATCGGGTCCCTATCGGTGGCTAGCAGCAAACCTTGGTAGGAGGTTTATCCCTTCAGAACATAGCATGTCCCAAGGGGTAGTAACACCCAGGCGGACACTTAGTCTAAGCTCGGCTTCGACCGTTGTGTCCACTAAGGCCGAGCCACCTAGATCCCAGTCAAAGTCCTAGCCATGTACAACAAAGACCAACCAGTCTTTGGATTCACCCTAAATCTTTGAGCTACTCGGTTGACGATCGATCCACAGTCGCTTCTACAATAGTAACAAGTCGCCAATGGCGCAACCTCTAGGCAAAGTCCCCTGACAGCGACAAGCTAAGGATGACGGCTGTAAGGCTCACAGGTAAAAAAAAAAAAGGCTAAAAATAGAGATGCCCCGGCGGACTCAGCCACTCTCTCCATAGGGAGGTGGCTGGGGGCAAAAAGGCCAAGACCCCAGCTGAGGTGAAAACTCGCAAGGGCGCCTCAGGCAAAATCGGGTTACCCCTCGGTGTGAGAACCCGTAAGGGCACACCAGAAAAAGCAAAAGGGGGCCAGCTTTGGTAAAAATCTGAAAGGGCGGTGGAGCTGGAAAAGAGAAAAAGAAAAATCTCTCTTCCTCACTAGGAATAGCCAACCACCTCACCCTAAATCCCTGACCGGTCCACCTTAACAGTGGGTCAGTATACCTTCCTCTAGCAATCACACCACGACGGTTAGTCTACACCCAGTCTTTGACCAATACACCATCACGGTCGGTCTTCTCCCAGCATCCACGTCAATACACCATCACGGTCGACCAACCTATTTCCTCTTAGCCTTACACCATCCCAGTCAATCGTTATCCCCTCAACCAATACGCCTATATGGCCGTTCGACATTCACCCTAGCCATACACCTCTACGGTTGGCTTGTACCTACCCTTGACCAAAACACCTCCACAGTCGGTGAAATACCTGATCTCTGGCCGAAACACCAAAATGGTTGGCCTACACATCACCCAGTGCCTGACCAATACACCATCCCGGTCGGTTAAATCCCTAACCTTTGGCCAATACACCTCTTTGGTCGGCCTACGTCAATTCTTGGCATGTCACCACCACAACCAAAAACCTTAGCCTTTGCATCATCAAAGTCGATCCGTTCAAGCTTCAGTCTAAGTGCCAGCTGCAAGCTACACAGATCAGCCAGCCTGAAGGTCTATGTGATGCTCTAAATTGCTCGGCGATTAGCCAAGCCCCAGTGAGCAACTCCAGCATTAACACAACGGATCAACGACAATGATCCCACCAACAACCTTGTTGGGTTCGTTGTACTCCCACATTGATTTTGGTATTGGTTTTGATGATAACAAATATTGTGTATTGTGTGAATGTGGAAGTAAACTGTGTGTGCTTGCTTGAAGGTATTGGCCTAACTCATTTGGTCTCACAATTGAGTGAAGTTTTGAATGAGTTTTCATAGTTAAGATCTTCTAGTCCATTTGTGATCTTTGAGATCTTCTAGTGGATTTATGAATAAGCTTTCAAATTGAGACCTCCTATCAACATGGTGAATCATGGATTAAACTTGCGGTGTGATTGTTTCAAAGAAGCAAGTTTAGTGAAGAAGCTCCTTTTAGTCATTTACTATTTTGATCTTGACATCCATGTTAACCACATGTCTTATCTTGTTTTTCAAGGTGGAAAATCGTGGGTGATGCTTTGATGTCAAAGGGTTGCATCGGAACATCATTTGGATTCTCTTCAATAGAGTCGATGCATCCACTCATTGCATCAACCCTTCTTTGTTTAATGGACTTCATACATTAGTTTTTCAAAGTCGTGATTGGTTTTTCAAGTATATCTATCATGAGTTCTTGATGTTATGAATTTACTCATACCATATTCTTCAAAGAGGTTTTTGAGCTTACTTTGGTGATATGCTAAGAGTGTTGGTTGAGGAAAACTAAGTTCTTACTTGGGCTTTCATGCATATTCTTCATGGGTTACTAAACCCTTGTTTGTGGTTCATGGTTTCTTCATGTATATTGAGGCCCATAATGTGTTCAAATCTTTTACATCAATCTCGGTGTAAGTTTATCTTGAATGATGCTCATACATGTTTAAATGCATGGCTTATGAAGTTGACTTTTGGTTGAGACATTTTGGGTTCTCATGCATATTCTTCATGAGCTGCTAAAGATATAAATGTGTTTCATGCTTTTTCCACATGAGGCTTTTGAGTTTGTAATTTGAGATGTTCATACATGTCTTCATGAAAATTGACTTCATGATGTTCATTCGAATTGCATATATGCATGGTTATATGATCTTGATGCAGGATACTTGTTTTTTTAATGCTCGGATCAATCTTGGAAGATATGGTTACATGATGATCATTCATGTGGTCAAAATTGCATTGCCATATGATCTTGATCCTAAGTTAAAGTTAATCATGCCCTCAAAGTGTTCACATTCACATTGTGCATGTGCTTTATAAGTATATACATCATGCATCTTATACATGGGGCCATTGAATGTGAATCTAACTTGTTTTCCATTTGTTTCTGCATTCTGTAGGTTTTCGGTCGACCAAGAGGCAGAGTTCGGTCAACCATTTGAGCCAGAACCGGCCAGAAGAATATGTCACAGAGTTCGGTCAACCAAACTGGCATTTCAATCGACCTAACTAGGCAGAGCTCTCCATCTACAGCCTGTAAAAGTTCGGTCGACCGACGGCCAATTTCGGTCGACCGAATACGGCGAGCGTTCTTACGAACTCAGTCTGAAACCCATTAAACTCAATCCATTTGGGGTCTAAACTTTACCATTACGCCCCTGGGTTCTTGGTAGACCTATTGGGGGTCTTTTGGAGTATTCTAGAAGAGCTAACTTGGTCTTTTACACCTCTTTGTGTATATATATACTTGACCTACGAATTTGGGGATTCCATCTCCTATTGAGCTAATTTTCTTATCTTGCAAGTGAAGAAAGAGGAGAAGAAGAAAAGGGGAAGAAGAAAGGAAGATCTGATCTACTCCAAGACATTTCTGGAGATCATTGGAGAAGAAAAAGAGAAGCGGATTGAGGAGAGGATCAAGTTGATGCCCGAATCGAAGACATCCAACTTCCTTCCGACTTATGCTTCAAGGAATATGTTCAACCGGCTATTAGAGATCAAGGGGGATTATTTCTACATCTTTTCTACGTTGTCTGTGATGTGTTTTATGATTTATATCTTGGGTTAAGCATGTTTTGAATATTTGTGTCGATTTTTCTGAACTAGATGTTCATGTGTGTGGACCGTCTGTGTACGGTTGTGTCGTTGGTGCTGCGACAGTTGCAGCGTATGTGTGTGTGTGTGTCGTTGATCCAGTTGTCGGATCATGTTGGAGGCGTCGTCTCCGTGTGTGTGTTTGGGTGTGTCCCCGTGTGTGTGTTGGAGGTTGGCTTCGTGTTGGGGATTTATCCCCATACTGGGTTTACCAGCAAGTGAAGCCTTACCAGTTTGGTAAGGGGTGGACGTAGGGAGCCCGTCGTGGTCCCGAACCACCTTAAAAATCCCTTTCGCACTGTGTGATTGTGTGGTTTGCATCATATATCTCTTTGCATGATCATGTGAGATCGGAAAGGTTGAGAGAAATATTTCAACATAGGTTTTAATTTCATTCCATCATATCTTAAATTTGATAATCGTGTTATTTTCGCTGAGTAAGTTTTAAATTAGTCTCTTAGTGTGGGGGAAAATTCAACCCCCCTTCTTGTCCACTCGCCTACCGTGGCCAACACTTGGTATTAGAGCCACGACTCTATTTTCTTGAGGTCCCATGACCTACAGAGAGATCCCTCGACGAGCTTTTTATTAGCATCATGTCTAATAGTTATTTGTCTTCTCTTCCTCCTTATTTTAATGGTTGAAATTTCACTGAATGGCTTGGGCCCATGAATCGTTATGTTAAAGCCATTGATCCCAAACTCTGGGATTTAGTTATGTATGATTCATATGTGTTGCGTAGTGATGAGTCTAAGTGGACTGACGAGCATATGAAGAGAAACAAAGATAATTCTATGCTGTTAATTTTTTTTAGAAGTTCAATTGATCTTCACAAATTTCCACTTGTTTTCTCATGTAGGACGGCCAAGGAAATATTGAAATGCTTGATCGAGGACTATGAAGGAAAGAAGGACAACGAGTGCTTGATGGCCGACAAGCAGGAAACAACAAGCATAGAAAGCTCAGAGTTAGACTCTGAAGGTGAGGAAGTTTCCTTCGAAGAATTTGTGGATCTTTATGATAAATTGGTTGATAAGTATAAGAAGGTGAAATCTGAAAATAGAAAATTAAAAAAGAAATCTGAAAACACCTTCCTTGAGCATGGTTCTTGTGATAAATGTTCCGAACTTGAAGAACTTAAAAAGGAAAACAGTGCGATGTTAATTCAGATTTCGTTGCTTGCAAGATGTTCGAAAAATCTTGAAAATTCTTCATGTGATAGATGCTTAGAATTCAAAACTAAAAATGAATATTTCTTAATTGATATCAAAAAGCATGAAGAAACCATTTTATGTATGAGAGAAGAGAATGAGAAATTGAAACATCTAAATATAACCATGTCTGAGAAACTGCTTGTTCTTGAAAAGGTAAGTCTGTGGTTGTTCAAGAATCTAAAAATATGAGTATGTTAAAATAGGAAATAGAAACCCACAAAACCATCAATGCCACGTTGAATGAAAAGGTTATTTCTTATGAAAATGAGATTATTTCTTATGAATTGCATGTTGCATCACTTGAGAATGAAATTAGTGAATTGAATGACTCATCGTCTAAATTTGTCAAGGGAAAAGAAAACATGGATAAAATCTTGGGGACCAAGGTGAATTTTCAAAGAGACAGGTTGGGCTATAATCCGATGAACAAAAAGAAGTTTGAAAATAAACTGTATATATCTTTTATCTCGAGTTCGGATGTAGCTAGTACCTATAATGGTCACCCGGTTCAGCATACTATCAAGAAAACCCAAAAATATGATGTTAAGTAGAAATTGAACCAAAAATCAAAGCTGAAAAATAATTCTGCTTGTACAAATGTCCATGCTAGGAAGCACATTGTTAAACACCATGTTTCCAACAAAAATCCTTCCTATTTTTATTGTGGTAAACGTGGTCACATCATGCATGACTGTTTTGTTTTGAAAAATGATGAACTAAAAGCATGCACTAGAAAAGTTGATTTCAAGAATTCAAGGAGATTTTTAAATGGAAAAGGTGAATGTGAAAATTCTAATATTCATGCTAAAAGACCATATGAAAAGGTTGCACCCTTGCATTGCTATCATTATAGGAGATATGGTCATAAAATGGAATTTTGTTTTCAATTGAAAAAGGATGACTTGAAAGCATGTAGAAATGAATTTATTTCCAAAAGAAGAAACATTTCTTATCATTCATGTGGAAAGCCAGGACACCATGTGTCACAGTGTTGGCAAGTAAATAGAAGAAAAAACTTCCATGTTAAAAACAATCACAACTTTGTCAACCCACATAAATTCTATGCTCACTTTTACAAGAAAAATATGAAGTCTTCGATTTGCTGCAATTATTGTGGTGAACTTGGTCATTACATGGATGATTGCTCTTGAATGAAATTTGATGAACTAAATACTTTAAAGAAATTGAATGCTCATGTTAACCATCCGGAACCCAAGAACATTTGGGCACCCAAAATTGTGAAGTGAGAACTTTGGTGCAGGAATGCCTTGATGCCACGTGGAAGGCTTGGAAAATAATGGCTGCTCAAGGCATAAGTTTTGAAAATAAATTTCTGAATTCTCTTTGAATAACTAAAATTTGCTCTGACACAATATTCCGCTATGAAAATCATTAAAAATCTATTTTTCTTATGAGATTGCATTGCATCTATCTGATCATCACTACATGACTTCATGGTATATTAAATGGTGACCTGAGGAAGGGCAGGTCATTCTTGTCTAAAATCTATCACCATGCGTGAGAATGTGCCTCCGCCTAGTACCATGAGTCACTTGGTCATATAAGTTATAGGATGCATGATATTCTGATGGGGACATGAAAGCAAGGCCACTAACACTTTATTTGTATTTTTATCTTTGGGTCAATTGTATGGCAATTATAAGCCAATGTGTTAGTCCTTAAGAATTAGTGGGTTTCTTTGCAAAAGGCCTTGAAGGCCCGGAGGGACCCCCACCCTCTCTCCGATTGGGCCACCTAGATTCTCTAGGGCCCATAGGGGTGGTCCATGGTCCAAGGTGGACCAAGCCACCCTTGTTGACCACCAAAAGGGGGGCACCCCCCTCTCTTGTCCCCATGTGGGAGATTAAATAATTTCCCCCCATTTTACCCATTTCTTTATGTTTGTATTAATTTGACCACATGGGAGAAGATTCTTCCATCCCTTAATTTTCGCTCCCTAACCCTAGATATGAGGGTAGTTTAGGTCATTTTCATTTCATATAAAACCATTTTATTTCCATATTTTGAGAATTAATGAGAAGAAAAAATCTGAGTTTGTTCTTGAGAAGCCTAAGGGCTCCCCTCTCTCCTCTCTCCCCCTTGCAGGTGGACTGTTGTGATTTCTATGGTGTGATACCATAATCTTGGTAGATTCCAAGATCTATCTCCTCCCCTGGGTGTGAAGCTCAGCCATCGCCGCCGCCGCTACAATACGTGTCGCCAACAAGCCGCCACAAGCCATTCTCCATCTTTGTTGTCCTGAACCCCAAAATTCAGAACATAAGATCAAAGATCAGGTTGGTTCTCCCAATCCAGCCGTCTGATCGACCTCAAACTTTGAGGGTTGGTTCCCCCCGTAGTCCCCTTCCTCCACTTAAATTTTCAAGCCAATCAGCCCCTGTTTTCCCCCCTTCCCAGTCAAATCTTTCCACCCATAGCAATCTGCCAGTTTGCAGATCTACGGGATAGAACCCTATTCTTCTATTTTCTCCCCACCCAAACCACGTCAGAAAAATACCAAAATATTTGTGTGTGATCCTCACACCCCTCTTCCACACATAAAATTCACAAAGTCCAGATCCACGTAATACCCCTCGGTCAAAATTCATTTTCAGGCACACCTCAGTCTGTCTTGACTGATCTGGATTCCGAGCTAGAAAAGTTACAGGTGCACAGAGGTTTTCATTTCAAATCAGGCCGTTGGTTGGATTTAAATTTCCTATATGTTGTAGATCTTTGAGTCTACTTTCCAACGGTGCCGATCTCACCTCAATCCGACCCTGGATGTGGGCGAGGCGATCATTCTCATGGAGGCGCACAAATCTGTTCCGTGAACAGGCCAGCAGAGCCAGCCACCGGTTAATACGTCCAAAATTACATCGGCTCAGATTTAGCCGCTGTAGACTTCAGAGATCGAAGAGAAGGATTCCAACGGCGTCCCAGCCAACCGCCTCGACCAGAAGTAGACCGGAAGCCACCGTCCCAGCAGTCGAGTTCACTTGCTATCCAGTGAGTTTAAATAGTACCTAGTCAGACCAGCAGCCCTCCTCCGGCCCGATAGCCCTTCCAGCTTGCTACCCGTCAACCCGAGTTCGCTACTCCCGGGTCCCTCGTGTATCCCTTTACCTCCATGCGTGGAGTGGGTAATAAAAATCGATGTTGTAATTATTTAATTACTGTACATCGAGAGTACGGGTCTTGGCCGGGGTCGTCTTCCCCACGCCCGGAGCGTGGAGGTATCGTGTCCGCTCCCCACTTTAGCATTTGCTTTCCTCGTATATATTCGTATGCCGCTGCAAGTGATAGGATAATCTAGCTCGTTATATTATTTCAATCACCACTGCGAGAGAGTGAGTGTGACCCGTCCCGTGACTCGACCCGAGCACGAGAGTGAGTTTGACCACCATTGACTCACTGTCGGTTTCTCAACCGCGCACATTGGCACGCTTCCCTCGCTAGGGACGATGCGCAAGCTAGAGTCCTAGGTTCGCATCCGAATTGGTCTCGAGTCGCATCCCGTCCCGCATCAAATTGGTATCAAAGCATGGCTAGAGTCTAGGGTAGTCGGTCCAAGGTGTCACATTGCATCTCTATTGTAGCAACCCTGGTAAATTAAAGGACTAGAAAGTCTAAATCAATTAAAATCAATAAATAATCAAGGCCAGACCCTAACATCCTAATAAGCCTTATAAAAAGATCTCATAGACCCTACCCTTGTATTATAATGAATTAAGAATAGAATGACATTTTTAGGTAGGCATTAAATGCGTAATATAATTTTATTTGAATTAATAATCAATAAACCTTGAAGAAAACATCAATTTATATTTTATTAATAAATTAGAAAATTTAATGTTTCCTATATGTTACAATATATTTTATTAGAAGGAAGAAGGGTATATTGATAAGATTTAAATACATTAAAGATAATTAAAAGGTAATAGAATGGTCATGTAGACAATATTGGTCTTTCGAAGCATGCTCCACAATGGAAAGAAAAAGTGAATAGCGCCCAACGTATAGGCGTGCTATTCACATAAAAAGTCATTAACAAAATCGCTATTTCTTTTGAAAGTGAATAGTGCCACTTTTTGAATTAAAAGAATTTTATAAAACTAATTACATGGAAAAATAGAGAAAAATGAAAAAAAACATTACCCGTAAAATTTCATGTCAATACCCCATCAAATAAAAAAGGTAAAAATCTAGAAATATTGTTAACTTTAATTTACATGTTAATAACTTGGCTTTGATCGTGAATTGGGAAGGGTTGTGTTTTAGAAGGCTTTAAAAGGAGAAATCCTAATACTAATAGGACAAATACTATGAGGATTAAAGTCCCAATCGAACTCAAATTCTAACTCTTCCAACCACTATAAATACCCACCCCTCAAGCCAACCTATGGCCCTTCTTCCTCAACCCACGACATGCTGTTGCTCTTCTTCTCCAACAGGCTTTGCTGAGAATTTATTTCTCTTAGCAAACAAAGAGCGGCTATTGATGTTGCTTCCTCCTACGGTCAAGCTTTAGAGGCTACCACTTCTTATTCTTCCTTCTCTACAGAAGTAAGGTAGTGATATCTCAGCATATTCCCAAGCCCAAATGTTTGCTCTTCTCCTCAAAACAATCAACCTGCTGCTTGGGAAGTTGCTGCTATTACTGTCAGCGTGAAGAAGCCTTGAGAGGAGTTGCTACGTCTGCTTCTTTATATCTTAGTTGTGGGTCTACAGTGAAGCACCATTATAGACATAACTCTTATTTCCATCCAAATTGTGATTCTATCAAGCTCGGTGGAAGACAAAGCCCTATTTCCTACTCAAATTCTTTAATACAATGTCAAACCAAGGTAGGTTTTCTCAAGTCTTAGCCCAATTGATAAATATACAAGTTCATGCATACATTTAGACTCTTTTTATCATGTTTTACCATGATTTAATAGCGTTCTGTTTTATTTTTGGAAGTTACAGTGAAATAGCGACCCAGACTTGGGCACTATTCTTAAGGCGCGACCGCTTGGTAGTCGCCACTTTCATAAACTGAATAATTAAATCAACATGTTTAAAATTTAATAACTTGACATCTTGAAATCTACTTAACTTGATACGTGCATGACTTGATTCCCCTTATTTTCCTCTACATGACCATGTGAACCGTTTCCTGAAATTTGCATCGGATTAAACAACGCCTGAAGCATGGGCGCTATTTTAATATCGCGCCTATAAGTTGGGCGCTATCTATTGACAGGCGACGGGAAGCAGGGCGCCAATCACCCTATACACAGACTTGAAACACGACTTGACCTAGGGCGCTATTTTTGAAACGTGGCTACGCCACAGGCGCTATCTAATCCAGAACATAATGATGTATTGAAAGGCTATACAAATTCCAGGTTTTGTTTATGTTAAAACTGGAAATGGAATTTAAAGGACACGGCTGGGTCACAGGCGCGTTTCGGTAATATAGTGGCTGCACCGCAGTCGCTATTTAAGAAATAGCGACCAGTACCCAGGCGCCATTTTCTGAGATATATGTTTCCGTCGATTTCATGTATACCCTACCAATGGGTTACATATTAAGCACTATATTCCATACCATGAGTATAGTCCCGTGTTTCTCAGAGATTCATCGATTACCCGATACTTTCTCGATGATATACGAGCCCTTCGTTGGACATTCCGTTCCTTCGAACCGGTGAGTTAGTCATAGAGACCTCCGTAAGTCTCCTAAATGCCTTGGATTCCCTCAAGGCTGATTGAGCTGGTTGTACCATAAAAACCCGTGACACTATTCAATTGCCATGTCACTCTAAAGAAGCATGACATACCGGCCCTCGTGACATGCTATGTGGATGTCATGATAATATTCTTGAATTAATGGAAGATAAACCATACCATTAATATTCTTTAAGAATTATGTGTCATACTTGTGGACACTAATTCTATCTACCGTATCATGTACAAGAACGAGCGACCATATCTATATGAGCGCTTATTCTTAATGTCATGGCACCCATCTAGGGAGTTGATTCGACCTAGTTTTATCGTTAATCATGACTATACCGTTATTATCATCCTTGTAATGCCCTGGATCTCTTTTGGATCTTTATTGGGTCTTTCGGATCCTTTTCGGAGAGTTTCGGATCGCTTTTGTAGCTCCCGAGTTGAGTTTTACGATCCGTGTGAGTTTTTCCCTCGTACTAGCTACAGAACACTGCGGTGAGTTTACCTCTCAATTCATCGACTCGTGGACGATACAGTGGCGATGTACTCTTCTAGCCGATCATTTTGACTATTTTTGCGTATTTTTCTGAGTTCGGGCCAAAAATCAGATTTTTGAAAATTAGGAAAAATTCCTAATTTCTTTCTATAAATGCAATTCCACTATCTCTCCTGCTCATTTTCAACTTCACGCTATCTCACTCCGTTCTCTCCCGTCTCTAGTCCGTTCGGCGCAGGGCGCGCACCGTTGAGGAGCTGGCTGAGGCGTGGACGTGCTCGGGTGATCGGTTCGCGGGAAGGAGCAGCGGATGGAGCGTGGCGGGCGCGATCCCTCGGTGGATTCCAAGAGGGCGTCGTTCATGTTTCGGTGGTTTTTCGTCATGGTTTAGTCCCTTCGGGGCACGGTTTCTTCGGTGGAGGTAGGGAGATGGACCGCCACTTCGTTCTGCATGTTTTCCCTACTTCTGTGCGTAGTTTGGTGCTCGATCGGGGGAGATCGGGCCGATTTAGTGAAAACCGTAGTTTTTGGGGTTTCAGGCTTCGCCGAAAAATGGGAACCATTCTCGTCGTAGTTAGTGTCAAAATGACCGCTGGGATGTCCGGATCCCATTCATGTTAATTTTGTGTCGATTGGTCGTCATTCGAGGCTGGTAGGAGTCCGGGAACCCCGGTGACCCATTTTGGGTCGATTCGTTGAAATCACCCCGATCTCTCGTTTTAGTGCTTGCATGTGGGCTTTTTAGCCTCCTAGTGTTGTTTTCCATCGTGTGCCTTTGTTTTCCCTGCGCTTCGGCGTGAATGGGGCGTGGAACGGACCGATTTGGCGTTTCCACTGTTTTCCCGCCGTGACCGGTGTAGCGGTCGTTCCAGGAACCGTTACAGTCCCTGACGGTCCTACGACAGACCGTCTTAGTGTCCGAGCATTTTTGCGTTTTCGTGACTGTGGGAGTGTGACGGCCCAAGAGAGGTGCGTCACAGCTCTCTGACGCGTCCGAGGTGATGCGTCACGCCTATTTTGTCGTTTAGCGTTTTGGGTAAGTCGGTTCCTCTGACGCACCTGCCCTGGTGCGTCAGAGTTGTGTAACGCGCCTGTGCTAGGCCGTTACGTTCTGTTCTGACTGGGTTTGACCGGGTCAGTCGGTTCGTGTAGCGGATGTGCCCCTGTGCGTCACAGCTGTGTAACGTGCCTGCCCCATGCCGTTACACTCTGTTTTATCCGTGTTGGGTGGCTGTGTGTCGGTTGTCTCTAACGGCCCTGCCCCCATGTGTCACAGTGTTGTAACGCGTCCGTGTTGGACCGTCACGTGATGTTTGGGTCTTTTGGCTCTGACGTACCTGCCCTGGTGCGTCAGGCTCGTGTAACGCGCCTGTGGTGGTGCGTTACAGTCCTTGTGGCCGTGATGGCCGCTGGTTTGTCTTGTTCTGTGTTGGTCCGTCTTAGGTGATGTTAGGGGCTGTTTAGAGGTAGATTTGTGGCGTGTCTGTGTGTGTGTCTGTTTATGTTAGGGTGATGTCTGTCATTCCCGTGGTCTGGCCGCTTTCCCCGTGGACTTCTGTCGATGTTCCTATGAAGGCTAAGACTACGTTTTCGAGTCTGTCGGCAGGTTCTTATGCTGCCTTTGGTGTTTGAGGTACGGGTGACAGTGCATGTTCGACTGTCTGTACTTCAGCGCCACGTTTCGAGCTTCCTCTTCTCGCCACCCTAGACGTCCAGCAGTCGAGGGGCGACCCCAATATACGGTTTGTAAGCTAGTTTCCGCCGGCTCCTGCGGTTACCGTAGCATCCTACGGGGGGAGAAAACTAGCTAGAGGCCTGGCTCTAGGCAGGAGCTAGTGTGTGCACACGTGGTCAGGGTCAGAGGACAGACGCCGACGGGCATGACCCTGACTAGTACTTGTTACTGTGGTTCCGTGTGGGTCGGCGACTCGGCTGAGTTCACGTCGACGCGATTGGTTGGTAGTCGAGACACTTGCGGGGTTTGTCGTGACCTGTCCGGGTTGGCCTTTCCGTGGCTACACTCAAGGTTTGTATCCTATCTTGTGTACGATGCTCCGGTCGTGTTGTCTGTGCCTGTCTAGGTCTTTTCTAGACTTTCTTTTGCATGCCTGTTATAGGCGTAGGTTGGGGTGTTTTGTTTGGTTTCCCCTCTTCCTTGTTGCTCCCTACTCCTCTTTCCCTTTCTAGGCCTGCTTGCCTGTTCGGGTTATTCCCCTCGTTCTTACCTGTTCCCTACTCCTGCTTCCCTTTCTTTTACAGCTTTTTGGTGTTGTTTCTTGCTGCTGTTCCTGTTGTTCTGTGTTACTACGTGTTTTTCAGTGGGGATCCACGTGACCCCTACTGAGCCAGTGACACGAGGCTCACCCCTGCTTTTCAGGTGGGGTGACGTGTTCGTTCTGCTTCCGAGGGTCCTGGAGTTTGAGTCGTAGCTGCCAGTTGGTACCTTTGTCGGGCTTCCCCCGACTTCTCGGTACGTCTTTTCTTTCTGTCGACTGTACTGCTAGACTACTGTCTTTAGCTTTGGACTTGACTCTGGGTATATAATTATTAAAATCTATTAATTAAATTGTAATTTTATTTATGCTACTTTAGCAACCCAATCTAATGAGATTTAATTGCTTGCTGTTACATCTGTCAGTTCAATGTACTACATGACAATCCTTTTTCCCTTTGGAGCTTTACCGCTCTTGGGAGGCCTCGCGGGTTCCAAGTGGTATCAGGTGTATTCGGTAGTCCTACCGGGTATATATGGTATCCGGAATCCGGGTCGCCACAGTCCTTATACATCATGTTCAATCCTTTAAATCATAATCTCTATGATCTACCTTAAAGTTCCTACAAGCTTGAATCCCTTTGGAATTCTATATTGGCTATAACTATAGTGGATGTCGAAATACATGATCAATACCTGCGCATATAAGGGCCCAATCTGGTCCTGGGAGGAGCACCCGAAAGTACTAGTGTCCATGGGAGTTGTAATGATCATGGTGTGGCATTGCACCGAAGTGCTTGTTATTCTCGTTGAAATTCCACAATCTCGTGCTTGACTTGACATGACATGACTTGCGTGACCCAGAAATGGTATTTATTGTTACTTGCTAGCCAATTCTTGACATGACTTGATAAACGTACTTGCTTGAATGCCTTGATCATTATTGACATGAATTCTTGAAAGACATGCTAGTTCATTCAAATATCTCTTTGATATCATGATATACATCCTCTCTCTTGTCATTTTACGCGAACATGCATAGCTATACTGCATTCATGTAACTTGTAATCTACTTAAAGCTATTTAGCACTTGAGATATAATTCCTACTGAGCGTTCGTGATGGGGACATCCCTTGCCCCTCCACATTTTCTGAAGCTCGGATTGATCGTCGGTGTACGCCATTATGTTCCTCATGTGTTTGTGAGTCGAGTCATGTAATTTTCTTATTTTTATTTGAGTCTTAAACATGTAATTTTCCCTTTATTGAGTCATGTACCTAGGTTAGAAAGTCATTTTCCTAAGTCTTGAAGTCATTATGTTGGTTTGATAGGTTAATGGGCCCAATTCATTGGGCTAGGCCCAGGGGCGCCCCTCCCTTGGACTGTTTGGTCATTAGTTAGTTTGTCAGGGTCAGTTTGGTCTTAGGAAAAGTTTGGGGTCTATAAATAGCCCCACCCCTCTATCATTTGTAACAATTATGCTTGAATATTGAATCCAGAAAATTTCCACACCTTCTAGTTCCCTCTCAATATCTCCCCCTCTCTCTCTCTTACTATCACTCTCTCTAAGTGGGTTCTGCCCCCTCTCTCTCTCCTCCCCACCCCAATTTCAAAATTCATTCTCTCTCCTCCCCATTCACCCCTCATTAAGGCCCCTTCCCCATGCACTCATTCAATTCCCCCTCCAACCCCTAGGTGGAAACCCCTTCTCCTAGGCACCTTTCCACTCTCCCAAGCAACCCTCCCTCTCCCCAAGACTGAAAGAGCCCTTCCCTAGGCCAAATTTCAAATTTCCCTCTCCCTTGGGCTGTGCCCTTTCATCTCCCCACCTCCCTAACCACCCAAGGTCGCACCCCCCCTTCTCCATCCACCAAATAACCCCTTGTTCATGCCCTTCCCCACACCCTCTCCTCCACCTATTCTGTCCATGTTGCAGGTTTCAGAAAAGTAGTGATTTGCAGTAGCAGCCACGACTTCCCCTGAAGGCTCCCGGTGGAATATCTTATATTGATGGAATCATCTCCAAGTCTTCTTTCCAATGGTGGTACTCCTGCCTGCATCCGAGTTCGGAGCTGTCTGGAGGAACGTCATCTTCAACGACTGCGCAATCTGTCCGAGACTGAAGGCTAGAGCGATCTTGGAAGCCGTTCAGCGGCCAACCTTGGAGGAATTCGATCACGCTTCCTTCTACAAAATTCATCTTCGTCTAGTCCTCCATTAGTATCAGAAGGAACGATGCCAATCACCTGCTCGAGCTATTTGTTCTGAATTTCATCGCCGGAGTGTGCAGTCTTCCCCCTGCAGGTCCAGGTTCGACCTATCTTCACTTCTCCAGCCACCATTCTCCTCTCCGACCGAAGATTGTGACCCTGTCAATTTCTGCTCGAAGCTACTCCGACCACGATCACGTCACCACCTGTTTCGTTCGATTTGGAGTTCGGGACCGACCGCAGTGCCTTCTGCAATCCACTGTACCAGTTCTGCATCAGTCAGAGGTAGAGTGTTACTGTCCTACTCCAGTCACCGGTCCGATCAGCCCCGAGTTCCAGAGCTTCCCAAAAAATTCAAGCATCATCCTCGGCCAGTTGGGGAACTTTTGGCACCGGTTTCATCAAATTTGGAGCTCGGTTGAGTCTGTGGCAGCATCTTCATCGACAACCTATTCAGCAAAATTGAAGAGTGGCAGAACCGGCGAAGCTTGGAGAGTCGGCGTTCTCTTCATAATTTCCCCACCCCGCTTGGCCGGCTGAAGGCCCCTCCCTGCGTGGAGGTAATCTTGGTTGTAATAAGTCTAACCCCCACCCCAAGAGCCCCCCTCCTGCGAGAGGTGTAGTTCATGTAATAATATTTTTGCAGATTTGAAGCGACACCGACGCGGCTTGCGGGCGCAAACCCTTGCCTCCCCGCTCGCCCCCGTCTTCGGCCAGAGTTGGCGTCTTCATGCCGGCTAGGTGAGCCTCGGTCCCCCTTTCCTTGCTGGTCAATATCACTTGCTTAGCTTAGTATTCTTGCTTTGCTGTGTCGGACGGAGAGCGAGGGCCCGGCCTAAATTGTCGAACACGTGAGTGTCCATCGCGGGCGAGTTGTGAGCGAGCCATGTCAACCCACACCCATGGTGTGACGGCCGCCCATGAGTGGGCATCCCTGGCCCAATTGGGGTTCTCCCCAAGCTTGCCAAGCACCGGAGCATCATTGTCCCACCCCGGACCCTCTCCATTATCGTTTAGTTACCCACGGGCACAAGTGTGCACCAAGCGAGTGAGCCGCTCGAGTGGTATCATCGCCAATTTGCTTGCTTGCAACCTTAGGTCCAAGGGTCATATTGTCTTGTGGTCATCACCCCAAGGTGGTGTCACATCAAGTGGTATCAGAGCAAGTTCACAACTTGTCTCTATCAAGTTGGTCCTAGGACGCTCATATGCATTTAGAGTCTTCGGTTGCATCTCTTTTGTCCACTAGCATGGCTACTTCATGTAAGTCACATCTATCTCACTCGGCCCTCCGCAAAGGCCGATTGACACCCCTTTGGACAAAGTCCTATTTGAGGACCTTATCTTTAACGGATACCACCCTAGTGCATATTTAGAGTGGTAGGAAAACATGGACAAATACTTTAAAAGGAATCCAATGACTGAACCCAGGAAAATCTACCTTTCCAAGAGTCGACTTGTGTACCATGCCGAGGATAGGTGGAAGTTCATTGAACAATTTAGGAGGGTTATGAGGCTAGAGCCTATTAACACATGGGAGAACATGAGAGCCGAACTTAGGAAAGTCTACACTCCCCGACCTCCTCCCTCCTACCCGGGTTACCAAAACTCGAGGAGCACTTCCACTCCTCCAACCTCACCCGTCCAAACCCTTACCACTAGAACCCAAGTGTCCAAGGCCTCCACCTCCCCACCTAACCCCATCAGGGCCCCCACACCCCAACCAAACCCCCCTTCCCTAACCTACACTAGTCAAGCCCCTTTAGCCCCCACTTCCACCCCAAACGATCCCAAGGACAAGAGACCCCTAACCGACCCAATTCCCTCCATGGTGACCACCACTTATCCAACCCTCACCATTAAAAACCAAGTGGACACCGCGTCCACCGCTCCACCTAGGCCCATAATGGCCACCACCCCCAAACCCAAAACCCCTCACTAAACCCGTACCCCACAAGCCCCCTTGACCACCACCACAAACCCACCATCATCCCCAAAAAGGGACACATCTCCCAAAACAAATCAACCCAAAACCCCTCACCCAACCCACCTCCCACTTCCTACACCAATCTTTCCCCAACCTAGCCTCCTCTACTTCCCCTTCCTATCCCAACCCAAGCCCATGCTTGTTCACCACCCCGGGTGTGTCATACGCTAGCTATCACCAAACCACCCACCATAGATCCCCCTACTCCATTAGCAATAGAAGTTGCTACCCACACACCTACCCAAGTGGAGAAGGATGCCCATCCGAATCCACCTCTCAACATAGAGGAAATCCAAAGGCCAAACAACTCACACACCTCTAGCCTAGCTCCTCTAGAGACACCCAACCTCACCATAGATAAGTCCATACTCCAATGGCTCATGAAAGGTCTCACCATTCCTAGTTCACAACCATGCCACCTACCCATGGGATATCAATCCCAAATCATTCCCATTCAGCCACATGTCACTTATCAAACTTCCTATTGTGTGGAAGATTTGGGAGACTTAGTGAACTACCTACATTGGCAAATTCACTTGACCAATATGCTAGCCTTGAGGCCGTCCAAAACTAACACCATTAGCCTAGCATATCCCTCCATTGGCTCCATCACTTCCATCTACACTAATGGCCAAGTTACTAGTGAGATCATTCTCCTTCTTCCTATGGAGGAAGAACATATCCTAGTCCACTCCCCAACCATTAAGATCCCAAGTGCTTTGATCGGTCAACCCATTAGCAACCTTGGCCCAATTATTGAGGAGGATGACTCACCATTCGAGGACCTTGAGAGCATAGAGTACCCCTACCAAGGTGACCCTTACCATGATCCCTTTGACCCTTTTCTATGGGAGCCTAGATCTCAATGTAACCCACTCACCTTATTCACCACCCACCTTACCCTACCCTTACCACCCATGATAACTCAAAACCTTTCCTTCCTAGAATTGGGTTACACCAAAGAAGCCTTAACCATAGGCAACATACACAATGGGATTGATAGATGGCCCCACTCCATGATGTCTCCCTTCTTAGATCCCTTTGACTATTACGAATGGAAGCTCAAGGGCCACCCCACACCTATGCACATAGAAGTCATCACTAGGATTGAAATGCATGTGCTTAGGCATACCACCCCACTTGACATGATTAGAAAGTCGGGTCCATTCATTCATATCACCCACATGTCAAGAACAAAACATGAGTGGTCAATATTTCGTTGTAATGGTCCACCATCATTCATCATAAATCTCAAGCATGTTAGGAGCATTCATGGATGTCCGGGTCCCCCGGCACTCATCACACTCACACATGAAAGGGACACCTATGGATGCCCCGGTCCTCCCAAGACATTCAAAGTCTTCATAACATCAATGCATGATAGGTCTACATGTGGTTGCCCTGGACCACCTTTGCATACCATGCACTACTCACTCACACCGCATCTTAGTACATGGCATATGCATCAAAACATGCATCAAGTAAAAAGCGGTGAGAATTACAAAAAGCGGGCAAAAACTCGTGAGCGCCACTTGAAATTCCACGTTGGCAACTTGATGATGATGATGATTTTGGAGTGGCTCTACTCTAGGGTCACCTCCAATTTGAGGGCACGAGGACTTGGACCTTGCCAAGTTCCGAGTGGCCTTGGCACCCGGCTTGCGGGTTGAACTTACCAATGGGTTTTGGGATTCATCCCACTTCCCACGTGGTGGATCCGGCACCCTCTAAGGGTACCGCGGTGGATCCTAGTGAGTGTCTTGAGCCTACACCTATCCTTGTGAGAGACACCCTCGGAGTGCCACCACAAACTAGCCCGAGAGCCAGACGTCAGCACATGGCGGCAATACTAAGCAAAGCAAGATCTCTTCGCCAGCCTAAGGGTGTGTCCAAGCCACTTTGTCGAGTGGAAGCACCGTTCCTCGGCTATGGACATGGGTCGAGTTTGGAGAACAAGGTTCGCCTGGAACTGCGTTTGGGATGCTACTTCCCCGGTGGACCCATACTCAACAGGGTCGAGTTTTCCCCACCCCAGGGGTATGATGGGGACATCCCTTGCCCCTCCACATTTTCTGAAGCTCGATTAATCATCGGTGTATGCCATTATGTTCCTCATGTGTTTGTGAGTCGAGTCATGTAATTTTCTTATTTTTATTTGAGTCTTAAACATGTAATTTTCCCTTTATTGAGTCATGTACCTAGGTTAGAAAGTCATTTTCCTAAGTCTTGAAGTCATTATGTTGGTTTGATAGGTTAATGGGCCCAATTCATTGGGCTAGGCCCAGGGGCGCCCCTCCCTTGGACTGTTTGGTCATTAGTTAGTTTGTCAGGGTCAGTTTGATCTTAGAAAAGTTTGGGGTCTATAAATAGCCCCACCCCTCTATCATTTGTAACAATCATGCTTGAATATTGAATCCAGAAAATTTCCACACCTTCTAGTTCCCTCTCAATATCTCCATCTCTCTCTCTCTTACTATCACTCTCTCTAAGTGGGTTGTGCCCCCTCTCTCTCTCCTCCCCACCCCAATTTCGAAATTCATTCTCTCTCCTCCCCATTCACCCCTCATTAAGGCCCCTTCCCCTTCCCATGCACTCATTCAATTCCCCCTCCAACCCCTAGGTGGAAACCCCCTTCTCCTAGGCACCTTTCCACTCTCCCAAGCAACCCTCCCTCTCCCCAAGACTGAAAGAGCCCTTCCCTAGGCCAAATTTTGAATTTCCCTCTCCCTTGGGCTATGCCCTTTCATCTCCCCACTTCCCTAACCACCCAAGGTCGCACCCCCCCTTCCCCATCCACCAAATAACCCCTTGTTCATGCCCTTCCCCACACCCTCTCCTCCACCTATTATGTTCCTGTTGCAGGTTTCAGAAAAGTAGTGATTTGCAGTAGCAGCCATGACTTCCCCTGAAGGCTCCCGGTGGCATATCTTATATTTCTGGAATCGTCTCCAAGTCTTCTTTCCAACGGTGGTACTCCTGCCTGCATCCGAGTTCGGAGCTGTCCGAAGGAACGTCATCTTCAACGACTGCGCAATCTGTCCGAGACTGAAGGCCAGAGCGATCTTGGAAGCCGTTCAGCGGCCAACCTTGGAAGAATTCGATCACGATTCCTTCTACAAAATTCTTCTTCGTCTAGTCCTCCATCAGTAGCATAAGGAATGACGCCAATCACCCGCCCAAGCTATTTTTTCTGAATTTCTTCGTCGGAGTGTGTAGTCTTCCCCCTACAGGTCCAGGTTCGACCTGTCTTCACTTCTCTGGCCACCATTCTCCTCTCCGACCTCAGATTGTGACCCCGTCAATTTCTGCTCAAAGCTACTCCGACCACGATCACGTCACCACCTGTTTCGTTCGATTTGGAGTTTGGGACCGACCGCAGTGCCTTCTGCAATCTACTGTATCAGTTCTGCATCAGTCAGAGGCAAAGTGTTGCTGTCCTGCTCCAGTCGCCGGTCCGATCAGCCTTGAGTTCCAGAGCTTCCCAAAACATTCAAGCATCATCCTCGGCCAGCTGGGGAACTTTTGGCACTAGTTTCATCAAATTTGGAGCTCGGTTGAGTCCGTGGCAGCATCTTCATCGACAACCTGTTCAGAAAAACTGAAGAGTGGTAGAACCGGCGAAGCTTGGAGAGTCGGCGTTCTCTTCATAATTTCCCCACCCCGCTTGGCCGGCTGAAGGCCCCTCCCTGCGTGGAGGTAATCTTGGTTGTAATAAGTCTAACCCCCACCCCAAGAGCCCCCCTCCTGCGAGAGGTGTAGTTCATGTAATAATATTTTCACAGATTTGAAGCGACACCGACGTGGCTTGCGGGCGCAAACCCTTGCCTCCCCGCTCGCCCCCGTCTTCGGCCGGAGTTGGCGTCTTCATGCCGGCTAGGTGAGCCTCGGTCCCCCTTTCCTTACTGGTCAATATCACTTGCTTAGCTTAGTATTCTTGCTTTGCTGCGTCGGACGGAGAGCGAGGGCCCGGCCCAAATTGCTGAACACGTGAGTGTCCATCGCGGGCGAGTTGTGAGCGAGCCATTTCAACCCACACCCATGGTGTGACGGCCGCCCGTGAGTGGGCATCCCTGGCCCAATTGGGGTTCTCCCCAAGCTTGCCAAGCACCGGAGCATCATTGTCCCACCCCGGACCCTCTCCATTATCGTTTAGTTGCCCACGGGCACAAGTGTGCACCAAGCGAGTGAGCCGCTCGAGTGGTATCATCGCCAATTTGCTTGCTTGCAACCTTAGGTCCAAGGGTCATATTGTCTTGTGGTCATCACCCCAAGGTGGTGTCACATCAGTTCGCTCATTCAGTGTTTTCCCCTATTTTTCAGGTAAGTCCGATGATGAGACTCAATCGGATGGGGAAGGTCAAGAGTGAAGAGACTAGTGCTACATCCATCTATCCAAGCGTCGTCTAGACTTGTCTTTCCGTTTCCTTGAGTCATTCCTTGTACTTTTCTTTTATTGAGTCTTAGTATTCCTTTCAAGATGAATTGTAATAGTAATACTTTGAGGTTATAACTGAATTAAAGGATTATGTTTTCTTTACTTTTGCGCACTCTATTTTTGTGTCGGATACACTAACGCTCTGATTGACATGATCGATATAAACTCGTCACGCACTCCGGGTTCCTTCCGCGCTCGGGGTGTGATAGTTTTTATGGTATCAAAGCCTAGGATATTCAATTCCTAGGAAACCCAAGTCCAAGGATAGGTTTAAACCTTTACCCGGTGAGATTGGGTAGAACCAACGGTTGAGTTAACTTAGACACTAATACCTTTGAACATAATCACATATTAATATAGTTATTGTAATTACAGGACCATGGCCGCAGAACGTGCTCAGTGGCACGACATGCAAAGGATCGTCCAAGGTCTTACTCAAGCACTTCAATAGGTAGCACAAGGAGGTGCACACCGTGGAGCGGGAAACCTCCACCAAAGTTTCAGAAACATGAACCCTCCTAAGTTCATGGGATCCACTGATCCGGATGACGCCGAGCATTGGATCAGAGAAACTGAACGTATCTTTAGAGTTATGCAATGTACGGGCCAAGAGAAGGTCATGTTAGCAACATTTCAACTGGAGAGAAACACCCGATGCTGGTGGGAGTCGGTAGAAGCCACTTTAGAGCAGGACCAAGTTACTTGGGAGGAATTTGTTGAACATTTCAACAATAAATATTTCTCAGATCGAGTCCAGGAGAAAAAGGCCACCGAATTCGCCACACTCAAGCAATGATCATTATCGATGGCCGAGTACGAGGCACAATTGTCAAGGTTATCCCGGTACACTAAGCATTTAGTCAGTACCGAGAAAATGAAAGCTAGAAGGTTTCTAAATGGGCTCAGGCCCCAGTTTATCACACAACTGGCCCCGATGGACATACAAGTTTATTCAGAGATAGTACGATGGGCCCAACTACTGGAGGATGCCATGGAACTATCTGACAGGATCCATGGGAGAGATAAGAAGGAACATGTCACTAGCTCCGGCAATTTCAAACCTAACTTCAACAAGAAGAGGCCATGTAATGGAGGAGAGTCTTCCCAGGAAAAGAAAGTTAAAAAGATTAACAAGCCATTCTCCATCACCACCACACCTTCTAAAGTGATGTGTAAACATTGTGACAAGGCCGGACACAAGGCTGAAGAATGCTGGAGAAAATTAGGAGCTTGTCTCCACTGTGGGAGTCGTGATCGCCGGATTCCCGACTGTCCGTTGCTTACTGATCAAGCCGGTGGCGTGAAGCGCCCGACAACGAAGAGTGCCAGTCTCCAAGCTATTAAGGAGGCAGATCAAGATGAAGGCGGACTAGTAGAAGGTACATTGGAAGTTTATTCCAAGTATGCATATGTCTCATTTGATATTGGTGCATAGCATTCGTTTATTTCCAAGAAGATTGCTGATCCATTACCTATTGAACTGGAATGGATAAAATTAGTTATTTCAACTCCTCTCAGAAACGAAGCCGATATTACTCATCATTACCAAAATTGTGAAGTCTTGGTAAAGGGAAGAAACCTTCCTATCGACCTCATATGTCTAGATATGAAGGACTATGATATCATATTAGGAGCCGATTGGTTATCCAAATACCAGGCAACCGTTGATTGTCATAATAGCAAAGTTACTTTCAAGGAATTCCCGGAATTGGTCTATACTAGCCCTAAAAGTCGGAGCAAGTCACCTCTTATTTCGGCTCTCCGAGCTAGCAAGCTAATAAAGAAAGGATGTGTATCTTTCCTTGCTTTTGCCACCATTAAGGAGACTAAGGAGACTAAGCTAGAGGACATCCCTGTTGTGCAAGAATTTCTGGATGTGTTTCCGGAAGATTTGCCTGGATTACCTCCACAAAAAGAAGTGGCCGTCACCATCGATTTGATCCCTGGTGCTGGCCCAGTTTCTAAGGCACCTTATAGGATGTCCCTTGCCGAACTCAAGGAGCTGAAGGAGCAACTAATGGAGCTTCTGAAGAAAGAATTTATCAGACCAAGCACTTCCCCGTGGGGAGCACCTATGCTATTTGTAAAGAAGAATGATGGATCCATGAGGTTATGCATCGACTATCGATAGTTGAATCACCTTACTATCAAGAACAAATATCCACTGTCGAGAATCGATGAACTATTTGATCAAATATCTGGATCCAAGTATTTCTCGAAGATTGATCTCAGGTCGGGATATCACCAACTAAGGATCAAGGATGAGGACATTCATAAGACCGTGTTCAGGAGTAGGTATGGGCACTATGAATTTGTTGTTATGCCTTTTGGACTAACGAATGCCCCTACAGCCTTTATGCAATTGATGAATAGTATATTCAGGCCTCATCTAGATCAATTCGTAGTGATTTTCATTGATGATATACTGATCTATTCAAAGACCAAGGAAGAGCATGAGGAGCATTTGAGGATTACATTACAAATATTGAGGATGAATCCGCTATATGTGAAGCTCAGTAAATGCGAATTCTGGCTAGAAGAAGTATCCTTCCTAGGACATGTGATTTCGAAGGACGGTTTATCCGTAGATCCATCAAAGGTTGAAGCTGTAAGGAATTGGGAAAGACCGACCAACGCTAGCAAGATCCGAAGTTTCTTAGGTCTTGCGGGCTATTATAGGCGATTCATCAAAGATTTCTCCAAGATCGTCGTACCACTCACTAGGCTAACTCGCAAGGAGATCCGTTATGAATGGAGTGAGGAATGTGAAAGTAGCTTCCAAGCTCTCAAAGATCACCTAACTACTTCCCCGGTCTTAGCTTTACTACTTGAAGGAGAAAAGTTTAAGGTATACACCGATGCATCTGGCATTGGCCTCAGATGTGTCTTGATGCAACATGGGAGAGTTATAGCTTACTCTTCCCGACATTTGAAGAACCACGAGGAGAACTACCCAGTCCGTGACTTAGAATTGGCTGCGGTAGTGTTTGTGCTGAAGATATGGAGACATTGTCTATACGGAGTGCAGTTTACTGTATACTCTGACCATAAAAGTCTCAAGTATCTCTTCTCTCAGAAGGAATTGAATATGAGGCAAAGACGTTGGCTAGAATATCTCAAGGACTTCGACTTCACAATACAATATCATCCTGGAAAGGGTAATCCTGTAGCAGATGCCCTCAGTCGAAAGTCGAGAGCACTATTAGCCAATTGTATGATTCAGGAGTGGAAGTTGCTAGAACAATTATCTAAGCTTGATATAAGCATGGACAAGGAGAGTACGTGTGTTACACTATCCCACATGAGTATACTGCCAGATCTACTCTCAGAAATACAAAGACTTCAAGATAACGACCCAATATTAGTGGAAATCAAGGGCAAAATAGAAGAGCAATCTGATTTCAAATTAGCCTCAGATGGAAGGTTGTTATTCAGAGATAGAACTTGTATACTGGATTGTCCAGAGCTAAAGAAGAAGATCTTAGATGAAGCTCATAGATCAAGGTACACGATTCATCCAAGATCTACCAAAATGTACCAAGATTTGAAAAGGACCTTCTGGTGGCCCAATATGAAAAGAGAAGTAGCAGACTTTGTGTCTCACTGTCTCACGTGTCAACAAGTTAAGGTAGAACACCAAAAGCCTGCAGGTAAGATACATCCTCTTGATATTCCCAAGTCAAAGTGGGAGGATATCGGTATGGACTTCATTATGAGTCTATCTAAATCGAATGGAGGACATGATGGAATATGGGTCATCATCGACCGTTTGACCAAATCGGCACACTTCTTGCCAATCAAGATCCGATGGTCAGTTGACATCCTTACTGCTTTATACATTAAGGAGATAGTCAGGTTACATGGAGTTCCTGTTTCAATCGCGTCTGACCGAGACCCGCGCTTTACTTCTCACTTTTGGAAGGGTCTACAACATTCGTTGGGGATGAGACATAACTTTAGTACTGCTTTTCATCCTTAAACGGATGGTCAGACCGAAAGAACCAATCAGGTGGTAGAAGATATGCTCAGAGCTTGTATCATTGATTTTGGTGGAAGCTGGCATGATCACTTGCCTTTGGTCGAGTTTGCATACAATAATAGTTACTAGGCAAGCATACAGATGGCACCTTTCGAAGCCTTATACGGAAGGAGTTGTCGATCACCCTTATGCTGGGATAAAGTTGGCGAGAAACAACTATTAGGCCCAGACATGGTAAGGGATACAACTGAAAAGATCCAGCTCATAAGAGAAAGACTTCAAGTAGCCCAATCTAGACAGAAGGCTTATGCTGATACAAGAAGAAGGGATCTCAAATTCCAAGTCGGAGATCACATATTCCTCAAAATATCACCTGGACGTGGAATAAGGAGATTTGGTGTTAAGGACAAGCTTACACCAAGGTTTATCGGACCTTTTGAGATACTAGAAAGAGTTGGCGAGGTTGCTTACCGCGTCTCTTTACCTCCTCAATTGTCCGAAGTTCATAATGTGTTCCACATATCCATGTTAAAGAAATATGTGCATGATCCGTCACATATTATCGATCATGGAGACCTAGTGATTCAAAAGGATCTCATATATGAACAAAAGCCCACGAAGATCCTCGATCGCGAGGGACGTACACTAAGGAACAAAACTATTCCCATGGTAAAGGTGCAATGTAGTAAATGCTCAGAACACGAAGCCACATGGGAGACTGAGAAGTCTATGATGAAACGATTCCTGGACTTATTCTAAATGGTATGTACTCTTCACCCTCCACGTCTATATACGATTGAATTTGGGGACCAAATTCTTTTAAGTGAGGGAGGGTGTAGCAACCCTGATAAATTAAAAGACTAGAAAGTCTAAATAAATTAAAATCAATAAATAATCAAGGCCAGACCCTGATATCCTAATAAGCCTTATACAAAGATCTCATAGACCCTACCCTTGTATTATAATGAATTAAGAATAGAATGACATTTTTAGGTAGACATTAAATGCACAATATAATTTTATTTGAATTAATAATCAATAAACCTTGAAGGAAACATCAATTTATATTTTATTAATAATTTAGAAATTTTAATGTTTCATATATGTTACAATATACTTTATTAGAAGGAAGAAGGGTATATTGATAAGATTTAAATACATTAAAGATAATTAGAAGGTAATAGAATGGGCATGTAGACAATATTGGTCTTTTGAAGCATGCTCCACAATGGAAAGAAAAAGTGAATAGTGCCCAACGTATAGGCGTGCTATTCACATAAAAAGTCATTAACAAAGTCGCTATTTCTTTTGAAAGTGAATAGTGCCACTTTTTGAATTAAAAGAATTTTATAAAACTAATTACATGGAAAAATAGAGAAAAATGGAAAAAACATTACCCGTAAAATTTCATGTCAATACCCCATCAAATAAAAAAGATAAAAATCTAAAAGATTGTAAACTTTAAATTACACGTTAATAACGTGGCTTTGATCGTGAATTGGGAAGGGTTGTGTTTTAGAAGGGTTTAAAAGGAGAAATCCTAATACTAATAGGACATATACTATGAGGATTAAAGTCCCAATTGAACTCAAATTCTAACTCTTCCAACCACTATAAATACCCACCCCTCAAGCTAACCTATGGCCCTTCTTCCTCAACCCACGACATGTTGTTGCTCTTCTTCTCCAATAGGCTTTGCTGAGAGTTTATTTCTCTTAGCAAACAAAGAGCGGCAATTGCTGTTGCTTCCTCCTACGGTCAAGCTTTAGAGGCTACCACTTCTTATTCTTCCTTCTCTATAGAAGCAAGGTAGTGATATCTCAACATATTCCCAAGCCCAAGTGTTTGCTCTTCTCCTCAAAATGATCAACCTACTGCTTGGGAAGTTGCTGCTATTACTGCCGGCGTGAAGAAGCCTTGAGAGGAGTTGCTACGGCTGCTTCTTTATATCTTAGTTGTGGGTCTACAGTGAAGCACCATTATAGACATAACTCTTATTTCCATCCAAATTGTGATTCTATCAAGCTCGGTGGAAGACAAAGCCCTATTCCCTACTCAAATTCTTCAATCCAAAGTCAAACCAAGGTAGGTTTTCTCAAGTCTTATCCCAATTGATAAATATACAAGTTCATGCATACATTTAGACTCTTTTTATCATGCTTTACCATGATTTAATAGCGTTCTATTTTATTTTTGGAAGTTACAGTGAAATAGCGACCCAGGCTTGGGCACTATTCTTAAGGCGCGACCGCTTGGTAGTCGCCACTTTCATAAACTGAATAATTAAATCAGCATGTTTAAAATTTAATAACTTGACATCTTGAAATCTACTTAACTTGATACGTGCATGACTTGATTCCCCTTATTTTCCTCTACATGACCATGTGAACCGTTTCCTGAAATTTGCACCGGATTAAACAACGCCTGAAGCATGGGCGCTATTTTAATATCACGCCTATAAGTTGGGCCCTATATATTGACAGGTGACTGGAATCAGGGCGCCAATCACCCTATACACAGACTTGAAACACGACTTGACCTAGGGAGCTATTTTTGAAATGTGGCTGCGCCACAGGCGCTATCTAATCTAGAACATAATGATGTATTAAAAGGCTATACAAATTCCAGGTTTTGTTTACGTTAAAACTAGAAATGGAATTTAAAGGACACGGCTGGGTCACAGGCGTGTTTCGGTAATATAGTGGTTGCACCCCAGTCGCTATTTAAGAAATAACGACCAGTACCCAGGTGCCATTTTCTGAGATATATGTTTCCGTCGATTTCATGTATTCCCTACCGATGGGTTACATATTAGGCATTATATTCCATACCGTGAGTATAGTCCTGCGTTTCTCGGAGATTCATCGATTACCCTATACTTTCTCGATGATATACGAGCCCTTCGTTGGACATTCTGTTCCTTTGAACTTGTGAGTTAGTCATAGAGACCTCCGTAAGTCTCCTCAATGCCTTGGATTCCCTCAAGGCCGATTGAGCTGGTTGTACCATAAAAGCCCGTGACACTATTCAATTGCCATGTCACTCTAAAGAAGCATGGTATACCGACCCTCGTGACATGCTTTGTGGATGTCATGAGAATATTCTTGAATTAATGGAATGAGAAACCATACCATTAATATTCTTTAAGAATTATGTTCCATACTTGTGGACACTAATTCTATCTACCTTATCATGTACAAGAATGAGCGACCATATCTATATGAGCGCTTATTCTTAATGTCAGGGCACCCATCTAGGGAGCCGATTCCACCTAGTTTTATCGTTAATCATGACTCGAGTGATGCATGCAGACTCTTACAGACTGTACGAGACAAATACTCACACATGACCCTAGGCCATAAATGACCCTATGCAAACCTACACACTCATAGTACTACTATGACTGACGACAAAGAGACACAAACACAAGGGACATACGAAGGAAGACTCGGTAAGGATGACGGTCACCGTCTACATACACTAAGTGTAAAGAAAGGCTTACCCATAACTTGATGCCATGAGTTTCATCCCTCATCAACCATTGCCGGTTTGAGAAGACTCGCCCTCGGGTATGAAAGTGCGGGAGGATCATGTGGTGGGTGACAGGAATGTAACCGGTCGGCTAATGTGAAACACGACAAAAGGAAGTCCGAATACTGTCTCTCGTACGCGTGGCAGAAATCCAACCATACCTTGTCAACATAGGGCATCGACAGTGGTACGGTAGTCACTAGTGGCTGCACTACCGTAGGGGAGACGGGTAGAAGTAGCATGGTGGGGTCCTCTGAGGACAAAGTGGGCGGGACAGACGGGTCCAGGATGACCGGTGGAATTGGGGTGACTAACAGTCCCTGGCCCTCTATTGGATCACTCTCTAACCCCAAAACATCAGCGAGGTACTCCTCAACCAACTCTTGGTCAGCCTCATAACTCACTAGAATAGGCCCGGGTGAGGCATCCTCCGAATGGTTGTCCTCTAAGGTAGGGGAATGTGAAGGACATTGGTCAGAGAAATGGCTAATCCCACTACAGGGGGCCACATGGGTGGGCTTCGGGGGAGGTGGTGGGCTTGAGTCCGGAGGCGGAACGGGCCGCTGGGGATGGGTGGTTGGTGACACAGAGGTGGTCGAGTGAATGCCGTCGTAGAAGATGAACTCGCCGGGTAGGTGAGGTGGGTATAAGGTGCAGGTCCTCCTATCCCAGTCAAAGGTTGCTCTCCTTTCTTCCAACCACTCTTGCCCTAAAATGATGCATCGGCCAGCAAGTGTGTCGACCTTGCACCATGCTCCATCGTCATAAAGAACGGGGCCAAACCTCCATTGGAACTCTAGGAATGCTAAGCCACCGTTGAGAACAATCTCCCCGGTCTTAGAGAGCGACTCAACTATGTCTTGTGAGACACAGTTAGACGACACCCTGTTGATGAAGTCGATCTCCGTATACAACCCATTAGGTAGGATGGCAGTGGACACTATAGGTCGCTGGAATGACTCGGCTATTTGCTTAGGGGTCGGGTGTCGAGCCATGAAAGCATTGAATTCAGCCACCAGGGATGACCAATACGACGCATGGTCTCGAGGGACGGCCATGGGGGTGGCGGGTAGTGGACATGCAGACACACGGTGATAAGACACTAGACACGACCCTATACACTAATGCAAAGTTAGAGTACCGACTCGACTACAAACCTAGACACAACCCATATCCGGTACTAGGCAGAGTTCCGGGATCCGAAGATCCTCTCACACAAATGTGCGACCATCCCGATAGGCGTAACCTAACGTTCAGGCAACACCTTTTGATATACCGAATAAAGGAATGCAAATACAACCTTGGACCGACTTAGACTCTCTCTAGACTTAAATGACTTTTGTTTTTTTTATTTTTAAGCAAATACTACCCTAGACTCAACCTTCCGCTCTGATACCAATTTGATGCGGGATGGACACGTGACCCTGTGACTCTAGCTCGCGGACGTCTCTAGCAAGGGAAACGCGTGATCTTGCGCGGTTGAGGAACCGACGATGAGTCGGGTAGTCGGCTCTCTTTCGTGCCCGGATTGGGTCACGAGACGGGTTTCGCTCTCTCTCTCGCAGCGGTGATTAAATTGAATCGAGTTAGGAACCTATCACCTGCAGCGGCATATACAAATAAATATGAAATAAGCAAATGCAATAGAGAGAGTGGCGAGTTTACCTCCATGCTCCGGGCGTGAGGAAGATGATCCCGGCCAAGACAGTAACTCCCGGTACAAATAATTACAATAATTTACAGAAATGAATTTCTATGCCCACTCCACGCAGGGAGGTAAAGGGCTACAAGTGGGGCCCAAGAGGACCGATCTTAGGTTGACGGGCAGCGTGTTGGACAGCTCCGTCGGTGTTGACAAGCTGCAACTGGATGTTGTCCAGACGGCGCGTGCTGACGGTTATGGGGTCCACGACCTGCTAGGAGGGGAAACTGAGGCCGGGTTGGTCCCACTGTGAAGGGAACCCCTGGAGGGATGATCCCTGTGAGGCGGCTGCACTAGTTCACCTTATGGAAGGTGAGGCAGCTCCGATCGTCAAGCATTGAAGCTTGCTACTCCGGATCTGATTTGATGTTTCAGGCGTGCGCGATCCGGCGACAAAATTTACTGTGATCATCCCCGACGTCGGAACGACACGAGACTGGTGCCGATGCGAAGCTAACTCGAAGTACTTCAACACTCTAGTGTTACAGGAATTTTGTTGGGGCCGTACATTCCATGGTATATTTTTGAACAGACTGATCCCTGAACTCAAATCTGACTGGGTAGATTCTGATTAGTCTGATGAGGCACGTTGACCGAAGTTGAGACTTTAGATATGGAAGTTGGGCTTTTTATGGGTGATAGAGGGGGAAGTAAGAAAGACGTAGATAAATTTTTTGTAAATTTTGATGGAGGTTTGATATGGGAAATGGATTTTTTAACACATATGGGTTAGATCTAGACTGCAGGGGGCAGCACAGATTTGGGAAAAGACAGGGTTTTTTTGGATGGGAAATAAAATTCTTAAAATCACAAAAAAATTCATGGACGATAGTTTAGGTGGAGAAAACTCCGAGTTAAAATTTTAGCTCATTCTGAAATGGGAAAGTGGGTGAAAGTGGTGAATAGGTGGCTTGCTGGTTGGTGGATCTGCACAGGAGGCAGGTTTCTAGAGGTGGGAAGAACATATTGGGAAAAATGGTAAACGAAGGGAAAATAAATTGAATTTTTTTGTGGAGGCTGGGGTGAACATGGGGAACTCACCCTCCAAATTTCATCACGATATGAGCTCCTGATTGAGAGATAAAATTCTTGAACTATGCTTCTATCCTGATGTAGGCAGAACACCGAAGAAGTGGCGGTGGCGGCGCGACGGTGGCTCGATGGCGGCGACGGCGGCGGCGGTGGAGATGAGTTTCTCACTCAAAGGGGGACTAGTAGAGAGGAATCACATCTCAGGAATTGGACCTCTCACAGCTACAAGGGGAGAGAGGAGAGAGGAAGGGGGCGCAAATGGCCTCTTTACACAATTTTCCAACTTTTCTTTCAATAATTCTACAAATGACACTATACACACCCTTAAATAGAGAATGGCAAGGGGTAGGGGCTGGGAATCTCGTGGGAGAGAGGGGAGGGGGAGGGGGATGCGCACATGGACCATGGGGAGCGGGAGGGGGACCAAGGGGGGATAAGGAGGTTTCCTTCCTTTGAATTTTTAAAGGAGGAAAGTAGGTGGCAGCCACCCTCTTGGACCAAGAAGGGGGGCGCCCCCTTCCACTAGCCACCTTAGCCCATTTTCCTTTAACCCCATTCACACATAGCCATTAGACCCTCTAGACTTATTCATATTGAACCTCTTTGGCCCATTTAAGTCCCAAAACCCACTAACTCTAGCCCATTAGCTATCCTAGCCCATTTGACATACAATAACACAATTGTCCAATCATGGACTACAATAGGACCTAACATGGCCTAAAAATGTAAAACAAAAGATGATGGATCGGCCGATGCGTCCACATCCTCCGCGAGCTAAGCGGGCCCCGGTATATCCTCGGCCACCGATGCATATTGCTGCGTGTGTCCGCACCAATTCTCTCCGGGTGGGGGGAACTCGACCCGTCGAGTAAGGGGTGCGGCTGCTCTCGTGGATCCTACGGATCTGTCACCGACCTGGTAGTGCGGAGTACGCTCCACTCCAAGTAATCATCATCTGCTCATCCCGTATATAATCGACATGCTCACGCTGCTGTGGGAATGAGGCTAGAGGTGGACACTCCGGGGTGGGGTCACTCTCAAAGGAAGGAGACGGCTCAATGACTCACTAGGAATCACCACTGGGTCCCTTTATGTGACTAGATCCGATATGTTGAGGTAGAGCCGATCTCAAATTCCGACAAGTCTACAACGCACGCATGAGTTCCGACTTGCCTCACTCTCGAAAGGGACTAACATCGCGAGCTTACGACTTACTCGAGTGATGCATGCAGACTCTTACAGACTATACGAGACAAAGACTCACACATGACCTTAGGCCATAAATGACCCTATGCAAACCTAGACACTCGTAGTACTACTATGAATGACGACAAAGGGACACAAACACAAAGGACATACGAAGGAAGACTCGGTAAGGATGACGGTCACCGTCTACATACACTAAGTGTAAAGAAAGGCTTACCCATAACTTGATGCCGTGAGTTTCGTCCCTCATCAACTATCGCCGGTTTGAGAAGACTCGCCCTCGGGTATGAAAGTGTGGGAGGATTAGGAGGCGGATGACAAGAATGTAATCTAGTCGTCTAATGTGAAACATGACAAAAAGGAAGTCCGGATACTATCACTCTTACCCGTGACAGAAATCCATGCATACCGTGTCAACATAGGGCGTCGACAGTGGTACGGTAGTCACTAGTGGCTATGCTACCGTAGGGGAGACGGGTAGAAGTAGGATGGTAGGGTCCTCTGAGGACAAAGTGGGCAGGACAGACGGGTCCGGGATGACCGGTGGAATTGGGGTGACTAACAGTCCCTGGCCCTCTATTGGATGACTTTCTAACCCCAAAAGAATCAGCGAGGTACTCCTCGGCGAACTCTTGGTCAGCCTTATACCTCACTAGAATAGGCCCAGGTGAGGCATGCTCCGAATGGTTGTTCTATAAGGTAGGGGAATGTGAAGGACATGGGTCGGAGAAATGGCTAATCCCACTACAAGAGGCCACATGGGTGGGCTCCGGGAGAGGTGGTGGGCTTGAGTCCGGAGGCGGAACGGGCCGCTGGGGGTGGGTGGTTGGTGACACGGAGGTGGTCGGCTGAATGCCATCATGGAAGACAAACTCGCCGAGTAGGTGAGGTGGGTATAAGGTGCAAGTCCTCCTATCCCATTCAAAGGTCGCTCTCCTTTCTTCCAACCACTCTTGCCCTAAAATGATGCATGGGCCAGCAAGTGTGTCGACCTTGCACCAAGCTCCATCATCTCAAAGAATGGGGCCGAACCTCCATTGGAACTCTACGAATGCTAAGCCACCATTGAGAACAATCTCCCCGGTCTTAGAGAGTGACTCAAGTATGTCTTGTGAGACACAATTAGATGACACCCTACTGATGAAGTCGATCTCCGTATGCAACCCATTAGGTAGGATGGCAGTGGACACTATAGGTTGCTGGAATGACTCGGTTGTTGGCTTAGGGGTCGGGTGTCGGGCCATGAAAGCATTGAATTCGGCCACAAGGGATGACCAATCCGACGCATGGTCTCGGGGGACAGCCATGGGGGTGGCGGGTAGTGGACATGCAGACACACGGTGACATGACACTAGACACGACCCTAAACACTAATGCAAAGTTGGAGTACCGACTCGACTACAAACCTAGACTCAACCCATATCCGGTACTAGGCGGAGTTCCGGGATCCGAAGATCCTCTCACACAAATGTGCGACCATCCCGATAGGCGTAACCTAACATTCGGGCAACACCTTTTGATATACCGAATAAAGGAACGTAAATGCAACCTTGGACCAACTTAGACTCTCTCTAGACTTAAATGACTTTTTTTTTATTATTTTTAAGCAAATACTACCCTAGACTCAACCTTCCGCTCTGATACCAATTTGATGCGCGACGGACACGCGACCCTGGGACTCTAGCTCGCGGACGTCTCTAGCGAGGGAAACGCGGGATCTTGCCCGGTTGAGGAACCGGCGGTGAGTCAGGTAGTCGGCTATCTTTCGTGCTCGGATCGGGTCACGGGATGGGTTTTGCTCTCTCTCTCACAATGGTGATTAAATTGAATCGAGCAAGGAACCTATCTCTCACGGCGGCATATACAAATAAATATGAAATAAGTAAATGTGATAGAGAGAGTGGCGAGTTTACCTCCACGCTCCGGGCGTGGGGAAGACGATCCCGGCCAAGATAGTAACTCCCAGTACAAACAATTACAATAATTTACAGAATTAAATTTCTATGCCCACTCCACGCCAGGAGGTAAAGGGCTACAAGTGGGGCCTGGGAGGACCGATCTTGGGTTGACGGGTAGCGTGTTGGACAACTCTGTCGGTGTCGACAAGCTGCAACTGGATGCTGTCCCGATGGCCCGTGCTGACGGTTGTGGGGTCCACGACCTGCTCGAACGGCCGACTAAGGCGGGGTTGGTCCCACTCCAAAGGGAACCCTTGGAGGGACGATCCCTGTGAGGTGGCTACACTGGTTCGCCTTGTGGAAGGCAAGGCGGCTCCGATCGTCAAGCGTTGAAGCTTCCTGCCCCGGATCTGATTTGCTATTTCAGGCCAGTGCGATCCGGTGACAAAATTTACTATGATCAGCCCCGACGTCGGAACGACACGAGACTGGTGCCGATGCGAAGCTAACTCGAAGTAATTCAACCCTCTAGTGTTATAGGAATTTGTTTGGGGCTGTACTTTCCATGGTATATTTTTGAACATACTGATCCCTAAACTCAGATCTGACTCGGCAGATTCTGATCAGTCTGATGAGGCACGTTGATCGAGGTTGAGACTTTAGATCTGGAAGTTGGGCTTTTATGGGTGATAGAGGGGGAAGTAAGAAAGATGTAGATAATTGTTTTGTAAATTTTGATGGAGGTTTGATATGGGAAATGGATTTTCAAACACAGATGCGTCTGATCTGGACTGCAGGGGGCAGCACAGATTTGGGAAAAGACATGGTTTTTTTGGATGGGAAATAAAAATCCTAAAATCACAAAAACAATTATGGATGATGGTTTAGGTGGAAAGAACTCCCAATTAAAATTTCATCTCTTTCTGAAATGGGAAAGTGGGTGAAAGTGACGAATAGGTGGCTTGCTGGTTGGTGGATCTGCACAGGAGGCAGGTTTCTAGAGGTGGGAAGAACATATTGTGAAAAATGGTTAACGAAGGGAAAATAAATTGAAATTTTTTGTGGAGGCTTGGTTGAACGTGGGGAACTCACCATCCAAATTTTATCACGATCTGACCTCCTGATTGAGAGCTAAAATTCACAAACTATGCTTCTGTCCTATTGTGGGCAGAACACCGAAGAAGTGGCGGTGGCGGCACGACGGGGGCTCGATGGCGGCGGTGGCGGTAGAGATGAGTTTCTCACTCAAAGGGGTACTGGTAGAGAGGAATCACACCTCAGGAATTGGAGCTCTCACTACTGCAAGGGGAGAGAGGAGAGAGGAAGGGGGCGCAAATGGCCTCTTTACATAATTTTCCAACTTTTCTTTCAATAATTCTACAAATGACACTATACACACCCTTAAATAGAGAATGGCAAGGGGTAGGGGCTAGGAATCTCGTGGGAGAGAGGGGAGGTGGAGGGGGATGCCCACATGGACCATGTGGAGAGGGAGGGGGACCAGGGGGGGACAAGGAAGCTTCCTTCCTTTGAATTTTCAAAGGAGGAAAGTAGGTGGCAGCCACCCTCTTGGACCAAGAAGGGGGGATCCCCCTTCCACTAGCCACCTTAGCCCATTTTCCTTTAACCCCATTCACACATAGCCACTAGACCCTCTATACTTGTTCATATTGAACCTCTTTGGCCCATTTAAGGCCCAAAACCCACTAACTCTAGCCCATTAGCTATCCTATCCCATTTGACATATAATACCACAATTGTCTAATCATGGACTACAATAGGGCCCAACATGGCCTAAAAATGTGAAAAAAAAGATGATGGCTCGGCCGACGCGTCCACGTCCTCCGCGAGAGCTAAGCGGGCCCCGGCGTTTCCTCGGCCACCGATGCATATTGCGGCGTGTGTCCGCACAACCACCTCTGAGTGTCCACCACTAGCCTCATTCCCACAGTAGTGTGAGCATATGGAACATATATAGGATGAGCATGTTGTTGAGTCTCTCCATGTGATTTCAATGATAACAAAACCCCAGTATGACGAATGTTTTGAGTATATCCAGTTTTACTGAAGTAAGCACTCATGTAGGCTCACAAGTCTTTTTATATTACAAGAATTCACTCAAAAAGGTTTGTGTTCCACAAAGTCCAAAATAAGTCTAAACCAGCTCAACTTGCTTGAAACAAAATGTGGTTTCAAAGTATATTATATAAGGATATGATTTATGGGCTAAGAATGCTATTTTTACAGATTTTTCAGAGTTCGGTAGACCTGGACAGGTGGAGCGGTTGACCTAATCTCCCAGAGCTGAAAACTCTGTAACTTTTCACAGTTCGGTCAATTGCGCCCCCTAGACCGGTCGACCGGATTTTCCAGTGTCCAAAAGCCTTCAACCTGTAAAAGTTAGCTCGACCGCCTAGTTCTACCTGGTCGACCGAACCCCCCGAGGCAGCAATTGTTGACTTTGTGTTTCTTCAACATGGAAAGCCCTTCTCCTTAGATTTTTTAATCCCAAATCCACCAGACATGCCATGATTTGTGGATCTGATTCCTGGCTTGTCTCTTGACCATTTAAGATGTATAAAAATATCTCATTGGGGTCAAAAACCCTAATCACTCAAGGGAGATCAAAGGGGGCTGCCAAGGGAGAAAGAGTGTTGTAGGAAGAGTTCTGTGAATAGTGTTTCATCCAAGCATTCTTCATCAAATCTCAAGCATTTGAAGATCATCTTGAAGCCATTCAAGTGAAAATCGAGCTTAGAAGCAAGCTTCATCAAAGATTCTCTTCATCCACTAAGGGGGAGCTTAAACCTGAAGTTTTTCTTTTGTGTCTCTTCTTCCAAAATTCTTGAGCTTCAAGTGTTTGTTTCTTGTAATCTCTAAACACTCAAGTGTGTATGGATCTACTCAGATCCGTGTGTGTGTATTGGATCTTTCAGATCCTTGTGTGTTTTTGGTGTATTTGCACCTTCGTGGGAGTTTTTCTCATCCTACGAGTGTGTGTATGTTCAGATCTTGTAACCCTTTACAAGATAGTGTGTGAATCCTCACAGCCTATGAGGGGTGGACGTAGGTTACCGTCATTGCATCCGAACCACCTAAAAATCGTTGTCTGGTGTATGGTTTGGTCCTTTTCTCCTATCTCCTTTCTGTGCAAGCTCTCGTAGATTAAATCGTTTGTTTTTCTCCGCTTAGATCTAGCTTAATTGATCATTCTTACAGCAGATCCTTGGTATATCAAAAGTTGTGTTCAGATTGACAAGGTTAGTATTGTCAGGACGATAACACCTTGCGTGAGAGAATCTTCGGATTCCAAATCCTCCTGGTACCAAGGAGCTATTATGGTGGTTAATTTTGATAGATCTAACTTGCCTTGTATCATATCTAATTTTGATATTTGCTATTTTATCATACTTGGTTTAAATCAGCTAAGTTTTCCTAAAATTTGTATTCACCCAATTCACCTCCCCTCTTGGGTGTCATTGATCGTGGGACTTCAATTGGTATTAGAGCTAAGGCTCTACATTTTTCAGATCTAACAATCTAGAGTAAGATCCAGATCAATGGCCAACAAGGGGATGATGTCTGAGGGTCACTCAATCCACCGTCCTTCATACTTTGATGGCTCGAATTACTCCTATTGGAAGAATAGGATGCATGTTTTCTTGAGAGCCCAAGAGTATGAAATCTGGAGGGTGGTGGACAAGGGTCCATATGAGCTTTCTAAAAATGAAGACGAGTGGAACCCTGAGGATATTAAAAAATCCACAGTGAACTTTAAAGCCATGAACATCATACAATGTGCCATTCATCTTAATGAATACTCTCGTGTTTCTATGTACAGCTTAGCAAAGGAAATGTGGGATAAGTTGCGGCTTATTTATGAAGGAACCTCTGAAGTCAAGGAAGCCAAAGTCAATATGTTGGTCAGAGATTATGAGTTGTTTAAAATAAAGCCAGAAGAGATTATCTCAGAAATGTTTGCAAGGTTGACAGAAATTACCAATGGTCTCAAAGGCCTTGGGAAGGAGTATACTAACTCCGAACTTATGAGGAAGGTATTGAGATCCCTTCTACCTGCGTGGCACACAAAAGCCACGGTTCATGAAGATTCAAAGAATCTGTCAACACTGTCCTTGGATGAGCTCATAGGGTCACTGATGACCTATGAGATAAACATGAAGAGAACAGCTGAGGAAGAAACGAAGAAGAAGAAAATGGTGGCCTTGATAGCCCACCAACCTGAAAATGACTCCCAAGAAGAGGAGTCTACTGAAGGGAGTGATGAGGAAGAGAACTTGGCCATGTGGACTCGCCAAGTGAAGAAATTCTTGAGAAGAAATAAGAATTTCCAATGAAATTTCAGAAAGGGCCAAAGAAAGCCCGTTCAAACTAAAGGGGAGCCAAACAAGCCAAATAGCATTATATGCTATGAGTGCAAGAAGCCCGGGCACATGAGAGGAGAGTGCCTAGAATTGAAGAGAAAGTTCGAGAAGGATAAATTCAAGAAACCACAAGCGATGGTCGCCACATGGAGCGACGAAGAGGATGAACAATCTGACGAGGACCTGGAGAAGCTCGTGGAAAGCCTGTGCCTCATAGCACATGAGAATGATTCAACAGAGGTAAATTCTGATCTTGATTTTATTTCAAATGAACAACGGGAGTCAAAATATGAAAAGTTGTATACAAAATATAAAAAAATCAGATCTAAAAATAAAACTCTCAAAAAAAATGATGATTTAACACATGAGGATACTTCTGTTAAGTTTGAGAAACTGGAACAGGAATGGTTCAAGTTAAGAGAAGAAAAGGAAACTTTGCTACAAACAATTTCAGATATTGAAAAAGCCAAAGAGGAGTTATCATGTAAAATGTCTAAAATTAAAAAAGTTTCTGAAAAGTTCAAAAATGAAAAAGAAATTATGACATCTTCCACTTCAGAACTTGAGAATAAAAATGTGAGTTTGAATAAGGAGGTGACTGACTTGCAGTTCACTCTCTCTAGGTTTGTTAAAGGGAAATAAAACCTAGACAATGTGTTGGGAGTTAAAGTTAACTTCCGAAAAGAAGGATTGGGATATATACCCCAGAACAAAAAATCCTTTGAGCACAAGATTACTACATCTCATTTGCATGAAAAAGAAAATGATTGTGCTTCATGCTCATACACCAAGCCCCAACATGTTCAATCTAAACCACACAAACATCAAAGAAGATTTTCAAACGTCAACTGCTTTCATTGTGGTAGATTTGGTCATGCTATTGCTAACTGTTGGTTCAAACAGAACAATCAAAGGAATCATGCTATTTGGACCAGAAAAAGATATATGCAGAATTGGACTAACTCCTATGGACCCAAATTAGTTTGGATACCAAAAATAATTGGATGAGAATGTTGTTTCTTGCAGATATACCTTGAAGCCAGGGGGAGCAAATGGTACCTGGACAGTGGCTGTTCAAGACATATGATAGGGGACAAGATGATGTTCTCTACTCTGCAAGACAAGGATGGAGGCTTGGTTGCCTTTGGTGGAAAGGACAAAGGTAAGATAATTGGTAATGACAACATAGGTAAAAATTATGAAATTCTTATCGAAAATGTACTCTTGGTAAAGGGTTTAAATCACAATCTTTTAAGCATAAGCCAACTATGTGATAGGGGTTTTAAAATTATTTTTGACGAAACTCATTGCCTTGTCATGAATAAAATCTCTAATCAAATCAGATTCATCGGCAAAAGGAATAACAATGTGTATACTATTGATCTTGATGATGTTGCCAGTGATGATGTGTGCTTGGTAGCAAACAATCATGATAATGCATGGCTATGGCACAGAAGACTAGGTCATGCTAGTTTTGGAGTAATCTCCAAATTGTCTACACATGACTTGGTAAATGGGCTGTCTAAAATTTGAAAGTGAGAAGATCTGTAAGGCTTGCACAAAAGGCAAGCAAACACGTATCTCTTTCAAAAATAAAAATATTGTTTCTGCTGATAGGCCTTTAGAACTGCTCCACCTTGATCTCGTTGGTCCGACTAGGACATCCAACCTAGGAGGAAAATCTTATGGATTTGTAATTGTTGATAATTACTCCAGATTTACATGGGTGTTATTTTTAGCCACTAAAAGTGATGCCTTGATGGAGTTTCAAGTGTTTTGCAGGAAAATCCAAAATGATAAAGGATACCTCATCACCACAATTCAGAGTGATCATGGTGGTGAATTTGAAAATCATGATTTCAGCAGTTTTTGCGAGGAACAAGGATATACACACAACTTCTCATCACCCAGGACGCCTCAACAAAATGGAGTAGTTGAGAGGAAAAATAGAACATTGATAGACATGGCTCGAACCATGTTAAGTGAGAACTCCCTACCCAAATACTTTTGGGCTGAGGCAGTAAGTACTGCATGCTATATCATAAACAGGGCAATGGTAAGGCCGATCTTGAAGAAAATCCCATATGAGCTCTACAAGGGTAAGAAACCGAACATTTCCAATCTCAAACCTTCTGGATGCCCTTGCTATATTTTGAACAATGGTAAGTCAAATCTAGAAAAGTTTGATAAAGGTGACAATGGAATTTTCCTAGTTTATGCACTTAATTCTAGAGCTTACAGATTATTTAATAAAAGGACCTTGGTTGTTGAAGAAAGTCCTCATGTTATCTTTGATGAATCTAAACTAAAACTGACCAATCAATCAATTTCAATTTTGGATGCAGGTGAAGCCCCTAGAAATCCAACTGAAGCTGGAACATCTAAGGCTAAGGACCAACCAACGGAAGGAAATTCCAGCAAGGACAAAAAAGATGAAGATCCATCAATTGAGACGCTTCAAGAACAACAAGTGCAAGACCCCGACTTGCCAAGTTCCTCCATGTTCTTGAAAGATCACCCAGCTGAAAACATCATAAGTAATCCTGAAGATGGGGTAAGAACTAGATCTTCTCTAAGGCAAGTGGAAGAAGAGGATTTAGTGACCCTTATCTCTCAAGAAGAGCCTAAGGATATTCATGAAGCTCTTCAAAATGAATCCTGAATCCAGACTATGCATGAAGAGTTGCACCAGTTCAAAAGAAATGAGGTATGGACTCTTATGTCGCGTCCTAAGAATCAACCCGTAATAGGAACATGTTGGGTTTTCAGAAACAAGTTGACTGACACGGGATTGGTTGTTAGGAACAAGGCTCGGCTCGTAGTCAAAGGGTATATCCAGAAAATGGGTATTGATTTTGATGAGTCTTTTACCCCGGTTTCTAGACTAGAAGCAGTCTGGATCCTTTTGTCCCATGCTTGCTCATCTAACTATTTCAAATGGATGTTAAATCTACCTTTCTAAATGGGTACATAAAAGAGGATGTCTATGTAGAACAACCTCCAGGTTTTGAAGATTCAAAACACCCAAGGCATGTGTACAAATTGCAAAAGGCTTTGTACGGGTTCAAGCAAGCTCCAAGGGCATGGTATGAAAGGCTTACTTCATTTCTCATTGAAAATGGTTTCAAAAGAGGTAAGGTTGACCAAACACTGTTCTCGAGAAAATCAGGTAAAGACATCTTAGTAGTTCAAGTGAATGTGGATGACATAATTTTTGGAGTTACTAATAATGCATTATGTGATAAATTTACAGAAATAATGCAAGGGGAATTTGAGATGAGTTTAATGGGTAAGCTTACATTCTTTCTTGGATTGCAAGTTAAGCAAATGTCAGAAGGTATTTTCATAAATCAAACTAAGTACACACTGGAGTTGTTAAAGAAATATAGGATGGCTGAAGCAAAACCCCTGTCAACTCTGATGGCCACAACCACGAAGTTAGACAAAGATGAAAATGGTAAAACAGTAGATTCCACACTGTTTCGAGGTATGATCGGATCACTACTGTATCTTATAGCATGCCGCCCTGACATTCAATTCAGCATATGTCTATGTGCTCATTTTCAGTCATGTCCTAAAGAATCTCATCTAATGGTTGTTAAACGTATTTTTCGATACTTAATCGGCACAATAGATTTTGGCTTGTGGTTTCCCATCGGTATTTCATTTGATTTGATTACATACACCAATGTAGATTATGCTGGATGCATTGTTGATCGTAAAAGTACTAGTGGGTACTGTCAGTTTCTTGGTGGGTGCCTAGTCTCATGGGCCTCCAAGAAACAACATTCAGTAGCTCTCTCAATGGCCGAGGCTGAATATGTAGCCACCGGAAGTTGTGAAGCCCAAGTACTTTGGATCAAAAATCAGTTGCTTTATTTGGATGTTGAAATGAAATGTGTTCCAATCTTGTGTGACAATATCAGTGCAATCAGCTTGTCAAAAAATCCTGTTCAACATTCTAGGACAAAGCATATTGATATTCGGCATCATTTTCTGAGAGATCATGTAGGAAAATGGGTCTTTGAATTAAATTTCATTGACACACACAATCAGTTAGCTGATATTTTCACAAAACCCTAAACCAAGAATAATTCAACAAAATAAGAAGAGAACTTGGCATGTGCAAGGGTGAGAGCATACATACCTAGGTTTGCACTTAGGTTAACAGTTGTACATGTAGAATGAACTCATTTGCATAAGGGTAGATTGTCATGCATATTGTATGCATTTATTTTTCAATACCTGCATGTATTTACATTCTTGCCTGCTTGATTGTATTTATATATATAGCCCTCCTTGAAATTTTTCTAAGGATGAATATTCCTTGATAAAATAAATGTAGACCTAATGACTTCGGATCTAAGGCACCTTCTGAGGGGGAGCTAGAGAATTTTCTCTATATCCCATCTCTTCTCATTCCAAGTCACTCTCTCTCATTATTTCTCGGTGTTGGTTCAATAAAAAAAATGGTTGAAGGAGTTATTTTAAAAAAAAAGGAAGGAAGAATGAAAAAAAAGTGGAATTCAGGGTTAGGTCGACCACTTCGGTCGACTTCCACCCTCGCTCCGGTCGACCAAACCCGGTGAACCGGACCGGCCGAACCAACATCCGAACCCTTTTTAAAGGGGTCTTCACACTGCCTTTCTTCATTCCAACACCCCCACTCTCTCTCATACCCTATTTCCTAACCCTAGCAGACCAAAACTCCACTTCCCTATCCCAAAACCTAATTCTTTCTTCACCCGGACAAGATCCGGTCCGTTCGTCACAGTTTCGAGACGATATCTTCGTTGCCGTTCATGCGTTCGTGAAGACCTACCCAAGGTTCAAGATTGTGGAGAAGATCATTCCAAGCCCTAGGAGTGTCCTTGGGCATCTTCATCCCCAGGGTTGAGATTGATCCTTCGAGGGTTTTCACAGTTAGTTTTTCTAGTCTAGGATGCCGCCTCGACGAAGTTCTCGACGTTCTGCCTAAGGGGAACCCAATGGTCAGAGACGAGAGGCCCCGGCTCATCCATCACAGTGGGCACCTGCACCTCGTCGTGCACCTCGGATGCCTCTACGGCTCATTATCGACCCTCAACTGGTCGACTTCAATGAGGTGAATGAGATTCTGCCCGATCTATGTGCTCCTTTTGAGATTCAAGAGGGTTGGACTGATTTTTTCACTAGATATACTTGATATTATCCCAACCTCGTGTAGCAATTTTATGGAAATTTTGTTGAGAGGAATGAAGAGTTATACACTGTTGTTCAAGCTGTTGAGATTCATATCACTCCCGATCTTTTTTAGCGAGCCTTAGGGATTTCAGCCATGGGTGCTGATATGACTTTTGGTCATGGCGAAGTTGAGGACACATTTATTGCTATGATAAATTGTGACTATGTGCGTGGTGTTAGTGACTTAATTACATTAAATGCAAATTATTTTCCACCACTACAGCACATTCTGCACCTCATGTTTATCTCTCTTATATATCCAAAAAGTGGAAGTCGTAATGAAGTGACAGAGGTGCACAGATTTCTATTTTACCATGTTATGAATGGAGATTTAGTTAACATGGGTAGGCTTATGACATATTTGATCGGAACATGCCGAACCCAACTGAGGAGATCTTTGCCTTATGCTTCATAACTGACATGAGTATTTATATATGCTGGAATAAATTTGGGTGATGAACTGTTCATACGAGTCTTACTGGATGATATCTACAATAAGCATAAGATTTTCACATATTTTGGATATTACTATGGCCCCGATGGCGAGATATGTCGGAATGTGTCTGTTTATGGAGAAGAAGCTGAAAGTGAGGAAGAGCGGGAACAGGAGCAGCAACAGGCTCAAGGGGAAGTCCCCCCTCCAGTCTAGGTGGAGGATCAGCCTCCTCCACCTTCACCTCATCATATGGATCCAGAGATGCCTCTCCCACCACAATTCTTTCGTAGGGAGTCTTCTACTCAGGGGGCCGGACAGCACTCTTGGGCAGACTATGAGACTTTTGACAGGTGTCTTACTGGGATAGAAACTCGAGTGAATACTTTTGGGAGTCACCTCTCTACCTTTGGGGATCGCATAGACACTATGGGTAATGTGATTGACACTATGTTAGGTCGCATAGATTCCTTCTCACGGTCTTGGACACTCTCTCCACTCAGATGACCACTCTCTCCACCCATATGACCTCCCTCACCGCCAGTCATGAAGACTCTAGCCAGGCCCTCCACATCATGAACTTAACACTTCTTGGAATGCAGCGCCGTGATGTGGCCCGTGACAACTCCATTGCCCATATTCAGGATCATCTTCAGCTTCAATACCATTCTCTTGAGAACATCCGACGTCGCCTTGGATATCAGCCTCCTCCAGAGGATCAGCCTCCTACAGATGACCCATGAGAATTTTTCTTTTGCTTCCTACCTCTAGACTATAGTACTTGGGTCGTGTCTCTTTTGGGTCTGCTATTCGTCTATCCTATCCCCTCCTTAGATGATGCCAAAGGGGGAGAAGTAGTTATGCAGGTGTTATATAATTTATGCATGCATGTTCTTATGTTCTGTATGAATAATCATTTGTGAGAACATTTTGTGAGTCATTGCATTTTGTGAGTCAGTTTTACATTTTCCTTTGTTATGATGTCTAGAAGTCTTGCATTCTCTCAAGCATGAATGTACTTTGTAATGAAATGATGAAATGAATGCAATTGGTATTTAATATCAAATAGTTGGATCTTGTCTCTCATTTTTCATCTATTTTGGCAAATAATATATTGAATGGTTTCTGTTGCTTTGCAAAATGAATGAATTCTTGGTTGATCGCCTTGCCCATACTCAATTTGATTATCAAGGCATGCCATTGCTCTTATAATCCAATATTTTGTCATCATCAAAAAGGGGGAGATTGTTGAGTCTCTCCAGGCGATTTTAATGATAACAAAATCCCAGTATGACGAATGTTTTGAGTAAATCCAGTTTTACTGAAGTAAGCACTCGTGTAGGCTCACAAGTCTTTTTATATCACAAGAATTCGCTCAAAAAGGTTTGTGTTCCACAAAGTCCAGAATAAGGCGAAACCAACTCAACTTGCTTGAAACAAAATGTGGTTTCAAAGTGTATTATATAAGGATATGATTTATGGGCCAATAATGCTGTTTTTGTAGATTTTTCAGAGTTCGGTCGACTAGGCCAGGTGGAGCGGTCGACCTAATCTCCCAGAGCTAAAAACTCTGTAACTTTTCATAGTTCGGTCGACTGCCCCCCTTAGACCAGTTGACCGGATTTTCCAGCATCCAAAAGCCTTCAACCTGTAAAAGTTAGGTCGACTGCCCAGTTCTACCCGGTCGACCGAATCCCCCGAGGCAGCAATTGTTGACTTTGTGTTTCTTCAATGTGGAAAGCCCTTCTCCTTGGATTTTTTAATCCCAAAGTCACCAGACATGTCATGATTTGTGGATCTGGTTCCTGGCTTGTCTCTTGACCATTTAAGATGTATAAAAACATCTCATTGGGGTCAAAAACCCTAATCACTCAAGGGAGATCAAAGGGGGCTGCCAAGGGAGAAAGAGTGCTGCAGGAAGAGTCCCGTGAACAGTGTTTCATCCAAGCATTCTTCATCAAATCTCAAGCATGTGAAGATCATCCTTAAGCGATTCAAGTGAAAATTGAGCTTAGAAGCAAGCTTCATCAAAGATTCTCTTCATCCACTAAGGGGGAGCTTAAACCTGAAGTTTTTCTATTGTGTCTCTTCTTCCAAAATTCTTGAGCTTCAAGTGTTTGTTTATTGTAATATCTAAACACTCAAGTGTGTGTGGATCTACTTAGATCCGTGTGTGTGTGTGTATTGGATCTTTCAGATCCTTGTGTGTTTTTGGTGTATTTGCACCTTTGTGGGAGTTTATCTCATCCTTCGAGTGTGTGTGTGTTCATGTAATGCCATGGATCCCTGTTGGATCTTTGTTGGATCTTTCGGATCTGTTTCGGATTGGTTTCGGTGAGTTTCGGTTCGCTTTGGTGGCTTCCGAGTTGAGTTTGACGAGCCGTGTGGGTTTTTCGCACGTACTAGTTACGGAACCCTACGGTGAGTTCGTTTGTCAATTCTCGAACTCGTGGATGCTACAGCGACGATGTACTCTTCGAGCCGGTCGTTTTGACTATTTTTGCGTATTTTTCTAAATTTATGCATTTTCGGCGCATTTTCAGAATTTCGGGAAATTAGGAAGATCTCCTAATTTCTTTTCTTTTTTATTTCTTTTCCTCTCTCTCTCTCCTCACTCTCGCCGTTCCTCACTCTCTCTCGTTCTCTCTCGTTCTCTCTCGTTCTCCCTCCCTCTCGCCTCCGGCTGCAGACGGAGCAGTGCAGGGGCTGGGTGGCGACGTGGCGGAGCTGTGGAGGTGCGCGATGGGGCGAGGATCGGATCGATTCTAGCGCGATCCCGAACGGTGGATTCAAAGCCGGTGAAATCGGTTCGCGAGTGGTTTTCGGCGTGGTTTAGTCCCTTCGGGGCACGGTTTCTTCGGTGGAGGTAGGGTGACTGATCCTTACTTCGTCCTCTCCATTTTCCCTGCCATTGCACGGCGTTCGGCTAGGAAACGGTCAAGTTTGGGCTTGGTTTGCCTAAACCGTGATTTTCGGGGTTTTTAGGGTCGGCCGGTAAACGGTGACTGTTTGCGGCGTAGTTACTTTCTGACTGACTGCTTGGATGTTAGGATCCCATCCACGTTGATTTCGTGTGGTTTGGTGTTCATTCGAGGCCGGTAGAATCCCGGGAACCTCGGTGACCCACTTTGGGTGGATTTGATGAAATCGCCCGGATCTTGCGTTTTTGAGCTTGCATGTGGGCGTTTTGGCCTTCTTATGTTGTTTATTGTCCTTTGGGTTTGGTTCCCCTGCGCTACGGCGTGAATGGGGCGTGGAATGGGCCGGTTTGGCCATTCCTATGTTTTCCCGCCGTGATCGATGTAGCGGTCGTGCCAGCGACCGTCACTTGTCTTTGACGGCCCCACGATTGGCCGTTACATTGGTTAGCGTTTTTGGGTTCTTCTGGCTCTAGGCGTGTGACGGCCCAATGGTGGCGCGTCACAAGCCCTGTAACGCGTATGGCTTGACGCGTTACATCCGTCTTGTCATTTTACGGATTGAGTATGGCGGTTCCTCTGACAGCCTGGTCCTGGCGCGTCAGAGTGTTGTAACACGCCCAGGTTGGGCCGTTACATTGTGTTTGACCGAGTTTGGCTGGGCGTTGACCGTTTAAGGTGGTTGATGTAGCGGTCGTGTCCCCGTGCGTCACAGCGTTGTAACGCGCCGTGCTTAGGCCGTTACATGCTATTTGGCTGAGGGCTGGTGGATGTATGCTGTCTTGTGTGTGACGGCCTTGCCCCCGTGCGTTATTTAGATGTAACGCGTCCTCGTGGGATCATTACATGGCCTAGCTCAGCGTTTGTTTTCTGTCTTCGGGGTGTGTTAGTAACGCGCATGCCCTTGTGCGTCGTTTGGTTCTAGCGCGTCTCCCCTGCCGCGTTTCTTGCTTGTAACGCGCTTGGCCTTGTGCGTTACTTGGCCTTGTTTCATGTGTTTGTGTTTTAGAGTGGTTAGGGTGGTGTGTGAGTGACGGCCTATCGTCCGACCGTCACTTGGTGTGTAACGGCCGTGGTCTAGACCGTCACATGCTTGTAGCGGTCTAGGGGTGATGTGTTACATCCCTTGTGCTCCGATTTTCGTGATTTCGGTTTCGGCTTGTCTTAGCTTGTCCTTGTGGTCTGCCCGTTGTCCCGTGGATGTCTCCCGACATCCTATGAGGGCTAGGACTACGTTGTAAGGTAGCCAAGAGTCTTCTTGCTTGAGGTAGGGTTTCCTATCCTACTTTTGCTTGTGTTTTGGTCTGGTTCCGGACAACCCGGTGTGACCCAGTGGTTGACATGTGACCTTGTGTGTGTGTGTCTCGGTGGTTGTGCTCGGCTCGAGACACTGCTTCTGGATGCCTCGAGGTGTTGCCTTACCTCGATTTACGTGTCCAGGTGTGCTGAGGGTTCTTGGTGTTTCCCTCAGGTCTCCGTGTGTTGTTTTCTGTGGAGCATGGTTTCTTCTGGCTTAGGATTAGACCGATTGGCGGCTTGTTTCACTGTTAGTGACAATCTTTCCGTTGAGTCGTCTGACTTAAGGATCGTTACGTCGTAGGTCTTGTTGCCTGATCCTGAGTCTGTTGGCGGTTGTTCGGCTGCCTTGGTGCTTTGTGGTGCACAAGATAGGGCTTTTCTTAGCTGTCTGTGCTTTAGCACCTGTGTTTCAGAGTCTGTGCCTTGTGAGCCTCCACTAGTTGTAGCCCTAGGCTTGTTGCCGACCCATCGGGAGTGGTGGAGGGGTTTTCCTGTTGCGTCTTGTTACGTACGGTTCTTAAGCTAGTTCCGTGGGCCCCGGCCAACGGTAGCGTCCTACCAAGGGGAATACTAGCTAGAGGCCTGACCTAGGTAGAGGTCGGTGTGTGCACACGTGGTCAGGGACTGGGGACTTGCGCCGACGGGCATGGCCCTGACTAGTCACTCGCAGTTGGTGCTGTAGTCTTGTGCTGTGGTACCATGTTTCCTTGGAACTGTTGTTCCTCGGACCTGGTCTTGGTGTGTCTTGTCCTTGAGTGACATGACACTTGTGGCACAGTGTAAGACGTCAGTGGACGCATCTGGCTATTCTTCTGGGAGGAGGGTGCTCCTATCACTTGGTGCGGTGACTCTCGGCGTTTTCTTGCGCACTGTGACCTTTTCGAGTTGCCCGCTTGTGGCTGTACTCGAGGTCAGTGTTCTGTCGTTTGCATGACGTTCTTGTCATGCGTGGGGTTATGTGCACGACGTTTCCAGTCGTGTTTGTCTGTATTTTCGGCGTCGGCGTCTACCTTCACCTTTGCTTTGGCCGACGGACAGGGTTACCTTACTGTGTGAGTTCGGGGTTGACCGTCTGTTGCCGCTTGGAGTAGCTTAGGGTGCCGAGTTCTCCTCGGTGGCCGTTGTCCCATGTTTTACGGCCTCGCTCTTCTTTGTTGTTGAGCTCCCCTTGCTCTTAGCATGTTCCCTACTCCTGCTGTCCCTGCTCTGTTTACAGCTTTGTAGTGTAGCTTTTCCTGCTTTGCTGCACTTGCTATTTTCGTAGTTGCTTCCGTTGCTCTGTGCGTTTTCCCAGTGGGGATCCGCGTGACCCCTACTGAGTTTATGTTTAGAGACTCACCCCTACTTTTCAGGTGGGTTTCGCCGCTTGCCTCTGTTGTTCCTGGTGGAGCGCGTCTTTGTAGCTGCCAGCTGTACCTGCGTCGGGCTTCTCCAGACTCCTGTGTACGTTCTTTTCTGTCAGACTGTACTTGTTGTTTTTCTTTTGGACTAGACTCTGGTGTATAATTGTAAAATTTGAATTATTAATGAAAAAGTATCTTTATTTCTTCTACTTTAGCAACCCAATGTAATGAAATTTAATTGCTTACTGTTATATCTGCTGGCTTCAATGTATTCCACACACTCCTTTTTCCCTTCGGCGCTTTCCCGCGATTGGGAGGCCTCGCGGGTCCCATGTGGTATCACGTGTATTCGGTATTTATACCGGGTGCACCGGGTGTCCGGAATCCGGGTCGTCACAGATGGTATCAGAGCAGTGTTCTGAGATGTTCGGAGTTCTTTTCTGAGCTATCAGATCATTGTCGTGTGAGATACATGGAAATCCAGACATACAGTTACCAGAGTCCTTGAGGTCCAGTACAGTCTCTTGCTAGCGTAGGTGTTGTGATGTTTGCCGCGGTGTTTTCCATGTGTGGTCTTGTGCGTGTTTTGTTGGCACTGTACGAGATGGTTTTGCTCTCGTCTGGGTGTGACGAGGTGCTTTGTTCGGTTTTGGTGTTGCTCTCGATCGTGTTGCACTTGGCAGTGTTTGTCGGTTGGCATGAACCTGCAGTGCATTGTTCGAGCTGTTTCTATGTTTCGCTCAGGTGGCTTGTGACTTTTAGCGTTGGTGTGATGGCCATGCACGTTCTTACGTTGCTTTGGTTGTCCCGGCTTGAGTCTGTGTAGCTCCTGATGTGTTTTGCTTCTGTTGAAGTGCTCGATTAGATCCCGTGTTAGAGACGTTGCTCAGGCGAGCTAGGATTCCCCTTCCTGGTGAGCTTTTGTGGTTGACCTTCTTGCTTCTCGTCCCTTCTGGTGGAATCTTTTCGAGTGTTGCTTTGGAATTGTTGTCTTAGTGATGCCTTTTGTCCTGTGTCTGCTTAAGTGTAGACATCATTGTTTTGAGCCTGATCTGCCCCTTGTTTTACGGTTGCTTGGCTTTGGACTCCATAATGGTGTTAAGAGCTGTTGTGCACCGTATTTGTCGTCCCGTGTCCAGGGGCCGATGCATTGTGAAGGCTCATTTGTTGTTTCAGGACGTGAAGGTAAGCTAAGATTGCTGCTTTCCGCGTGCTTTGCGCTGAAGCTGGTGCTCTTCCTTTGTTGCACTTAGGCTCCTTGTGATCGGTTGTTCGCGAGATCGGTGCTCGTGGCGTGTTAATTGTGATCTTTGTTGATTGTGATGGCGCCTGGTATGTGCTGAGATGTGATTACCGATGTTGTTCTATTGCCTGTGCGCGTTGTTGAGAGTACAGCTGAAGTGTGTGGGTTGGCTACCCACTGGTCGAGAGGTTTTTGTCCCTTCTCGATGTGTCTTCGTCTTGGATTTTTGTGCCTCGACTCTGGTTGTTGCCGTGCCTTTGTTTGTGGTTTTCTAGTGTTGGCATTGGCATGTGCGAGTGTTGGGGAATTTGTCGGCATTCTTTGCTGATTGAGTACCCTTTGCTCTGCATTTCTTTCTTGGGTGTTGTGCTCTCGAGGAGTGTTCGTACTCCTTGAGTTGTGTTCCCCGATATTGTTGTCATTTCTCGTTGTTGTGGGTCTTCTCTTGGTGAGCAGTCCGATGCGTGACCTGTCTTTGTGGTCGTATGTTCAGCTGTTCTTGTGCCTTGTTGTGACCCTGCTTGCAGTGTGTTCTGTGGATCTGTGTGTTGTATAGGGCCGGAATCCTGCAGGTGTTGCCGTTGTGTTGTTTTGGTGCTGTTTCTTTCTGATTTTGTGTCTCTGTCTTGGACCATGGTCTTGTCTTGTCAGTTGGCTTGATGTGCTCTCTTTTCCTGGTGGAGTTAGCTTGCGACTCGATCAGATGAAATATCTGAGTGAGTGCTGACTTGATTGTGTTTCTGGTCCAGTGGTGGTGTTGTTGTCGTTGGCATTCTGTGTGCCAAGTGTTCCCTGTTACCTTTGGCACTAGAGCCGATGATGTTGCGAGCTGTCAGCTGTGAGGACTGTGTTTACTGGTGTAAGCTGCCGCTTGCCGTGCTGCCGTTCTGTTTCTCGGTTGTCTGTTGTTGTGGCAGTCGTGTCTCCGTTTCTGGCGAGACGTAACCGATGTTGCCTTTGCTTCGGAGGTGTCAGATGTATTCACTTTGGTGCCATGCTTGTGCTGTGGACTTGCTGTCTTGGAAGCTAGAGCGTGTACCTGTAATTGTGGTCTGACGGTGTTCCTCTGAGCTGTGTTTTTCGAGATTTGTGTCATTTTATCGTGATTGTGCGGTTGGGTTGTTCTTCCCTGCTTCTCCTTTGTTAGTCCTTAATTTCGAGAGCAAAATTTCTTAAAGGAGGGGAGGATGTAATGCCCTGGATCCTTGTTGGATCTTTGTTGGATCTTTCGAATCTGTTTCGGATTGGTTTCGGTGAGTTTCGGTTCGCTTTGGTGGCTTCCGAGTGGAGTTTGACGAGCCGTGTGGGTTTTTCGCACGTACTAGTTACAGAACCCTACGGTGAGTTCGTTTGTCAATTCTCGAACTCGTGGATGCTACAGCGACGATGTACTGTTCGAGCCGGTCGTTTCGGCTATTTTTGCGTATTTTTCTGAATTTGTGCATTTTCGGTGCATTTTCGGAATTTTCAGAAATTAGGAAGATTTCCTAATTTCTTTTCTTTTTTATTTCTTTTCCTCTCTCTCTCTCCTCACTCTCGCCGTTCCTCACTCTCTCTCGTTCTCTCTCGTTCTCCCTCCCTCTCGCCTCCGGCTACAGACGAGCGGTGCAGGGGCTGGGTGGCGACGTGGCGGAGCTGTCGAGGTGCGCGATGGGGCAAGGATCGGATCGATTCTGGCGCGATCACGAACGGTGGATTCAAAGCCGGTGAAATCGGTTCGCGAGTGGTTTTCGGCGTGGTTTAGTCCCTTTGGGGCACGGTTTCTTCGGTGGAGGTAGGGTGACTGATCCTTACTTCGTCCTCTCCGTTTTCCCTGCCATTGCACGGCGTTCGGCTAGGAAACGGTCGAGCTTGGGCTTGGTTTGCCTAAACCGTGATTTTCGGGGTTTTTAGGGTCGGCCGGTAAACGGTGACTGTTTGCAGCGTAGTTAGTTTCTAACTGACCGCTGGGATGTTAGGATCCCATCCACGTTGATTTCGTGTGGTTTCGTGTTCGTTCGAGGCCGGTAGAAGCCCGGGAACCTCGGTGACCCACTTTGGGTGGATTTGATGAAATCGCCCGGATCTTGCGTTTTTGAGCTTACATGTGGGCGTTTTGGCCTTCTTATGTTGTTTATTGTCGTTTGGGTTTGGTTCCCCTACGCTATGGCGTGAATGGGGCGTGGAATGGGCCGGTTTGGCCATTCCTATGTTTTCCCGCCGTGATCGATGTAGCGGTCGTGCCAGCGACCGTCACTTGTCTTTGACGGCCCCACGATTGGCCATTACATCGGTTAGCATTTTTGGGTTCTTCTGGCTCTGGGCGTGTGACGGCCCAATGGTGGCGCGTCACAAGCCCTGTAACGCGTATGGCTTGACGCGTTACATCCGTATTATCATTTTGCGGATTGAGTATGGCGGTTCCTCTGACGGCCTGGTCCTGGCGCGTCAGAGTGTTGTAACGCGCCCAGGTTGGGCCGTTACATTGTGTTTGACCAAGTTTGGCTGGGCGTTGACCGTTTAAGGCGGTTGATGTAGCGGTCGTGTCCCCGTGCGTCACAGCGTTGTAACGCGCCGTGCTTAGGATGTTACATGCTATTTGGCTGAGGGCTGGTGGATGTGTGCTGTCATGTGTGTGACGGTGATGTGACACAACCTAGGACTTAAACAAACAAGCACAATCGCAATCAAACGGACCGATGTCGACGACCGCTCACCCGATGCTCACCAAGACCCGGGGTAACTTGGCAATGCCAAGTGGAGGTTGTGTGGGCTGGGCTCTTGCTGGTAGAGGGCCAGCAAGGCCTAAGTTGATTCCCAAGGGTAATGGCAGCCCAATTCAAGGGAGCCGACGTCGTGCCGAGGGCACGGGTTCCACTCTTTTCCCACGGTGATCACTTATAGCAAAGGAGCTTAAGGATCGGGCTCTCATTCACGGCCAGCGGAGTTTATGAACTAATATTGAAAGAACAAGCACAAATTAGAGCAAAGTTTGGAGCACTTACTCGGCCGGTTTGAAGAAACCGGTCCCGCTCGGAGATGAGGACGAGCGGGGAGGCGGGTGGATCCCCACGCGCCGCGTCGGGGTAGCTTGACCTGCCCAAATGATTACAATACTACACCTCTCGCAGGAGGGGGATCTTGGGGTGGGGGTTAAGTGATATTACAACTAAAACTACCTCCACATAGGGAGGGGCCTTCAGCCGGCCAAGCGGGGAGGGGAACTTGAGAGAGGAACACCGAAGATGGGAGGTCGCCGGTTCTGTCCACGTTCTGTGGGTGCTGACAGATGATCGAAGAAATGGTTGCTGCGACTGATGCCGAAATTTTTTGGGGATGAAACCACCTGAAAAATCTTTGTAGGAGGCCAGGGAGTTCGTCCAAATGTTTTTGATTTCTTCTGGCGCTGACGCTGGTCTGGGTGGAGGCCCGAGCAGGGAGGCAGATTCTTGGACTCGCAACTTCTGGTGGCCAACAGCAGGTTGCAGAGGATGCCCCGTCAGCTCCTGAACTCAGAATCAAGTACCGCTGGAGTTTTTGTAATCGTGGATGAGTCCTCTTCGCAGAAAAACTTACAGGGAAGCCAAACGATGCCGGAGAAGACCAGGGGACTCTGAACACTGATGACAGGTCGGTGCAGGCTGTGGGAAGCTGAACCGCGTACCCGAGAGAGAAAAATGATAACTATGGCCCACGAATGTCGATAGAAGTTCCACTTCTTGATTCTGAAAGTAGACAGGAAGCGGAACAACTTTCCAGAAGAACTTGTGGCCTGAATCTTCCAAGGTTCATCGTGGAAGAGCTTCTACTATGGCTTAGGTGCCGAGCAGGGGCAGCTCTACGCAGTTGTAGGAAAACGGATCTCTCGATCAGATCGAGCTCGGAAGGGGACGAGACCACCGCCGTTGCGAAGAAGACAGATGCTTCCGTGGATACCTCTTGGGCCTTCAGATTCTCTGGGATGTGGTCGGGGTCGCCTCTGCAAACTGCTACTCTTCTGCTGCCAGCGAACTGAAAATTGGAGGTTGAAGATGGTGGGGGGAAATGGGGTATATGGGAGTGGAAATGGAGGTGGATGAGTGTGGGGAGAACCCTGGCTGTGAGGGGATCTAAGAGGGGGTGTTCCAAGGTGTGGGAGAGGAAGAATAGGGTCTGGAAGGGGGTCTAACAGGTGGTGGGAGGAGGAGCTACGAATTTGGGCTTGGAGGGAGAAGGAGGAAGGTGGGGGGGCAGAAGTGGGTGGAGGGCATGTGAGTTTGAATTTTCTTTAATGTGGGGTGGTCAATGGTGGTCTTGGGGATGGGAAGAGGTGCCTTGGGAAGGTGGAGGACTGCTTTGGGTAGTGGGAAGGGTGCTTGTGGAAGTGGGTGGGGTAGTTGGGGGTTGGGAGGTGGAGCTAGGATTGGTGGAAGCTCTCTTGGGACTAGGGGGTGGAGTAATGGGATGTGTGGGGAAGGGGAGTGGTCTTTAATGGGGGTAGGTGGGAGAGTGGTGGTTGGGAAGGGAGGAGAGAGAAAATTTTTGAAATTGGGTGTGGAGGAGAGAGAAAGGGGAGTGAAAAAGAGAGATTTAGAGAGGGATGGGAGGGGAATCTCTCCCCTAGGGTCTCTCACCCAAAAAATGGAATCTCTCCACTAGATAAGAAGTGTAAACTCTCAAAATGGTAAGTTTTTCATTCATTGATTCATTAGTTCAAATGGAGGAAATGGGGTCCTATATATAGGCAACCCACATTTCTACAAAAGACCTTGACTCTTAACACAATGACAAATAACCAAGGGAAGGGGGGTGCCCTTGGGCCAAGCCCAATGAATTGGGCCCATAAACTAATCTATCAACATAATGACACTTAACCTAGGTAAATGACTCATTAACCTAGGTACAAGACTCAAATAAAAGGAAAATTACATAATTATGACTCAAAGAAAATATGAAAGTTACATGAATTGACTTAGAAAAATGTGACGGATGTAATGAAACCATGCTGGCGGGCAACCGGGGCTTTGAAAATATATGGGGCGAGAGATGCCCCCATCATACTCCCAGGGTGCGGAGAACTCGACTCCGTCGAGTAAGAGTCCTTCCCTCCTCGGAGGGTGTAGAAGTGGTATCGCCCACAAGTCTTCCGAACGAGACCGATCCATCCACCTGCCGAGATAGGGCTCGTATACCTTGCTCCTGGTGGTAGTGACATGTTCACCCAATATTCATTCAATGCGCTCACGCTGGGCTCTCTTGGCTGGTGGTCTCTCCTCTCGGGTGGGTGCTCTCTCAACAGGAGGAATAGGCTCAATATTCTCACTGGGTACCACTAGGGGCCCCTTATATGGCACTAGGTCGGCTACATTGAATGTGGGACTTACTCCATACTCCTCGGGAAGATCTACCTCATAGGCATTAGTGCCAAGGCGTCTCAAAACCTGGAAGGGACCAGCCTCATGATGCCTCAACTTAGAGATGGCTCTCGGGGGGAGCCTCCTCGTCCTCGCCATCACAAAGTTACCCACGTGGAATTCTTGGTGCCATCGATGAGAGTTGGCTTGCCTTTTATGAGTCTCATTCTTTTTGCTTATGTGCTTGCTAAGGTTTTCATGTAATTTTATGAATGCTGACATTCTAGGGGTGATGGGTGGACCTGGGCAACCAAAAGTAGACCAATCATGCTTTGATGCCAAGAAGACTTTGATAGAATTTAGAGGGCCGGGGTGTCACGCCCCGAGCGCGGAAGGTACCCGGAGATGCGCGACGAGTTTATATCAATCATGTCAATCAGAGTATTAGTGTATTCGACACCAAAAATTAGAGATGCGCAAAAGTAAAGATAACCCACTCCTTTATTCCTTCATAAGAATATGCCTATTACAAACCCTTGCAAATACTAGACTCAATAAAATAAAAATACAACGCTTGACTCAAGAAAAATAGAGAAAAGACAGGACTAGTTGACGCTTGAGTAGTTCTAACTCTTTCACTCTTGACCATCCCCCTCAGATTGAGTTCCCTCATCGTCGGACTTACCTGAAAAGTAGGGAAACACGGAGTGAGCGAACGCTCAGTAGGAAATTATATCTCAAGAACTAGCAAGGGGTTTAAGTGATTACATCTTTCATGAATGCACTATAGCTATACATGCTCGCATAAAACGATAAGATAGAGAGAGTGTATAACAATACGATAGCAAGAAGAACTAGTCATGAACTTTCAAGAACTTATATCAAAAAGATATCAAGATATTCAAGCAAGTAAACTCATCATGTCATGTTGGAATTTGGCTATTTTGTTTCAAGTCAAGCAAGTATACAATTACCCTTTCTCGGGCCACGCAAGTCATGTAATATCAAGTCAAGTACAAGTACAAGATTTGTGGAATGTTCAATCAAGCTAGTCATGCACTTCGGTATAATGCCAATACCGTCATCAATCAACTCCCATGGGCACAAGTACTTTCGGGTGCTCCTCCCAGGACCAGATCGGGCCCTATATGCGTAGGCATTAATCATGTATTTTAACATCCACTTTTGTGTATAGCCAATATGGAATTTCAAGAATAAAGATTGTAGATACGTAGGATAACTTGGATAGAATAGAGTCCAAAAATATGACACTTGACATAGAATGACGATAATAACGGTACAATCACGATTATCGATAAAACTAGGTGGAATTGGTTCCCTAACTTGGGTACCATGACAAACAAGTATGGACATTCTTTATATAGAATTGAGGTCCACAAGAACATCAAGTTTAATATAGAATTGGGGTTTACAAGAACATCATAACAATGTTGATATAGAGTTGGGGTTTACAAGAACATCATGACAATGTTGATATAGAATTGGGGTTTACAAGAATAGCATCAAATGGCATGATAACCTCATCCCATTAAGAGAATTCTCATGACACACACTTTACATAACATTAGGGCCGGTATACCATGTTTCTTTAGAGTGACATGGTAAAATAGTGTAATGGGTTTTTATGGTACAACCATCTCAGTCGGCCTTGAGGGAATCCAAGACTGCGAGGAGACTTACAGAGGTCTCTATGACTAACTTGCTAGTCCAAAGGAACGGAATGTCCAATGGAGAGCTTGTATGTCAATGAGAATTAGTGGGTAAACGATAAATCATCATGAAACGTGGGACTATATTCACGGAACGGAATATAGTGCCGATTACATATATATATATATATATAACCCTTCGGTTGACAGTAATCAGTGTAAAACAGAAATATAGAAAATAGCGACTTAAGCTAAGTCATTAATTATCCAATTAACGCCTTATTCAGGGGCGTTCATTCACAATTTGACGACGTATACGATAGTCGTCCCTTCAATATTTCTATTCTGCAGAAAATCAATATTCCGGAATTTTTAACAAAAATGCGCCCTGGACAGGGGCGTTACTTGTCAATAAGCGCCCTGGTATGGGGCGTCAGTTCAATAAGAGACGACCTTGTGCAGGTCGTTAATTCAACAATTTATCAATTTTCAGATAATAAAATTTCAGGAAAATAATTTCATGGTCAGGACAAGAAAAATAGCAGGATTCGATAGGTATGATCATGCATTAATTTAGATTCATGGTTTCATAGTTATAGAATTTTAAACATGGATAATTATCAATTTTATGAAATGGACGACTCCTTGGTAGGGCGTCAAAACAAGAATTAGCGCCCTTGTCTGGGTCGCTTCTTTAGAATCACTCAGAAAACATTTGGAAACGCAGTAAAACTATATGCATGAGATCATGGATGAGTTTATTTCATAATTTATACTAGTTTGGGCTACGTTCTTGAAAAAACCTACCTGATGACTATCTGGGTGAAGATATGTGAAGAGAAACGATACTCTGTTTTGCAACAGAGTCTTTTGATCACCAGCAGAAGAAGAAGAAGAAGATGATGCTTGATGAAGAACCCCTCATTCTTCAGCACAGCAGGCAACCTAAAGGAAAATAAGATGAAGAAAAATTAATATTCTTCATGAGTTGATCGAAAACAGAGGCAGGAAGAAGAACGTAAACCTGTTCTTCACGCACAGCAGCAGAGCGAAACCTCCTTCGACCAAATAGCTTTTAGGGTTCGATGGACAAGGTTATTTATAGGATTTTGGGGATCCTAATAGGGTTAGAGTTGTATTGGAAGTAATACTTCCATGATAGAGTCCTTACCATATTCCACCTTCGACGTAGTTATCCAGAACTTGCCCTAGATAGACTCCTGGGTAGACGAAACTCGAACTGAATTAACGTCTTAAGCGAGGGCGTTAAATTTAAATTGACGCCTTGTCAAGCGTCATTTCTTATGTAACACGCGCCCATGTAGAGGGCGTCACTTATACCTGCCCTTTATTTATTTTCGGCCTTTTGGGAATTGACGCCCTTTGGTGTTGGCGTCCTTTTTATATAATTAACGTCTTATGTAAGGGCGTTTCTTTTCGAAGTCGCGTCTTGACCAAAGGCGTTATTTCTTCTTGATTAATGATTTAATCATTTAGGCTCTTTGTCATCTATTTACTTATCTTTTATTTTAATTTGATTTATTTAAAAATCTTGTTTTTTATCTGGGTTGCTACACCCTCCCCCACTTAAAAGAATTTGGTCCCCAAATTCAATAGTATATATAAGTGGAGAGTGTAGAGTATATACCTTAAAATAATTCTGGAAATCGCTTTCTCATGGATTCCTCGGTCTCCCATGTAGCTTCATGTTCAGAGTTCTTATTCCATTGTACCTTAAGCATGGGAATAACCATATTCCTTAGGGTACGTACTTCACGATCTAGTATCTTTATGGGCTTCTGCTCATATGTGAGATCCTTCTGGATAACTAAGTCTCCCTGTTCAATAATATGTGATGGATCGTGTACATACTTCTTCAACATAGATATGTGGAACACATTATGAACATCAGACAATTGAGGAGGTAATGCGATGCGATAAGCAACCTCGCCAACTCTTTCCAATATCTCAAAAGGTCCGATGAATCTTGGTGTAAGCTTGCCTTTAACACCAAATCTCTGTATGCCACGTCCAGGCGATATCTTGAGAAATACATGATCTCCAACTTGGAATTCAAGATCTCTCCTTCTTGTATCGGCATAAGCCTTTTACCTAGACTGAGCAACTTGCAGTCTTTCTCTAATCATTTGTATTCTTTCAGTGGTAACCCTTACCATGTCTGGACCTAGCAGTTGTTTCTCTCCAGCTTCGTCCCAGCATAAGGGTGATCGGCAACTCCTTCCGTATAAAGCTTCGAAAGGTGCCATTTGTATACTTGCCTAGTAGCTATTATCATATGCAAATTCCACCAACGGCAAGTGATCATGCCAGCTTCCATCGAAATCAATGATGCAAGCTCTGAGCATATCTTCAACCACCTGATTAGTTCTCTCGGTCTGACCATTCGTTTGAGGATGAAAAGCTGTACTAAAGTTAAGCCTTGTTCCCAACGAATGTTGTAGTCCCTTCCAAAAATGAGAAGTAAAATGGGGATCTCTGTCAGACACGATTGAAACAGGAATGCCATGTAATCTGACTATTTCCTTGATGTATAATGCAGCCAAAACATCAACTGACCATCGGCTCTTTATTGGCAAGAAATGCGCCGATTTAGTCAATTGGTCAATAATAACCCATATTCCATCATGTCCTCCTTTTGATTTAGATAAACCCATAATGAAATCCATGCTAATATTCTCCCACTTTCATTTGGGAATATCTAGAGGATGTAATTTTTCAGCATGCTTTTGGTGTTCCGCCTTGACCTGTTGGCAAGTGAGACAGCGTGATACATAGTCTGCTATTTCCCTTTTCATGTTGGGCCACCAAAAATTCCTCTTCACATCTTGGTACATTTTGGTTGATCCTGGATGAATCGTGTACCTTGATCTATGAGCTTCATCTAAGATCTTCTTCTTTAACTCGGGACAATCCGGTATGCAAGTTCTATTCCTGAACATTAATCTTCCTTCACAAGTTATTTGGAAATTAGATTGTCCTTCCAATCTGCCCTTGATTTCCACTAATATTGGGTCATCATCCTAAAGTGCTTGTGTTTCAGTTAATAGGTCTGGACGAATGCTTATGTGAGACAATGTGACACTTTTGAAGTCCGTGTCCATGCATATATTGACCTTAGAGAATCGCTCCTGCAACTTCCATTCTTGAATCATACAATTGGCTAACAGTGCTCTCGGCTTTCGACTAAGGGCATCTGCTACATGATTACCCTTTCCGGGATGATATTGTATATTGAAGTCGAAGTCCTTGAGATATTCTAGCCAACGTCTTTTTCTCATACTTAGTTCTTTTTGAGAGAAAAGATACTTGAGACTCTTGTGATCGGAGTATACAGTAAACTGCACTCCATATAGATAATGTCTCCAGATCTTTAGTGCAAATACTACCGCGGCTAATTCTAAGTCATGGACGGGGTAGTTCTCTTCATGCTTCTTTAATTGACGAGAAGAGTAAGCTATAACCTTTCCTTGTTGCATTAGAACACATCCGAGGCCAATGCCAGAAGCATTAGTGTATACCTCGAATTTCTCTCCTTCCATTGGTAAAGCTAAGACAGAAGCTGTAGTAAGATGATCCTTGAGAGTTTGGAAGCTTCTTTCACATTCCTCACTCCATTCGTAACGGATCTCCTTGCGAGTTAACCTCGTAAGTGGTATGGCGATCTTAGAGAAATCTTTAATGAATTGCCTGTAATAGCCCGCAAGACCTAAGAAACTTAGGATCTCGCCAGCATTGGTCGGTCTTTCCCAATTTCTTACAGCTTCAACTTTTGATGGATCTACTGATAAGCCATCTTTTGATATAACATGTCCGAGAAAAGTCACTTCTTCGAGCCAGAATTCACACTTGCTGAGTTTTGCATATAATTGGTTTGCCCTTAATATTTGTAATGCAATCCTCAAATGCTCCTCATGCTCTTCCTTAGTCTTGGAATAAATTAATATATCATCGATGAAGACCACCACGAATTGATCTAAATAAGGCCTGAATATACTATTCATTAACTGCATAAAGGCAGCAGGGGCATTCGTTAGTCCAAAAGGTATAACAACAAATTCATAATGGCCGTACCTACTTCTGAATACAGTCCTATGAATATCCTCATCCTTGATCCTTAGTTGGTGATATCCTGACCTGAGATCAATCTTTAAAAAATACTTGGATCCAGATATTTGATCAAATAACTCATCGATTCTTGATAGTGGATACTTGTTCTTGATAGTGAGATGATTCAACTGTCGATAGTCGATGCATAGTCTCATGGATCCATCCTTCTTCTTTACAAATAGCACAGGCGCTCCCCACGGGGAAGTACTCGGTCTAATGAATCCTTTCTTAAGAAGTTCCATTAATTGCTCCTTTAACTCCTTGAGTTCAGCAGGGGACATTCTATAAGGTGTCTTAGAAACAGGTCCAGCACCAGGGACTAAGTCGATGGTGAAGGCCACTTCTCTTCGTGGGGGTAATCCAGGCAAATCTTCCGGAAACACATCCGGAAATTCTTGCACAACTGGGATATCTTCTATCTTAGTTTCCTGAGCCTCCTTAATCGTGACAAATGCAAGAAAATATACACATCCTTTCCTTATTAGCTTGCTAGCTCGGAGAGCCGAAATAAGAGGTGACTCACTCCGACCCTTAGGGCTAGAATAGACTAGTTCTGGAAAGTCCTTGAAAGTAACCTTGCTATTGCGGTAATCGACTGTCGCCTGGTATTTGGATAACCAATCCGCTCCCAGTATGACATCATACTCCTTTAGATCTAAACATATGAGATCGATAGGAAGATTTCTTCCTTTTACCAAGACTTCACAGTTTTGATAATGGTGAGTAATATCGGTTTCGTTTCCGAGAGAAGTAGATAAAATTATTTTCATCCATTCCGGTTCCATAGGTAGTGGGTTAGCAAACTTCTTGGAAATAAAAGAATGTGATGCACCTGTATCAAATAAGACATGTGCATACTTGGAACAAACTTTCAGTGTACCTTCTACTAGTCCGCCTTCTTCTTCTTCGGTCTCCTTAATTGCGTGAAGACGAGCGTTCTTGGTTACCGGGCGCTTTCCATCACCGGTTTGATCATTAAGTAATGGGCAATCGGGAATCCGATGCTCACGGCTCCCGCAACGGAGACATGCTCCAAGTTTCCTCCAGCACTCTTCGGCTTTATGACCAGCCTTGTCACAATGCTTGCATATTATATTCGAAGGTGTAGTAGTGATAGAGAAGGGCTTGGTCTTCTTAAATTTTTGGTCTTGAGAAGAAGTACCTCCAGTGCTAGGCCTCTTCTTGAAGTTGGGTTTAAAGGAACCCGAACTTGTAACTTGTTCCTTCTTATCCTTCCCACGGATTCTATCTGATAGCTCCGTGGCATCTTCTAACAATTGAGCTCGGCGTACTATCTCTGAGTAGACCTGAATATCCATTGGTGCCAGCTGAGTAATATATTGGGGCCTGAGCCCGTTTAGGAACCTCCTAGCTTTCATCTTCTCGGTGCTAACTAAGTGCTTAGCATACCGAGACAATCTAGAGAATTGTGCCTCGTACTCCGCCACCGATAATGACCGTTGCTTGAGTGCGGCAAATTCGGTAGCTTTCTTTTCTTGGACTCGGTCCGAAAAATATTTAGCGTTGAAATGTTCAACGAATTCTTCCCAAGTAACTTGGTCTTGATTTAAAGTAGCTTCTATTAATTCCCACCAGCATCGGGCATCCCTTTCTAACTGAAAGGTAGCTAATAAGACTTTATCTTGATCCGTGCACTGCATAACACGGAATATACGTTCCGTCTCCCTGACCCAGTGCTCTGCGTCGTCCGGATCAGTAGAACCCGTGAATTTAGGCGGGTTCATGTTTTTAAAGACTTGGTGGAGACTTCTGGCTCGTTGTGCACCTCCCTGTGCTACTTGTTGCAGCACCAGAGTCATGCCTTGAAGTGTAGGCTGCATGTTGCGCCACTGAGCACGTTCGGCAGCCATCGTCCTACAATTACAATAACTAGATCAATACGTGATCTCATTTAGAAGCTAGCATTTCTATGTTAACTTTAACCCTTGGTTCTACCCAATCTCACCGGTTAAAGGTTAAACCTATCCTTGGACTTGGGTTTTCCTAGGAATTGAATACCCTAGGCTCTGATACCACAAAAACTGTCACGCCCCGAGCGCGGAAGGTACCCGGAGATGCGCGACGAGTTTATATCAATCATGTCAATCAGAGTATTAGTGTATTCGACACCAAAAATCAGAGATGCGCAAAAGTAAAGATAACCCACTCCTTTATTCCTTCATAAGAATATGCCTATTACAAACCCTTGCAAATACTAGACTCAATAAAATAAAAATACAACGCTTGACTCAAGAAAAATAGAGAAAAGACAGGACTAGTTGACGCTTGAGTAGTTCTAACTCTTTCACTCTTGACCATCCCCCTCAGATTGAGTTCCCTCATCGTCGGACTTACCTGAAAAGTAGGGAAACACGGAGTGAGCGAACGCTCAGTAGGAAATTATATCTCAAGAACTAGCAAGGGGTTTAAGTGATTACATCTTTCATGAATGCACTATAGCTATGCATGCTCGCATAAAACGACAAGATAGAGAGAGTGTATAACAATACGATAGCAAGAAGAACTAGTCATGAACTTTCAAGAACTTATATCAAAAAGATATCAAGATATTCAAGCAAGTAAACTCATCATGTCATGTTGGAATTTGGCTATTTTGTTTCAAGTCAAGCAAGTATATAATTACCCTTTCTCGGGCCACGCAAGTCATGTAATATCAAGTCAAGTACAAGTACAAGATTTGTGGAATGTTCAATCAAGCTAGTCATGCACTTCGGTATAATGCCAATACCGTGATCAATCAACTCCCATGGGCACAAGTACTTTCGGGTGCTCCTCCCAGGACCAGATCGGGCCCTATATGCGCAGGCATTAATCATGTATTTTAACATACACTTTTGTGTATAGCCAATATGGAATTTCAAGAATAAAGCTTGTAGATACGTAGGATAACTTGGATAGAATAGAGTCCAAAAATATGACACTTGACATAGAATGACGATAATAACGGTACAATCACGATTATCGATAAAACTAGGTGGAATTGCTTCCCTAACTTGGGTACTATGACAAATAAGTATGGACATTCTTTATATAGAATTGAGGTCCACAAGAACATCAAGTTTAATATAGAATTGGGGTTTACAAGAACATCATAACAATGTTGATATAGAGCTGGGGTTTACAAGAACATCATTACAATGTTGATATAGTATTGGGGTTTACAAGAACAGCATCAAATGGCATGATAACCTCATCCCATTAAGAGAATTCTCATGATACACACTTTGCATAACATGAGGGCCGGTATACCATGTTTCTTTAGAGTGACATGGCAAAATAGTGTAATGGGTTTTTATGGTACAACCAGCTCAGTCGGCCTTGAGGGAATTCAAGGCTGCGAGGAGACTTACGGAGGTCTCTATGACTAACTTGCTAGTCCAAAGGAACGGAATGTCCAATGGAGAGCTTGTATGTCAATGAGAATTAGTGGGTAAATAATAAATCATCATGAAACGTGGGACTATATTCACGGAACGGAATATAGTGCCGATTACATATATATATATATATATATATATGTATATATATATATATGTATATATATATATATATATATATATATATATATATATATATATATATAACCCTTCGGTTGACAGTAATCAGTGTAAAATAGAAATACAGAAAATAGCGACTTAAGCTAACTCATTAATTATCCAATTAACGCCTTATTCAGGGGCGTTCATTCACAATTTGACGACGTATACGATAGTCGTCCCTTCAATATTTCTATTCTGTAGAAAATCAATATTCTGGAATTTTTAACAAAAACGCGCCCTGGACAGGGGCGTTACTTGTCAATAAGCGCCCTGGTATGGGGCGTCAGTTCAATACGAGACGACCTTGTGCAGGTCGTTAATTGAACAATTTATCAATTTTCAGATAATAAAATTTTAGGAAAACAATTTCATGGTCAAGATAAGAAAAATAGCAGGATTCGATAGGTATGATCATGCATTAATTTAGATTCATGGTTTCATAGTTATAGAATTTTAAACATGGATAATTATCAATTATATGAAATGGACGACTCCTTGGTAGGGCGTCAAAATAAGAATTAGCGCCCTTGTCTGGGTCGCTTCTTTAGAATCACTCAGAAAATATTTGGAAACGCAGTAAAACTATATGCATGAGATCATGGATGAGTTTATTTCATAATTTATACTAGTTTGGGCTACGTTCTTGAGAAAACCTACCTGATGACTATCTGGGTGAAGATATGTGAACAGAAACGATACTCTGTTTTGCAATAGAGTCTTCTGATCACCGACAGAAGAAGAAGAAGAAGATGATGCTTGATGAAGAACCCCTCGTTCTTCAGCACGGCAGGCAACCTAAAGGAAAATAAGATGAAGAAAAATTAATATTCTTCATGAGTTGATCGAAAACAGAGGCAGGAAGAAGAACATAAACCTGTTCTTCACGCACAGCAGCAGAGCGAAACCTCCTTCGACCAAATAGCTTTTAGGGTTCGATGGACATGGTTATTTATAGGATTTTGGGGATCCTAATAGGGTTAGAGTTGTATTGGAAGTAATACTTCCATGATAGAGTCCTTACCATATTCCACCTTCGACGTAGTTATCCAGAACTTGCCCTGGATAGACTCCTGGGTAGAACGAAACTCGAACTGAATTAACGTCTTAAGCGAGGGCGTTAAATTTAAATTGACACCTTGTCAAGCGTCATTTCTTATATAACACGCGCCCATGTAGAGGGCGTCATTTATACCTGCCCTTTATTTATTTTCGGCCTTTTGGGAATTGACATCCTTTGGTGTTGGCGTCCTTTTTATAATTAACGCCTTATGTAAGGGCGTTTCTTTTCGAAGTCGCGCCTTGACCAAAGGCGTTATTTCTTCTTGATTAATGATTTACCCATTTAGGCTCTTTGTCATCTATTTACTTATCTTTTATTTTAATTTGATTTATTTAAAAATCTTGTTTTTATCAGGGTTGCTACACGGGGCAACCATATGTGGACTTATCATGCAATGTTGTCATGTAGACTTTGGTGTGCCTAGGTGGGCCGGGGCACCCGTAGGTGAACCTATCATGTAAAGTGGTGATGAATATAGGGGGACCCGGACATCCGTAGATGCTTTTGACATGCTTAAGACCCATGATAAAAGAAGGTGGACCAATACATCCGAATATGGGTCACTCATGCTTTCTATTTGACATGTGGGTGGTATGAATGAATGGACCCCTCATGGTGTTCATGCCAAGTGGTGTGGTAAGCCTAGACACATGCATGTTTTTCCTAAGGGTAACTTCCATGTGTATAGGTGTGGGACAACCTTTGAACTCCCATTGGAAAGGATCGAACGGATCTAAGAATGTGGTCATCATGGGGTGCAGCACAACCTCATTACCTAGGGATATGTGGCCCAAGGTCATGGCTCCCAAGGTGTAATCCAGGTCTAGGATGGAGTGGATTGGGTCAAACATGGTGAGTTGGTGTAGGGAAAGGTGGGTGGTGGATAAAGTGTTTGGGTCACACGAGTCTCTTGACTCCCATTGGAATGGATCATATGGATCATAAAATGGGTTACCTAGGGGGAGGAACTCCATGTCCTCAAGATCCTCAAAAGGTGCTAAGTCATCCTTCTCTATGATAGTTGGGCCAATGTTCTTGGCAAGTGGGTCGGCCATGAGTGGAGGGCTTGGCTTTCTACCCGAGATAAGAAGCTCTAAATCGAGGAGAAGGTTGGGCTCATCGGGTGTAGGGAGGAATAGAAGGAGGTCGCTAGTGTAGCAACCAATGGTGCAAAGCGAGGTGATAGACCCTATGCATAGGTGTAGAAGGCTAAGGCTCCTAGGTTGTTCGACCATAGGGGTCAACATGCTAGTCATCTCTAATTGCCATGCTATGCCCTTAAGAAGGTCCTCTAAGGTTTCCACTTGGTAGGAGTTTTGGATTATGGTGTGATAAGAGGAGATGGGCACTATGGGATGGTTTTCCTTCATGGGTGGGAAATTATGGTCCATGATCTCTCTTATTGGGCTCTCCTTTAGCCAACTAACAAGGGGTTCTCCTAAGATGAGCTTAGTCCCAACTAGAGAGGGTGATGTAAGGGGAAGACCATCATGTGATGTTTCTTTTTCAACTTGGACTTGGGTTTCCTCCAAGGTGGGGAGTGGGTTTAGAGTGTTCTCAACTATTGAATCGAGTATGAGTTCTTCTACCAAGGAGGTGAGAGGGTCTTTTGGGGTGATGAGGGTTGGTGTGTGGTGCTCCCGGGGTGGAGGGTAAAGGGAAACTTGGATTGGTAGGGTGGGGTTTGGGAGTGGAAGTAGTGGAGGCCTAGGTTGGGGTAGGATTGGGGTTGGAAGTGGAAGGTGGGTTGGGTGACGAGATTTGGGTTGATGGGTTTTGAGGGGGGTACCTCTTTTTGGGGATGATGGAGGGGTAGTGGTGGGGACCAAGGGGAGATGTGGGGTATGGGTTTGGTGAGGGATTGTGGAAGGGGGTTTTGGTTGGAGTGCGGGGACCCTTAGGGGATTTGGTGTAGAGGTGGATGCTTGGTTTATTTGGGCCTTAAGGGAGAGGACTTGGTCGTGAAGTGTAGTTATGATGGTTGAGAAGTGATTTGTTGAGAGTGGTGGGGGAGGAGGCCTAAAGGTGATGTCAAGTTGGTCAGATGGGGATAGAGGAGTGGTAGTGCACCTCGGGCTTGGGGTGTTAGAGTAGAAAGGGTGGGAATATTTGGGGATGTAGATTTTTCTAAGTTCTTTCTTCATATCATCCCATGAGGAAATGGGTTCTTGTTTCCTAACGTCCCTTAAACCCACTATGTTCCTCCATTTTTGCTTGGCTTGACCCCGAAATTGCCCCATGGCAACGCGGACTCTTGCAGGTCCATAAACCATAGTTCTCTCAAAGTGTTTTTCCATGGTGACCTCCCACTTTAGGTAGGCACTATAGCATGATCCATCGAAGAGGAGATCCTCAAAAGAAATTATGTCAAATGGAGGGTTGATCGGTCCCTTATGGGGGGTCGAGTGGGATGAATGTGACCAAAGAGAGGTAGCCATGTTGATGAATGCAAATGTGCCCAAGGACTAGACTTAGTAGAGATAAGTCTAAAACTTACTCTGATACCAATTGATGTGACACAACCTAGGACTTAAACAAACAAGCACAATCGCAATCAAACGGACCGATGTCGGCGACCGCTCACCCGATGCTCACCAAGACCCGGGGTAACTTGGCAATGCCAAGTGGAGGTTGTGTGGGCTGGGCCCTTGCTGGTAGAAGGCCAGCAAGGCCTAAGTTGATTCCCAAGGGTAATGGCATCCCAATTCAAGGGAGCCGACGTCGTGCCGAGGGCATGGGTTCCACTCTTTTCCCACGGTGATCACTTATAGCAAAGGAGCTTAAGGATCGGGCTCTCATTCACGGCCAGCGGAGTTTATGAACTAATATTGAAAGAATAAGCACAAATTAGAGCAAAGTTTGGAGCACTTACTCGACCGGTTTGAAGAAACCGGTCCCGCTCAGAGACGAGGGCGAGCGGGGAGGCGGGTGGATCCCCACACGCCGCGTCGGGGTAGCTTGACCTGCCCAAATGATTACAATACTACACCTCTCGCAGGAGGGGGATCTTGGGGTGGGGGTTAAGTGATATTACAACTAAAACTACCTCCACATAGGGAGGGGCCTTCAGCCAGCCAAGCGGGGAGGGGCACTTGAGAGAGGAACACCGAAGATGGGAGGTCGCCGGTTCTGTCCACGTTCTGTGGGTGCTGACAGATGATCGAAGAAATGGTTGCTGCGACTGATGCCGAAATTTTTTGGGGATGAAACCACCTGGAAAATCTTTGTAGGAGGCCAGGGAATTCGTCCAATTTTTTTTGATTTCTTCTGGCGCCGACGCTGGTCTGGGTGGAGGCCCGAGCAGGGAGACAGATTCTTGGACTGGCAGCTTCTGGCAGCCAATAGCAGGTTGCAGAGGATGCCCCGTCAGCTCCCGAACTCAGAATCAAGCACTGCTGGAGTTTTTGGAATCGTGGATAAGTCCTCTTGGCAGAAAAACTGACGGGGAAGCCAAACGATGCCGGAGAAGACCAGGCGACTCTTAACACTGATGACAGGTTGGTGCAGGCTGTGGGAAGCTGAACCGCGTACCCGAGGGAGAAAAATGATAACTATGGCCCACGGATGTCGATAGAAGTTCCACTTCTTGATTCTGAAGGTAGACAGGAAGAGGAACAACTTTGCAGAAGAACTTGTGGCCTGAATCTTCCAAGGTTCATCGTGTAAGAGCTTCTACTATGGCTCAGGTGCTCAGCAGGGGCAGCTCTGCGCAGTTGTAGGAGAACGGATCTCCCGATCAGCTCGGAGCTTGGAAGGGGACGAGACCACCGCCATTGCGAAGAAGACAGGTAGACGCTTCCGTGGATACCTCTTGGGCCTTTAGATTCTCTGGGATGTGGTCGGGGTTGTCTCTGCAAACTGCTACTCTTCTGCTGCCAGCGAACTGAAAACTGGAGGTTAAAGATGGTGGGGGGAAATGGGGTATATGGGAGGAGAAATGGAGGTGGATGAGTGTGGGGAGAACCCTGGCTGTGAGGGGGTCTAGGAGGGGGTGTTCCAAGGTGTGGGAGGGGAAGAATAAGGTCTGGAAGGGGGTCTAACAGGTGGTGGGAGGAGGAGCTACGAATTTGGGCTTGGAGGGAGAAGGAGGAAGGTGGGGGGGCACAAGTGGGTGGAGGGCATGTGAGTTTGAATTTTCTTTAATGTGGGGTGGTCAATGGTGGTCTTGGGGATGGGAAGAGGTGCCTTGGGAAGGTGAAGGGCTGCTTTGGGTAGTGGGAAGGGTGCTTGGGGAAGTGGGTGGGGTAGTTGGGGGTTGGGAGGTGGAGCTAGGATTGGTGGAAGCTCTCTTGGGACTAGGGGGTGGAGTAATGGGATGTGTGGGGAAGGGGAGTGGTCTTTAATGGGGGTAGGTGGGAGAGTGGTGGTTGGGAAGGGAGGAGAGAGAAAATTTTTGAAATTGGGTGTGGAGGAGAGAGAAAGGGGAGTGAAAAAGAGAGATTAAGAGAGGGATGGGTGGGGAATCTCTCCCCTAGGGTCTCTCACCCAAAAAATGGAATCTCTTCACTAGATAAGAAGTGTAAACTCTCAAAATGGCAAGTTTTTCATTCATTGATTCATTAGTTCAAATGGAGGAAATGGGGTCCTATATATAGGCAACCCACATTTCTACAAAAGACCTTGACTCTTAACACAATGACAAATAACCAAGGGAAGGGGGGGTGCCCTTGGGCAAAGCCCAATGAATTGGGCCCATAAACTAATCTATCAACATAATGACACTTAACCTAGGTAAATGACTCATTAACCTAGGTACACGACTCAAATAAAAGGAAAATTACATAATTATGACTCAAAGAAAATATGAAAGTTACATGAATTGACTTAGAAAAATGTGACGGATGTAATGGAACCATGTTGGCGGGCAACCGGGGCTTTGAAAATATATGGGGCGAGAGATGCCCCCATCAGACGGCCTTGCCCCCGTGCGTTATTTGGATGTAACGTGTCCTCGTGGGACCGTTACATGGCCTAGCTCAGCCTTTGTTTTCTATCTTCGGGGTGTGTTAGTAATGCGCATGCCCCTGTGCGTCGTTTGGTTCTAGCGCGTCTCCCCTGCCGCGTTGCTTGCTTGTAACGCGCTTGGCCTTGTGCGTTACTTGGCCTTGTTTCGTGTGTTTGTGTTTTAGAGTGGTTAGGGTGGTGTGTGAGTGACGGCCTATCGTCCGACCGTCACTTGGTGTGTAACGGCCGTGGTCTAGACCGTCACATGCTTGTAGCGGTCTAGGGGTGATGCGTTACATCCCTTGTGCTCTGATTTCCATGATTTCGGTTTCAGCTTGTCTTGGCTTGTCCTTGTGGTCTGCCCGTTGTCCCGTGGATGTCTCCCGACATCTATGAGGGCTAGGACTACGTTGTAAGGTAGCCAGGAGTCTTCTTGCTTGAGGTAGGGTTTCCTATCCTACTTTTGCTTGTGTTTTGGTCTGGTTCCGGACAACCCGGTGTGACCCAGTGGTTGACATGTGACCTTGTGTGTGTGTGTCTCGGTGGTTGTGCCCGACTCGAGACACTGCTTCTGGATGCCTCGAGGTGTTGTCTTACCTCGGTTTGCATGTCCAGGTGTGCTGAGGGTTCTTGGTGTTTCCCTCAGGTCTCCGTGTGTTATTTTCTACGGAGCGTGGTTTCTTCTGGCTTAGGATTAGACCGATTGGCGGCTTGTTTCGCTGTTAGTGACAATCTTGCCGTTGAGTCGTCTGACTCAAGGATCGTTACGTCATAGGTCTAGTTGCCTGATCCTGAGTCTGTTGGCGGTTGTTCGGCTGCCTTGGTGCTTTGTGGTGCACGAGATAGGGCTTTTCATAGCTGTCTGTGCTTTAGCACCTGTGTTTCAGAGTCTGTGCCTTGTGAGCCTCCACTAGTTGTAGCCCTAGGCTTGTTGCCGACCCACCGGGAGTGGTGGAGGGGTTTTCCTGTTGCGTCTTGTTATGTACGGTTCTTAAGCTAGTTCCGTGGGCCCCGTCCAACGGTAGCGTCCTACCGAGGGGAATACTAGCTAGAGGCCTGACCTAGGTTGAGGTCGGTGTGTGCACACGTGGTCAGGGACTGGGGACTTGCGCCGACGGGCGTGGCCCTGACTAGTCACTCGCAGTTGGTGCTGTAGTCTTGTGCTGTGGTACCATGTTTCCTTGGAACTGTTGTTCCTCGGACCTGGTTCTTGGTGTGTCTTGTCCTTGAGTGACATGACACTTGTGGCGCAGTGTAAGACGTCAGTGGACGCATCTGGCTGTTCTTCTGGGAGGAGGGTGCTCCTGTCACTTGGTGCGGTGACTCTCGGCATTTTCTTGCGCGCTGTAACCTTTTCGAGTTGCCCGCTTGTGGCTGTACTCGAGGTCAGTGTTCTGTCGTTTGCATGACGTTCTTGTCATGCGTGGGGCTGTGTGCACGACATTTCTAGTCATGTTTGTCTGTATTTTCCTCGTCGGCATCTGCCTTCACCTTTGCTTTGGCCGACGGACAGGGTTACCCTACTGTGTGAGTTCGGGGTTGACCGTCTGTTGCCTGCTTGGAGTAGCTTAGGGTGCCGAGTTCTCCTCGGTGGCCGTTGTCCCGTGTTTTACGGCCTCGCTCTTCTTTATTGTTGAGCTCCCCTTGCTCTTAGCCTGTTCCCTACTCCTACTGTCCCTGCTCTGTTTACAGCTTTGTAGTGTTGCTTTTCCTGCTTTGCTGCACTTGCTGTTTTCGTAGTTGCTTCCGTTGCTCTGTGTGTTTTCCCAGTGGGGATCCGCGTGACCCCTACTGAGTTTCTGTTTAGAGACTCACCCCTGCTTTTCAGGTGAGTTTTGCCGCTTGCCTCTGCTGTTCCTGGTGGAGCGCATCTTTGTAGCTGCTAGCTGTACCTACGTCGGGCTTCTCCCGACTCCTGTGTACGTTCTTTTCTGTCAGACTGTACTTGTTGTTTTTCTTTTGGACTAGACTCTGGTGTATAATTGTAAAATTTGAATTATTAATAAAAAAGTAATTTTATTTATGCTACTTTAGCAACCCAATGTAATGAAATTTAATTACTTATTGTTATATCTGCTGGCTTCAATGTATTCCACACACTCATTTTTCCCTTCGCCGCTTTCCCGCGCTTGGGAGGCCTCGCGGGTCCCATGTGGTATCACGTGTATTCAGTATTTATACCGGGTGCACCGGGTATCCGGAATCCGGGTCGTCACAGTTCAGATCTTGTAATCCTTTACAAGATAGTGTGTGAATCCTCACAGCCTGTGAGGGGTGGACGTAGGTTGCCGTCGTTGCATCCGAACCACCTAAAATTCATTATCTGTTGTATGGTTTGGTCATTTTCTCTTGTCTCCTTTCTGTGCAAGCTCTCTTAGATTAAAGTGTTTATTTTTCTCTGCTTAGATCTAGCTTAATTGATCATTCTTACAGTAGATCCTTGGTATATCAAAAGCGGGGTTCAGATTGACAAGGTTAGTATTTTTAGGACGATAACACCTTACGTGAGAAAATCTTCCGATTCCAACTATGCCTGTTACCAAGGAGCTATTGCGGTGGTTAATTTTGATATATCTAACTTGCCTTGTATCAGATCTAAATTTGATAGTTGCTATTTTATCATACTTGGTTTAAATCGGCTAAGTTTTCCTAAAATTTGTATTCACCCAATTCACCACCCCTCTTGGGTGTCATTGATCGCGGGACTTCACAGGTGACGACTACGAGGAGTGGAGCGTACCCACGCTACAAGGTATGGTGGAGGGCACGGCCCACATCCGGTGACACGGGGGCCACCCAGGCCGATACTTGCACAGCCGCACCCCTTACTCGACATGGTCGAGTTCTTCCCACCCGGGGAGAATTGATGGGGACATGTAAGCAAGGCCGCTAACACTTTATTTACACTTTTATCCTTGGGTCAATTATATGGCAATTATAAGCCAATGTGTTAGTCCTTAGGAATTAGTGGGTTTCTTTGCAAAAGGCCTTGAAGGCCCGGCAGGACCCCCACCCTCTCTCCCATTGGGCCACCTAGATTCTCTAGGGCACATAGGGGTGGTCCATGGTCCAAGGTGGACCAAGCCACCCTTGTTGACCATCAAGAGGGGGGCGCCCCCCTCTCTTGTCCCCATGTGGGAGATTAAATAATTTCCCCCCATTTTACCCATTTCTTTATGTTTGTATTAATTTAACCACATGGGAGAAGATTCTTCCATCCCTTAATTGCCCCTCCCTAACCCTAGATCTGAGGGTAGTTTAGGTCATTTCCATTTCATATAAAACCATTATATTTCCATATTTTGCAAATTAATGAGAAGAAAAAATCTGAGTTTGTTCTTGAGAAGCCCAAGGGCGCCCCTCTCTCCTCTCTCCCCCTTGCAGCTGGACTACTGTGATTTCTATAGTGTGATGCCATAATCTTGGATGATTCCAAGATCTATCTCCTCCCCTAGGTGTGAAGCTCAGTCACCACCACCGCCGCCGCCGTTCGTGCCGCCAACAAGCTGCCACAAGCCATTCTCCATCTTGCTGTCCTGAACCCCAAAATTCAGAATAGAAGATCAAAGGTCAAGGTTGGTTCTCCCAATCCAGCCGTCTGATCGACCTCAAACTTTGAGGGTTGGTTCCCCCCGTAGCCCCCTTCCTCCAGTTAAATTTTCAGGACTATCAGCCCCCGTTTGCCTCCCTTGCTAGTCAAATCTTTCCACCCCTAGCAATCTGCCAGTTTGCAGATCTGCGGGATAGTACCCTGTTATTTTATTTTTCTCCCCACCCAAACCACATCATAAAAATACCAAACTATTTGTGTGTGATCCTCACATCCACCCCTTCGACCCATAAAATTATCAAAGTCCAAATCCACGAAATAACCCTCGGTCAAAATTCATTTTCAGGCAGATCTCAGTCTATCCTCACTAATCTGGATTTTGAGCCAGAAACGTTATAGAAGCGCAGACGTTTTCATTTCAAATCAGGCTGTTGGTTGGATGTAAATTTCTTATATGTTGTATATCTTTGACTCTACTTTCCAATGGCACCGATCTTGCCTTGATCTGACATCAGATCTGGGCGTGGCAATCATTCTCGTGGAGGCGCGCAAATCTGTTCCATGAACAGGCCAATAGAGGCAGCCACCGGTTAATTCGTCCAAAATTACGCCGGCTCAGATTTAACTGCCGCCGACTTCAGAGATCGAAGAGAAGGGTTCCACCAGCATCCTAGCCAACTGGCTCGACCAGAAGTGGACCGGAAGTCGTCGTCCTAGTAGCCGAGTTCACTTGCTGTCCAGCGAGTTTGAACAGTACCGAGTCGGACCAGCAGCCCACCTCCAGCCCGAAAGCCCTTCCGGCTTGCTGCCCGTCTACCCGAGTTTGTTACTCCTGGGTCCCACGTGTAGCCCTTTACCTCCCTGCGTAGAGTGGGCAATAAAAATCACTGCTATAATTATTTAATTACTGTACATCGGGAGTACGGGTCTTGGCCGGGGTCATCTTCCCCATGCCCGGAGCGTGGAGGTATCGTGTCCGCTCCCCACTTTAGCATTTGCTTTCCTCGTATATATTCATATGCCGCTGCAAGTGATAGGACAATCTAGCTCATTATATTATTTCAATCACCGATGTGAGAGAGTGAGTGTGACTTGTCCCGTGACTCGACCAGAGCACGAGAGTGAGTTTGACAACCCTTGACTCACGGTCAGTTTTTCAACCACGCACATCCACACGCTTCCCTCGCTAGGGAGGAGTCGCGAGCTAGAGTCCTAGGTTCACATCCGAATTGGTCTCGAGTCGCATCCCGTCCCGTATCATATTCTGTTAAAATGTCAATTGTGAAATTCATGCACCTAGTAAGGGGGAGTCTTTGAATGAATGACTTGAAATTGTGGATTTAACTCATCCTTCTGCAAGTATATATCATGACAATAGCTTCAATGAACTGTTGGCCTCTTTCAAGGCTATGGCTAAGCTTGTATGCTTGAAGGCATATGGTGATGCCTGCTCAACTCAGGTATTGATTCTAAAACTTGATTTGTTATTTCCCTAGCCTGCTGTGATGAATTTGCTTAATGGCTCAATGGAATTGAAAATCTTGAAGATTATGTTGACTATTGAATATTTTTCAATCTGAATTGCTTGAGCACATTTGAGCTTAACTGCGTTTCTGGTAGATCAAATGGTGTGAAGTGGAAGGTTGGATTATGTCCACCTGGAAGCTCTCACTATGTGTGAGTTGGGTCTTCGGACCTTCACCTCTGCCCAGTACTAAAACTTGAAAATTTTGAATAGCTTATGAATGGTTTCTGAAACTTCTCAAATGCAACTGAAAATCTATTTTTGAACAACTTCCGAAAAGTCTTTGAAAATCTGTTTCTAAACGTTTCTGAAAATAATTGGGTTACATTGCTCATTTCTGATCATTTTTTGCACCCTTTTTTATAAATGACATGTGATGAAAAATGCTTATTATTCATTAATTGAATTCGAATGCTTTCTTATACAATCTGTTATAATATTCTAAAAAATAAACTTTTGCATCTTACTTTTTCATCTTGCATTGCATTTTCATATAGGTTATAGGTTGCATGTTTTAGAATTCATATATTAGGTGCATTCAGTTCATTCAAGAAAAATATGAACTCTTGCATTGTGCACCCACATCACATTCTGCATTGCATTTTTCATGTTTCCTCAGTGTTTGCTTGCATGTTAAATATGGTATTCACCCCTATACTTGGAATTTCTATGAGCTAATGTTTTCTTGTTAAATAACTTTGCATTTGAGTCATCGCTGCAGTGTTTCATGTCACACACTCAGGGGGTGTAAATATTTGATAAGTGCATCTATGTAGGGGGAGCTGCACTGTTATGTGTTCATATATTTTCGATATACATGCTGAATCAAATTCATACACTTCATGTACTAAATGTGAAAATGAGTGTTAAACCTAAGGATATAGGAATTTCTTTTCAACACTCTATAGATTTTAAACTTGCTTCATGAATATTAAAGAGGCAATTGAGGAAAAAGCTACCTGCCTATATTTTTTTGGAAAGAATCTGAAAAGAAAATGAATGGTAGAGTAATGCTCGGTGTCACTGAGTAAACTGGATACACATCACCTGAGACATGATGTGGTTCATTTCTGAAAAATGATGTATTGGCGTAACTCTGCTCAAAATGAGGTGAAATGGTTAATACTCTAAGTAACTGGGGAGTCTGGCATGTGCTCCATGTGTCTCCTCGATAAAAAGGAGTAGACTGAACCTAATCACTCTTGAAAATTTTTGATTGTCATTGTGATATTGCTTGAGTTGAAAAATTTTGATGAAAAATTCTTTGTGGTAGAGTGTAGCCTCCAATACGCTGTTCTCATAAATTGAAGTGCAGTCTGTATAATCTCTCATTATGTTGATCTGAAAATCTGAATATCCATATGACAATAATCTATTTTCATGGTATTCACTTACACATTTAAAATTTTCATTTAATATATATTCAGAAGATTGATTGACTGCATTAGCTTTTGCATGACTCCTCTATATGATTGCACAAACTCTTAGGTGCATGGCTCTCATGCACCTTTCTTATACCTATTCCCTTCTTAAATAAGTAAGGGAGAGCTATGTTGCATGTATATATACGTATCTGTCTAGTTGCATTGTGTGCATTTCATGTGTCATCATCTTTATGCATCTTGCTTCATGCATTTCAAAACAACACTAAAAATCTGAAAATCAAAGAAAATCATTTGATGTTTCAACTGTTATGTTTTTTGGCAAACATCTTGCCTTTACTTTGCTATTGCATCTTGTGAAAATCTGAAGAGGGCTTTTATTGATTCATGAATCTAAAATTTCAACCTCATCGCTTTCCTCCCACTGTTTGATAATGTCAAAGGGGGAGAAAGAGAATTTGATTTGATTTGGATTTGGTCGGTTCTCACAATATTTTATCATCATCAAAAAGGGGGAGATTGTTGGGTTCGTTGTGCTCCCTCATTGATTTTGGTATTGATTTTGATGATAACAAAAATTGTGTAATGTGTGAATGTGGAAGTAAACTGTGTGTGCTTGCTTGAAGGCTTTGGCCTAACTCATTTGGTCTCACAATTGAGTGAAGTTTTGAATGAGTTTTCATAGTTAAGATCTTCTAGTGCATTTGTGATCTTTGAGATCTTCTAGTGGATTTATGAATAAGCTTTCAAATTGAGACCTCCTATCAACCTGGTGAATCATGTATTAAACTTGTGGTGTGATTGTTTCAAAGAAGCATGTTTAGTGAAGAAGCTCCTTTTAGTCATTTACTATTTTGATCTTCACATCCATGTTAACCACATGTCTTATCTTGTTTTTCAAGGTGGAAAATCATGGGTGATACTTTGATGTCAAAGGGTTGCATCGGAACATCATTTGGATTCTCTTCAATAGAGTCGACGCATCCACGCATTGCATCGACCCTTATTTGTTTAATGGACTTCATACATTGGTTTTTCAAAGTCGTGATTGGTTTTTCAAGTTTATCAATCATGAGTTCTTGATGATTTGAATTTACTCATCCCATACTCTTCAAAGAGGTTTTTTAGCTTACTTTGGTGATATGCTAAGAGTGTTGGTTGAGGAAAAATGAGTTCTTGCTTGGGCTTTCAAGCATATTCTTCATGGGTTACTAAACCCTTGTTTGTGGTTCGTGGTTTCCTCAAGTATATTGAGGCTCATAATGTGTTCAAATATTTTACATCAATCTTGGTGTAAGTTTATCTTGAATGATGTTCATACATGTTTAAATGCATGGCTTATGAAGTTGACTTTTGGTTGAGACATTTTGGGTTCTCATGCATATTCTTCATGAGTTGCTAAAGATATAAATGTGTTTCATGCTTTTTCCACAATAGTCTTTTGAGTTTGTAATTTGAGATGTTCATACAAGTCTTCATGAAAATTGGCTTCATGATGTTCATTCAAATTGCATATATGCATGGTTATACGATCTTGATCCATGATACTTCATTTTTCAATGCTCACATCAATCTTGGAAGATATGGTTACATGATGATCATTCATGTGGTCAAAATTGCATTACCATATGATCTTGATCCTAAGTTAAAGTTAATCATGCCCTCAAAGTGTTCACATTCACATTGTGCATGTGCTTTATATGTATATACAACATGCATCTTATACATGGGGCCATTGAATGTGAATCTAACTTGTTTTACATTTGTTTCTGCATTCTGCAGGTTTTCGGTCGACCAAGAGGCAGAGTTGGATCGACCATTTGAGTTAGAACCATCCAGAAGAATATGTCACAGAGTTCGGTCGACCGAACTGGGATTTCGGTCAACCTAACTAGGCAGAGCTCTCCATCTGCAACCTGTAAAAGTTTAGTTGACTGACGGCCAATTTCGGTTGACCGAATACGGTGAACGTTCCTATGAACTCAGTCTGAAACCCATTAAACTCAATCCATTTGGGGTCTAAACTTTACCATTATGCCCATGGGTTCTTTGTAGATCTATTGGGGTTCTTTTGGAGGATTCTAGAAGGGCTATCTTGGTCTTTTACACCTCTTTGTGTATATATATACTTGACCTACGAATTTGGGGATTTCATCTCCTATTGAGCTAATTTTCTTATCTTGCAGGTGAAGAAAGAGGAGAAGAAGAAAAGGGGAAGAAGAAAGGAAGATCTTATATACTCCAAGTCATTTCTGGAGATCGTTGTAGAAGAAAAAGAGATACGGATTGAGGAGAGGATCGAGTTGATGCCCAAATTGAAGACATCCGACTTCCTTCCGACTTGTGATTCAAGGAATATGTTCAACCGGCTATTGGAGATCAAGGGGGATTATTTCTACATCTTTTCTACGTTGTTTGTGATGTGTTTTATGATCTATATCTTGGGTTAAGCATGTTTTGAATATTTGTGTCGATTTTTCTGAACTAGATATTCATGTGTGTGGACCGTCTGCGTACGGTTGTGTCATTGGTGCTGTGACTGTTACAGCATGTGTGTGTGGATCCAGTCATCGGATCGTGTTGGAGACGTCGTCTCCAAGGGTGTGTTGGGGCGTGCCCTCGTGTATATGTTGAAGCTTGGCTCCATGTTGGGGATTTATCCCCATGCTGGGTTTACCAGCGAGTGAAGCCTTACCGGTTTGGTAAGGGGTGGACGGAGGGAGCCCGTCGTGGTCCTGAACCACCTTAACAATCCCTTTCGCACTATGTGATTATGTGGTTTGCATGATATATCTATTTGTGTGATCATGTGAGATCGGAAAGGTTGAGAGAAATATTTCTACATAGATTTTAATTTTATTCCATCATAGCTTAAATTTGATAATCGTGTTATTTCCACTGAGTAAGTTTTAAATTAACCTCTTAGTGTGGGGGACAATTCAACCCCCCTTCTTGTCCGCTCGCCTACTGGGGCCAACAAGCCTAAGCCAGTTCCTTGGGCCACTCACCTGCCTAGGTGGCCTATACCAGTCCCTGACTAGTACCCCTTGGCTCATTGATCTTACACTCCCCAGTTAGCCATACACCGCCCCGGTTGGCTCACACTTTCTCTGGCCTCACACCACCATGGCCGGCCCATATACACTAGCAACTCATGCACCATTCTAGCCATTCATTATAGCAAACCTCAGCCTACACACCACCTCGGTTGGCCTCTAAACTGCATCCACATTGGATCCATCTATCATTAAGATCTATCAACCCAGAACTCCCAGTCATCAGCCCATCATTGTTAAGCCACCATAAACCCAATTATGACTCCCGCAATATGCCACCAAGGCTCACCGATTCCCAGATCACGAGTCAAACTTCAGATTACTCAGTAATCAGCCAAAGCCACTACCATGGCTACAATGATGACAAACCATACACAACATAAACTTCAGGTCACGTCCCCTGACAGCAGCATGCTACAGATGGCAGCCACAAGGTTCCCAACTCAAAAAAAAGGGGGGGTTAAAAATAAAGATACCCCGGCAACCTCAGTCAACTGTCTCTACAGGACTACTGAGGGTAAAAATTGCCATCAACCTAGCTGAGGTGAAAACTGGCAAGGGCACCTCAGGCAAAATGGGTAACCCCACGGTGTGAAAACCCACAATGGCACACTGAAAAAGGCAAAAGGAGGCCGGCTCTGGCAAAAACCCGTGAGGGCGATAGAGCTGGTAAAGAGAATGAAAAAAAAACTCTCTTCCTCTCTACTCCTCACTGATGAAAGCCGTCCATCGCAACATCCTGCCGATGGTGAGCTCAACATCACTCCGCATCAATGGTGGCCATTACACCACCAAGGATCGGTCATCGCCAATTAAAACTCCAATATTCGGCTATACACCTCAACGATTAGCCGACCAGTCCTAGTCTTCCGGCTACGCATCAACAGCTAGCCGGCCAGCTCCAGTTCCAATCTCCAACTCTAGTATTCTGCTATACACCGTAATGGTCAGCCGACCAGTCCCAGTATTTGACTACTACGCATCAGCAGTTAGCCGGCCAGCTCTAGTTCCAGTCTCCAGCTCCAGTATTGGGCTATACACCCCAATGGTTTGCCAACCAGTCCCAGTCTTCCAGCTACTACGCATCAGCAGTTAGCCGGACAGCTCCCGTTCCAGTCTCCAGCTCCAATATTCGGCTACACACCCCGACGGTCAGTCGACCAGTCCCAGTCTTCTGGCTACCATGCATTATCAATTAGCGGGTCAGCTCTAGCTCCAGTCTCTAGCTCTAGAATTCGGCTATACACCTCAATGGTTAGCCGACCAGTCCCAATCTTCTGGTTACTATGCATCAGCAGTTAGCTGGCCAGCTCCAATTCCAGTCTGTAGCTCCAGTATTCGGCTATACACCTCAACGGTCAGCCGACTAGTCCCAATCTTCCTGCTACTACGCATCAATAGTTAGCCGGTCAACTCCAGTATTCGGCTATACACCTCAACGGTCAGTCGACCAGTCCCAGTCTTCTGGCTACTACGCATAAGCAGTTAGCCAGCTAGCTCCAGTTCTAGTTGCTAGCTCTAGTATTTGGCTACACACCCCAACGGTCAGCCGACTAGTCCTAGTATTCTGGCTACCACGCATCAGTAGTTAGCCGGTCAGCTCCAGCTCCAGTATTCGGCTATACAACTCAATGGTTAGCCGACCAGTCCCAGTCTTCCAGTTACTATGCATCAGCAGTTAGCCAGCCAGCTTCAGTTCTAGTCTCCAGCCCCAGTATTTGGCTACACACCTCAACGGTCAGCCGACTAGTCCCAGTCTACCGGCTACTACGCATCAATAGTTAGCCGGTCAACTACAGGTCCAGTCTCCAGTGTTGTGTTAGATGGAAGCACTCTGTCACCACGAAGTGTGGATCTAGAGGGGGGTGAATAGATCGATGGCCTAATGAAAAACACAAATGAACTCTAATGCGGAATTAAAATGAGCAGCCGTTGAACAACTGAAGGAGCACAGTGATATCAGAACAAAGCAGATCATAGTGATAGCGGACCTAAGCAATCATCTACAATGATTCGAACGGTCGAACTGAAATCACAAGGTCCACAAGTCAATCACACAGTAGACAGCAGATTTTAAGGTGGTTCGGTCCTCCAGACCTACGTCCACCCCACACTCAAACCCAAGTGTGGCTTACTGCTGCGTAACATAGCTTGCGTCCGCTGGGCCTTACAGCTTAGCCTACAACCGCTGAGCCTCACAGCTTGCTTCCGCTGGGTAATACAGCTTAGCCATCCGCTGCCTAACAGCTTGCGCTGAGCCTCACAGCTTGCTGTCCAGAGAACCATGTTCTCTGCAACGCTGGGGATTATAGCTTACCTGTCCAGTGGAATCCTCCACTGCAAATGCTGGCACATAGCTTGAAAACAAGAGTTCCTAAAATAAGGAAAATAGAATCAAACGAAGATGGTAAAGCCCAAAAGGAAATATAGCTCAGAATGAGCAGTCTCAGCTCTGGTATCTGAACCAAGAGACTGAGTAACAAGCTTTCAAACAAACTCTCTCAACTCATCTCTCTCAATCTTCTCTTCTTTCTCTTTTTCTTCTCTCTGGATCGTGGGTTTTCTTCTCTCCTCTCAGTGGCTCTCTGATGGGGCATCAAAGGCTAATGAGTTATATTTGTGTGTAATGGCTTGTAATAGTGTGTCTTATGGATATATGGGCTTGTATTAGTGTGTTTATTTGGGTTTTTTTCATTTGGGCCCCTTTGTAAGGCTTTTAACAAGCCAATGGGCCACTATCTATGTTGAGTCCATCAATGGGTTTCATTTAGTAGAGTCCATTAAGGGGGTTGTGTCATATTGGACCCTTATTGGGTTGTACTATTATAATAAGGCTAATGGGCCTATGGTCTTGTAATGGGCTAGAATAGTAATCTAGAGTTATTGGGCTTTTAAATGGGCCAAGCCCATGGGCTAGTGTGAAAGGGGCTTGGTGGCTTGTAGGCTTCTAGAAGGGGGAGCCCCCTTTCTTGGTCCAAGGTAGGCAACCTACCAAATTTGGACTTCCTTCCTTTGAATTTTCAAAGGAAGGAAGCTTCCTTGGCCCCCCCTTGATCCCCATACCTCTCCCACTTGGCTCCCACAAAATTCCCAGCCCCTCCCCTTGCCATTCTCTATTTAAGAGTGTGTATAGTGTCATTTGTAAATTTAATGAAGAATTATTGAATGAATTTTGAGAAAAATTGCCCAAGAGGCCATTTGCCCCCCTCCTTCCTCTCTCCCTGATGTTCATCTCCTCCAACCTCCAGTTCTAGAGTGATTTCTATCTTCTATCCCCTCCCCTCTATCTCCGGTGATCATCTGTGCCGCCACCGTCGCCGTTCGTGCCGCCTTCGAGCCGCCGCGAAACCGTCTTCGGTATTATGTCCTGCTGGATAGAGGTCTCTTCCCAAAATTCCTGCTATCCGCCATGGCCTCTTCATGATCTGCAATTTTTATGGTGTGTTCTTCCCTTGTATCCCAAGCTCCACCTAAATTTTCACGCCCAAATTCCATCGTTTAGTATTTTTCCATTTTCGTGCATCTTTCATTCCTAGTTCTGTTTTGTCTCTGTCTACAGTGACAGCAGCCCTGTGTTTCCCACCTCCGGCCATCTTTTTGATTTGTCCAAACCCTCCCAATTTTATTGGGAGTTCTGTCCATCACCCCCTACATTCAAAAATTTTCTTAATTTTTTATCGATTTTTTATCTATTTTTAGAAATTTGTGTTCTTCCTCAGCTATAGTGTTGTCAGCCAGATCCCAGATCCGACCACCCTCCACGTCTAAAATCAGAACAAATCACCACCACCTTCAAATCCAGATTCAAAAATAGTCCTGGTTTCCTTACGTGATTTCCTACAACTTTCATGATCAAGTCGAAGTCTGAATCCGAGATCTTCATATCGGTCAAAGGCAATCCATAGAAAGTTCTCTGCTGACCTGAGATTTCAAGAACTGTACAATAGAAATCTTCAAAATTCGCCAATCAGAAGTACAGGCTTGATTATTTTTCTATAATCACCCTGAGTTGAAGCCCTTCGAAGCCTCCTTCCAACAGAACTAGTTTCGTCGCATTCTGACATCGGGGCTGATCGCAGCGTCCGTTCTCGCCGGAGCGCGCGCCGGAAAATAGAACCGGCAGGTCCGTGGCCAGTTATTCCGACCGGTGCCGATCGGAGCCACCCGGCCTCCGGCCGACGAACCAGCGTTCCGCCAGCCCGGGGAACGCTTCCCTAAGTGTCCCCACTATAGTGGTGTCACCGGGTCCCACTCGACCCCTCCGGACAGCACGTGGGCCCCACCATCACTAGTTCGGGTGCTGCCGAAGAGACGCGAGAAGTCGCCCGTCAACCCGAATTCGGTCCTCCCGGGCCCGTTTGTGTAGCCCTTTACCTCCCTGCGTGGAGTGGGCAGTAATTCATTTGCTGTAATATGGTGTATTAATTATCCCGAGAGTACGAGTTTCGGCCGGGTCCGTCGTCCCCACGCCGAGCTCGTGGAGGTATCGTTTTCGCTCCCTTCTCGGCATTTTACTTACTTCATATATATTTGTTTATGCCGCTGCTAGAGAGCATGTGTAGGGATATCTAGCTCGCTTTATCTATTCATTACCGCTGCTGCGAGAGAGTGCGAGACCGTCCCGTGACCCGATCCAGGCACAAAAGAGAGCCGATCACCCTAGCTCATTGCCGGTTTCTCAACCGCGCACATCCGACGCTTCCCTCGTTAAGGGGCAATCACGAGCTTGTCGTGTCCGTGGTCTCGTCCCGCATCAATTTGGTATCAGAGCCAGTTTGAGTCTAGGGTGTCAAAAAAAAAGTGTCATTCATTAGTCATTTACGTCTAAGTCGTGTTTAAGGTCATCATTGTTTTAAAACAAACAAAAAAAGTGTCTTTTGCATTGCATCCCAATAACCCGGTATATCAAAAGGTGTTGTCCGAACGTTAGGCTATGCCTATCGGGAAGGCCGCACACTTGCGCGAGTGATCTTCGGATCAGTTATCTCCGCCACGTATCGAGTCTTGGTCGTCACGTCTAGAGTTGTAGTCCCTTGTCTAGTTGGTTTATCTACTAGTGTCGACATGTCCACCCACTAGTCCCCAATCACCCATGGACTCCCAAACGCCCGGATGGTGGCGATACTATCTCAAATGGAAGGACCACCCGAACCACCCCACGAGGCCCGAGACCCGGGACTTCTACGGGTCCGATGACCCGAGTGTCTATCTAGAATGGGAAGCCATCATGGACGATTACTTCGAGGTGTACATCATGTACGGGCCCATGCAAGTCGATGTTGCCAAAAGGTGACTTTTTGGTGAAGCCGCCGCAACTTGGAGGAACATCAAATATTGGAGGGAGGATAGGAATCTAAGGCCCATCGAGTCATGGTGGGAAATGAAGAGAGTGCTTAGGAGGGCCTACGTTCCCTGCCCACCTACCTCCAACCACGGAGGTCATACCACTCACCAACCCCACCAACTCACCCACAATCAAGTGGGCCACACCTCTACCCAATCCCACCCCTTCACCGCCATCCAAGCCCACCAAGGCGACCCCAATCTAGTGGCCCGCCCAGTCACCTCCAACCAGCCTCCCCTTGGCACCCCCATCCCAACCCACTCAAGTACCTCCAACCGAGTGGAAGCCCCGCTTATAGCCGAGCCTAGGACCACACCTAGGCCGAGGGACGAGGAGCGAGTCCACCCCAAGGTCCCTACTCCAACCCGTTCCTTTGAGGAATGCAAGAAAATGATTTCGGATTTGTTGGAAAGGATAAGTGCTTCTTCACCTCTCGTAGGTGCTCCCTCACCACCCGATCCTTCCGAGCTCTATTCGGAACCTTCTTCTTTGGAGCTACCAAATCCTGAGCCACCCGTGTTTCTTACGGGAACACTTTACATAACCGAGCCACTTCTTAGTTGGCTCAAGGATGGGTTGGTCCCACATCCCTTCCCGTCCATGGACCCCACCTTACCTTTAGTGCCAGTCAACTCATTCCATACCACCTTTCGATCTCGTCACCATGTTGACACATTGGACGATCTTGTCATGGGATTGGATTTACAATGGGAGTTGACGCATCTTTTGGCGCGAGGCTTTGACCAACCCGCTAGTCTTAGCTTCACCCATCCGGCCTTCGGGTCCATTACCTCCGAGTGCACCGTGGGTTGTGTCACCACGGAGGTCCTCTTACTCCTCCCCTTACCGGACGAGCCCGAATTCATACCCTTTTGTCCGAGGGAGGAATCATACTTCTTGCCTATGATCCCCGTCCCACCCGTCACAATTCAAGAAGGTGACTATCCACACCTTCAAAACTTCTACACGTGGAACCGTGACTTATGGGAACCCACCACAAGGGGTCATACCTTCTTTGATCCCTTCGACCCACTCCTTAGTGGATCCTTAAACCCTCCATATATAGTTCACCTCTTCAAGGAAGCCCACTTTTACGCCCCTTCCCCATGGGATGGGCCACCTACATCCACCAATCCCGATCCACCTACGCTCGGCCCTTCTAAACCACCCGAGTCACCTACATTCAAAAGACCATCCCCGCATAACCACACCCGACGTATAGGTGTTCCCCATGCCATCCATTCCCAGTTGCATAACATGCATGCATGGCACATATTCGGGTGTCCTGGTCCACCGCCACCCATGTACGAGTCGGACTAGTAGTAGGTTTGTCTCGAGTCATGCATGAGTCTGTATTGTCTCTTCTTTGTGTGGTTTGTTTGCATAGTTTGGGTGTCGTTTGTTTGTATGCATGTGTCTTGTGCAAGCTCGTCGATGTCAGTCCCTTATGAGTGTGAAGCGAGTCACCTCACTCGATGAGTATGGGATCGGTTCTACCTCTATACCCGGATCAGTCACCTACTGGGACACAGCGGTGATTCCTAGTGAGTCTTCGAGCCGCTTCCTTCTCTTTTGAGAGTGCCCCACCCGGAGTGTCCACCTCTAGCCCACAGCAGTTTGTGCATATCGAGTATATATGGAATGAGCAGGTGATGATCACTTGGAGTGGAGCATACTCGCGCTACTTGGCACGGTGACGGATCCGCCGGAGTAATCGAGCATCCATACCCCTACTCGACGGGGTCGAGTTCCTCCCACCCGGGGAGAATTGATGGGGCATCAAAGGCTAATGAGTTATATTTGTGTGTAATGGCTTGTAATAGTGTGTCTTATGGATATATGGGCTTGTATTAGTGTGTTTATTGGGGTTTTTTTCATTTGGGCCCCTTTGTAAGGCTTTTAACAAGCCAATGGGCCACTATCTATGTTGAGTCCATCAATGAGTTTCATTTAGTAGAGTCCATTAAGGGGGTTGTGTCATATTGGACCCTTATTGGGTTGTACTATTATAATAAGGCTAATGGGCCTATGGTCTTGTAATGGGCTAGAATAGTGATCTAGAGTTATTGGGCTTTTAAATGGGCCAAGCCCATGGGCTAGTGTGAAAGGGGCTTGGTGGCTTGTAGGCTTCTAGAAGGGGGAGCCCCCTTCTTGGTCCAAGGTAGGCAACCTACCAAATGTGGACTTCCTTCCTTTGAATTTTCAAAGGAAGGAAGCTTCCTTGGCCCCCCCTTGATCCCCATACCTCTCCCACTTGGCTCCCACGAAATTCCCCGCCCCTCCCCTTGCCATTCTCTATTTAAGAGTGTGTATAGTGTCATTTGTAAACTTAATGAAGAATTATTGAATGAATTTTGAGAAAAATTGCCCAAGAGGCCATTTGCCCCCCCTCCTTCCTCTCTCCCTGGTGTTCATCTCCTCCAACCTCCAGTTCTAGAGTGATTTCTATCTTCTATCCCCTCCCCTCTATCTCCGGTGATCATCTGTGCCGCCGCCGCCGCCGTTCGTGCCGCCTTCGAGCCTCCGCGAAACCGTCTTCGGTATTCTGTCCTACTGGACAGAGGTCTCTTCCCGAAATTCCTGCTATCCGCCACGGCCTCTTCATGATCTACAATGTTTATGGTGTGTTCTTCCCTTGTATCCCAAGCTCCACCTAAAGTTTCACGCCCAAATTCCATCGTTTAGTATTTTCCCATTTTCGTGCATCTTTCATTCCTAGTTCTGTTTTGTCTCTGTCTACAGTGACAGTAGTCCTGTGTTTCCCACCTCCAGCCATCTTTTTCATTTGTCCAAACCCTCCCAATTTTACTGGGAGTTCTGTCTATCACCCCCTACATCCAAAAATTTTCTTAATTTTCTATCACCCCACCATCACTAGTTCGGGTGCTGCCGAAGAGACGCGAGAAGCCGCCCGTCAACCCGAATTCGGTCCTCCCAGGCCCATTTGTGTAGCCCTTTACCTCCCTGCGTGGAGTGGGCAGTAATTCATTTGCTGTAATATGGTGTATTAATTGTCCCGGGAGTACGAGTTTCGGCCGGGTCCGTCGTCCCCACGCCGAGCGCATGGAGGTATCGTTTTCGCTCCCTTCTCGGCATTTTGCTTACTTCATATATATTTGTTTATGCCGCTGCTAGAGAGCATGTGTAGGGATATCTAGCTCGCTATATCTATTCATTACCGCTGCTGCGAGAGAGTGCGAGACCATCCCGTGACCCGATCCGGGCACAAAAGAGAGCCGATCACCCTAGCTCATTGCCGGTTTCTCAACCGCGCACATCCGACGCTTCCCTCGTTAAGGGGCAATCACGAGCTTGTCATGTCCGTGGTCTCGTCCCGCATCACTCTCTGCTGCTTCAAGCTTCTCTGCTCTCGAGCCTTCACAATCATCCTCCTCAGTCAGAAGAGGCTTCGTTTTTATAGGGCAGCAATTAGGTGGGCGTGTGGTTTCCAGATTCCCGCCCAAAGTATCTTGACCACGTGGCAGCATCCAGACATGCTACTGTACACGTGTCACAATCTGGGCACCTCGTCCATCCTTGGATCACGAGCCAATCATTAATCTTTGCAAAGAGTCCCTATCAGTCAGTCGAAGAGAATTATCAGTTTAAGGTTGAAACCTTGTTCATACTTTACTATGTAGCATGTGTGAGCATGCACTGACTTCTATTGCATGAGACACACAATGCATCGACCTTATTGCTATATAGAAGAGAGTGTACAGACTTTATGAAGGTAACGCTAAAGCATGTACAGACTTCACGTATGCAAGACTATGGCATGTACAGACTTTGTGAATGCAAAGCTAAAGCATGTACAGACTTCACGTATGCAAGGCTATGGCATGTACAGACTTTGTGAATGCACATACGACTAATGTACTGACTTTATGAATGCACATGAAGAACCTGCACCGAGGTCATTAGAGAGTGCATCGACTTGTGATTCAAAGAGCAAGGGGCTGCATGGACTTAGTGTGTGTAGTGTAGAGTGCATCTAAGCAAGGTATGAACATTACAAATGGATGCACTGACATGCCAAATGAATGTGCAGACTCAACGTGCACCATTGTGCAGACTTACTAAAATGATGTATGAGCATAGCAACACACAATGTGAAGACTTCGTGCAATGCATGAAGCAATGTATAGACTTAGAGTGAAGGAGTGCACAGATGCAGATAGCACGGTATATACATTACAAATGGATGCACTGACATGGCAAATGAATGTACAGATTCTGCATGCAACAATGTGTAGACTTAGTGTTTGTGCAGCTAGCCAATGTATAGACTTGGCGTTTGTGCAGCTAGCCGTTGTATAGACTTGGCGTTATGAAGCACACAGGCTATACAGACTTGTGCTAATGCTGCAAGTGGACAATGTACAGACTTCAAGTGCATGCAACAAGACAATGTGTAGACTTCAGCTCGTGCAAGTAAAGCTGCACCGACTTTGAATGGCAGTCTATGCAACCAATGCAGTGTACAGACTTTGTGTGTTTACAAAACCTGGGAACGTAGGTAAAGATAAGAATGTATAGACTTTAAATGTGTGAAACACACAGACTGTACAGACTTGACCGATGTACAGACTTTGCATGAGACGCTAAGTGAGACATAACATAAGACGCTAGATATGTTGAGACGGTACATGAGATGCAACATGAGATGCTCAGAATGCAATGCATCTAGCAAGTGTTTGAGTGCACCGACTTGCCTGCACGGACATACATGCATAATGCAGTGATGCACCGACTCAAAGTAGACTTGCCTGCACGGACCTTCTACTTATGCAAAGGAAGAATATGTGTATGTGCCATAAACCTGAATGATGACTCATGGTGTTTGCTATCATCAAAACCATAGGGGCACAACAATCTCCCCCTTTTTGATGATGGCAACACTATGAGTCATACTGACTCCGAATGCATGCTATGAGATGAGAACTAACTAATGCAAGTTCTAACAGAATCTCCCCCTTTGCCATAACATGATGCATACACTCCCCCTTTGCCATAACAATGTATACACTCCCCCTGGAATTCATCAAACAGACAATATATTCTCCCCCTTTGCCATCAAAAAAGAGGAGGGAAAGAAAGTGTAAGGGAAGAAGGACATCTGACTGGCATTCTGAGCAAGTAGTTCAAGAATTAAGCATTCTAAAGCACAGAGCCTTCAGTCATATGAATTTAGAAACTACTTAGAGATTGAATTCTGGTTTGAAGGTTATAAAAGTTAGAGTTCATGCACTACAATCATTGAATGAGTTTGATGTGCATGATAATAGCAATAAACCAGAATCACATTTGAGCATGAGAGATTCAGTTTCAAAGTATCTTACTTTCTTAGACTCAGTAAAATTTGTTAAGAGATACCATGTCATGTATTGAAATTAAACAATTTGACATACCTGAATTTTTTTTTTGAAGGAACAACATTTTCAATTTTATTTCATTAAGGGCATTCAGGTACCATTTGTCTTTTTGCGTAAGGGTACACGTTTATCAGACGTCAGTACCCCTAGATACTCAACATGATGGACCATTCTGCCTATGATCAAATTCAACAGGACTGATTTGCAGCTTTTTGTGTGAGGGTACACGTTTATGAGAAGCAGGTACCCCCAGGTACTCAGTGAAACCACCCTACTATTTTGATCATCTTTACAGAGATAACTGATACACATCATGACATAAGTGTTATCCATTTCTTTGATGGATCACTCAGTTTCTCAGTGCTTTACCAGTCATTGCTCTACCAACATTATTTTTCAATTATTTTTCAAGGTTTTTCAATATTTTTCTTAGCTGTCCTTTATTTGTTTCAGAATGACTTGTTTAAGGACAATACACATACTTAGCCTTCTCTAACAGGATTTCAGGTGAGTTTTCATATTTCGGATACAGTTAACTTTGTCTAACATGTAATGAAATAAGGGTTGAGAGCTATTATCAATTATCAACATTCTTATTTACTTATTACAATCTTTAAACTCTAAAGTTTATAAAATTTAAACCATTAAGTCTGTCTTTAAGTAATTAAAATTCTTATAAAGGAAGAAGTCTATTTTCTATTGCTTAAGAATTAGAACTGACTAACAGATTGCCATATTGTCAGACTCAACTCATCAGGGTCAGGGGATGAATGAATTCAAGAGAGAAAAGATTTGACGTTCAATGAAGTTGATGACCTCTCTGAATTACATACAACACTCCCCCTGTCTATATGCATGTAGTTGTGCAAATGAATGGGAAGAATTAGAAGAGAGAGAGCTTAGACATAGTCATGGCTGAATGATATGCAATGAGGATCATGAGTGTGATGCCAAGTGATATGTCATGAAAAATATGAATGTTATGCATGAATGGTCTGGTGCAACATTCAACAACCACAGAGTTTTATTTAGACTACCAGATGTAAATCCAGATCAGAATTTTATTCAAACCACCTGAGAGTTTATTCATCATGCTGAAATTTACACAAGCCAAGTTCTCTTCTAACAAATTTGAACCTTTCATTCCCTAGTGGCTTAGTAAAGATATCAGTAATTTATTTTTCTGTTTCAATAAAATTCAATTCAATTTCCCTTTTATCACATAACTGGCTGATACTAAGTAAATTATATGCTAAACCTTCAACCAGCATGACATCTTCAATGCAACATGTAATACACTTACCTACCTTACTTGTCCTGACAATTCTACCTTTTGTGTTGCTACCAAAGGTGATAAGGCCTCCATGTTTCTCTGTCAGCATGCAGAACATGGCCTTATCTCCTGTCATATGCCTGGAGTAGCCACTATCCAGGTACCACAGGTTGTTCTTGGCTGACAGGCATACCTGCACACACAATTAGGTAGAGAATTTTGGAACCCAAGTCTGTTTAGCTCCAGAGCAGATGAAATACATGTAAAGCATGAAAGCAAACTTTTTGGAATCCACATTTGTTTAAAAGAATTCTTTTCATTAGATTTTACAGATTTCTTTCTATTATTATTCCTCTTCTTTTTGTTGTTTTTCTTCTTGTTGGCACCAGCATGATTATTGACAGATTTGTTGCTTCTGTGCCAGTGCCTTGGCCAGGGTGCATTCACGAAATTGTGGCCATAGTAGTTTCTGGGCTGGCTGAAGAAATGCAGGTTCCTAGGTGTCCAATTGCCATACCCAGCAACCCAATTTCTGATGTAAGGTCTGTGAGACTGTGTAGCTTGATAAGCATGACCTGTATACCTCCCCGGAGTCCTAGTCTACCCTGACCTATTGGAATAGGTTGACTGTGCAGTGAAGTAGGATTGAACTATGGGTTGGTAGAATTGTTTGGGTTGACTTCTAAATGCATTCTGTCTCCCCTGCACCTTCGACCATGCTAACCTATTTACAGGTGTGTGTTGGGTCTTCTTCTGAGATGGTGGTGGTGGTGGAGACTTGGTGGCCTTACCATGGGGTTTATGTGCATGTGTATGCTGACCCCTAACCTGAGACTGAGCTTTAGGATTTGATTTGGATGTACCAGGTCTGCTAGGCTCACCAATCTTTTGTTTGCCCTTCTCCTCAGCACTGGGCTTCTTCAGGTTCACAGTTTTATTCACAGAGTTATCTGAATTCATGTTAATGAGAGGTCTTTTCTTTTTCTGTGCAACAAATGATATAGTCTTCATTGCAAAGCTTTTAGTTGCATTGGAATTAAATCCAAGACCCTCTCTCCTAAAATTGACTTTTGACCCTAACAAGGCATTTAAGTTCTCTGAACCTTGGGTCATTTTCTCTAGTGTTCTCAGCTTGTCCTCATTATCTTTCTGAACATTTTCAACAGATTTCTTCAGTTCAGTGTTCACAATTAGGACAGCTTCATACTTTTCATTTACAAGCTTCATCTCACTCTCATATTTTTGTATTTTCAATTTCTATTCATCAATTGCATTTTCTAGCCTCTCATTCTCTTCCTTAGAAACTTTTAACTCATGTTTGATTTCTTCGATTTCAGAACATGTGAGTTTCAGCTTAGCATTTTCAAATTCGAGGCATGCAATTTTATCAGTCAATGTTTTGTCATTTTGCATGGAATTTATTTTTATTCTTAGATGCCTATTTTCTTTTCTAATATCATCTACTATATCAGCAATATCATGATAGGCATCTATCCAATCAGAAATGGTAAAATTATCAAATCGAGAGGGTACCTCATCAGAATCTTCCTCTCTGTCTTCAGAACTGGTTGCCATAAGACACATAGGTTTTTCTGATTCTTCCTCACTGTCCGAGCTACTGCTCAAGGTACCTTCGTCCTCATCACTCCAGGTACTTACCATGGCTTTCCCTTTAGTGTTCTTTCTCTTGGACTTGTCCTTGTGCTTCTGATTCTCTGGACAATCAGCTTTCAGATGGCCAGACTTTCTGCATTGGTAACATACATTAGTTTCAGATTTTTCAGCAGGGTTGAATTTATACCTATTTTGTTTCCTGTTGTGGTGTCTTCTGTAGACATTTTTCCCTTCTCTTCTACGAAATCTTCTGAACTCTTTTGTAATCATAGCTATTTCATCCTTTTCAGGGTCCGATCCAGATAGACTCCGATCACTGGATGATCCATTGCAGTTGGACTATTTTGAACAACTATGCTTGGCCTTCAGAGCAATAGGCTTCTTGTATTCGAGCTCTTCAGCTTGTAGAATATTCATCTCGTACACCATCAAAGAGCCTATCAGCTCATTAGGTTTCATCTTTTGTAAATCTCTTGACTCCTCAACCACAGTGGCTTTGGTATGCCATATCGGAGTCAACGATCGAAGGATCCTCCTCACAACTTCATAATCGGTATAACTTTTTCCCAGATTTCTTAGACCATTTGTTATAATGGTCAGACCAGCAAACATTTCGGTCACTGTCTCACCGGGATTCATTCGAAATGCTTCATACTATGACACTAACATATTAGAAAATTTCATGCTGGTTTCTCTCTCCTCTCGGTTTCCCCCTCTCGTTCCACTCCCGCGTGCTCCCCCTCCTCCATGCGCTTTGATTCTGCTGTGGCTGCCCCCGTCCGGTGATGGCCGCCGGTGAGGGGGGAGGTCGAGTGCCTCCCCCCTCCCCCTTCGTCGTCTACGGCTCCTGCCCTCCAACGTCTGCAGGCCTTCCCCCTTCTTCGTCCTCGGGCGGCCATCTCGAGCCAGGGGGTGCTGTTGCTGCAGCTCGCCATGGGTGTCCGGCTGGTGCTGCTCTTCCCGTGGCCTCTGGCCTTGGCCTTGGCCTCGCAGCCATGCCTGGCGGGTCTGGCCCGCCTCCCCTCGCCTCCGTCCGAGCCCCCTCGCCTGGTGGCCCTGCTGCGGCGGCTCTGGGAGTGGGTCTTCCATTTCCGGCTGCGGTCTGCTCCGTCGCGGGAGGCCTTGCCGCTTCTGTTCCTTGCCTTGCTCCCTTGGCCGGTGTAGGCGCTCTTGCCGTTGGCTCTTTTTCGTCGTCAGCATCTGGCCTCTCCGGTGGTCTCGCCGTCCCCACGGCCCCCGTCCTGCTTCCCGCCGGTGATCTCTCGGGCCTCCGCTCCCCAGTTCCTCCATTCGCCGGTTGCCACGTTCTTGCCCAGTCGGACACGCTACAAGCCGTAACCCAATCGCAACCGTCCATCCCCCCTACTCCATCCACGCAAGCTCCCACACTTGGCCACGTCTACGCTGAACCCCACCTACCGACGTTGACCTCTGACCCTCCTGGCACTGTTCTTGACGGGACCGTGGGGGCTTCCGATCCCCTATTTTCTTCTTCGGCCGTCTCCCTGCCGGTTTCAGGTGCTCCTCAGCCAGCCGGTAGCTCGCCTGAGGCCCTGCCGTCGGCTACAACGCTACCCCTCGCTGCTCCCCCTCGGCTGGGTAGCCTTTTGCCTGTGGATGAAGCCTTCCGAAGCTCCCCTCCTGCGATCAAGGGTTCCTCGGCGCCCACCCCCCCTGCTGCCTTCTTGAAGGTCGCCGGTGGCCGGCCCCCTCCGCCGCCTACTTGGCCAACGGGGTTTACCCCTGCTGCTGTGGGGCCGGGGGGACTTCTCCAGGCGTCTCTCACTCCTTCCGTCGCCCCCTCCTTCTCGCAAGTGGTCCTGAGTTCATTCACGCCGCCAGTTCTATCGCTATCTGTACACTCCCCCGCCACCACCGACTCCGGCGAACCCGCGGTCTTCTTCTCTCTGGAAGAAGTCCAGCTGACCTGTACACCGTTGGCCTTTGCTGTCATCGCCAGAACCCCCAGAGGCCGGCCTCCCTTCGCTGCCATCCGCGCCCACCTAGCCCAGCGCTTCCAGTTTAAGCAAGACTTCTTGCTCTGTGCGTTGGATCGTCGCCACCTTCTCCTCCGCTTCTCCAACCGAGAAGATTTCTTGCAGGTGCTCCTTAAAGAGTCCCTTCTGGTTCATGGCCGCCCCTTCTGGTTTTTTCAATGGTCTCTTGACTTCTCGCCGGAGCTAGACTCGCCGTTAGTCCCTGTCTGGATCGAGCTCCCGGCTCTCCCCGTCAACTTCTACCACGAAGCAGCCATCCTCTCCATCGCCGGTAGCATCGGGCCAACCCTCAAGATAGATCGCAACACGCTTTGCATCACTCGTGCGCATGCGGCGAGGGTCTGCGTCCAGCTCGACGTCTCCAAGAAACTCCCCTCCCGTGTGTGGGTCGGCATTGGCGCCGGCGGGTACTGGCAGGCCGTGGTCATCCCTGACCCCCCTCTCTTTTGCAACGCCTGCCGTCGCCTTGGCCACCTCGTGGGGGACTGCAAGCGGTCGCACCCCTCTCCTCCGCCCGCGGTGCCTGGCATACCCGTCTCTGGTGGACGGCCCCGCCCTCAGGCACCCCCTGCGCCTTCGGGTCCTCTTTTGCGGCCCACGACTGCTATTGCCAGCCCCACGGTGCCGGCCGGTCTGGCGACCCCCTCGGACGGGTCTGGTGTCACCACCTCCGCCCCGGCCCATTCCGTCGATGCCATTGCGCTGGTGGCTCCCCCTGCCTTGGCTCTCCCTGACCTTTCTGTTGCAGCCGTTGCTTCCGCGTCAGGTGGCCTTCCCGTTTCATCGGAGGCTCCCGCAGAGCCTTCGGCAACACACTCCCGCGGAGTCCTGTGGTGCCCAGCCGCGTCCGTGGCTTCGCCGACCTCGAACGCAACTCCTTCCCCGGCTGTGCGGGCAGCCGATGCCTCACGGGACTCCTCCCCCCCACCTGCTCTGGACGCGTCTCAGGCCCTCGTGGCGGCTCCCGTGGACCTCCCCGTGTCTGGGGCCTCTCCTGTTGACTTGCATGGCCCGCCTGCCTCTCCCCTGCTGGCTGTCTCCAGAGCTCCTCCTCCTGAGCTTTGTGTGGGAGTCGCTCCCCCCCCGCGTGCTGTGCTGTCCGAAGCTGTCTCCCTGCCGACTGCCTCTTCTTCCCGTTCCCCTGCTGGTGATGCTCCCGTGGACGCAGCTCTTAGGGTGGCGGCCCACCACCAGTCGGCTTCGGCGGATGGCCTCCCTCCACGGCCAGGCGCTGCCACTCCCTTGCAGGCCCCTGGCATTCGGGCCTCCTCTCCCAGGGGACCCAGCCCCTCGGCCGCAGCCCCCAAAGCACCCGCCCCGGTGCCTGTTTCTGCTCGTGGAGCTATGGGGACTACCGGCCCTGCCGTGGAGCTCCCCCTTTCACTGCGCCCTTCTATTCAAGTGTTATCGGTGCCAAGCCTGGAGCCCATCTCTTTCTTTCCGAACCTGCCAGCTGCGCATGCAAGATTTGTTGGTCTCGTCCCTCCTTCGGACCCGGGTGCTCGTGGTGCTCTCCCCTCGTCGGCTGTGGGCTTTGTGCCTCCGTGCTTAGGAGTGCCTGCGACTGCTCCTCTTGCTGCCCGGCCGACCTCCTCTTTAGTCCTCGGCCTCCCGGCGCCGGACGCCCCCCCTCCTGGCAGCCCGTACTCGGGGCTCAATGCCGGTGCGGCTGCCTGGTCCCCTGGGCCCCCTGCCCAGGCGGCCGACGTTGTAGGGCCCGTGGCATCCTCCTCTTCTCCGACGGCCGCTCCTCGCCTCTCTTTCGCCCAAGCTCTGAAGAAGAAGATCAATCGGGCCCCTCCCGGGCCAATCGACTGCTCCGCCCCCCCTTCGGCTCCTGTGCACTCCATAGGTGCGGTGCCCGACCCGCATCTTGGCGCACCTCCCCGGCTCCCTCAGCTTGTTCAGGCTCTCCACGTTCCCGGGCTGGAGCCTTCCTCGGGGTTTCGTGATCTTACGGCGGCTCATACGGCCTTCGTGGGTATCTCTGGCTTGGACCGCTCTCGGGCACCCTCGAGGTTGGTTGGCGGGGCTCCTCGGCGTTCCTTTCGGCGTTCCAACTCCACCTCTTCCACGCGGGATCGGCAGTGCATGTTTGAGGACGCTGGTATCCTTCCACGTCGTTCTCCCCGGCTACAGTCTTCTTCGCTGGCACCACCGCCGCCGGGCGACCCCTCCTTCCCGGAGCTGCCTGACACCGACGGTTCGGAGGTTGATCCTCTTGACTGCCCTTCCTCTCCGGGTCGTCACCGACGTGTCCGTTCTGTGTTCTCGTCTGATTCTGAAGGGGTCTTCGACGAAGACTCCTATTTGTAGGGACTTGGTTTTCTTTGTGGGTTCTCGGCCTTTGTTTGGCCTCGTTGTTGTTCCTTTGGGCCTTGGGCCTTGTACGCTTCTTGGCCCTCTTTGGCCGTTCCCCCCCCCCTCTCTGTACCCCCTTCTCTTTATGCTTTCATATATGAAAATCGCTTGCTTGGTGGCCGGGATAGTGGTTTCATCCTCTTCCGCAATGAAGAGATGAACCCCCTCTCCCGTCTCCCCCCCCCTTGCAAGTATTAACTTCAGTTAAAAAAAAAAAAAAAACATATTAACCCGTGTCTCTCTCACTTGAGACGTTCCCTCATAAATGACCTCAAGAGTATCCCACATCTCCTTTGCCGTCTTGCAGGATGACACTCGATCAAATTCAGTGGGATGGAGTGCACATTGAATGGCGTTGATGGCGCTCCTATTCAGAGTGGACCTTCGGATCTCTTCCTTGGACCAGACATCCTCATTCGGGGACAGCTCAAAAGGTGCCTTACTCACCACCTTCCAAGTCTCATAATCCTTCGCCCTCAAGAAGACTTGTATACGGTTCTTCCAGTATGCATAATTTGATCCATCAAAGTAAGGGGGCTTGGTGGTAGAATGTCCTTCAGCGATCAACCCTCTTGCATCCATCTGTACCTTCCTCTTTGGGCTGTAAGTCACTGTAGAAGAGTTAGGCTCTGATACCAACTATTGTGTTAGATGGAAGCACTCTGTCACCACGAAGTGTGGATCTAGAGGGGGGTGAATAGATCGATGGCCTAATTAAAAATACAAATGAACTCTAATGCGGAATTAAAACGAGCAGCCGTTGAACAACTGAAGGATCACAATGATATCAGAACAAAGCAGATCACAGTGATAGCGGACCTAAGCAATGATCTACAATGATTCGAACGGTCGAACTGAAATCACAAGGTCCACAAGTCAATCACACAGTAGATAGCAAATTTTAAGGTGGTTCGGTCCTCCAGACCTACGCCCACCCCACACTCAAACCCAAGTGTGGCTTACTGCTACGCAACACAGCTTGCGTCCGCTGGGCCTTACAGCTTAGCCTACAACCGCTGAGCCTCACACCTGCTTCCGCTGGGCAATACAGCTTAGCCATCCGCTGCCTAACAGCTTGCGCTGAGCCTCACAGCTTGCTATCCAGAGAACCACATTCTCTGCAACGCTGGAGATTACAGCTTACCCGTCCAGTGGAATCCTCCATTGCAAATGCTGGCACACAGCTTGAAAACAAGAGTTCTGAAAACAAGAAAAATAGAATCAAACGAAGATGGGAAAACCCAAAAGGAAATATAGCTCAGAATGAGCAGTCTCAGCTCTGGTATCTGAACCAAGAGACTGAGTAACAAGCTTTCAAACAAACTCTCTCAACTCATCTCTCTCAATCTTCTCTTCTTTCTCTTTTTCTTCTCTCTGGATCGTGGGTTTTCTACTCTGCTCTCAGTGGCTCTCTGCTGCTTCAAACTTCTCTGCTCTCGAGCCTTCACAATCATCCTCCTCAGTCAGAAGAGGCTTCCTTTTTATAGGGCAGCAATTAGGTGGGCGTGTGGTTTCCAGATTCCCGCCCAAAGTATCTTGACCGCGTGGCAGCATCCAGACTTACTACTATACACGTGTCACAATCTGGGCACCTCGTCCATCCTTGGATCACAGCCAATCATTAATCTTTGCAAAGAGTCCTGTCAGTTAGTCGAAGAGAATTATCAGTTTAAGGTTGAAACCTTGTACAGACTTTAGTATGTAGCATGTGTGAGCATGCACTGACTTCTATTGCATGAGACACACAATGCATCGACCTTATTGTTATATAGAAGAGAGTGTACATACTTTATGAAGGCAACGCTAAAGCATGTACAGACTTCACGTATGCAAGACTATGGCATGTACAGACTTTGTGAATGCAAAGCTAAAGCATGTATAGACTTCACGTATGCAAGGCTATGGCATGTACAGACTTTGTGAATGCACATACGGCTAATGTACTGACTTTATGAATGCACATGAAGAACCTGCACCGAGGTCATTAGAGAGTGCACCGACTTGTGATTCAAAGAGCAAGGGGCTGCATGGACTTAGTGTGTGTAGTGTAGAGTGCATCTAAGCAAGGTATGAACATTACAAATGGATGCACTGACATGCCAAATGAATGTGCAGACTCAACGTGCACCATTGTGCAGACTTACTAAAATGATGTATGAGCATAGCAACACACAATGTGCAGACTTCGTGCAATGCATGAAGCAATGTATAGACTTAGAGTGAAGGAGTGCACAGATGCAGATAGCAAGGTATATACATTACAAATGGATGCACTGACATGGCAAATGTATGTACAGACTCTGCATGCAACAATGTGTAGACTTAGTGTTTGTGCAGCTAGCCAATGTATAGACTTGGCGTTTGTGCAGCTAGCCGTTGTATAGACTTGGCGTTATGAAGCACCCAGGCTGTACAGACTTGTGCTAATGCTACAAGTGGACAATGTACAGACTTCAAGTGCGTGCAATAAGACAATGTGTAGACTTCAGCTCGTGCAAGCAAAGCTGCACCGACTTTGAATGGCAGTCTATGCAACCAATGCAGTGTACAGACTTTGTGTGTTTACAAAACCAGGGAACATAGGTAAAGATAGGAATGTATAGACTTTAAATGTGTGAAACACATAGACTGTACAGACTTGGTCTTATGTACAGACTTGACCGATGTACAGACTTTGCATGAGATGCTATGTGAGACACAACATAAGACGTTGGATATGTTGAGACGGTACATGAGACGCAACATGAGACGCTCAGAATGCAATGCATCTAATGTGACACAACCTCGGACCTAATGCAAGCAAGCACAATCGCATTCAAATGGGCCGAATTGGGCCACCGCTCTATCGACGCTCACCCAAGCCCGGGGTAACTTGGCAATGCCAAGGTGAGGTTGAGGGGTTGGGCCCTTGCTGGTAGAGGGCCAGCAAGGTCAAGATGGGATTCCCAATGGGTGTGGAAGCCCAATTCAATGGGGCCGACGAAGTGCCGAAGGCACCGGTTGCACTTTTCCCACGGTGATCACTCAAGGCAATGGGGCTTGAGGATCGAGCTCTCACTCGCATAACCAGCGGAACTAGAACTTATATTGAAAGACAAGCACTAATGGAGTGAGGTGTGAGCACTTACTCGACCGGTTTGAAGAAACCGATCCCGCTCGGAGACGAGGGCGAGCGGGGAGGCGAGTGGATCCCCACACGCCGCGGCGGTGTCGCTTGACCTGCCCAAAGAAGTTACAACACTACACCTCTCGCAGGAGGGAGACCTTGGGGTGGGGGTTAATGATATTACAATCAATACTACCTCCACACAGGGAGGGGCCTTCAGCCGGCCAAGCGGGGAGGGGGAACTAGGACCAAAAGCGATAAGAAGTTGGGAAGCTGAATCTGCCTGCTGTCTGGGAGGGAGGACTGATAGTCGAAGTTGGGGCTGCAGAAGTTGATACAGAATTTTTCTGATGGCGAGACCAGGGAGGAACTCTTCGTGACTGGTACTGGAACACCTCAGAATTTTTTAAATTTCTTCTGATACCACTACTGACCGGGGTGGAGCTTCGAACAGAGTGGCAAGTTCTGGGACTGGCAGCTTCAGATTTCCAACCGCAGGTTGCAGAGAATGCTCCGATGGCTCCTGGACTCCGAATCGAGAACCGCCAGAGTTGTTGGAATTGTGGACGAGTCTTCTTCACAGCAAAACTAACGGGGATGCTAAAAGATGCCGGAGAAGACCTGGAGGCTATGAACAAGATGACTGGTCAGGGTAGACTGTGGGGAAGCAGATCCGTGCAGCAGAGGGAGAAAATTGATAACTTCTGCTACTGGATGCCGAACGGAGTTTTGCTTCTTGATTCTGAAAGTAGACAGAGCGATGAAGAACTTTTTACAAGAGCTTGGGGGCTGATTCCTCCAAGGTTTGTCATGGCAGTGCTTCTAATCCGGTTCTGATACTCAGCAGGGACAGCTCTGCGCCATTGTGGAAGAACGAAGCTCCTGGGCAGCACACAGCTCGGATGAAGACGAAACCACTTCTGTTGCAAAGAAGACAGGGAGATGCTTCTATGGATGCCTCTTTTACCTTCAAACTCCTCCGGAGGAAGTCGTGGTGGCCGCTGCAAGTTACTAGTTCATCTCTAACCTCTGGACAGCAAACTGCAACTTCGAAGTAACTTCCAATGACCAAGAAAGAAGAAGGGGAAGGGGGTAGATGAGTGTGGGAGTGACCCCTGGTTGTAAAGGGGTCTTGGAGGGGGTGTTCTAAGGTGTGGGAGGTGGAGAATAAGGTCTGGAAGAGGGTCCAATAGATGGTGGTAGTGGGGGCTGCGAATTTGGTTGGAATGGAGAGAGGGAAAGGATATTCGAAAATAGGTTTAAGGGTGGGGTTAATTTTTTTGTCTTGGGAATGGGGGGGTTGTGTTGGGGAAGGGAAGGGGTGCTTGGGGTAGTGGGAAGGGTGATTGGGAAAGTGGGAGGGGTAGTTGGGGGTTGGATGGTGAGGAGAGGATTGGTGGAGGGGGTCTTGGGAAGGGGTGGAGTATTGATGAGGGTTGTGGGGAATGGGAAGAGGCTTAAATGGGGTAGGTGGGGAGTGGAGGTGGTTGGGAAGGGAGGAGAGAGAAGAAAATTCGAATTTGGGTGTTGAGGAGAGAGAAAGTGGAGTGAAAAAGAGAGATTAAGAGAGGGAAGGGTGGGGAATCTCTCCCCTAGGGTTTCTCACTCAAAAAAAATGGAATCTCTCCACTAGATAAGAAGTGTAAACTCTCAAAATGGCAAGTTTTTTTCATTCATTGATTCATTAAGTTGAAATGGGGGGAATGGGGTCCTATATATAGGAAACCCACATTTCTACAAAAGTCCCTGACAATTGACTCAATGACAAATAACTGAGGGGGTAGGGGAGAGCCCTTGGGCCAAGCCCAATGAATTGGGCCCAATAGCTAACTAGGCAACCTAATGACACTGAAACTTAGGGAAATGAACACAAGACCTAGGAACATGACTCAAATAAAAGGGAAAATACATCAAATGACTCAAATAAAAATTACATAGGACTCAAAATTAAATGACTAGACCATGCCGGATGCAACCGGGGCGAGGAGACGAGCTGTGAACGTGGGCATGGGAGGTGATGTCCCCATCATACTCCCGGGGTGCGGAGAACTTGACTCCGTCGAGTAAGTGTCCTTCCCTCCTTGGAGGGTGTAGAAGTGGTACTACCCTCAAGTCTTCCGAACGAGACCGATCCATCCACCTGCCGAGATAGCGCTCGTATACCTTGCTCATGGTGGTAGTGACCTGTTCATCCAATATTCGTTCAATGCGCTCACGCTGGGCTCTCTTGGCTGGTGGACTCTCCTCACGGGTGGGTGCTCTCTCAACGGAGGGAATAGGCTCAATATCCTCACTAGGTAGCACCGTGGGTCCCTTGTATGGCACTAGGTCGGCGACACTGAATATGGGACTTATTCCATACTCCTCAGGGAGATCTAACTCGTAGGCATTTGCACCAATGCGCCTCAAGACCTGGAAGGGACCATCCCCACGTGGCCTCAGTTTAGAGTTGGCTCCCGGGGAGAGCCTCTCCGTCCTTACCATCACAAAGTCACCCTCATGGAATTCTTGGTGACGCCGATGAGAGTAGGCCCGCCTCTTATAAGCCTCATTCTTTTTGCTTATGTGCTTGCAAAGGCTTTTATGCAATTTTGTGAATGTTGACATTCTAGGGGTGATGGGTGGGCCTGGGCAACCAAAAGTAGACCAATCATGCTTTGATGCCAAGAAGACTTTGATGGATTTTGGAGGGCCGGGACAACCATATGTGGACTTATCATGCAATGTTGTCATGTAGACTTTGGTGGGCCTAGGTGGGCCGGGGCACCCGTAGGTGAACCTATCATGCAAAGTGGTGATGAATGTAGGGGGACCTGGACATCCGTAGATGTTTTTGACATGCTTAAGACCCATGATAAATGAAGGTGGACCAATACATCCGAATATGGGCCACTCATGCCTTCTACTTGACATGTGGGTGGTATGAATGAATGGACCCAACATAGTGTTAATGCCAAGTGGTGTGGTAGGCCTAGACTTATGCATGTTTTTCCTAAGGGTGACTTCCATGTGTATAGGTGTGGGACAACCTTTGAACTTCCATTGGAAAGGATCGAACGGATCTAAGAATGTGGTCATCATGGGATGGAGCACAACCTCATTACCTAGGGAAATGTGGCCCAAGGTCATGGCTCCCAAGGTGTAACCCGGGTCATAGATGAGGTGGGTTTGGCCCAATATGGTGGGTGAGGGTAGGAAAGGGTGGGTGGTTGGTAAGATGGTTGGGTCATATGAGTCCCTTGACTCCCATTGGAATGGATCATATGGATCATAAAATGGGTCACCTAGGGGGAGGAACTCCATGTCCTCAAGATCCTTAAAAGGTGCTAAGTCATCCTTCTCCATGATAGTTGGGCCAATGTTATTGACAAGTGGGTCGGCCATGAGTGGAGGGCTTGGCTTTCTACCCGAGATAAGAAGCTCTAAATCGAGGAGAAGGTTGGGCTCATCGGGTGTAGGGAGGAATAGAAGGAGGTCGCTAGTGTAGCAACCAATGGTGCAAACCGAGGTGATAGACCCTATGCATAGGTGTAGGAGGCTAAGGCTCCTAGGTTGTTCGACCATAGGGGTCAACATGCTAGTCATCTCTAATTGCCATGATATGCCCGTGAGAAGGTCCTCTAAGGTCTCCACTTGATAGGATGCTTGAATTGTGGTGTGATAGGAGAAGAAGGGCACTATGGAAAGGTCTCGTTCTATGGGAGGGAAAACATGGGCCGGGGTCTCTCGAATTGGGCTCTCCTTTAGCCAACTAACAATGGGTTCTCCTAAGATGAGCTCCGCCTCAACTAGAGAGGGTGGTGTAAGGTAAAGACCATCGTGTGAGGTTCCTTCTTCAGCTTGGACTTGGGTTTCCTCCAAAGTGGGTGGTGGGTTTGGAGTGCTCACAACTATTGGATTGGGTATGAGTTCTGCTACCAAGGAGGTGAGAGAGTCTTTTGGGGTGATGAGGGTTTGTGTGTGGTGTTCCCAGGGTAGAGGGTAAAGGGAAACTTGGATTGGGATTGGTAGGATGTGGTTTGGGAGTGGAAGTAGTGGAGGTCTAGGTTGGGGTAGGATGGGGTTTGGAAGTGGAAGGTGGGTTGGGTGACAGGATTTGGGTTGGGTGGTGGTGGCCGTCATGGTTCTAGGTGGAGGGATGGACACAGGGTCTACATGGGTTTGAATGGTGAGAATAGGGTGAGTGGTGGTCCCTTTTGGGGAAACCGAGTCGGTTAGGGGTCTCTTCCCCTTGGGATCGGCTGGTTGTGGAGGGGTGGTAGTGGGGGCCAATTGAGTTTGGATAGATAGGTTTACGGAAGGAGGTTTTGGTTGGAGTGTAGGGATCCTCATGGGATTTGGTGGAGAGGTGGTTGTTTGGTTTATTTGGGTCTTAAGGGAGAGGACTTGGTCGCGAAGTGTTGTTATGATGGTTGAGAGATGAATTGTTGGGGGTGGTGGGGGTGGAGACCAATGGTCGGTCTCAAGTTGGCCGGGTGGGGGTGGAGGAGTGGTAGTGCTCCTCGGGTTAGGGGTGCTTGAGTAGGAGGGGTGGAAATGTTTGGGGATGTAGATCTTTCTAAGTTCTACCTTCATCTCTTCCCATGAGTGAATAGGTTCTTATCTTCTAACCCTCCTTAAGCCCTCTATGTGTTCCCACTTACTCTTGGCTTGACCCCGAAGTTGTCCCTTGGCCTTTCGGACTCTCGCGCATCCATATACCCAAGTCTTTTCAAAGTACTTTTCTATGGTAGCCTCCCACCTAAGATAGTCACTAGAATGTGATCCGTCAAAGGTAATATCCCTATCTAGGATGAAGTCCATGGGTGGTGAGTAGGCTAAGTAGGTGGCCATGATGATCGGGGGAATCAATGCAAGGGTTGGATTGATGATGACTCCAATGCAAGCATGCCCTAGGACTTGACTTGATAGAGACAAGTTAATGACTTGCTCTGATACCAATTGATGTGACACAACCTCGGACCTAATGCAAGCAAGCACAATCGCATTCAAATGGGCCGAATTGGGCCACCGCTCTATCGACACTCACCCAAGCCCGGGGTAACTTGGCAATGCCAAGGTGAGGTTGAGGGGTTGGGCCCTTGCTGGTAGAGGGCCAGCAAGGCTAAGATGGGATTCCCAATGGGTGTGGAAGCCAAATTCAATGGGGCCGACGAAGTGCCGAAGGCATCGGTTGCACTTTTCCCACGGTGATCACTCAAGGCAATGGGGCTTGAGGATCGAGCTCTCACTCGCATAACCAGCGGAACTAGAACTTATATTGAAAGACAAGCACTAATGGAGTGAGGTGTGAGCACTTACTCGACCGGTTTGAAGAAACCGATCCCGCTCGGAGACGAGGGCGAGCGGGGAGGCGAGTGGATCCCCACACGCCGCGGCGGTGTCGCTTGACCTGCCCAAAGAAGTTACAACACTACACCTCTCGCAGGAGGGGGACCTTGGGGTGGGGGTTATTGATATTACAATCAATACTACCTCCACACAGGGAGGGGCCTTCAGCCGGCCAAGCGGGGAGGGGGAACTAGGACCAAAAGCGATAAGAAGTTGGGAAGCTGAATCTGCCTGCTATCTGGGAGGGAGGACTGACAGTCGAAGTTGGGGCTGCAGAAGTTGATACAGAATTTTGCTGATGGCGAGACCAGGGGGGAACTCTTTGTGACTGGTACTGGAACACCTTAGAATTTTTTAAATTTCTTATGGTACCACTGCTGACCGGGGTGGAGCTTCGAACAGAGTGGCAAGTTCTGGGACTGGCAGCTTCAGATTTCCAACCGCAGGTTGCAAAGAATGCTCTGATGGCTCCCGGACTCCGAATCGAGAACCGCCAGAGTTGTTGGAATCGTGGCGAGTCTTCTTCACAGAAAAACTGACGGGGATGCTAAAAGATGCAGGAGAAGACCTGGAGGCTATGAACAAGGATGACTGGTCGGGGTATACTGTGGGGAAGCAGATCTGTGCAGTAGAGGGAGAAAATTGATAACTTCTGCTACTGGATGCCGAACGGAGTTCCGCTTCTTGATTATGAAAGCAGACAGAGCGATGAAGAACTTTGTAGAAGAGCTTGGGGGCTGGTTCCTCCGAGGTTCGTCGTGGTAGTGCTTCTAATCCGGTTCTGGTACTCAGCAGGGACAGCTCTACGCCATTGTGAAAGAACGAAGCTCCTGGGCAGCACACAGCTCGGATGAAGACGAAACCACTTCTGTTGCGAAGAAGACAGGGAGACGCTTCTGTGGATGCCTATTGTGCCTTCAAACTAATCCGGAGGAAGTCGTGGTGGCTGCTGTAAGTTACTGGTTCATCTACAACCTCTGGACAGCAAACTGCAACTTCGAAGTAGCTTCCAATGACCAAGAAAGAAGAAGGGGAAGGGGGTAGATGAGTGTGGGAGTGACCCTTGGTTGTAAGGGGGTCTTGGAGGGGGTGTTCTAAGGTGTGGGAGGTGGAGAATAAGGTCTGGAAGAGGGTCCAATAGATGGTGGTAGTGGGGGCTGCGAATTTGGTTGGAATGGAGAGAGGGAAAGGATATTCGAAAATAGGTTTAAGGGTGGGGTTAATTTTTTTGTCTTGGGAATGGGGGGGTTGTGTTGGGGAAGGGAAGGGGTGCTTGGGGTAGTGGGAAGGGTGCTTGGGAAAGTGGGAGGGGTAGTTGGGGGTTGGATGGTGAGGAGAGGATTGGTGGAGGGGGTCTTGGGAAGGGGTGGAGTATTGATGAGGGTTGTGGGGAATGGGAAGAGGCTTAAATGGGGTAGGTGGGGAGTGGAGGTGATTGGGAAGGGAGGAGAGAGAAGAAAATTCGAATTTGGGTGTTGAGGAGAGAGAAAGTGGAGTGAAAAAGAGAGATTAAGAGAGGGAAGGGTGGGGAATCTCTCCCCTAGGGTTTCTCACCCAAAAAAAATGGAATCTCTCCACTAGATAAGAAGTGTAAACTCTCAAAATGGCATGTTTTTTTCATTCATTGATTCATTAAGTTGAAATGGGGGGGAATGGGGTCCTATATATAGGAAACCCACATTTCTACAAAAGTCCCTGACAATTGACTCAATGACAAATAACCGAGGGGGTAGGGGAGAGCCCTTGGGCCAAGCCCAATGAATTGGGCCCAATAGCTAACTAGACAACCTAATGACACTGAAACTTAGGGAACTGAACACAAGACCTAGGAACATGACTCAAATAAAAGGGAAAATACATCAAATGACTCAAATAAAAATTACATAGGACTCAAAATTAAATGACTAGACCATGCCGGATGCAACCGGGGCGAGGAGACGAGCTGTGAACGTGGGCATGGGAGGTGATGTCCCCATCAGCATCTAGCAAGTGTTTGAGTGAACCAACTTGCCTGCATGGACATACATGCATAATGCAGTGATGCACCGACTCAAAGAAGACTTGCCTGCACTGACCTTCTACTTATGCAAAAGAAGAATATGTGTATGTGCCATCAACCTGAATGATGACTCATGGTGTTTGCTATCATCAAAACCACAGGGGCACAACATCCAGCTCCAGTATTCGGCTATACACCTCAACGGTCAGCCAACCAGTCCCAATCTTCTGGCAACTACGCATCAAAAGTTAGCCGACCAGCTCTAGCTCCAGCTCTAGTCTCCAGCTCTAGTATTCAGCTACACACCTCAATAGTCAGTCGATCAGTCCCAATCTTCCGGCTACTACGCATCAGCAGTTATCCGGTCAGCTCCAATCCCCAGCTCCAACATTAGGCTATACACCTCAACGGTCAGCCGACCAGTCCTAGTCTTCTGGCTACTACGCATCAGCAGTTAGCCGACCAGCTCCATTTCCAGTCTCCAGCTCCAGTATTCGGCTACACACCCCAACGGTCAGCCGACCAGTCCTAGTCTTCTGGCTACCACGCATCATCAATTTGTCGGTCAGCTCCAGCTCCAGTCTCTAGCTCCAATATTCGGCTATACACCTCAATGGTTAGCCGACCAGTCCTAGTCTTCCGGTTACTATGCATCAGTAGTTAGCCGACCAGCTCCAGTTCCAGTTTACAGCTCCAGTATTCGGCTACACACCACAACGGTCAGCCGACTAGTCCCAGTCTACCTGCTACTACGCATCAGTAGTTAGCCGATCAACTCCAGCTCCAGTCTCCAGCTCCAATATTCGACTATACACCTCAACGGTCAGTCGACCAGTCCCAGTCTTCTAGCTACTATGCATCAGCAGTTAGTCGGCCAGCTCTAGCTCCAGCTCCAGTCTCCAGCTCCAGTATTCAGCTACACACCTCAATAGTCAGCCGATCAATCCCAGTCTTCCGACTACTATGCATCAGCAGTTAGCCGGCCAACATCCAGCTCCAGTGCCAACTCCAGTCCCTGTCTCCGGCTACAACACCTCGGCGATTAGCCGTCCAGCTCTAGTGTAACGCCCGACAAATTATAAAGGTTAAAATAGAAATAATTACCTATATTTTAGAAAGAGAAAAGACAATTAGATATTTAAGTATCTCATTCTAATTCTAAATCAAAAAAAAAATTAAATTATTCATTGGTGAATCAATTATGAAATAGAGATACAAATAAATAATTAAAAGACAATTCGACATTAAATTATGACATTTAAATTTTTATAAAAAAAATTACTAGTAATATTTAAGATTTAAAAATAAAAATTCAGATATATTGTCCTTAGAATGAATCTCATAAAATACAAGTTAAAATAAAAACTTTCTTAAGATCGAACCTACCTCTGATACCCGAGACGATAATAAAAAATTAATAAGTTAGATAAATAAATAAACACCCTTACAATAATAAAAGAAGGCTAAATAATGAAATGCCTAAGTTATATAAACCCATATATACACAAATGGGCCACAACCTATAGTCTTGGGATTCACGTATACAAGTGAGTGGCTATGGACGCACTTTTTATTTAACAATTATCTGGTTCGTTCGTTGGTTTATTAAGTGCGTGGGCGTGCCAGTCACCGAGGTGACAATTTATTCGGGCTCCGAAGAGCCCATGGTGCGCTCGATCTGACTTCGTCAGACGATTGTGTGGTTCGTGTCGGGACCGAATCCCGTCGCGCCATGAAGGTCACGACGTCATTTACATCCCCCATACGAGGGAATACCCTTGATTAATTACCGAAATTAGGGGCCCCGCAGCCGAAAAGAATAATACTAATTGGGAGAGAGAGAGGTAGGGATAGGTCACACTGGGGGTTGTATTCAGACCACAAACCGTCGGCCATGTCGGTCACTCGTGGATCTTTTCATGTTCGGACACGGGTCCGTGATGGAAACGCGACGGAAAAAACTGGGACGAATCCGTTCAAATGTATGCCGAGTATACGGCAATTTTAATAATGACTCGGAAGTTGTCCGGGACGAGAAAACAGATCCGGTCCGATTAAGATGTCGGCCCGAGGTTAGGTCATAGCCTGGCCATATCGGGATAATTCCCAAGACTCGGGTTCGACCTTAAAGGGCGGCATTGCTGTTCCTTTTGCATCGGATCCCGGGGAGAGATGGGACTGCAGTGTGGACCCTAGCATCTTTTATCTGGGACTTTCTTAGTTATATCTTCTGAGATTTCTGATTCGATGTTTACTGTTTGTTCGTGCCTTTGTCCGGGGTGATTTTTCTTCTTTTTATTCATGATCATTCTTATTATTGTCATTTGTTTATTATTTATCATTTTTTTTATTGCCCCTCTCGCCTCTTTTATTGTGATTAATATTGCGCATTCGGAGTCCTTCAATTAGCGTAATTTTTATTAATTTATTTGCTATTGTTAATGCCCTTATCAGGTTGTATATATATATGCATATAGCGTGCCGGCGGAGGGGAAAACGGGGGTGTACCGCTGAGGTATTGGGTGTACCGCTGGGTGGCAAAGGGGCGTACCGCTGAGGGCTGAGAAGGGCGTACCGCTGGGGGGCTGAAAAGGGCGTACCGCTGGGGGGTATGTCGGTAAAGGGGGGGGGGGTGATATATAAAGTCTAAGTCTATACATTGCCTATTCACCCATCACTAAGTCTGTGCGTTGGCGGCTCAAGGTCTGTACGCTGGCTGCTCAAAGTCTATACATTGCCCAGCATAAAGTCTGTACGTTGGGGGGGGTGAAGTCTATACACTGCCCAAAGTCTGTACACTGGATAGGTCTATACGTTGGGATGTGAAGTCTATACACTGCCCAAAGTCTGTACACTGGATAGGTCTATACGTTGGGGTGTGAAGTCTATACACTGCCCAAGTCTATACACTGGCTAGGTCTATACGTTGGGGTGTGAAGTCTATACACTGCCCAAAGTCTGTACACTGGATAGGTCTATACGTTGGGGTGTGAAGTCTATACACTGCCCAAGTCTATACACTGGCTATCATGAAGTCTGTACGTTGGCTGGCTCAAGTCTATACGCTGGCTGCTCAAAGTCTATACATTGCCCAGCATAAAGTCTGTACGTCGGGGTGTGAAGTCTATACACTGCCCAAGTCTATACACTAGCTATCATGAAGTCTGTACGTTGGCTGGCTCAAGTCTATACGCTGGCTGCTCAAAGTCTATACATTGCCCAGCATGAAGTCTGTACATTGGGGTGTGAAGTCTATACACTGCCCAAGTCTATACACTGGCTATCATGAAGTCTGTACGTTGGCTGGCTCGAGTCTATACGCTGGCTGCTCAAAGTCTATACATTGCCCAGCATAAAGTCTGTACGTTGGGGTGTGAAGTCTATACACTGCCCAAAGTCTATACACTGGCTGGGGGGTGTACCGGTGAAGGGAAGGAGTGTGCCGCTGAAGGCCAATGGAAGCGTGCCGCTGAGGGCCAAACGGGGTGTGCCGCTGAGGGCCAAGGGGGTGTGTCGGCCAAGGGCCAATTGAGGTGTGATGGTGAAGGTCCAGTCAATCTTCAATTTCCTATTTTTTAAGGCTTTTCTTTTCTTCTTATCTTAACTTTCATGTAGTTTTATATAAAACTCTTCCCTTGTTATGTTCTGTTCAGTTCGGCCTCTTTTCTTGCGGGTCGGACGTTCGGGCCGCCGGGTGGTTAATTAGTTCGGTTCAGTTCCCGTTGTGGTGCCGGCAGTGGTTTGATAAGTTGGAAGGCTTCATTAATTATCCTGCTCATTTGTTGCCTCCTTTTGCCTCTTTTAATTGTTTATTAGTTTCTCACAAAAATTCGGCAGCATCTCCCCTTGACCCGAGGCGTAAGGGAGAGAAAGGGAATGCGCCCACATGGAGTGGCAGAACCTGACAACTGGAGGTGGGCCCCCGGGGGAGCAACACCTTTATAGAGCCTCAGAAAAAGTGAAGGAAAGGGGCTTGGGGCGAGGCCAAGAAGTGGGCTGCTGGGAGACTGAAAGGTGTGCCGCTGGGGGCCAAGGTGAGTGTGCCGCTGAGGGCTAATGGGGGGTGTGCCGCTGAGGGCCGATGGAGGTGTGCCGCTGAGGGCCCAAACAGGTGTGCCGCTGAGGGCCACAAAGAGTGTGCCACTGGGGGCTGAACAAGGGAGCGTACCGCTGAAGGCAAACCAAAAAAAAGGGGTGTACCGGCCGGGGGGCGTGCCGGCCAGAGATGGCGGTGTGTATACTGCTGAGGGTCAGAATGGGGTGTGCCGCTGAGGGCCAATATGTGTGTACCGCTGAAGGCCAGTGGAGTGTACCGGCCGGAGGCCAAAAGGGCTTGCTGCTGAGGATGGAAAAGGTGTGCCGGCCAAGGGCCAGAAAGATGTATCGCTGGAGGATTAAAAGGGAGCCAAGTGTGTGGGCTGGGGGCTTGCAGGCGCTCTATGGAAAGAAGGGGAGCTCGAGGTCAAGGAAGGGTTGCTGGAAGTGAGTGAAGGACCCACAAGGCCAGGCTTCAAAGGGGAGGCCTCACATTGATACGGTGACTTGAAAGAAACCGGAGAAACAAAGAAAACAAACCACGCACCGCATGCATTGTGAAGGCGAGAACAAGCCATCAGACATAGCAAGGAAGACCCAAGGAAGATGATTTTCTCATTCATGGGAAGCAAAAGGGGCCGGAGCCCTACACATACATTGCAAAAGAAAATGCCCACGACAAGGCTGTGGACTGAAAGAAATGAAAGAAAAACAGCACAGGAGGGGGGAGGAACCGGCTACAAAGGAAAGCCCCTAACTCTCTCTCCCATTACATCGAGCTCTCTCTCTCTCTCTTACTCTTGCTTCTTCCCGGTGATCGCCGGAGGGAGCTCACGCCGGGATGCCTCTTCTTCTTTTCTCTCTTCTCCTCTTTGTCTATCTGTGGGTGTCTCTCCCTCTTTTTGCTCTCTCTTCTCTGTGTTTCTTCCTCCTTCCCCCCTCTCTGGGCTTCTTCTGGCCGCCCTCTCTCTTTTTTTTTTCTTGCCTCTCCTTTTCTTCCCTGAAGCGGGAGGCCTTTTATACCACCAGCCACCGGGGACTTCGAGCACGGCTGTCGAAGGCAGGAAGCCGGCCGTGATGATGGGTTTGACCTGCTCATGTCCTGGCTGTCAGTGGAGGGGCCTACGTGGCCCAACCCATGGCTGACACCTCACAGAGCTCACTACGCGCCAAGGATGCGTAGGGCATGGGCTTCACGTCATCTTGCTGTTGAAAAGCTTCAACGCTGATCCGCTGGCGAGTTGAAAAGGCGTGCCGCTGAGGAGCCAAAATGGCATGCCGTTGAAGCTCCTGAAGGGCGTGCCGCTGAATGGCCTGAAGGGCGTGCCGCTGAGTGGCCACGGGGCCGTGCCGCTGAACGGCCTGAAGGGCGTGCCGCTGAGTGGCCACGGGGCCGTGCCCCTGAACCGCCTGAAGGGCGTGCCGCTGAGTGGCCACGGGGCCGTGCCGCTGAACCCCCCAGGGGTTGTGCTGCTGAGCACCCACGGGGGTGTGCCGCTGAGCACCCACGGGGGTGTGCCGGTGAAGGGCCCTGATGGGCGTGTGCCGCTGAACCCCCCCAGGGGGTGTGCCGCTGAGCACCCACGGGGGTGTGCCGGTGAAGGGCCCTGATGGGCGTGTGCCGCTGAACACCCCAGGGGGTGTGCCGCTGAAGCCCCCAAAGGGCCGTGCTGCTGAGCACCCAAAGGGGTGTGCCGCTGGACCCCAAGTGGGTGTGCCGCTGGGCAACCCTGGGTGTGCCGTTGAAGGCCAAATTGGGCGTGTTTCTGAGCCCGTTCTGAGCCCGTTGGGGACACGAGTCATGTCATATTTGGCTTTCTCCGAGGCTCACAGATTGTGGGGGCTCCTTGTGCTCGATTCCTCTTCACTGTTGTGACTCCTCGCGGCGACTTTGCGACAATTCTCCTGGGGTTTATTCGCTCGGGCCGTCATCGTCACTGGGCCGAGCGGGGTATCATGGGTGTGCAAATTTTGGTGTCCACAAATGCCCCCCACCCAAGGGTAGCGCGGGCGAAGGATGAGCCGGGCGGTGCCCGTGGGTGTACTTGTCCCTTTTCTCTTCGTCGGTGCCGACGGGGTGTCGAGAGCTGACCTGGTTGGTTGTTTGTTGGTCTCTTTGTTAGTGCCGATAGGATGCCGGGAACTGGCATGCTTTGTCGATCTCTTGGTCTCTTCGCCAGTGCCGACAGGGTGTCGAGAGCTGACCTGGTTGGTTGTTTGTTGGTCTCTTTGTTAGTGCCGACAGGATGCCGGGAACTGGCATGCTTTGTCGATCTCTTGGTCTCTTTATCTCTTCGCCAGTACCGACAGGGTGTCGGGAACTGGCCTGGTTTATTGTCTCTTAGTCTCTTTATCTCTTCGCCAGTACCGACAGGGTGTCGGGAACTGGCCTAGTTTATTGTCTCTTAGTCTCTTCGTCAGTGCCGACAGGGTGTCGGGAGCTGACCAGATTTATTGATTTCTTCATCAGTGCCGACGGGATGTCGGGATCTGAAGCAGCATATTGGTCTCTTATTCTCTTCATCAGTGCCGACGAGGTGTCGGAAACTGAGACAGTTTGTTGTCTCTTTGCCTCTTCATCAGTGCCGACGAGGTGTCGGGGACTGAAGCAGTTCGTTGTCTCTTGTTATCTTTTAGTCTCTTCGTCAGTGCCGACGGGGTGTCGGGAACTGACTTGGTCTCTTGGTCTCTTTGTCTCTTCGTCAGTGCCGACGGGATGCCGGGAACTGACCTGGCCTCTTGTCTCTTAGTCTCTTCGTCAGTGTCGACAGGATGCCGTGAACTGACCTGGTCTCTTGGTCTCTTTGTCTCTTCGTCAGTGCCGACAGGATGTCGGGAGCTGACATGGTTTGTTGATCTCTTCTTGTCTGTTCTTTCTCTTTTTTGTACCACATTACCCATACAAGCGCCCTTTCGGGTTTTCGCCAGTACCGGCCCCCTCTTGCTTTTGCCCACGCGCCCTCTCGGGTTTTCACGTGGCGGGGTACCCGATTTTGCCCGTGACGCCCTTTCGGGTTTTCGCCACAGCATGGTTGTTACCATTTTTGCCCTTGTCCCCGCGTAGGGGAAAGTCCGGCGTGGTATCTCTATTTTTAACCCCATTTTCTTCTTTTCTTTTTTTGAGTGAGTGATATGCAAGCGTCGGCTAGGGCACGAAGCCTTGCGCCGGAAGATAAGGTTCACTCGTTGGCAAGAATAGAATGCCGGCGCAATGGGAGAATCTGTGCCAATTCGGACGTAAGGTCCATAATGGCAATATTGTGCGGAGTGGGTGGCTAGGGCACGAGGCCTTGCGCCGGAAAGGGATTTATTCGTTGGCAAGGGGCTAATGCCAACGCAAAAGTAGAGGTTCTGCCAATCCAGGCGTAAGGCCCGTGACGGCGATATTGTAGGGCGTGGGTGGTGGCTGAGGCCCGAGGCGATGTGCCAGAGACAGGCTTGTTTTGGTGGTAGGATAGTGGCACTGTGACAAGGGTAGAGCCGCAGGGGTAGAGTCATCTTTGCTAGTGTGGACGTTCGTCCGACTGGGATCGTGGGGATGGGATATCTTCCCCGAGGACATTTATTACCGTGTGTTGTCGACTTACTCCTCCGCATATGTGAGCGGATGGGTATGTACATGTGTGTACATATATGGGTATTATATATATATATATATATATATATATATATATATATATATATATATATGTATTTATTTAATGGACATATTACATATATTTATTTTCTTTTTGCTTTCCCTCCCTTTATTTTCTCCTTTTATTTCCCTCCTTTCTCTTCCTCTTTTTTTTATCCCCCTTTGTATCTCCTTCTATTTTTTCCGTCATTCCTTCTTCTTCTTTTTCTTCTTTTTTTTTTGTATTTTCTCCCCCCTTTTTTATTTCTTTTATTTTCCCCCTCTCTTTTTTTTCTCTTTTGTTTCCCCTCCCTTTTTTTCTTTTCTTTTTTTTTCTCCCTTTTTTTTTGCCATATATATATGGGGCGGGGGCGGTTCATTCGAACCACCCCCGTTCGAATCCCCCTCCCTTCCCTCTTCTCTCCCTTCAACAGGCGACCGTTCGCCCCCCCCCCCTCTCTCTCCATCCTCTTCGTCTTTCCCGTCACCGAGCACCACCGCCTCCGGTCACCGTCGTCGTTAGCGCGGTGAGGGCACCGCCGTGAGGGCCGCCCCTCCCGTCTCTCTTCTCTTCTCTTCTCTCCCTTCTTCTCTTCTCCCTCCTTCTCCCGTTCTCTTCTTCTTTCTCTTTTCTCCACAGTGGACGGCGGCCGGAGGCCCTCGCCCCCTTCATCTCCGTCTCTCTTTCTCCTCCCTCTCCCTCTTGTTCTCTTCTTCCCCCCCTTTCTTCTCCGTCTCCGGTGCCATGGGTGGCCGGAGGTGATGTTGGGAGCGGGCGTGCCGGTCGGGATGGTGCCGGGGAAGGCCCCTTTGGGCGTGTGTCGGGGAGCACGGTTTAGGGCGCATCGGGGAAGACCCCCATAGGCGTGCCGGAGAAGACATCCAGGAGCGCGCCGGGGAGCGGGGCTCCAGTGTGCCGGGGAGCACCGTCAGGGGTGTGCCGCGGGGCAGCCATGGGTGTACCGGGCAGGGCTCCAGGAGCGCGTCGGTGAAGTTAACTATCGGGTGTGCCGGGGGAGTGGCTCGTCCGGGTGCGTGCCGGGGAAGGGCCTTCTGGGCGTACCGGCGAACGGGGGCTGAGTGTGCCGGGGGAGCCCTCATGGGGCGTGTCGGCGAAGCGGGGTCCCGAGCGTGTCGGGGAAGGACACCTAGCAGCGTGCCGGTGAGGGCAGCCACGGGGTGTGCCAGGGAGCACGGGGCAGGAGTGTGCCGGGGAGCTCCTCCTGGGGTGTACCGGGGGACAACCCCCTCCTGGCGTACCGGGGAGCGGCTGCTGGAAAGTGTACTGGGGAGGGCTTCAGCAGGGCATACCGGCCAAGGTCTTCACGCCAGGGGCGTACCGGCCAAGGGGGGCCAAGAGGCTTTAAGGTAGGGGGAATGACTTCTTTTGACCGGCGGACTTCTGGTGTTGCCTCTAGGGGCCCACCATGCTTTGTTGGGGCCGTCACTCCTTGTGGACGCGCACCCGTGTTTTCCCTTACGCCTCTGGCCTAGGGGAAACTCTGCCGAAATTTCGTCAGAAATTGGCAATATCTGTTCATTTGACTTATAGTAAAGTCCCTTTGCAGTCTTTTTGCTTGTGATTTATTCTGATCTTCTTATTCGCATATCTTTGCAGACACATGGCTGCCCCAAGTGGTTCTTCTGCCCCTGCTGCCGCTGTCGGTGCCGACCTCATTCCGCGGGGTCCAGTGCCGGCAGTCACATGGCTCAATGTGGAGGACCTAGACCGAGAGCACGCGGAGATTGCCGCCTTGGCTGAGTCATCGGGGTCCGACCGTGAAAGCATGGACGTCCGCAGACTCGTTAGGGTTGAAAGCGGCTTCACATTTGATCGGGCCACCGAAGAATACAGGAAGGATTTCCCGAAGGATAGGCACCTCGTTCGATTTCTGAAGCATTTGCGCTCTCGAGGGGGGCGAGATTATCGCGTCATAAAGGCGGCCGAGCGGGCGATCCTGCATGCCCGAGATAGTCTGCTATACAGCGTCCCTAGGAGCATTCCAATGTACCTGGTGGGAGAGGCCCGGGAGTGGAAGCCGGTCCTGGGGATCGAAGGGGTGCTGCCGGCTGAAGATAAACTGGTGCGAGCTCCTCAATTCACGCCAGCAAGGTGGGACATGTCTGCGGGGAAGGTGCATGGCGAGTCGCCCCGATTTGGCTTATTCTTGGCTACCCTAAAATGGGGTTATAGGGAGGAGCCGTTCATATTGGACTGTTTGGCCATCAGGTTCAAATATGAACTATCACTGGGCTGGTTCGGGGAGCTGAAGCTTCAAGACGCCCACAGCTTCCGAGAAGGGGCGGTGGAGTTCACTGAATATGTACTGTTCAACTATGCCCCATTGCTGGTCCGGGTTGGCAACTACCACAGCGTGTACGCCTCCCGGTACGGTTATCCCATCTCCAAGGGTCTCTGTTGCGGCATGATAGAGGTATTCAGCGCGGAGACCAATACCTTCTACACGGCTGAGGGAGAGACTTCACTTGATTTGTGGAGCCTAAGCCAGCTGAGCGGCTTGCCCATTGACGGGGAGCCTTATGAGGAAGTATGCCTCCCGGACTTGATCAAGGACGAGACTAACGGGGATGGCTATTATTCTCTCGGGTATTCATACCGGTACCTGATGAAGGCGTACCGGGAGCTGTACCAGTTGTCGCACAAGGGGAAGCAGCCCGCCCGTGGGGACAGAAAACGGATGCGTATGGCAGTATGGCTGGAATATTTCTATGATGGGCTGAAGCAGTATGAAGATTTTCCCTGCGTTGGCACCGTCGTTGCTCGCAAGAAACGTGCGAAGCCCAAGCATGATGTGAAGATCCCCTCCAGGGGACGTCGGAGCGGGGCCAATCCGATGGGGGTCGACCCACAGACTCACTGTGCCGCCTATCTGACGTACTGGCTGTGTTCATTTGCCATGACGTACGGGGACGAGACAGTGATCCGGCCAGATGCCATCTACCCGGCGTGCCAGATGGCGTGGGGTGTCAAACTTTCTCTGTGCCCGGCAGCGCTCTGTCTGATTTATAAGGCCCTGGGAGACATCAGCACGCACCAGTTCCCGAGGCAGGCCCGGTACGTGTGCCCACTGCATTTCTTCAATGCGTGGGTTTGTTCACTATTTCCGGAGTTCGCCCTGCGAGTCCTTCAGGATTGGGGGCTGGTGCCGAGGATGCTGGAGTTCGCGAGTGCAGAGCCGGCTTCTACCTCCATGCGGATGTATGATATTCGGAGCCGGTTGACCACGGTTCCCCGGGATGCAGCCGGTACTATTCATTTCTGGACGCTGGCCGCACATTCAAGCCCCCTCGTGAATAATAAGAGGGAATGCAAGGATGACCAGGTGGAGAGGTATGTCCACCCTATCAGCCAGGAAAACGTGGTGCGCCCGTTGCTGGAGCCCGAGCTGAGGGATTGGGCGCTGGCTATCCGCCCGAGCGTGTTGGTGTTCCGGAAGGGAGACAATGTACTGCTGGAGCCGTATTACCCCTTCCGATTTGGCCGCAACTTCGGGTATGACCAGCATATCCCTGCTTATCATGCGCAATTCGGCTTGCCTTCGCGGAACGTCCGGAGAAGTGCGGTTGCCGAGCACGCTAGAAGCTGGTGGGACTTCTTCCACCTGGCGGACTCTGCCTCCTTCAGGGTGCCAGCCCCGGGTCGCGTGCCCCGAGTGACCGAAGACTATATAAAGTGGTGGAATGCCCGGACGGCTTTCTATCGGTTGCACAAAACCGATTGTTGGGATGGCACCGAAAGGAGGTTCCTCAGCCGGCAACCAGTGCCAGTACTTGATATTGAGCCAGATCATCTTCTTCGGCTCAAGAACAAGCAGGAAAGGGAGGTAGTGGCATACATGGCAGCTCGTCGGGAGGCCCGGGATAAGAGGCCGACGTCGAAAGTGGAGCTGCCTCCGGTGGCGAAGGACAACTATCAGAAGACACTGAGGGACCTTTGCAAGGTGGGGAGCGACCGCCTGGACCTCATCAATTATCCATTTCCCATAGAGGAAGAGGGGACTCCCGCTAAGAGCTGGCGTCCGGAGAGAGATGCGCTCTGCCCATACCGCACATTCATGAGGCGGGAGGAGAGGAAACCCGAGAATTATAGGGACACCACATGGCTATATGTCCTTCTCCAGGTGAACGGACTGAAGATCGAAGATCAGAGGGCCTCCATCCTAGGCAAGCGCCTGCACATCCCGTACTATTATGCTGACGGGTGGGGCATAGACCACTTCAGCCTCTTCTGCCACCTCTCCCTGAAGAAGCACGGGGATCTGGCCAGTCTTACGGACCGGTGCCAGAAGATCGAGGATGTGTGCTGGCTCGTTCGAGAGGCGGCACGTCGGGACAAAGAGCCATCCCTGAGCTACTGGCCGATTACACTGCGACTGTATACTAGCCCTCACGGTACTTGATCTCTTTTTCTTCTCTTGTCTTCGTCTCTTATCATTGCGGCCTTTGCCGATAGTTGGATGCTAATCATGAGTGCGTGTCTGTCCTTTCTCTTTTCCTTTCTAACAGACCACCCCGATAGCGCGCAAATGGCCACGTACCGGAATCTCCTTTGGCTTGTGCAGAAGCCTGCATATTTTGAAGCCGCGCCACTAGCCCCGACTGCGGCTCCTCTGCCCAAGGCAGCGAAGAGGCCCCGGGCAAAATCTCCCGTGAAGAAAGCAGTGGACGCCGCAAAGGTGGCCAAGCAGCGGGACACGAAGCGGAGAAAAACAGAGGCGGCCAAGGCCCCGACCGCCGTTCCTTCGGCGCCACGGGTCCCCTCTTTTGAGGAATTCGAGGTTGCCCGACCCGAGCCCAGCCAACCTGCCGGTCAGTACCTTCGACTATCGCCGTGACTTTTAAGTCTCCCTTTTTTTATTTTCCCTCTTGGAGCAGATCCCTGACACTTGAATATTTTTTGTCTCAGCTCCTGTGGAAGAGCCCGTGCCCACACCTGTTCCTCACGCGAGGGAGCCTGCTCCTGTGCCCGCGCCTGACATGGGTGAAGCCGTGGCCATAGCAAAGTCGCCTGTTAAGGAGGCATTGGCTGCTACCAAGGTGGCTGGGCCACGAGCGGCAAAGCGGAGGCGGGCTGAGGAATTCCTGGCTCCGACGGTAGCCCCTCCGGTGGCCCCTGTCCTGTCTTTTGAGGAATTTGAGGCTACCCAGACCGGGCCGAGTCATCGGCCGCCTGCGTCGTCCGTGATCGATTTGCCTCCTGGGTTGGCCTCGCACTCGCGTACGGCGATGATGCGTTTCTTCTCCACGGGCGGCTCAAAGGAACCGGCGCCTGTGTCCATCCCGGGCGAGGGCAGGGCTGCAACTCCCGAGGAGGCTCTGCCCGTCGAGGAAGCCCGTGGGTCATCCAGGGCTGTAGGGGCCGAAGAGGGTATTTGTTTTTGTCAGCCTAAACGACTTCTTTGTTTTCGGAGAGCCGACTGGGTTTGAGGTAATCCACTCTTTTCTTCTTCGTGACAGGCACAGCAGAGGCAGTCGCTGGAGTATTCGGACCCCGCGTGCAACCCCCGACGATGCTTCTATATGTGAGGAGGAAGCTGAAGTCTGGCGTACCGGCCTCGTCTAGCCCGAGGGAGGGCACGCCAGCCATTGGCCTCGAAGTGGAGGCCCCTTTGCCGACAGAGCCTGCGGCAGTCGGGTCATCGTCGGGCGAAGAGGTAGACTACAATTACTCGTCCGATGAAGCGGCTCCTGACGAGGGCGTGTCCGGGGCATCGGGGCCGCCCGAGCCGGTCTTCGGGGCCCCCTTACTTGCTGGCTCCCCGAGCTTTGTGGGGAAGACTGCCGTAAGTGTGGGCTTGCTTGGGCCGGCTCCTTCCTCTCCTTCTTGGTTACCTAATGACCTTTTCTTGTCAATTCTGGGTTTTAGGGGCTTGACTTGCCGGAGGCTGTGGAGGAGGGTACCCCAATTGCGTCGATCGACCGTCAGGTAGGGGTCGATGTGGGCTCGGGCAAACTAGCCCTTCTATTCGAGGCTCTTGAGCAAGAGTCGGCCGCAGGGGCTTCAAGTATTTCTGAAGCGGCGGCCGAGCCTCTGGAGGAAGGAGAGATTGCGCCCGCAGACCGCGTCCTTACGGGGGCTGAGGTAAGCAGGGTTTTATGGTTCTTCCCACTTCTCATCCTTGCGTAAATTATTCCCTGCGACGGGCGGCTAACCGTATTTCACGTGGGCAGGTGGTGCCGACGACTGGGAAGATGCCTAGCCGCTCCCGCAAGGCAATCGCCAAGCGGAGGCCGATTACCAGTCAGCCACGAGCGGGGGGGCCGATTCCGGCATCTATTCCGGAGGTGAAGACTCTTGCCGTGCTCGTGCAGGCAGGAAGCGTTCCCCATCTATTAGTCCCCCTTCCACCTCTTCCGAAGCTGCCGGCTCAGATGGAGGACCCGTTCCTGAGACAAATATTCACGGGGCTCCGTGCACATCTAGAGGGGTTCCAGCCGCGAAGGAGAAGTTCATGGGTGACTACTTCGGGCCCAGCCTTACTTGAAGCCCCTCCTCTAGCCGGAGTAGCGACAGCCGCACCCCTGCCCCTTGGAGTGGCAGAAGCGAGTCAGGCGGAGGCAGAGGAGGCAGGGGAGCTCCAAATAACGGGAGTACCGGAGGCTTCGGCAATGGTCTCGTCCACTCCCCAGGCAGTGGCTGGCCAAGGGTCTCTGTTTGAGCTACACCGACCAGGCGGTCTGACCCTTGCTCTTCCTTCCTCTTCAGCGGCAGTGGACGCTGACCTGTGGGCAGAAGTGGACAGCACCGTGGAATTCACTCCTCCGGTCGTGCCCTCAGTCAGCCATATGTCATCAGAAGCACCAGTCCGTCAAATGCTGATCACTCTACGGACCATGCTCCTCGCCGACCCTCCTCTGTCGTATCGGGAGGTGCACACCATAGTGACGCAGTTGACTGGGGCGTTGCAAGTGCTCAGCTGCCCGCTGGAGGAATGGTCGCGGCGGGTTCTGCTGTTGCTGAAGTATGTCAGGCGCCGCGAGTTCCTGGAGAGCCAGGCTCCCGACGAACGTACCGCCCTTGACGCTCAGGCAGACGAGTACCTGCAGACCTTGGAGGCCCGACGCCATAATAGAGAACACCACGGAAAGGCCTTGGAGGAGGGCGAAGGCAGCGTCCATTCCTTCAAGAACCGGATCGAGAAGCTGGAGGGCTACCTCGCTGCGGATAAACTTGACCTTGCCGAGGCGGAAAGGAGGGTGGCGGAGGAGAGGGAAGCTCTTGCCGTCGCCGACGTTGAAATGGTGTCCGTCGAAGCGGAGCTCGCCCGTCTTGAGGAATTGAGGGGCCGACTGCACGATATGACGAACTTCCCTTGCGTCGGGATCCTCCCTCTCGAGGACATCTTCAAGGACATCGACTGAGCGTTGCATCCCTTAATTCCTTTTTCTTTTCTTTCGAATGTAACACAGGGGTATGCCCCGCAGCACTTGTAGTCTGGTCCTTTTTCTGAGTAGAGCAGAGCATTTATGATTCCACGCGTTCTTTGTGTATGCATTCGTCCCAGAGGGAGCTTTCTTACCCTTCTTTCTCTTCTGCGCATATTGTTTCCTTCTTCCTCTTCCCTTGCTCTTGCATCTTTCCCCCCTTTTGTGTTGAGACCCATTGGCAGGGTATGAGCCTTTGCGAGGATTTGCTTCGGAAGGACCAGGCAGGGACCCATGTCAGGGTACAGGAGAGTGCTCGCCTTCCCAGGGGGAGGACGAGGGGACCACTCCACCATACCGAACGGACAACCCCCTGGTTTTTGCCGCAATATTAGAAGCGCGTGCTGGCCTTAAGCGGGGGCCTCGGTCAGAGGCCGGATTTCTCGTCGTCCAGAGGGGACGGAGAGAAGGGTTTGTTTAGTCAATGACCCGGACGGGAGGTCCGAGCCAAAGGGGTACTCACCGCCCGGGAAGGACGGAGAGAAGAGTTTGTTTAGTCAATGACCCGGACGGGAGGTCCGAGCCAAAGGGGTACTCACCGCCCGGGAAGGACGGAGAGAAGAGTTTGTTTCTTTCTTTTTAGATCAATTTTTGGTACCCCCGCTGATGCGGGGCGGTGACTGGAAATGGGGGGCGTTACCCCTTTCTGGCTTCTCTTTTTTTTCTTCTCTTTTTTTTTCTTTTCTCTTCTTCTTTTTTTTTCTTTTTTTTCTCTCTCTTTTTTTTCTTTTTTTTTCTCTTTTTGCTTCTTCCTTCTTTCTCTTTCCATTTTTTTTTGCTTCTTCTCTCTTCCTCTTTCTACTTTTTTTTCTCTTTTTTTTTTACTTCTTCCTTTTTTGTCTTTCTATTTTTTTGCTTCTTCTTTCTTTCTCTTTCTATTCCTTTCTCCTTTTTTGGAAACCCGGCTGGTGGCCAAATCGTTCGGACATTAATCACGCAAATCTGCCCCAAAATGGGGCGAAGAGCAATATTATTACCTGAATGGGGGCGCCGGAGCGTGGTACAGCCTCAAGTGCCTTCCATTAAGAGGCGGGAATTGAACCTCACCGCGGTGGTTGACAATTACATAGGCTCCACCTTTGTAGACTTTTTGGACTACGTAGGGTCCGAGCCAGTTCTCGTTTAGCTTACCTTTGGGGTTGGCCGCCATGAGATCTCTTCTCTTGACCATGACAAGGTCACCCTTCTTGAATTCGCGTTCCTTGACGAGCTTGTCAAAGGCGCGTGCAATCCGGGCCTGGTAGACCTGGATATTCTGTTGGGCTTGAAGCCGCTTTCCTTCCAGACTGGAGAGTTCGTCGAACCTCCGCTCGGTGTTGGTCTGCCCTTCGGGGACAAGCCCATGCTGAATGGCGACCCTGAGGGACGGTATCTCTAGTTCGACGGGGACGATTGCTTCCGAGCCGTATACGAGAGAGAAGGGCGAGCAGCCCGTTGGGGTCTTGTATACGGTTCGGTACGCCCAAAGCGCTTCATACATTCTTTCTTCCCAGTCCCTTTTGTTAGAGCTAACAGTCTTGGCCAGGAGAGTGCAAAGTGTCTTATTGAAGGCTTCGGCCAGCCCATTAGCTTGTGGATTGTAAGGAGTTGAGGTCCTCCAATCAATTTTGTATTTTTATGCTAGCCGGTAAACCTTCTGGTTGCGGAAGTGGCTGCCGTTGTCTGACACAATCCGGTCGGGCATGCCAAACCGGAATATAATATTGCGGCGGACAAACCTGACCACGACTTCTCTGGTGACCTCCCGTAAGGCAACAGCCTCTGCCCAGCGGGAGAAGTAGTCGGTCGCCGCCAAAATGTATTTGCATCCTGTGGAAGATGTGGGTAAGGGGCCTACAACGTCTGTTCCCCATTGGGCGAACGGCCAACTGGGCGCGGTTGGGTGCAATTGCACGGGAGGCCTCCTGGGTATGGTGGCATGCTCCTGGCATCTCTGGCACGACTTAGCATACTCGCAACAGTCGTTGAACATTGCCGGCCAGTAATAGCCAAGTTTCTTGATTTCAATTTTCATTTTCGGCCCCGCCTGGTGTGCACCAGCTATCCCGGCATGGACCTCCTTCATAACTCTCCAAGCTTCTTCAATAGACAAGCATCGGAGGAGTAGCTTCTGCTTGGCATCGGCCACGGTCCGGTATAATATTCCGTTTCGGAGCTCATAGGAGTCTTTGGTTCTGACTAGCTTGATCCTTTCTTCTCTTCGGTCAGGTAATTACTGGTGTTTGAACCACTGCATCAGGGGGGCTCTCCAGTCAGGTAGGCCGACTGCTTCTGCTGCAGTGGCCTCTAGTTCTTCTTCTTCTGGCTCCTCTTCTATCATGCTGGGCATCTGGCGCTGGTTTATTACTTGGATATGGAGAGATCCATCTGGAGGCACTGCCAGTGAGCTTGCCAGTTTTGCCAGGGCGTCGGCTTGCGCGTTCTCCCCTCTGGCGACATGGCCTATCTCGAGGAGGTAGAACCGCTCCGTGAGCCACTTCGCCTTAGTGTGATAAGGGAGCAGCTCAGGTTTTCGGACATCAAACTGTCCCTGGACTTGCTTGACGACCAGCAGCGAATCGCCAAACACTTGGAGCATTTTGATCTCCATTTGAAGGGCGACCTGGAGGCCGATGATCAGAGCTTCATATTCTGCTTCATTGTTGGTGCAGGGTTTGCTAATGCAGCAGGAAGTATGCATGACCTCTCCGTCTGGCGACTTGAGGACGATGCCTGCTCCGGCTCGTACCTTGGCGCGCCCGGACGGGGTTGCTTCTGTTCTTGAAGCCCCGTCAAAGTAAAGCTGCCAGATGGCTTGTTGTATTTGGTCTACCTCTAGTGTTTCGTCTTCAGGTAGTTCGGTGGCCAAAGGGGAGCCTTCGGGCACGGGGTGTGCTGCGAAGAAATCCGCGACGGCTTGTCCCTTGACGGCCTTCTGTGGCACGTAGGTGATGTTAAACTCCATGAGTAGCACGGCCCACTTGCCAAGGCGCCCCTTTGGGACTGGCTGGAAGAGGATGTGCTTAATGGGGTCGGCCCTGGATATTAAGCTGACTTCATGGGACAGCATGTAGTGCCTCATTTTCTTGACTGCGAAGACCAAGGCGAGACAGATCTTCTCAATCGGGGTGTACTTAGCCTCCGCACCCACCAACCTTCGACTGAGATAATAGAGAGCCTGCTCTTTTCCCTCATCATTGTTCTGGGCAAGCATTGCCCCCAGTGAATATTCGGTGGCCGCTATGTACAGAATCAGCGGTCTGCCTTTGACGGGTGCCCCCAGGACAGGCGGGGTCTTCAGGTACTCCTTTAGCTGGTCGAACGCGTGCTGGCATTCGTGGCCCCAGCTGAAGGGTGCATTCTTCATCATCAGTCTGTGGAAGGGTTGGCAGCGCCCTGACAGGTTGGAGATGAACCTGCGGATGTAAGCTAAACGCCCCTGCAGGGACCTCAGCTCTCCCAGACTCTTCGGAGGAGGCAACTCCTGGATAGCCTTTATCTTCAGGGGGTCGATCTTGATCCCTCTGTGCCGGACAATAAAGCCGAGGAATTTCCCGCTGGACACGCCAAAGGCGCACTTCATGGGATTCATCTTCAGCCCGTACTGCCGGAGCCTTTGGAAGACGACCCTGAGGTCACTCAGGTGCTCGTCTCTTTTCTTGGTCTTGACGACCAGATCATCAATGTAGCACTCAACCTTGCCGTACAGCAGCTCATCGAAGATCTTGGTCATCGCCCGTTGATATGTGGCACCGGCATTCTTGAGGCCGAAGGGCATCCTCTTGTAATGAAATATCCCTTTGGGTGACCGGAAAGCTGTATGGACCCGGTCGTGGTCGGCTATCCAGATTTGGTTATAGCCGGACGACCCATCCATGAAGGACAGGGCCTCGTGGCCAGTGGTTGCGTCAATCATTACTTCGGTGATAGGCACCGGGAAGTCATCTTTCGGGCAGGCTTTATTCAGGTCGCGGAAGTCCACGCAAATCCTGATCTGTCCATTTTTTTTTCACTGGTACAATATTGGCCAGCCATGTGGTGTATTGATTTTCCGCCTCGAAGCTGACATTTATGAGCTTGTCGACCTCTTTGCAGATCTGGCTGGTTAGCTCCGGCCTCATGCGCCGGGGAGGTTGCTTCACTGGTTCCACTTTGGGATCGACGGACAAGATGTGCTGAGTCACCTCGGGGCTGAGTCCGGGCATTTCTTTGTAGTTCCAGGCAAAGCAATCCCGGAACTCTTGCAGTAGTTTTATGTATTGTTCTCTCTCACGAGGGGGTACGAGAGCACTTAGAAAGGTCGGCCTGGGGTCACCTTCCGTGCCGAGGTTGATCTCGATCAATTCGTCAACTGTGGCCTGGCCGCCATTTTCAATTTCCAGCGGAGCTGGCGACAAATCGACGAAGTCTTGGTCTTCATTGTCTTCGGGCTCGAGGATGGCATCCTCGTCTTCTTGTTCATCATGACTGGGCATGGAGGCTGCATTCACCCCGCAGTCCTCCTGGGCCGTAGCCTCCGGGTCGGTGAGGTCCGCTGGTGCAGAAAGGCACGGGGCCACCTCGGGGTCTTCTGTGTACTCATCGTAGACGGCTCGGACGGGGGCCGGGGCAGCCGCATCTTCAGGGGCCTGGTAGTGGATGGACACGGTGTAGGCTCCTGCTCTGGGGCTGTCCGCCACGTGGGGGCGTGGCGGGGCTACCACATAGTCCCCCATCCTGAGCTCGTCCCTTTCAATGAGGTCTTGGACAATGTCTTTGAAGACGTAGCAGTCTTCAATGACGTGACCCAGCATCTGGTGGTAAGGGTAAAATAGTGGGTCCCCGCTTCTTCGGGTGTCTTGCGGCCTCTTGGACCGTGGGAGGGAGACCTTGCCGTAATGGCAGGCCCAGTCAAAAATGCCCCGGGTCTTCTCTCTCGGAAAGGAATAAGGCTTCTGCAGCTTCTCTTGGAGTGTCAGCCCTTGCCTGGTTGGCCGCTCGGTCAGCGAGCTTGCCATGTCTCTCATTTCCCGCCTTGACAAGGCGGGGGTGTTGGGACTGGTACCTCGGGGCCGAGGCATCCGGCCGCCCCATGGGGGGAGGGAGCTCTGGATCAGGTCGGCGACTAGCGAGGTTAACTCAGCCAGCCGCCTTTTTAGCATCTCGATCTCCCGTTGCTGCCTGTGGTACAAGGCGTACATGACGGGGTCGTATCGAGGGGAATTCGGAGCATGGCCCATGCTGCTACTCCTTGCTTCGCCGGCCGGCCGGGGTGGAGGTGCCTCGCTGGTGTGCCCTCTCGAGGTCGACACTTCGGAGGAGGAGGGGGTCTTCTCCAGGCAGCGGCGGCGGGGAGGTTTCCAAAGGAAGACCTCTTCGTCTTGTGCCTCCTGAACCGGGGGCCCAGGATATGCATCTTGACAGGCTCCCTGGGAATCTGTAGCTTCTGCGGGGTCGTCACCAGACCATGTCGAGACTGATATGACGTCAGTCTCGTAATATTCCTCTAGTGAAAAGCCCAGACCGGGGTGCTTGGTAATTTTTAGCAACCGTCGATCCAGGTTTGGTGGGTTCCACATTCTTTCAAACATTTCCTTCCGGCTGGAGGGCTGGTAGGGAGGAATCTTCTGCTTTCTGACCATTCTGGCTGCTTGGTCAGTCATGTGGGGAAGTCCCGTAATGGGGACGTGCGGGTCATGCAGCTTGTCAGGGAACCGGCAATCATCGTCTTCCCTGATTGGCTTCTCCCCGGCCACATAGAAGATAGTGGGCGGCCCCTCAAGGTTAAGCACCTCGAAGGTTCTCAGTTGTTCAGCTGCTTGGCATTCAATCTCCGCTATCGGCTTGACGATCCCTGGCGGGACCCTGACATCTTCTAGCAGGTCTTCGAGGCAGGGTGCCCCCGATGTGGGGTAAATGGCGAGAGGGGCCGCCCTAAATACCCCTTCTTCTTGTGCAATAAATGGTACATGTGGGGGAGCCACATAACCCGGGGGTGGCGGAGGGAACCAACCACCTGATTCCATTTTCTTCTTTCCCTTGTCTTGGATGACTTGAGGAGCTTGCTTTGCCTTTTCTAAGTATAAGTTGGCATCTGACAAGTGACACTCGAACACCTCGAACGGGTGGAGGTCGGCGAAGATCCTGACTTCCTTCCCCTCACAGGGGTATTTGATGCATTGATGCAGGGTGGAGGGCACCACTCTGTTTTGGTGTAGCCAAGGCCGGCCAAGCAATGCCTTGTAGGAAGTGCTGGAGTTGATGACGTGGAACTGGACCTTGGTGGTGAAGTCATCAAAGGTCAAGTTGAACTCTGCAACCCCCATAGGCACCTCACATTTCTGGTTAAAGCCGGCTATCTTGACATTTTTAACCTCAACCAAGTGTACGTCGAAGTAGTGTTTCTGGTACACCCGGTAAGGGAGTATATTCACTGCTGCCCCTGGGTCGATCAGGACCCTGTTGATGGGCTGGCCATTCAATTGCCCCTTCATGTAGAGGGGTCTGTTGTGACTGCAGGTTGGCAGGAGCATGTCCTCTTCTGTGAAGGCCATGGCCACTTCAGGCGACATCTCTACCAGACAAGCTTCAAGCTGTGCTGGGGTCTGGAGGGCGGCTATGATGGCTTGCCATGTTTCTTCGTTCAGGGACAGCATCTCCCACACAGTGAACTGGGTCGGGATCTTCTTGAGGTGTCTGACTATCCGCTCGGCAGCCCGCACCTTGAGCAACTTCATTTCTTCGGGCTTGCCGCGCCTGCTCCCCTCCTGAGGCTGGGGTGTCTGATCAGGGGACGCCTCCTTTGCGGGGTCTGTTGTAGCCTGTTGAGCGGGCGGGGCCTGTTGGGCCTCCTCCGCTGCTCGCATGAATTCGGCGAGGTTTGGGGTGCCGCTGAATTCTTCCTCTGGCTGAGCAGGAGTTGCAGCTGGCAGGGCTTGGGGGATGCTTACTTTACTGGTCGCAGCGGACCCCTGGGGGTGCGCCCGCCTTCCTGCTCGAGCTGATAGGAACTCGGCGAGTGACGGGGCGCCTTGACTCTTGGTACCTCCGGGGTAGAGACCTGATGGGGGAGGGATTTTGGTGCCTCGGACCTCATGCTCGGGAACCTGGTATGGTTGTTCCCCCCTGAGCATGATGTTGAGGCTGCCCTGAGGAGGGCGCCCCCACTTCCTCCCCGACCTGGTGGCGTGTTGGGAGGTGGACGCCTCAGCTTGGTTCACCTCTGCCGGTTCACGGGGTGGGTCTTCTTCTTTTTCTTCCAGGGAGAGAGCGGTGTCTAACAGCGCCGAGAGGGTGTTGCAGGCGAGGACGACCTCCTTCTTCTTCTTGCCCCTGGGTCTTCTCTTCTTCTTCTTCTTGCCTGCTGCAGCGGATGGCTGCTCTTGAGGAAGCTCACCCCACAGGGGAGGCTCTTTTTCTGTTTCAGCTTTGGTTCCTGGAGCCAGCTCGAGTGATTCGAACTCCTCCCAGGGGACATATTCTTTTAGTTCCACGGGCTTGATTTTGGGCTGTTCATAATCTTCAAGCCCGTCAATAATAGCCTGTAGTTTCTCGACCGCCGGGCTGGCTTTCTGGGGTACTCGCAGCGGGACGGAGCTCTTCTTGTTGTGGGTAGGCCGCCTCATGACCAGCCTGGGGGCCGTGTCATGGCGAACCGGGCTCGCCGGTGGTATTGCCGACAAAGGTGTCGCATCCCTTGGATGAATCCCTGGGGCGGACCGAGGGATGCGTGCCTTTCTATTTCTTCCAGGCACCGTCTGCCAACCCTCTTGATCTTGGGCCGAGGCCAGGACAAAAGCCTCATAAGTGGCGCGGGCACAGGCTTCCGCCCACTCTTCTGGCAACTCTTGACACAGTGAGATCGTATTGACGGAGGAGGCTATGCTGGGCAGCTCGTGTGGCTGCGGGGGGTCTACTTTATGCTCCCCCATGTCCAGCTCCCCGTCCTTGATTAAGGACTCAATAACGTCCTTGAAGACGTAGCAGTCTTCAATAGTATGCCCGAGCACCCGGTGGTACATGCAGAAGCGCGGGTCATCCTTCTTCTTTGAGTCGCCAGGCCTTTTCGGCTCTGGCAATGTGATCTTATTGTAGCTGGTTGCCCATTCAAACAGGAGCTTGAACTTGTCCCGAGAGAAGGAATATAGCTTGTTTCTCATCTTCTCTCTCAGCGAGGGGCCTTCCCGCCGCTCTGTAATTCTGGGCGGCGGAGGGTTGGCCGCTCCCTTGGCTTTCTCCTTCTGCTTTTCAAAAGCTTGGAAGTCTAGCGCATGCACCTCCGGGGGAGCCGGCTTCTTCTCGGCCTGCCTGGCCCTCTGGCTTGACATGGCTGGGGTGGAGGAGTATCGGGCCAAGAATGCCTCGATCTCCGCTACCACATTATTCAGGCGGTCAAATGTCTTGACCTTAGTGCCGATCATCCTTTCTAGGATTTCTTTCTTTAAATTTTGCTTGCAGATCTGCACTGCGTCCTCCTGATGCGGGGGGCGTTTGCACCTCATACTAAGGTTCCTCAATCTTTTAATGTAGTCGAGGGCCGACTCATCATTCTTCTGCCTTGTGGCGTAGAGTTCAGCCATGGTAACTTCTCTCTCGGCGACGTAGAACCTTTCCTTGAACTTCTTCTGCATGTCGGGCCAATCGGCCACTGACCCGGGTGACAAGCCGGAGTACCATTCAAAGGCAAGTCCGGTAAGTGTTGAGCCGAAGAACTTCAGGAGGTAGGCCTCATCAGTAGCCAGGTCCCCCATGACGTTCACATAGTAAGCAATGTGCTCTCTGGGAGACCCTTGCCCATTGAACTTTTCGAATTTCGGCGGCTTGGTGATGCTAGCCGGCAACTTCCTGGCAGCATAATGAGCCGGGTAGGGTACCCGATAGACGTCGAAAGGCGTCTGATCCCCATCGCCCCTCTCGACCAGCTTCATCTCTATCATCTGCTCGAGCATCAACCGGCTGACTGCCGCCGGGTCGACTGGACTCGGGTAGAAAGTAGCGGGCTGCGCGCTCGGAGTGGCTACCACGGTCGCTCGGGGGGCCATGGGGGACCCTTGTGAAAGCGGGGCCTGTGGCGGGGTCACTGCTGTGCAATGTGCTTGCTGCGGGGGCGCGCCCCCGAGAGGATCGAGGGTCGCTGAAAGAGCTGCCCCGGAAGACTGCCCCCTGTCCCTGGGTACCTCGGGTATAACCTCGGTCTGCCAGGACATCGGGGGCGGTGTGTTCCGTTCACTGAGCTGCTTCTTAAGTGACTCAATTTCCTGCTGGAACCGTTGTATCATGAGCAGCATTGTAGGGTCAGCTGTGGGGAGACTGGGCATGCCCCCTATTTCTTCGGCCGGGGCGTCCTCGGATGATGTTGAGGGTCCGCCACTCGTGTCACCGGTGGTGACCACATTGGCCGTGAGGGCCGCAAGGTGCTCTTCAGGTATGGTCCCTTCGGCAACCGTGGATGTCGCGCCGCCTGCCGCTCTCCTTCTTCTGGTAAGGGGTCCCGGCCTGGCGGCTATTCTGGCCAATTCTTCTGGGTCGGTGGGTAAGGCCACGTACCGACCATGAACTCCTGCCATATTGCAGGTGAATGTCTGCCATTTCTTATTCTTATTTCTTCTTGACGCCCTCCTGGACGGTCCTCCTGGGAATGTCAGCCTGTCGAAGACCGACCGTCGGGGCGGCGCTTCCTCCCGTACAGGGGACTGGCGTGGCTCCTCCGGGCGGGTCCTCGACTCCATGCTAGGTGCGGGTTCCCCCCTTTCTTCCTGGAAGGCGGAGGCCATTGCCCCCAGTAGTCTCTGGCGGCCAGCGGGGGTGCTACCCGGGCCTCGGAGGTAGTTCCTCATGGCCTGCTCGATCCCTTCCCACTCCTGGTCAGGGAGAGCGGCCTGGGGTTGCGCGTCGATGACGGCGGCAGGAGGGGAGTAGGCTGTGAGAGCCGGGCGGGCGGCATTGTGCCGGCGCCCTCGGCGACGGCGGTGAACATTCTCGGACGGCACCGGGATGACGGGTGCCGGCCGGAGAATGGGGGTCACTACCTCGACCCTGTCATCGCGTCGGGCCCTCCTGGGGTAGAAAGTGCTAGGCCCTGCCTGGGCCGGTGCAGTGGGCTGGGTCTCCTTAGGCACCCAGACTTGCTTCAATTTAGCCGGCCTGTGAGCCGGCGTCCCCTTTGGTGCTACGACCAGGGCTATGGGCATCACCTTCTCCTTCAGCTTCGCCAGTCCTTCAAAGGAGTTACGGACTGGGACGGCCGGGAGGACGCGGTCCGGTGTCGGTTGGGACCACTGTCCGTCTAGGCGGACTCGGAGGGCTCCGACAGTCATTGACTTTCCAGAGTTGGACATGCGACGCCCTGAGCCGGTGCTGGTGTTGTTTCTCCGGAGCCTTCTCCGGTGGGATGTCGACCCTTGGTGGAGCGGGCCGGTAGTGTGGTGCACGTGGTACACGTTGCAGCTGAGCGTCGTTGTGAGGACGCTGTTGTCGCATTCGGCCACAGCTCGGCCGGCAGCAGCTCCCATGGCCCCCGGGGCGGGGGCGTTGATCTGGGCATCCTCGGGCGCTTCCACGTCGAGGATCTCGGCGAAGGCCACCCCCAAGAAGTTGGGGAAGCCCACAGTGGGAGGGAAGCTCCCGAAGGTGAGGGGCACCGCCAGGTAGCCGCCTCGAACGTGATTCTGGACGGGCTGAGGGCCGCAGACGACCGCCATGGTTGGTTCCATGATGTCTCTTCCCTTTTTTTTTCTGCATTTAAGAAAGTAGTACAATTAGTATTACAAGAAGGGGGGCCGCGGGGCCCCTAATTTCGGCAAAGAGATGAAGGGTGGATCAGTCCCACCGGGCGTGCCAAAGTTGTGGACGCACTTTTTATTTAACAATTATCTGGTTCATTCGTTGGTTTATTAAGTGCGTGGGCGTGCCAGTCACCGAGGTGACAATTTATTCGGGCTCCGAAGAGCCCATGGTGCGCTCGATCTGACTTCGTCAGACGATTGTGTGGTTCGTGTCGGGACCGAATCCCGTCGCGCCATGAAGGTCGCGACGTCATTTACATCCCCCATACGAGGGAATACCATTGATTAATTGCCGAAATTAGGGGCCTCACGGCCGAAAAGAATATTACTAATTGCGAGAGAGAGAGGTAGGGATAGGTCACACTGGGGGTTGTATTCAGACCACAAACCGTCGGCCATGTCGGTCACTCGTGGATCTTTTCATGTTCGGACACGGGTCCGTGATGGAAACGCGACGGGAAAAATCGGGACGAATCCGTTCAAATGTATGCCGAGTATACGACAATTTTAATAATGACTCGGAAGTTGTCCGGGACGAGAAAACAGATCCGGTCCGATTAAGATGTCGGCCCGAGGTTAGGTCATAGCCTGGCCATATCGGGATAATTCCCAAGACTCGGGTTCGACCTGAAAGGGCGGCATTGCTGTTCCTTTTGCATCGGATCCCGGGGAGAGATGGGACTGCAGTGTGGACCCTAGCATCTTTTATCTGGGACTTTCTTAGTTATATCTTCTGAGATTTCTGATTCGATGTTTACTGTTTGTTCGTGCCTTTGTCCGGGGTGATTTTTCTTCTTTTTATTCATGATCATTCTTATTATTGTCATTTGTTTATTATTTATCTTTTTTTTTTATTGCCCCTCTCGCCTCTTTTATTGTGATTAATATTGCGCATTCGGAGTCCTTCAATTAGCGTAATTTTTATTAATTTATTTGCTATTGTTAATGCCCTTATCAGGTTGTATATATATATATGCATATAGCGTGCCGGCGGAGGGGAAAACGGGGGTGTACCGCTGAGGTATTGGGTGTACCGCTGGGTGGCAAAGGGGCGTACCGCTGAGGGCTGAGAAGGGCGTACCGCTGGGGGGCTGAAAAGGGCGTACCGCTGGGGGGTGTGTCGGTAAAGGGGGGGGGGGTGATATATAAAGTCTAAGTTTATACATTGCCTATTCACCCATCACTAAGTCTGTGCGTTGGCGGCTCAAGGTCTGTACGCTGGCTGCTCAAAGTCTATACATTGCCCAGCATCAAGTCTGTACGTTGGGGGGGGGGGTGAAGTCTATACACTGCCCAAAGTCTGTACACTGGATAGGTCTATATGTTGGGATGTGAAGTCTATACACTGCCCAAAGTATGTACACTGGATAGGTCTATACGTTGGGGTGTGAAGTCTATACACTGCCCAAGTCTATACACTGGCTAGGTCTATACGTTGGGGTGTGAACTCTATACACTGCCTAAAGTCTGTACACTGGATAGGTCTATACGTTGGGGTGTGAAGTCTATACACTGCCCAAGTCTATACACTGGCTATCATGAAGTCTGTACGTTGGCTGGCTCAAGTCTATACGCTGGCTGCTCAAAGTCTATACATTGCCCAGCATAAAGTCTGTACGTCGGGGTGTGAAGTCTATACACTGCCCAAGTCTATACACTGGCTATCATGAAGTCTGTACGTTGGCTGGCTCAAGTCTATACGCTGGCTGCTCAAAGTCTATACATTGCCCAGCATAAAGTCTGTACATTGGGGTGTGAAGTCTATACACTGCCCAAGTCTATACACTGGCTATCATGAAGTCTGTATGTTGGCTGGCTCGAGTCTATACGCTAGCTGCTCAAAGTCTATACATTGCCCAGCATAAAGTCTGTACGTTGGGGTGTGAAGTCTATACACTGCCCAAAGTCTATACACTGGCTGGGGGGTGTACCGGTGAAGGGAAGGAGTGTGCCGCTGAAGGCCAATGGAAGTGTGCCGCTGAGGGCCAAACGGGGTGTGCCGCTGAGGGCCAAGGGGGTGTGTCGGCCAAGGGCCAATTGAGGTGTGATGGTGAAGGTCCAGTCAATCTTCAATTTCCTATTTTTTAAGGCTTTTCTTTTCTTCTTATCGTAACTTTCGTGTAGTTTTATATAAAACTCTTCCCTTGTTATGTTCTGTTCAGTTCGGCCTCTTTTCTTGCGGGTCGGACGTTCGGGCCGCCGGGTGGTTAATTAGTTCGGTTCAGTTCCCATTGGGGTGCCGGCAGTGGTTTGATAAGTTGGAAGGCTTCATTAATTATCCTGCTCGTTTGTTGCCTCCTTTTGCCTCTTTTAATTGTTTATTAGTTTCTCACAAAAATTCGGCAGCATCTCCCCTTGACCCGGGGCGTAAGGGAGATAAAGGGAACGCGCCCACATGGAGTGGCGGAACCCGACAACTGGAGGTGGGCCCCCGGGGGAGCAACACCTTTATAGAGCCTCGAAAAACGTGAAGGAAAGGGGCTTGGGGTGAGGCCAAGAAGTGGGCTGCTGGGAGACTGAAAGGTGTGCCGCTGGGGGCCAAGGTGAGTGTGCCGCTGAGGGCTAATGGGGGGGTGTGCCGCTGAGGGCCGATGGAGGTGTGCCGCTGAGGGCCCAAACAGGTGTGCCGCTGAGGGCCACAAAGAGTGTGCCGCTGGGGGCTGAACAGGGGAGCGTACCGCTGAAGGCAAACCAAAAAAAAGGGGTGTACCGGCCGGGGGGCGTGCCGGCCAGAGATGGCGGTGTGTGTACCGCTGAGGGTCAGAATGGGGTGTGCCGCTGAGGACCAATATGTGTGTGCCGCTGAAGGCCAGTGGAGTGTACCGGCCGGAGGCCAAAAGGGCTTGCTGCTGAGGATGGAAAAGGTGTGCCGGCCAAGGGCCAGAAAGATGTATCGCTGGAGGATTAAAAGGGAGCCAAGTGTGTGGGCTGGGGGCTTGCAGGCGCTCTATGGAAAGAAGGGGAGCTCGAGGTCAAGGAAGGGTTGTTGGAAGTGAGTGAAGGACCCACAAGGCCAGGCTTCAAAGGGGAGGCCTCACATTGATACGGTGACTTGAAAGAAATCAGAGAAACAAAGAAAACAAACCACGCACCGCATGCGTTGTGAAGGCGAGAACAAGCCATCAGACATAGCAAGGAAGACCCAAGGAAGATGATTTTCTCATTCATGGGAAGCAAAAGGGGCCGGAGCCCTACACATACATTGCAAAAGAAAATGCCCACGACAAGGCTGTGGACTGAAAGAAATGAAAGAAAAATAGCACAGGAGGGGGGAGGAACCGGCTACAAAGGAAATCCCCTAACTCTCTCTCCCATTACATCGAGCTCTCTCTCTCTCTTACTCTTGCTTCTTCCCGGTGATCGTCGGAGGGAGCTCACGCCAGGATGCCTCTTCTTCTTTTCTCTCTTCTCCTCTTTGTCTATCTGTGGGTGTCTCTCCCTCTTTTTGCTCTCTCTTCTCTGTGTTTCTTCCTCCTTCCCCCCTCTCTGGGCTTCTTCTGGCCGCCCTCTCTCTTTTTTTTTTCTTGCCTCTCCTTTTCTTCCCTGAAGCGGGAGGCCTTTTATACCACCAGCCACCGGGGACTTCGAGCACGGCTGTCGAAGGCGGGAAGCCGGCCGTGATGATGGGTTTGACCTGCTCATGTCCTGGCTGTCAGTGGAGGGGCATACGTGGCCCAACCCATGGCTGACACCTCACAGAGCTCACCGCGCGCCAAGGATGCGTAGGGCATGGGCTTCACGTCATCTTGCCGTTGAAAAGCTTCAACGCTGTGCCGCTGGCGAGTTGAAAAGGCGTGCCGCTGAGGAGCCAAAACGGCGTGCCGTTGAAGCTCCGGAAGGGCGTGCCGCTGAATGGCCTGAAGGGCGTGCCGCTGAGTGGCCACGGGGCCGTGCCGCTGAACGGCCTGAAGGGCGTGCCGCTGAGTGGCCACGGGGCCGTGCCGCTGAACCGCCTGAAGGGCGTGTCGCTGAGTGGCCACGGGGCCGTGCCGCTGAACCCCCCAGGGGGTGTGCCGTTGAGCACCCACGGGGGTGTGCCGCTGAGCACCCACGGGGGTGTGCCGGTGAAGGGCCCTGATGGGCGTGTGCCGCTGAGCACCCACGGGGGTGTGCCGCTGAGCACCCACGGGGGTGTGCCGGTGAAGGGCCCTGATGGGCGTGTGCCGCTGAACCCCCCAGGGGGTGTGCCGCTGAAGCCCCCAAAGGGCCGTGCCGCTGAGCACCCAAAGGGGTGTGCCGCTGGACCCCAAGTGGGTGTGCCGCTGGGCAACCCTGGGTGTGCCGTTGAAGGCCAAATTGGGCGTGTTTCTGAGCCCGTTCTGAGCCCGTTGGGGACACGAGTCATGTCCTATTTGGCTTTCTCCGAGGCTCACAGATTGTGGGGGCTCCTTGTGCTCGGTTCCTCTTCACTGTTGTGACTCCTCGCGGCGGCTTTGCGACAGTTCTCCCGGGGTTTATTCGCTCGGGCCGTCATCGTCACTGGGCCGAGCGGGGTATCATGGGTGTGCAAATTTTGGTGTCCACAGTGGCCTAACAAATGATGTAAAACTATTTTAACCAAAGCCTTACTCTTAATAACCATGTACATAATATGGGCATTGACCCATACGAACTAACAAATACTAAACCCCCCATCATTTCCCTTGGGCCAACCATATGTATTTAACCTCTTATATATGGGCACCACGTAAAGGAACTAGTGGGCCAACATGGAGGGTCATAAGTAGTTGTAACGAGCCTCTTATCATCAACAGCCAACCCACGTTCGATGGATAAATGCATCGAACGTGCGTGAGTGATAGTTTTGGGTTTTAAGAAACAAAGAAGGCAGGTGGCTGGGTATATAGCAGGGAGAGTGGGTTACGGGGTAAGCGGCTGTTAATATGGCAAAGGGAATGCCACAAACGGCAAGCTTTTAAACCCTTTCGTCCATGGCCCTTCGAACCCTCTCGAAACCCGTTCTCCTATATAAGCACACCCCATCGAACATGCAAGGCCTGTTGTAGTTGCTGCTCTTCGTCGACAACGTGAGGAGTTTCCACTGCCGTGAAGCTCTTTTCTCTACATCCTTCCTCCTCCTTGCACTACGACCGTGAAGAGGAGTGCGGCTTCATCCTGCCGCTGTGTACATGAAGAATGAGAACGTTCTTCATGCTCTGCTACCTCCTGCGAAGTGAAGAAGTTGTAGAAGGCTTCTCCCTCCTATTGTGTTCTTCTTCCCTCTGTTTGGCTTGGTGTGGTCTGCATCCTCGGGCAAGCTTCATCCGGCTGCATCCTTCTTCATCCCCTCTGTTTCCTTAGGATTTCTATACCCCGTTCTACGTGTGAAAGGTAGGTTTTCTCAACAATTGAAGCCCAAAGATAACAGTAATTAAATTTGCATGTTTAAAATTCATGTTTTGTTATCATCGTTTTGCTTAGATTTAATTTACTGTTTAATTATCTTAATAAATTAAATAATCTCAGCACGTTAAAAATTTTAAAACCAAGTAATCACACGCCAAAAATTTTGGATAAATCTACTTCTAAAATCTTCATGGTTATTCCGAAATTTCCATGTCTTATATGGTGTATTTACTATAAGTTTAAACAAGTTAAATCATTTAATATATATAATCACGTTACTCGGCGAATTCCAAAGATTACTGTAGCATGCTAGTTATAGGTTTTTCTTTTGACGACTTGATTCTCATCACCGGAGCGTCCTTTGGCTATGAAATTTTATGAGTATATTGTTGGGGAGGTGACAAAGGTAGTGAGAGTGGTTGCAACATTTTTCATGCCCCCTATCTCAAGATCCCCAATCTCTCAATGAAAAATTATTTTGAACATTCGGTTAGGTAGAGTTTTTCGAGCCCGTCATTTCGATATATAGAATGCGTGATTCCAACATGTGTACGTCGAGAACCGGAGGATTGAAGTTTGACACTTTTATTGAAATGACGACCATCTAAATGTCGTCAAATTTTTTTGACGACACAATGCAAGGGCGTCAGATTATATATATATATGTATATATATATATATATATTGTAATTTTATCTTTGAAAATCCATATCTATTAAACTATACAACATAAAATTATAAAAAATATATATTTGGAATCCTTGAATTTTTAGCATAATTATCGTATATTCTATTTTTTTAAATTATATTATATAAATAAATATGTCTTTGAATATATGGTTTTGAAGTTAATCAAATAAATAGATATTGAAGTTTGACACCTTATTGAAATGACGACATGTTAAAAGCCGTCAACTTCTTTTGACGCCACCGTACAAAGGCGTCAAAATCATTTATTATATATATATATACATATAATTTGAAATTATGTCTTGGAAAATCCATATCTACTAGACTATGCAACAGAAAATTATAAAAAATATATTTTTGGAATCCTTGATTTTTTCGCCTAATTATCATATATTCTATTTTTATAAATTATTTTATATAAATTAATGTCTCTTTGAATGTATATTTTTGAAATTATTCAATTAAATAGATATTGACGTGAATTCTTGTTAAATAAATTAAGTTAAAAATCATAAAATTAACGTCCCTCCAAGAGGACGCTAATTAATAAATGACGCCACCCACCGGCGTCAAGTAATATAAGTTTATTTAAGTATAGTTAATTATAGAATTGGATGGACATGAATTCTATAATTAACACATTCATGTTCTCACAATTTTCTTCCGATTTTGACCCATACCGCGGGTCTTCTGGAACTCTCATCTCACGTTCGTAGATGGAGAATATGTTTCATGATTGGTTCACGTTATACACTTCAACTCTCGGCGACATACGAGCTCTCCGTTGGACATTCCGTTCCTTCAGACTAGCAAGTTAGTCATCGGGACCTCCGTAAGTCTCCTCATAGCCTTCGATTCCCTCAAGGCCGACTGAGCTGGTTGTACCTTAAACACCTTGTATCCATTTTAATGCCACGTCACTCTTGAGAAACGTGGTAACCCGGCCCTTTCATGGTGCTATTCTTGGCCCATGAGAGAATTCTCTTAGCGAGTGGAATGAGTGATCATTTTACTAGGCGATATATTGAATTGGGTATCCTATAGTTAGGTGCCAATTCTTCAGCTTGCTTCGTGTCCATTGAATTGGTGACTATCTTGTTAGTCATCTATTCAAGTTATTCATGACAACCTATCTAGGTGCCAATTCCACCCAGTTTTTCGACATGTCATGGTTTATATGCTTTCACGTGGATTTTATTGCAAGTCTGTCCTTACTCAAGGGCCTTGTCCTTGAATTCCATAAAATCTTATCTTATCATCCTATTAAAGCTTGTTCTTGAAACTCATTATTGACTACAAACTATCATGGATGTCTAGATCTATCTTTAATGTTGTGCATATAGGGCCCGATCTGGTCCTGGGAGGAGCACCCGAAAGTACTTGTGCCCATGGGAGTTATATTGATCACGTTGTCTGGCATTGCACCGAAGTGCATGACTAGTTTGATCTTTGACATTCCACACTCTCTCTCTCTCTCTCGTGATGTTACTTGATATTACTTGCGTGCGTGACTTGACTTGCATGACTCGACTAGCGTGGCCCGGAATGGGCAAGTACTTGCGTGAAATAGCCAATAAAGTCTCTCATGAATATCTCTTGTTTAAGACTCGCTTGGAAGTTTTGCACGACGTTGTTAATCTCTTGCTAGTTTTATTTCACTTGCTCGGTTAATTCTACATGCATAGCCTTACTGCATTTACATGTGAAAGATGTAATTACTTAAACCAATTACTTGTTCTTGAGATATAATTCCTACTGAGCGTTCGCTCACCCAGTTTTATTCCATTATTTTTCAGGTAATCAAGTGGCTAGCGAGACCATGACTCACATGGGAGGGACAAGTGTGCAAGCGAGCTTCAAAATCTAGTGAACCCGAGTCTTTTATCTTTCTTGAGTCTAGCATGGTGTCTCTTATTTGGTTATCTTGTCTAAGTCTATTAGTGCGTCATCTCCTTTTCTTTTATAGTGACATAGTTGAGTCTTCAAGTTCTTGTAAGAGACTTATATTTGAAATAAAATTTTTATTGTTGTTCCAAATTATTTGGTCTCATGCCATTGCTCTTGATCGTTCACGACTGTTTAATTGTCACGTTCCGAGCAAACGACATGTTCCGCTGCTATCGGTTCGGGGCGTGACATCTATTTGAAACTGACAAGTAATTTTGGGATTGAGGTTCTATCCTGATTTGGACAGAGCTCCGACGTACCGGCGGTGGCGGTGCGTTGGCGGCTCGATGGCGGCAGCGGCGGCAGCGCTGAGTTTCACACTCAGGAAGGGGGAGGGGGAGGAGGCTTCACACCTCAGAAATTCACATCTTTCACAGCAGCTAGGGGTTGGGAGAGAGGGAGAGGGGTGCCCTTGGGCTCTTGGAGGCAAATTCTGATTTTATTCTCATTAATTCTAGTAAAATGGGAATTACAAGGTATTTGTATGAAATACAAAATGACCTAAACTAACCTCAAATCTAGGTTAGGGCAGGGGCTCTTAGGGGATAGAACATATTTAATTCCCCATGTGATTTGGAACAAAATAAAAAAACATTAAGAGGGGGGGGCTTTGAAAAATGGGGATGGCATCTTGGACATTTTAAGCCCATTGTCCCCTTTGAATGGTCAAGCTTCTAGAAGCCCACCTTGGACCTTTGACTGGCCCCATATGGGCCCTAAGGCTTAGGTGGACGAATAGAGAAGGAGATGGGGGGCCCTTGCTGGTCCTACTGGACTTTTACATAAAAACCCAAAGATCCTTAAGGAATGACAAATTGGCTTATAAAGCCTTACAATTGCATACATATTTTTCCAAGGATATAAATGCAAATAAAAGGACTCAAATGTAAAATAAAAGTTAGTGGTCTTGCTCTGATGTCCCATTCAATTCTCCCCGGGTGGGAAGAACTCAACCCCGTCGAGTAAGGGGTGCGGCTGCTCGAGTAGTTCCAGCGGATCCATCACCGAACCTGGAAGCGCGGAGTACGCTCCACTCCAAGTCTTCGACACCTGCTCATCCCGTATAGATTCGATATGCTCACGTTGCTGTGGAAATGAGACTAGAGAAGGACACTCCGAGGTGGGGTCACTCTCAAAAGAGGGAGGTGGCTCAAAGACTCACTAGGAATCACCGCTTGTCCCTTATGTGACTAGATCCGATATGTGAGGTAGAACCGATCCCAAAGTCTGACAAGTCTTGAAAGAGACTGACAACGCGAGCGTACAAAAGACCAACTATGCTGGACACATGCATGGACAGACACACTAGACCCTAGACACACCTACTGTTAGTCCGACCTATACACATGCAAGGGTGGACCAAGACACCCGAATGTGTGCCATGCATACACTAGATGCAACCGATGGTTGGCAGAATGGGGAAGGCATCCTAAAGTGATCCATTCCTGCATGGATGGCCTCTTAGATTTGGGAGGTTTGGGTGGGCCATCTTCTACATTATCCCGGTATGTAGGTGTATCATGAACGGGCTTGGAGGGTGCAGATGGATCGGCCCGTGGAGAAGGGGTATGATGGTGGACTCCCTCGAAAAGGTGGAGTGAAGGTGGTGGGTCAAGGGGTCCACAAGAGAATGGGTCGAAGGGATCAAAGAAAGTATGACCCCTCGAACTGGGCTCCCACAAGTCACGGTCCCACATTTGGAAATCTTGAAGGTGTAGGTGGCCACCTTCATGCATGAGGGTATAGGGGACGGTGATCTCATATAGGAGGTATGGTTCCTCCTTCGGGCAAAAGGGTACGAAGGTTGGCTCGGCCGGCAAGGGAAGGAATCGGAGAACCTCCATGGTGACATGACCCATGGTGCACACGGAGGTGATAGACCCTAAGGATGGATGTGTGAAGCTACAACCTGTAGGTCGGTCGAAACCTGGGGCCAACAAGTGCGTAAATGTCAACTGCCGATCTAATCCTTTAAGAAGGTCATCCAAGGTATCCACATAATGACTTGACCGGAAAGTGATATGGAATGAGTTGACCGTCACTAATGGTAGGGTGGGGTCCGTGGATGGGAAGGGAGGTGGGACCATGCCATTCTTGAGCCAGCTAAGGAGTGGCTCGGCGATGAAAAGCATTCCCGTTATAAATATGGGCGGCTCGGGCTGAGATGGCTCCGAATAAAGATGTGAGGGTGGTGGTAGAAGAGCTCTCATGGGTGAGGAAGGCATGTCCTTATGGAGGGGAAGTGGTCCTTGGGACTCCGTAGGTGGGGCCGGGTTGGGGCTACGGGCTATGGCCTCCCTAGGCTCGAGTATGGCTACCTCCTGCCTCAGAGGTGGGCAAGGGGAGACCAGCGACTCAAAATAAGTGCACCTCCTAGTCACCCGTTCTGAAATCATTTGCACAAGTTCGGAAATTGTATGGGTTGGAGTAGGGGTATCGCGGTGGACTCGCCCGTAATCAACCGGCCTAGGCTTGGGTCGGGGCTCATCTACGTGCGGGGCTCCTTGCCTTCGACTATGACCCACTTGGTTGGAGGTGATTGGGTGGGGTCGGTTGGGGGTGACTGGGCTGGGTAGGTAAACCCTCCTAAACTCTCTCTTCATGTCCCACCATGATTCTATGGGTCATTGCCTCCTAACCTCTCTAAGGCCTTCGATGTCTCTCCACTTTTCGGCAGCCCCGTGGAGAAGCCTCTCCTTGGAAAAATAGAATTGCCCGTCCTTAGACATGGTGTAACAATCAAAGTATTTGTCCATGGCGGCCTCCCATTTGAGATAGTCACCCGGGTCATTGGAGCCATAAAAGTCCGAGGCTTCGGACCTACGGAAGTGGAGAGGATGGTTGCCCAACCCATGGGTGTCATGTAACCAATGATATCGCCTGGGCAACTTGGAGTCCATTGGACACTTGGTAACTACAAGCTCGACATGCCGACATAAAGACACAAGACAAACCGACTAGACACGACCCTAAATGACAATGCAAGTATGAATACACACCTAGACTTAACCGATCCGGTACCTGGCGGAGTCCGGAGATCCGAAGATCCTCTCACGAGAGTGAATCACCTCTCCGATAGGCATAACCTAACGGTCGGGTGACACCTTTTTATATACCGAATAATGGTATGCAAATGTGACACCTAGACTTAGACACCTTTTTTTGAACCAACAAATACTACCCTAGACTCAACTGGCGCTCTGATACCAAATTGATGCGGGATGGACACGCGACCTGGGACTCTAGCTCGCGGGTGTCCCTAGCGAGGGATGCGCGGGACCGTGCGCGGTTGAAAAACTAGCTGTGAGTCGAGTAGTCGGCTCTTCCGTGATCGGATCGAGTCACGGGATGGGTTCACTCACTCACTGTCACAGCGGTGATAAAATGATAACGAGCTAGATAATCTATCACTCATGCAGCGGCATTCGAAGATATACGAGAAAAGTAAAATGTGAAATAAGGAGAGTGGCGAATTTACCTCCACGCTTCGGGCATGGGGAAGGCGATCCCGGCCAAGTACGGTAACTCCCGGTAACAACGGTTAAAATTTAATTACAGTAGTGAATTATATTGCCCACTCTACGCAGGGAGGTAAAGGACTACAAGTGGGGCCCGGGAGAACCGACCTTGGGTTGATAGGCAGCAAGCTGAACGAGCGTTCGAGGCGAACTCGGCCTGCTGGTCCGACTCGGTGCTGCGCCAACTCGGTTCTGACTCGCTGGATAGCAAGCCTTGGCCTCCAAAAAAATGTCACCCTCCTGAGGTCTTCTTGAGGCGCCGCTTGGCTGGGATGATGGAAGGACGTCCCTGAATGACTCCCTGAAGTGGCGGCTCCTGAAGTTGACATTTGATATTTATTTGTGAATTTTTCCCAGACTATAATTTCGGACCTGCACAAGGAACAGATTTGCATGCCTCGACGGGAAGACTTAATTCTCACAGATCCGGATTCAGATTGAGGTGAGACCAGCGGCGTTGGAAAGAGGACTCCCAACTATATAACATATAATTTCTGTAGTTCGATCCAACAAAGGGATGAGAAATGGGAGGCTCTACAACACTGTATTTCTTTCTATGGATCTAATTACTGATACTCAGGACAGAAAGGGATCTGCCTGAAACTGACCTTTGACCGGTTGGTAGGGGAATTTTATGGGTGCTGTGAAAATTACTGGTGTAATGAGTGGATGTTAGGAACACCTGAGAATTTTTATGGATTTTATGAAAATTGATAAGGGGGTGGGAAAAATACGAAAATGGAACATTGTCTCGTGGATCTGCAGAAAGGTAGATTACAGGGGAAGAACAAGAAATATGTTAAAAATACTAAATGATGTCCAAATGACATGAAATTTGAACTGGTGGTTAAGGGAGACTGGAAAAATGAACCCTCAAAGTTTCGTCTCGATCTGACAACAAGAGAAATAAATAGAATTTTGGGATTGAGGTTCTATTCTGATTTGGACAGAGCTCCGACGTACCGGCGGTGGCGGTGCGTTGGCGGCAGCGGCGGCGGCGCTGAGTTTCACACTCAGGAAGGGGGAGGGGGAGGAGGCTTCACACCTCAGAAATTCACATCTTTCACAGCAGCTAGGGGTTGGGAGAGAGGGAGAGGGGTGCCCTTGGGCTCTTGGAGGCAAATTCTGATTTTATTCTCATTAATTCTAGTAAAATGGGAATTACAAGGTATTTGTATGAAATACAAAATGACCTAAACTAACCTCAAATCTAGGTTAGGGTAGGGGCTCTTAGGGGATAGAACATATTTAATTCCCCACGTGATTTGGAACAAAATAAAAAAACATTAAGAGGGGGGGGGGGCTTTGAATAATGGGGATGGCATCTTGGACATTTTAAGCCCATTGTCCCCTTTGAATGGTCAAGCTTCTAGAAGCCCACCTTGGACCTTTGACTGGCCCCATATGGGCCCTAAGGCTTAGGTGGACGAATAGAGAAGGAGATGGGGGGCCCTTGCTGGTCCTACTGGACTTTTACATAAAAACCCAAAGATCCTTAAGGAATGACAAATTGGCTTATAAAGCCTTACAATTGCATACATATTTTTCCAAGGATATAAATGCAAATAAAATGACTCAAATGTAAAATAAAAAGTTAGTGGTCTTGCTCTGATGTCCCCATCAGGCATCTTCACGCTGATCAGGTGAGCTCCTGGCCCCCTTTCATTGCTGGATTATCTTGCTTAATTAGTATTGCTTCTTAGCTCCGTCAGACGGTGAGAGAGTGCCCGTTCCCAAGTTATCATCAAATTGAGCAACCACCGCGGAGCGAGTTGTGAGAGAGACCCTACAACCCACACCCTTGGCGTGCTGGCCGCCGGTGAAATTAGGCATCCTGGGCCCTTAGGGGTTCAGCCTCAAGCTTGCCAAATCCCCCGGAGCATCAAGGTCCCGCCCTGGACCCTCTCCATCATCACTGGGTTGCCCACGAGCACATGTGTTTGTTACGCGGGTGAGTCCGCTTAAGTGATATTGCCGGGTACGTTGGATTGCTTGCGAGTCATAGGTCCAAGGATCATTGGCCTAGTGGCTATCACCCCCAAGGTGGCTTCACATCAAAGTGGTATCAGAGCAAGTTCTAGACTTGTCTGTACTAAGTCTTGTCCTAGGGCCATTGCATTCATCACCCGTTCATCATGACCACTTCCTACTTAGACTATTCGCCATCCTTAGACCCATTAGTGACTTTTGTGTTTGATGGATCTCACCCTAGTATATATCTATAATGGGAGAGCTCCATAGACCGACATTTTGCGAGGTTCACTCTGTCAGGGCCGATGCAAGTCAACTATGCCAAGAGTTTGCTTTGGCGCCAACCTAGGAAAGAATGAGAGAACATTATAGATTTGAGAGAAGCAAAAGGGGAAGCACCCATCGAATCTTGGGTTGAAATGAGGGCCAATCTTAGAAAGATCTATGCACCCCAATCCAAACCTCTTCAACCAACCGATCTTCCACCCCCGATCCCAACTCCAACCCAAGAACTTCCACTACCAAGCCCAACCTAAGTCCGTCCTTGTTCTCCACCCTGGGTGCACCATACGCCGACCATTACAACCCCACCCACCATAGGCCTTCCTACCCCATCATCCTTGGAAGTTGTGGCCCACACACACACCCAAGTGGAGATGGATGGCAATCCGGATCCACCTCCCACCATAGAGAAAATCCTAGACCCCCAACTTCCACCCACCTCTCCTAGTCCGGATCATCATGAGCCGCACACCCTCACCATGAATGAGTCCATACTCCAATGGCTCAAGCGAGGCCCCACCATTCCTAGCTTACCACCCTACCTCTCACCCTTGGGATATCAAGCCCAAATTGTGCCCACCCGACCTCCCCATTCACTTATCAAAACTTCTACTTTGTGGAAGACTTGGGAGACCTTGTGGATTGCCTACATTGACAAGCCCACTTAACCGGCCTACTAGCCATGGGACCATTAGAGCCTAGCACCATTAACTTTGTCCACCCATCCATCGGTTTCATCACCTCCCTTTGCACAAGTGGGCATTATACAAGTGAGATCCTCCTATTTCTCCCCTTGGAGGAAGAACCCATCCCTGTCTACTCCCCACCCCTTGAGATCCCAAGTGCCTTGAATGGTCAACCCACTAGAGACCTTGGACCAACTACTTGGGAGGAGGATGACTCACCACCTTGTGAGGACTTTGAGGACATGGAGTTCCCCTCCCTAGGAAGCCCTTACCATGATCCCTCTGACCCCTTCCTATGCTCGTATGACCAACCCACCTTACTCACCACCCACCTTTTCCTGCCCCAACCCACCATGTTAGACCAAGTCTACCCCTTCCTAGACACGGGTTATACCATGGGAGCCATGACCTTGGACCACAAATCCCTAGGTAATGAGGTAGTGCCCCACTCCGTGCTATCCACCTTCCTAGACCCCTTCGACCCTTTTGAGTGGAAGCTCAAAGGTCATCCCACAACCCCACACATGGAAGTCATCTTTGGAGAAGCAATTCATACGTCTTGGCACATCACACCGCTTGGCATGATTAGTACATAGGGTCCACTCGTTCAGGTCACCCACATGTCAAGTAGAAAGCATGAGTGGTCCATATTCGGATGTAATGGTCCCCCTTCATTCATCATGGGTCCTAAGCATGTTAGGAGCATTTATGGATGTCCGGGTCCTCCGGCACTCATCACCCCCACACATGTGAGGGACACCTATGTATGCCCCGGCCCTCCCACACCCTTCAAAGTCTCCATGGCATCTCTACATGATTGGTCTAAATATGGTTGTCTTGGCCCCCCTTTGCATATTATATATTTCCCACTCACACCGCATCGTAGTACATGGCATGAGTATTTAAGCACGCAACAAGCAACGGGCAGTGAGAATCACAAGAAGTGGGCAAAAGTTCGTAAGCGCCACTTGGAATTCCAAGTTGGCAACTTGGTGATGATGACTTTGGAGTGGCTCTACCCTAGGGTCACCTCCAATTTGAGGGCACGAAGACTTGGACCTTGCCAAGTTTCGAGTGGCTTTGGCAACCCAGCTTACGGGTTGGACTTACCGATGGGTTTTGGGATTCACCCCATCTCCCACGTGGCGGAGCCGGCACCCTATATGGGCACCGCGGTGGATCCTAGTGAGCGCCTCGAGCCTCTACCAACCTTTGAGAGTGACACCTTCGGAGAGCCTCCAACAATCAGCATAAGAGCCCGACGTGAGCACACGGAGGCAATATTAGGCAAGCAGGGTACCATCACTGGCAAGAGGGTGTGCACGAGCTACTTTGATAGGCTGAAGAGCCGTCCCCCGACTAGGGACGCGGAGTTGAGTTTGGAGATCGTGGCTCATCTGGAGCTGCATTTGGTGTACTACTTCCCCGGTGGACCCATACTCGACGGGGTCGAGTTTTCCCCACCCTGGGGGTATGATGGAGGCATCCCTTGCCCCTCCACATTATCAAGGCTTGGATTGTTCGTCGGCGTGCGTCATTGTGTTTGTCATATTTTTCTGAGTCTAGTCATGTAATTTTTTTATCTTATTTGAGTCATAAACTATGTAATTTTTCCTTTATTTGAGTCTGGTACCTAGGTTTGAGAGTCATTTACCTAAGTTGAATGTCATTAGGTTGATTAGGTTGGTTAATGGGCCCAATTCAGTGGGCTAGGCCCAGGGGTGCCCTCCCTTGGACTGCTTTGGTCATTAGTTGTTTAGTCAGGGTCAATTTGGTTTTAGGAAAAGTATGGAGTCCATAAATAGCCCCCTCCCCTCTCTCACTTGTAACCTTTGATGATCAATGAAAATTTAAGTGAATTCTAGAAATTTGAGGGTTTCTTTGGAGTGAGAAGCTCCTCCTCTCCGACATTCTCTCTCCTCCCCTCCCAAAATTCAAATTTCCCCCGTCTCTCTCCTCCATTCACTCTTTATTAATATCCCCCCTTCCCCATACACTTATTCAATTCTCCCCCAACCCCAAGGTGGAATCCACCAATCCTTGCTCCACCATCCAACTCCCAACTACCCATTTCCCTTCCCCAAGCACCTCTCCACCTCCACAAGGTTGAAGGAGATTCACCCTAGGCCAAAATTCAAATCTCCCTCCCATTTGGCTGTGCCCCCTCTCATTCCCTCTCTCCCTTCCAACCCAAATTTGTAACTCTCCCTCCCTTCACCTGCTAGACCCCCTTCCAATCCCCATTCTCCCTCTCCCTCACCTTGGTTTGCCCCCTCCAAGACCCCCTCATAGCTAGGGGTGGCCCCCATACCCATCCACCCCATTTCCCATCCCATCTACCCCATTTCCCATCACCTATCACCACCCTGTTCATCCCAATTCACAGGCAGCAGTGTACCAGCATCTTGCAGCAGCGGCCACAGTGTCATCGTGAGACTTCAGGAGGCGTACCATATACCGTTGGAATTGTCGTCCAGTCAGCTTCACAACGAGGGTAGTCCCACCTTCTTCTGATCTCAGAGCAGTCCAGAGGAGTGATTATGGGGGACCTGCGTAGTTTCTCCCAGGCAGACAACTAGAGGCTCGGTGCAGACGCTCCCCCGGACACCCCTTTGTGTTTTCTAGCGTGAAACTTGGCTGAGGGCTTTCCCTTCAAGTCCTCTATCATCTCCATAAAGCAGAACTAATTTTGTACCCCGGAGTCAAGAGTTTCGGATTTTCTCCCCACGGTGCGCCAGGTTAGTTCCCCTGAGCCAGTTCCAACACACCTCCACTATTCTGGTATTCAAGGTCAGCTCCGACTTCAGACTACAGTCCCATTAGTCCTGGATCGAAGAGGACTCATCCACGGTTGCAGAGGTTCTGATCCCGCTTTATTCAGAGTCCGGGAGTGTTCATGCCGCCTTCATTATCCAGCAGCAGCAGACTGAGAGCAACCAGAGCCAGCATCGAACAGTCTTGTTCCAGACCCTGCCCTAGCCACCGACGACGTCAAGAAATTCTCCAATAATTCTGACGTCCTTCTGGGCCAACCCAGTAGGTTTTGGGGCTAGTTTCATTAGCAACGGAGTTTGGTAGGGCCAGTCGCAGTGCCGTCATCGACTATTGATCAAGCTGTTCCTGAAGCTGGAAGAACCGGAGAGCAGCTCGGCAATTCGATTTCTAACTTAGTTTCCCCACCCCTCCTGACCGGCTTACAGCCCCTCCCTACATGAAGGTAGCATTTGAGTGTAATCCTATAGTCCCTCACCCCTTGTCCAACCCCTCTGCGAGGGCGTAGTGATTGTACTAGTAGGTCGTCATCCGAAGCTACATCGGCGCGGCGTGCGGGTGCATACCGTCGCCTCCCCGCTCGCCATCGTCTCCGGCCAGGATCGGCGTCTTCACACTTATCAGGTGAGCTTCTGGCCCCCTTTCTTTGCTGGATTATCTTGCTTAATTAGTATTGCTTCTTAGCTCCGTCGGACGATGAGAGAGTGACCGGTCCCAAATTATCATCAAATTGAGCGACCACTGTGGAGCGAGTTATGAGAGAGACCCTACAACCCACGCCCTTAGCGTGCTGGCCGCTCGTGAAATTGGGAATCCTGGGCCCTTAGGGGTTCAGCCTCAAGCTTGCCAAATCCCCCGGAGCATCAAGGTCCCACCCCGGACCCTCTCCATCATCTCCAAGTTGCCTACGGGCACATGTGTGTGTTACGCGGGTGAGTCCGCTTAAGTGATATCGCCAGGTACGTTGGATTGCTTGCGAGTCATAGGTCCAAGGATCATTGGCCTAGTGGCTATCACCCCCAAGGTGGTTTCACATCAACTATGATAAGGATGTGGTGGTGATGACGACCACATTTCTACACGAATGCGACCAGTCAAACTAGCGCAACACTGATTAACGCGACAAGTCCCCAGGTCGCGACAAGGGTTGAACGCGACTGGGCCGGCGACTACAACCCGGTCGCGGTTGGTCTCACCACCGTGACTCTAACCACCTTACTGTTCATCTTCCTTGATGAACGTGATGGCGCGATACGCCACCTTCTTGAAGAATGCGGCCACTGTGATGACCGTGATCTCGACCTGAGACCGAAAATGGCGAACCCCGTGAAAAATGCCATTCCACGCACCAATCACACCCATGTCAAGGGGAAAGCAAGGGGAAACCCTTCCCCAACCTCTCTAGCACCAAGAGGACCCATTCAAACCCCGAAAATGCGATCAAAATACGAAATTTGGCTCAGACCCCAAAATCACCCATTTTGACCCCAGTGGCAAAATAAACCCTCTCGGCTTACCTCGGGCTACCAAACTGTGGACGTCAAAAAAATGATGAGCATACGACATGCACGTCCCGGCACCCAAAAAAAAGTCAAGGACGGAGAGGCCCAATAAACCCCATATCTCGTCTGATCAGGGTGAAAACACACCTGGTGGTCCGCTATATAATAAAGAAGCTTCTCGAGCTGAAGAAATAGCCCTGGCCCCTCAAAACAAGGTACCGAAGGCCGAATCAGGAAGACACCTAAGTAATCTGACACGGGTTGGGCACGTGTCAAAAATAACCTAGAATCGTAAACCGACGCCCAGAAGCGGTGCATTAAAACTAAGGCAGTATTGGAGGCCAAGAGTTTGTCTGAGCTGTTTCAGAATTAGGGCAAAACCTTCTTGCTTCTGAACCGGTGCGCCTGCCACTTCCCTTGTTAAACCGGCGCGGCCGTGATGCCCTAAACCGGCACGCCTCTTTTTCCTGTTAGACCGGCGTGCCCCTCCCTTGGTGCTCAAACCCGCGTGCCCATGGGAGGACCCTAAACCAACGCCCCCCTTCTTGATCCTAAACCAGCGCTCCTAACTGTGTGAGGTATAAATCGGTGTGCCCCCAAGCTGCGACGGTTTAACCCAGGGCCATCCCATCCAAACCGCGATACCCTATTTTCCTATCAGTTGTGCGTAGAGTCGAAGAACAGGACATTTAATGACGCCAGGTGAATCACGAAGTCCGTCTACACCTCCGCACGACAATGACGGCGAAGGCAAGCAGCGACGGTGGCAGTAGCAGCAGATCTCTCGATAAATCCACAAAGATCCTGTCTCCGAACGAATGCCAGCGTACTTCGTGAACCAACGGAAGCCAACGCAACAAGTCAACTCCTGACCTTGCTGCGAATGAGGCGGAGGTGGAAGGAACTCTCCTCCACTAGCCGTTCTATAAAAAGGCAAGCCGAAGATAATGAGAATGAGGCTGGTGAGAAAAAGAGCTGACCCTCGAGTGGGAGTTCTCTGAGTTGGGACGTTCTTCTCTAGCTTTAGCTCAGAGTTCTCTGGCATCCAAAAAAGCTCCATCGGTCTACACCTGTGAGGTGAAGAAAAGTGGGTGAGTGTGAGAGAAGAGAGGCGAGCTTAGGGAAGGGGCTTGGGCTCTGCTCTCCTCCTCCCATTGTATCTTTTCTTCTTCGCTTATGCTTTCCTTTGTTATGGGATAGCCTTCTCCTCATGTATTTTGTCCCCCTTCTTTTGTGAATGAATGAAAGGAAAGGGTTTTTTTTTGCAATACATAGTGTTCTACCTCATTAGTCTCCTTCCCTCTCTTCCTACCTTCTAATCACCCGGGGCCCTCAGAAGCCTGCCTCTCCGTGGCATGGTCTTTGAGTGAATCCGTCTGAAGGGTGCATATTCATAGCCTTTCATGGTGAACATCCGTCCCTATGAAATTCCAATGGAGCTACGGCCCGTGAGTTGTTAGAACCCCTTGAGGGCTGGTCCTCGGGATTCTGCACTCACCTCTGGGTCATCGGACAGCCGTCTCCGGCTCCTCGGAATTTTGGGGGTCATCCCGGAATACTCCGTGTGATGATTCACTATTTCACTTCACAAACCCCAATCCGGGGGAGGTGTTGCCCAATTTTCGCTAGGAATGCAAGCAATAAGAACAAAGAATAGATACACACAAGCGTGAATGAACAAACAAAACTCTCCGACGACAAGAACCGTGTGTGCTCGAACCCCTCTGAACTAGACATTAATTGAACTTCTGAGTTACAGAACCCTTGCACAATGAACCTTCGAATAAAACACTCAAATGTTCATGTTAATTCATCTTGACAAATGAATAAGACATTCAAGCCTTCTCACTGAATTAATGAACAAGAGAACAGAATATTTAAACCCTCGTATTAACCTAACTTGCTAAATGAACAAACAATGTAACCACCTGGTTAATTTAGCAAGTGAATAAAAAGAATAATAGAATAAAACTGAAACAAACTCTCTCCTAACCCGGCATGGCCTAATCTGGTGCTCCGGGGTACCGCGCCGATTTAGCTCCCCACTCAAAACCAAATTCCATAATCTCTACTGAAACCGGTGCGCCCCCCATCAGCCCATTGAGCTGGCGCGCCCCACCTAACTTCTGAACCGGCACGCCCCCTGAGTTACCTTGAACTGGCGTGCCCTGCCTCTCCTTGAACCGGCGCACCCTCCTCCATCCTTAAACCGGCGTGCCTCCTACAAAAAAAAAATAAATAAATAAAAGAAAAGAGATGAAACTAATAAATAAAATAAACCACCCATGCACGAATAAATAATAAAATTTAACAACCAATGGCGTAACAAGGAATTGTTTTGGAACTTTCGCTCTCTCGAACTCGGTGTGAAAAGAATATCAATGGTGCCCTGCTCAGTCAAATGTGGACCCTGGGAAGCATCCTTTTATGGCCACGATCCGGCGCTGCCTCGGGCCGATAGTTAGTAGAACTTGACATGTCTCTATCGGGATCTAATCCCGTACCCTATTAAACTTGTCGCATACACGGCAGACATCCACACAGTTTTATCGCCGTCTTTTAGGCTATAAACACGGACCCCCATCCGAATACGAAATGGTCCCGAGTGACTGACATGTACCTATGAACATTTATGCCCTGATGCGGGGTCTGTTTAAACGCAGCTCGAGATTTCGTTATCTCATTTCGTTAATACGAATTTTAGACCGTAGGGCCCCTTTTCTTGGCGATCAATCAAGGGTTTTCCCCTCTCCGAGGGGATGTAATTAACGACGTGACCTTTACAGCACGGAGGGTTCTCTGTCCCGACACGACACACACAATTATCTAACTAGTCAGATCGAGTGCACCAAGGGCTTCTTCGAAGCCCGAATAAATTATCACCTAGATGACTGGCATCCGCTCACACAAATAAATCGAATAAACGAACAAACAAAACGAATAAACCAACGAACAAAAGAAGTGCCCCGAAAGTGCGTCCACAAGTTTGGCATGCCCGATGAGACTGGACTTCCCTTCATCTCCTCGCCGGGACTAGTGGCCCTACGGCCTTATGAAATTCTAAACTTTTTTTACTTGCAATTGCAGGGATTATTTTTCGACGATCACAATGGTTGTCAGCTTTGGACCGTCAATCATCGTGAGCCATGCCAACCATGGCTACCTTGTAGTGCCGTGCAAGTTCGATGACTTTCCTCCGGTGGTGGGCTTCCCCAACTTCTCGGGGGTGGCCTTCGTCAACCTGCTGGAGATCGAGGGGCCCAAGCCCGTCGAAGTCCGCATACCCGCCACAGAGATTTCCACCACCCGACCCGCTGCTGTCGGGTCGCCAACAAATACTGCTGACTGCATGTCAGTCAACATCGTGGGCTGTTTTGTCCACTACATCCGTTTTGACATGGGCTCGGCTACCAAGAAGATGGCATCTCTCCAAAGAAGGAGCCGAAGAAATGCTGCTGCTGCTGAACCCAGGGGTCGACCATCTAATATCGGCAAGTATGTTCTAGTCGGAGGCATCATAGTCTACCTGAACGGCCATAGCACCGAAGTGATCCCTGAGCGGATCTTGCCAAACATCCCTGTGCGCAACTCCTTTCAAGCGCTAGGGAGAATTGAGAAGAAGGACGGTGGGGCAACCCGCCGACAGATGAATGAACTGGCCCCAAGGCCATGCAAGACCAAGCAGATTTGGGTGCCGAAGCCAACTCGGGGCCCAGTGACAACTCAGCCGGAGCCTGTCGAGATTGACAGGACCAGGAAGGAGGAGAAGAAAAAGATGAAGAAGAATAAGATGCCAGGAAAGGCGTCTCGCCAACCACTTGCCCGAGCCCACGGGCGATAGGCGAACACCTCTTTACATTTCGAAAGGCATGACAAGGCTGTCAGAGAGGGTCAGCCCGCCTATGGGCCCCCAGCACAGGCAAGGGTACTGCCACCCTCGGTTTACCCTAATTATGAAGAAGAAGACATCACCCAGGCCATGCACGGATAACTCCGTGGGGTCGAGAACACCTCTATAGGGAGGCAATGGCTACTACAAGCCATCACCACTATTGAAGAGGGTCAAGAATGTCCAATCGACCCGGCTGAAATAGAAGATGCGGAATCAGGATGCTATGAGCTTCCCCGCCATGAAGAAGATCCACCGAGAGTCTCGGTGTTTGAAAGATTGACCTTCCCTAGTCACCTGACCAGACATGCAAGGAGAAGAAATGAAAAGATACAAGTCTACACTTGTCACATGGCCGGAGTGGTTGGTCACTATGGGACTCTGCCTAATGAGCCTGAAGAAGTTGCCAAGATTGTTGAGAGGTCGGGCCCTCTCACGAGAATAGGAAAGGCCACCAGTGAGGCATTGCAAACCCTCGTGGGGACAATAAATCCAGAGGAGACTGTGACTGCCTTAATTGCCAACTGAAGATGACTGTGTGGTGCCATCCACCTCGCTTGAAGAGACGCCATCTGAGGAGCGAGGAAGCCTCCCCAGCCCTTCTATTAATGATCCGGCCTTGCTGATGTTACTGTAAAGATATCAGCAAGAAATTGAAGCATTAAAGAAGCAACTGAGCGAGAGGGATACTCATACCTCCACGCCCAGGCGGCTTGAAGTCCCCCCTGGGACATCAGGGGGCAGTGGCCAGGCATCTAAAGCCTCACTGCAAGCAATTGCCTCGCAACCAGTGCCCAAGTATGCGGGGGGAATTCCTCCCCCGCAATAACAAATTGCGGCTATGCCGCAACCTCCAATCTTCCAATTTCAAGGGGGGCCTGCCACGCCCCACGCGGCCGTATTAACAACACCGCACATGCAACAAGCTCACTTCTACCCAAGCCCGGTTGACCCAGTGGTGATGAATAAGCTTATGGTCGAGCAAATGATAGAAATGAAGTCGGCGAAAAGGAGCGATGGTGACTTCGCCTTTTTTGATGTATATAGGGTACCATACCCATTTCATCATGCTGCCAAGAGGCTGCCTTCTGGCATCACTAAGCCTCCGAAGTTCAAAAAGTTCAACGGGCAAGGGTTTCCACGCGAGCACATTGCCTATTACACTAATGTGATGGGTGACTTAGCTACTGATGAGTCATACCTGTAAAAGTTCTTCGGGTCCACATTAACAGGGCTTGCCTTCGAGTGGTACTCGAGCTTGCAGCCTGGTGTTGGCACCTAAAATATGATCGTCGGCGACCAAGCCATAAGGACGAATGACCCGGCCCACCGAAGCGCGGGAGCCGATAAAGATCAACACATCGAGGATTTCTCAAGCTGCCGGAGCCTCGAGTCGTTCCGTATGGACGTGGGGACTTCACCTCAGGAGAACCGAGATGAATCCACAACCAACCGGCAGTGCGACCAAGCCTGCCCAATGAACCGGCATCGACTTTGTCATGCTGCATCCACTACACCCATTGTCCGATCAAGGACGATGGTCTATCCGGTGGTCCCCCACCACATGAAAATGCTCTCCTGAAGACAAAGGAGTTTCCCCCTGGCTCTCCGAGATGGAGGACCGAAAGCTCTGTCGGCAGAAGACCCCGATCACCCGGCACGGGTGCGGCTTCCCGCCAAGATGGGCCCGTCAGGGGCCGAATGATCGCCCAGCTCGGGCGGAACTACCCTTGGTGTTATCTCACCTTCCAAGGAGCTTCGGGCACGGGCCAGGCTGAGCCAGCGGCACGAATTATAGAGCCGAAGGCAGTGTCAGCGGCAGGCCCGTATGATCAACCCAAAGCTATCTGGAACCTCGAGAATGGCCATATGCCAACCCGGGAGCTTCGACAAGATATCTCGTCGAGATTTTAGTGAGCATCGGTGAGATAATGCTCACGGTGACTCCCGGAATCATCCCCGGACTCATCGACTGGCTCGAAGGTCGTAAAGAGCACTAGCCCGGCGCGCCCTTAACCCGGTGCACCCCCCTACCTTCAGCGCTTATGCCGGTGCGCCCCCTTATCTTCGGCTCTTATCCCGGCGCACAAGTCACTCTATCGGATGGCGTCTTAAACCGGCGCGATGAATTGATGAAGATTCCTCCCGGCGCGCAAAAGCCCATGCCGGATGAAGAGCCTCCAACCTGCTATATAAATGGGTGAAGTTCGATCAGAAGAGAAGAGAACGAAGAGAACAGAGAGACAGATCGAGACTTGAGAAGATATAGAGCGGAGGAAGAGAAAGGCTTCTGGAGAGGGTTTTCTCCTGAAGCACAGAGGGAGTAGGGTTCCTTCGGAGGAGCTTCCGCCGGTCGTCTTCTTCCTCTACGATACCCTGTTTTAGGAACAGGTGAGCACCGATGCTGATCCTTTTCCTACTTTCCGTAGATCTCTCTTCTGAGACTTCCACCCATCGAATGTAAGCGAGGGGGGGAGGAGCGACGATGATATGAGTTGAGTCTCCTCCCCCCTCTACGTGATTTCTTTTCTTTGTTCTTCCCCTCTTGTTGCGCTCCGAGCGTCCTCTGCCTATGATATTGTAGAACGGCGACCGAGCAATGGTGCCGGTGCTGTACTCTCACCATGTAAATGCTAAACCATTCCCGTTTCTGGGATGGTAATATATGTGCGCGTGTAAATGCTCAAATGAATAGATCGAATGAATGATCCTTAGCCCCTCTTTTATCTATGCCAATGCGTGTGTCTGAGCTCTTCTCCGCACCGCTCAAATTCCGGTTTCTCCGAGGTCTAGATCGTGCCCCGAATCATCGTGGGCTACAGAGACACCCCCTCCCCGGGGACTTTTCTTTCGATCATTCTCATGTTTGATTCAAGGGTTTTCGCATCCCTTTCTCTTCTCGGATGGAGCCGTGCTTCTGTGCGTGCCTCTTTCCGCCATGCATAGGGTCCATCCCCTGAACGTTGCTTTCCAATTGTTCGAGCATATGCCCCTGCAACGAGCCCGTCTCGTTTATGCATTTACTGCATCTGTGCATCACGATCATCCAAACTGTTCTGAGGTTTTCTCATCGTCCCGACCACCCGGGGAGGGGGACATTCCCTCTTGCTTTTTGAAATTGCTAGGCGATCGGGGGCTTTACCTCCTGATGGTAGACGTTCTCTCGGGGCCACAGTAGACAATAATGGGGTCCTAGCTCAATCAGCTCAGCCCCGAAAATCTAGGACCCGATCGAGACTCGGGGACGGGTGCTCTTCGTAGGCTAGCCCTCGGAGCTCCACTCTCCTGATGGTCAGTTCCTCTGTGGGATGAGTCACAAATTGTGGGTTGTCCACCCCTCGCAGGCTAGTCCTCGGGGTGATGCTCCCATCATCAATGGCTTCATCTCTCTGTCCTTTCCCTCATGGAACCTTGGTGCCCCTAGCAGGCTAGTCCTCGGGGTATCCTGTCCAATGGGGTTTGCTGGCTGCCTTCGTGTAGACCGGCGGTTTAGGGGCTTGTTCCATAGGTGAGCATGACCCCGCTTCTCCCCTGCAACTCTTCAGGTTCAGGGGAGATGCTGTCCAATTTTGGACAGATTAAGAATGAATAAACCATAATGAAATACTCATTCTGGACCCAATTATCTCGGTGCTCGAGTAGGAACCTCACACTCGCTTATCACGTCATTCTTGGAGGGTTCTGGACTTCAATTTAACAAACAATTGGCCTCAAATGGCTTCAAAACCCTCAACATAAACTTAACAAACTCAAATGATTCGAAATTCATCGAAAATAAGCTAAAACGGCGTGGCCTTAACCCGGCGCGCCCTAATACGGCGCGGTACCCCCCCCCCCCCCCCGCGCCGGATTAACCCTACACTCAAAAAAAATAAAAACTTCCTTGCGCCTTTCCGGCGTGCCATGAACCGGCGCGCCCCAATCCTTTGCGCGCCGTCTTAACCAGCTATATGGCCGCGCCGTATTAGCCGCTATACCTACGTTTTATCGCGCCGTATAAGCTACCTATCGCATGGCCGCGCCGATTTTGAGACCTTTTGCTGCTTTAATTGTTCATTTGCCTCGGAGTGGTTCTCGTCCCTCAGGGTTGATGTCAATAAACCACAATTGGTAATAAATTGAATAAAGGAAGGGCCGGACGGGCCTAAACTATACTTTTATTATATCTTCATCACCATGTCCGTTAGCATTGTGCTTTCGCTATGACACTTGTGTTGCCTTCCCTCTTCTCGATGGGGAGTAATAAATGTGGTCGATTACCATTTGCTTCCATAATTCCATTATCATGCTTAATATAGTCATGAACGTTATGTGTGCATGCATGCATAGATCCTCGGGTATATTAAATGGCGTCGACGGAAAGCCGGATTACGTATGGTCGGAAGTCTTCGCTATGCGCGACGGTGGTCTTCGGACCTACGTCCTCCGCCACGTACCGAGGATCCATAATTCTATGAACTATGCATCTTCTGCACAATAAATATATGCATCATGCATGCCTTCATCATGATCATCATGTAGCTCTTCTTAATCAGGCTTCGACAGCCCGCTATCTCGGCAATTAATCAAAGGTGTTCCCTCCTCGTGGGGGATGTAATTAACGCCATAGCCTTTATGGTATGGCGGACTGCTGGTCCCGACCGAACCTCACATTCGCCCGACATGGGTCAGAATGAGCGCATCATAAATTCGTCACTCATGTGACTGGCACGCCCGCGTCGTTAATTGATCATTTGACTACCAGTTGGTCAGTTGGTCGATCGACCCGCGAAAGAAAGAAAAGGTCGCAAACAAGTCTGGCACGCCCGGTGGGACCAGAGTCACCTTTCATCTCTTTGCCAGGTATTCGGGCTTCAAAGCCCTCTCAAAGGCTACTGATTATTTGATGTGAAACAACCCCTCGGACCTAGAATTGCAAGCAACACAACGATTTTGGCAACGTGACACAAGCGGATTCACTCGCGTTGGCACACTCGGGTCCGTAGGAGGGCCAGCGATGACGGTGAGGGTCCGAGGTTGGACCTCAATGTTCCAAGGGTATGGCCAGCTAAGGATGGACCCCAATGGGCCAGGGATGCCCCAATTCCGTGGGCGGCCAGCACGCCAAGGGCGTGGGATGTAGTGGTTCTCTCTCAACTCGCTCCGCGGTGGCACTCAAATCGATGATATTTTGAGATCGGGCGCTCACTCACCGACCGACGGCACTAAGCAGCAATACTAAACAAGCAAAGCAATTCCAATAGAGTAGGGCAACCCGAGGCTCACCTGATCGGTGTGAAGACACCGATCCCGGTCGGAGACGAGGGCGAGCGGGGAAGTGTGGATTCCCCGCACACTGCGCCGATGAAGCTTGACCTGTTTAAAGATTACAATCACTACACCTCACACAGGAGGGTGGACTTGGGGTGGGGATTTTTGTATTACAAGTCAAACACTACCTCCGCACAGGGAGGGGCGCTAAGCCGGCCAGGCGGGGAGGGGAGATAAGCTCGACCGCGCCGACGGAGCACCCGGCCGAATCTGCCCGGGTCTGGGACAGCAAGATAGGGGGTCGATGTAGTCGCCGCTGTGAGCTCCCCGGGACTCAGAACTTGATGAGACTTGTGCCAAAATGTCGCTGACATACCCAGGTACGACTGTGATTTTTAGTGGGCAGTCCCGAGGTCGTTGCCCGCGGGGACGGGCTCTGGAACGGGTCCCTTGCGTGCAGAAGCAGACTGTTCCCAGGGACAGCAGCGGATGGCCGAAGTCACCACGGCAGCTCCCAAAGTCCGAATGAGGCGGGACCAAGTCAAGGACGTCCGTGGATGAGTCTACTTCACATAAAAATTGACGGGGAAGCCGGATGAGGTTGGTGGAGACCGGGGGACCCAAAAAGGTGCTGACAGGTCGTAGCAGACTTGGGGAAGCAGCGGGGAGCAGTCGGAGGATAAATTTGATAACTCTGTGCCACGGAACCCAAATGCAGTTCCGTTTCCTGATCCTGGAAGAGGACAGGACGTTGAAGAACTTTGATGAAGAAACTTCGGCTTGGTTCTGCTAGGGTCCGCTGTGGCACAACTTCCTTTCAGGTTCAGGTACTCGGTGGTAGTAACTCGGCAGCAGCTATCTGATACGAACAGTGACTTGCAAAAAATACCCCAGCCGTTCCCGAACTCTGAATCACAAGCCGTAAGAGTTTCTGGAATTGTGGTCGAGTCTACTTCGCATAAAAATTGACGGGGAAGCCGGATGAGGTTGGTGGAGACCGGGGGACCCAAGAAGGTGCTGACAGGTCGAAACAGACTTGGGGAAGCAGCTTGGAGCAGTCGGAGGAGAAACTCTATAACTCTGTCTCATAGAACCTGAACGCAGTTCCGCTTCCTGATCCTGGAAGAGGACAGGACGTGGAAGAACTTTGATGAAGAGGCCTCGGCTTGGTTCTGCTAGGGTTGACCGTGGCACAGCTTCAAAACCAGTTCTGGTACTCTGCAGGGGGAGCCCAATGCAGTCAGGGGAGAATGGCTCTCTCGGACAGCCCCAAACTCGGAATGGGATGAGATCACCTCGCTTGCGAAGAAGACTCGCAGACCTTTCCGTCGATGCAGGCCACGCCCCCAGGAGCTTCGGGAAGAGGTAGAGGTGCCTAGGAGAAAGGGGTTCCACCTAGGGGTTGGAGGGGGGGTAAATGGAAGGTATGGGGAAGGGGGAGAGGGGGTTTGGGGTCCTATATATAGGAAAACCCAATTTACAAAAAGTCCTCATGAAATGGACAAATGACGGAAGACCAAGGGGTGGGGAGAGGGGCGCCCATGGGCCAGACCAAAGAAATGGCCCAATAAGACCTACTAGCCCCATTAGCCCAGTAGCCTACATACAAACATAAGTAAATAACATGATAACCTAGTAACATGACTCAAAACATAGGCAAATACATCAAAATGACTCAAGAAAATAGGAAAATGTAATAGGATGATAAGCACCAATGTTCCGTCTGAAGAAGGGTTGCTCCCTAGCTGCCTCCGGGAGGGAGAGAAGTGCCAAGCCAGAGGGTATGTGGTGTGATGCCCTCATCAATTCTCCTGGGCGGTGAAGAGCTCGACTCTGTCGAGTAAAGGCCCTCCCTGCTGCGGTACTGCTCTAGGAGATCGTGGGACAGCTGCTGGAGATCCTCTCGGCTCACCCATGTATCGTCCGAGGGTGGTCATCCCTTCCACCTGACCAGGTAGCGCTCATAGGCCTTGCTCCTCGTGATGGTAACCTGTTCATCTAATATCTGCTCCACTTCATCGCGCCGGTTTCTCAAATGGGGTTGAGCTCTCTGGGGTGTGGGGGCGCTCTCAAAGGAGGGAGTAGGCTGGATTTCCTCACCGGGTGTCACCGTGGGGCCCTTGTAGGGCACCAGGTCAACCACATTGAATGTGGGGCTTACTCCGTACTCTTCAGGGAGGTCCAACACGTAAGCTTTGGTGCCAAGCCGTCTCAGCACCTGGAAGGGGCCAGCTCCACGCGACCTCAGCTTCGAAGTATTCCCAGAGAACAACCTCTCAGTTCTCACCATCACAAAATCACCAATCTGGAATTCTTGGTGGCGGCGGTGGGAGTCAGCAGACTTCTTGTAAATCTCGTTGCTCTTGTTAATATTTTTGTGAATTTCTTCATGCAACTCTCTAATGTGTTGTGCAAAGGACTCAGCAGTGATGGATACTCTAGCATGCGGGGGTAGGGGAATGAGATCTGTTGGCTTCCTGGGCTTGTAGCCATGTACAGCTTCGAAAGGACTCATGCCTATGGACCTATTGGTGGAATTATTGTAGGCAAACTCGGCTTGAGGTAGGATGAGATCCCAATTTCTAGGGCGGTCTTCAACAAGGCACCGCAGAAGGTTCCCTAGGCTCCGATTGACAACTTCAGTCTGTCCATCGGTTTGAGGGTGGTAGGCTGTGGAAAACTTAAGCAGGGTCCCCATAAGATGCCAGAGGGTCTTCCAGAAGTAGCTGGTGAATTTGACATCCCTATCTGAGATAATGGTCTTGGGCAGGCCATGGAGGCGGACCACCTCATCAAAGAATAGGCGGGCCACATGGGAGGCGTCTGAGGTTTTGGAACAGGGGATGAAATGGGCCATCTTAGAGAATCGGTCCACTACGACAAAAATGGAGTCATGCTTCCTTTGGGTCCGAGGTAGCCCTAACACGAAGTCCATGCTCAGATCCTGCCATGGTCGGTCCGGGACGGGTAGAGGGGTGTACAGGCCTGTGTTCTGTTTGACTTGCTTAGCAGTTGCACATGTACGACATTGCCCCACAATTTTGGCCACATCCCTTTTGAGGCTGGGCCAATAGAATTGCCCTTCTACTAAGGCAATGGTTTTGTGAACCCCAAAGTGCCCAGCCAAGCCTCCAGCATGTAATTCCCAGACTAATAGATCGCGCAATGAGGTTCTAGGTATGCAAAGTTTGTGTCCTCTGAAGATGAACCCGTCCTCCAGGATGAAACCTTGATGTTCCTGGGGTGAATGGGTGGTCAGTTTGGCGTGGATATGCCCAAAATCAGGACAATCCGGGTACTCTTCCTTAACCCGGTCGAATCCTACCACTTCTACCCGAATGGTAGCTAGTAGGGAGACTCTCCTACTCAGAGCATCGGCTGCTCGGTTTTCACTTCCGACCTTATGTTTGATCACAAAGGTGTAGGCCTGGATGTATTCGACCCATCGGGCATGCCGGGCATTCAGTTTTTACTGGGAATTGAGGTATTTTAGGGCCTCATGGTCGGAGAATATGACAAACTCTTTGGGCAAGAGGTAGTGCCTCCAATATCGGAGGGATTGCACTACAGCGTAAAATTCTTTGTCATAGGTGGAGTATTTCATCCGGGCATCACATAATTTCTCGCTAAAGTAGGCCACAGGATGTCCCTCTTGGCTGAGGATCCCGCCAATTCCCACCCCAGAAGCATCACAAGTTACCTCGAAGACTTTGGAGAAGTCAGGGAGGCATAAAACTGGGGCTTGGGTCATCCTCTCCTTTAGTTCTTGGAAAGCCCTAGAAGCCGTCTTGGTCCATACAAAGGTCCCCTTTTTAAGGCAGTCTGTGATAGGGGCAGTGACTGTGCTGAACCCTCGGATGAACCTACGGTAAAAGGTGGCTAACCCATGGAAACTGCGGACTTCATGGAGGGTGCGGGGTTCCGGCCAATTGAGGATGGCTTGGACTTTTTCAGGGTCCATGGATACTCCTTCTGTGGAGACAACATACCCAAGGAAGGTAATGGATTGGGTCATGAAGTGACATTTTCCTAAATTGGCAAAGAGACTTTCTTTCCTAAGGGTGGTGCAAACTTGCCTTAGATGACTGAGGTGGGCTTCCTTGGATTGGCTGTAGATGAGGATGTCATCAAAATATACTACCAGGAAGACTCCAATGTAGGGCCTAAGGACCTCGGTCATAAGACGCATGAAGGTACTTGGGGCATTTGAGAGCCCAAAAGGCATCACCAACCATTCATAAAGCCCATCTTTGGTTTTAAAGGGCGTTTTCCATTCATCCCCTGGCCTTACCCTAACCTGATGATAGCCACTTTTGAGGTCTATTTTGGAAAATATGGTGGCTCCGGCGAGCATGTCCAGCATATCGTCAAGTCTAGGTATGGGGAACCTATATTTGACAGTAATCTTGTTGATGGCCCTACTATCAACAAACATTCGCCATGTCCCGTCCTTCTTTGGTGTGAGGAGGGCCGGGACGGCACATGGGCTTTTGCTCAGCCTAAGAAAGCCCTTTCTAACCAGTTCCTCCACTTGCCTCCTTAACTCAGCATGTTCTGTGGGGTTGAGGCGATAGTGGGGCAGGTTTGGGAGGGTGGCTCCTGGGATGAGATCTATAGCATGTTGGACATCCCTCATGGGTGGTAGTTGGTCGGGGAGTTCCTCAGGGAATACGTCCTTAAATTCTCCCAGGAGAGGGTGGATTTCCACGGGGTGAGGATTGGAGGGGGTTGCCTCTCCAAGACATAGGACAATAGCACAAAGGGGTGTCCCTCGGGTTAATTCTTCCTCGAGCTCTTTCCTAGTGATGAGGTGGAGGCCTTTGACTGGCCCGGTGGGATTTTCAGGGGTGGGGTTTTGGGTTGTTGGTTGGGTTGGTGCAGAGGAGGCCCTGGGTTTTGGTGGTGTAGGAAGGATTCCCTTGGCGGGTGGTTCTCTTTGGGGAGGGGAGGGGTTGAGGCGGATAGTCTTCCCCTCGTGGTCAAAGGTGCATGTGTTCGTTTTCCCATGGATGGTAGCATTGACATCATATATCCAAGGTCTCCCCAATAGGATGCTTCCTACAGCCATAGGTATGATATCACACCATATCTGCCCTTGGTAGGATGAGAAGGTGATGGGGATAAGACAACATGTGTTGACAGGTAGGGAGTGGTTGTTTATCCATGATACACGATAAGGTTTGGGGTGGGGTGTAGGGGTAAGCCCTAGGAGCTTGACGGTGTCCGGAGACACGACGTTGACACAACTCCCGTTGTCTAGGATGACCTTCCTAACATGGTCCCCGATCTTGACAAATGTGTGAAAAATGGAAGTCCTCCGCCAGTCATCCTCTTGTGGTTGGGTGAGGGTGCACCTTATCACCCCTAGGTGGCTGGAGTGGGGGTCCTCTTCTACCCCTTCCTCAAAGAATTACTCATTGTATTCCTCTTCCCATCCTAAAGCAGCCTCGTATTCCTCAATAGTACTCTCATGTGTTTCCTGGGAAGTAGAAGGTCCACTCTCAATAACTAGGTTTGACAACCCCTTGGAGGGACATTGGGTGGCTATGTGGCCATAGCCATGGCATTGAAAACACTTGACCGTATTACTCATTGGGGTCTTCCCTTTGGAGTTGTCTTCCCTTCGAGGAGGAGGGTTGGGTGTGGTTGGCTGAGGGGAGGGTCTTGTAGGAGTTCCCCCACTGGGAGGAGGTGTCCTCAACAGGGGAGGGAGGTTGGGACGTGGTCCCGGCCCTTTGGGGGGGGCAAACCTAGGGTTTCTAGAGAACCTCTCTACATCCCGGGCTATTTGATAGGCAATTTCAAGGCTATGAGCCTCTCTCATGTAAAGTTCCCATTTGATGTGGGGAAGGAGACCATTCCTAAACCGTGATAGGGTGACAGTTGGGTCTTCGAAGACACCGCACCTTAATAGGTATGAGTCAAATTTTTCTATGTATCTTTCCACGATTTTCCCTTCTTGGGTAAGGCTTTGCCACTCGTCAAGGAGAAGTTGGCTATAGGAGTGGGGAAGATACTTATTCCTAAGCTGTGTCTTCATGTCTATCCATGTGTTAATGGGTTCTTCACGCCTAATTCTCCTTTGACTCTCTACCTTTAGCCAATAGGTTTTGGCTAACTTAAGAAGGTGCATCTTGGCCAACCTAACCTTTCTCTCTTCGGACATGGGGTACCATTCAAAGTATTGGTCCATGCCATGCTCCCATTCTTCATAGACACTTGGGTTATGGGACCGTTCAAAATTTGGTGCCTCTACTTTGATCATTTTTAAGAGGAACTCGTCCTGGTCCTCTCGGGGTCGTCTCTCATGATGCCGAGGCCGTTGGGGCCTCTCCGGTTCGTGGTACCACTCATTCTCAAGGCCTTCCCTACCTGGCTCAACTTGTGGAGGGGGAGCTCTGTGGGCAGGGATCCTAGGTGGGGCCCTCACTTCCTCAAGTCTATCCATTCGGGTGGTAAGTCCATCAAGCTTCTCCATAATAGTTCTAAGGGTAGTTCAAATTGCTCCATTGGGGCTTGTGGGACTTCACTAGGGATGCCTTGGTTGCCCTGAGAATGGGAACTCATGGGGGGATCTGAAGTAGAGTGGTCGGTTCGGTAAACAGTGCCTCTACGGGTGGACATGCACGATGATGAAGAGACCGATACACAGAGGGTGGTAATGCAATAGCCCTTGGACCTAGACTTGTAGAGACAAGTCTAAAACTTGCTCTGATACCACTTGATGTGACACAAAATGCAGCGGAGACTTTGATTCCTTGGACCTAATTCGCAATCACAATTACAAGGCGCCGAGAATATGTTAAAGCTACCAACGCACCGTGCGCACACGATTCCCGTGGTGACCCGGTGATGCCGAGTCGAGGTGATGGAGATAGCCCCTGACTGGTTAGAGGACCAGCACCACTTTAGTTAGCCCTCCCGAAGGTTTGAAAGCCCACAAACAAGGGCGGCCGGATGCCTTAAGGGCATGGGGTCACTCGTTCACTTATGGCCACGGTGACCACACTGAAAGGTGGCGCCGGGATCAGGCACTCGCTCTCCTACCGGCCAATATGTTTCGCGGATATTAAATAAACAGGTATAAGGAGGCAAGGGCAGGAGGCTCACCTGGTTGGTTTGAGGAAACCAACCCCGGTCGGAGACGAGGGCGGGCGGGGAAGTGTGGGTTCCCCGCACACTGCGCCGATGAAGCTTCGAACCTGTTTAAGTGTACACTCACTACACCTCACGCAGGAGGGTGATCTCGGGGGTGGGAATTGATGGGTTAAAACAAACACTACCTCCTGCAGGGAGGGGCGGTAAGCTGGCCAGGCAAGAGGGGGGAGATAAGCTTAGTAGCCCACGAGGAGGGACCGCTTCCGAATTGGACCACTGGCTGTGGATGTTGATAGGCAGTCGGTGTAGTCCCTGTAGATCTCGGTCACGAATTTTTCGATGACGAGCCTAGGGGGGATCTTCTCGTAACAGGAACCCAAACGCCTCTGATTTATATCAATTTATTCTGACGTCGTCGATGGCTGCAGTGGAGGTCTGAGTAGAGCAACAGATTCTGGGGTGGGTGGCTCCCTGTTTCTGTCTGCAACTTGCAGAAGTTGCCCCGGTCGCTCCTGGACGCCGAATCATGAACCGTCAGAGTCGCTGGAACCGTGGACAAAGCCTCTACACAGAAAAACTAATGGCAACACCTTCTAAGTTCGGGGTGGGCAGGGGGACGCCGACGAGTGGGAACTGGTCGCTGCAGACTGCAGGAGGCAGACCAGCGCGACTGAGGGAGAAAATTCGGTACTCTGGCCCCGGATGCCGAATGAGGTTCTATTTCTTGCTCCTGGTTGGGGACAGATGGAGGAAGAACTTTGATAAAGAGCCTTTGGTCTGAATCCTACGCCGTTGGTCGTGGTGCAGCTTCAAATCGGGCTCAGGCTCTCTGCAGAGGATGTCTGGCGCAGTTGGGGGAGAACAGCTCTCCCGGTCGGCCACGAACTTGGAACTGGACGATTCCACCTCGCTTGCGAAGTAGACTTGCAGACCTTCCCGTCGATGTAGGCCACGCCCTCAGCAGGACCAGGATGGAGTTGTGGACGGTGCTGCAACTTGGTGCTGGTCTGCAGGTCTTCTCTGCACACGGGTTGGAGATTGAGTGGTGGGCAGGATGGCTCCTTTGTGGAGGAATAGGGTACAAGGGTGCCTTGGTGATGATGGGGGATCTTGTGGGGGAGATGGGATGAAGGGTAATGGAGGTGGAGGGGAGGGCGGAGCTAGCAGGGAAAGGAGGTGGGAGTACTGGCTGCGATTTGGTCAAGAGGGGGGGGGTGGGGTTGTGCTAGATGGAGGGGTGCGCACCAAGTGGAGGAGGGGAGAGGGCTTGGATCGCACTAGGGCTTTGAATGGAGTGTGGGGAAGGGGAGTGGTTGCTTAGGGGAGGGGGAAGGTTGCCTTGGAGGTGGGAAGTTGTATGGGGAAGGGGATGGGTTGTCTAGGGAAGGTGAAAGGTTGCTTGGGAAGTGGAGGGAATTGAAGGGAATTAAGGCCTTGGGAATATGAAAGGGTGGAGGGGGTGAGGTGGCAGCTGAGGTGGTAGGGGGGAGGGGAAGGTGAAGGGGCTGTTGCGCCCAAGGGAGGGGAGGAGAGAGAAGTGGGGTTTGCCCCTTGAGGAAAGAGAGAGAGGGAGAGTTAGAGAGAGAGGGAGAGATGCACTTAAGTTGCTCAAATTTGCTTAATACTTCATTACCTCAAAAGAGGGGGTTTGGGGTCCTATATATAGGAAAACCCAATTTACAAAAAGTCCTCATGAAATGGACAAATGACGGAAGACCAAGGGGTGGGGAGAGGGGCGCCCATGGGCCAGACCAAAGAAATGGCCCAATAAGACCTACTAGCCCCATTAGCCCACTAGCCTACATACAAACATAAGTAAATAACATGATAACCTAGTAACATGACTCAAAACATAGGCAAATACATCAAAATGACTCAAGAAAATAGGAAAATGTAATAGGATGATAAGCACCAATGTTCCATCTGAAGAAGGGCTGCTCCCTAGCTGCCTCCGGGAGGGAGAGAAGTGCCAAGCTAGAGGGTATGTGGTGTGATGCCCTCATCATTATTGCTTCGTTTGTCTTTGCAGGCAGATCAATGACGATCAACGGGATAGCTGGCGTTGACTTCGATCTTTCGATTGTCGCTGGACACGCGCAAGGGTACCTGGCGGTACCCATGGAATTCGGCAGCTTCCCTGCCGCTGTGGGCTTCCCCAACCTTTTGGGGTTAGCCTTTGTACATATGCTGGAGGTCGAAGCCCCAGAACTTGTCAAGGAAGCTGTGTAAAAAATGGAGCCTCTGGAGGTTCCCTGCTGCAAAGACTTGTCCGAAAGTCCGGCCCCGGCCGCTAGCTGTCTGGTGCACCACTTCATACGTGGGACCCACCCCAATGTCATCAACAAACACCCTGGAGGACGCCAGCGTCGCCAGGCCGGCAAGAATGCCGCTGTAATCACCGGAACTCTGTCTCAGTCCGGAAAATCTATGCTAGTCAGGGGTATGCGCGTCTTCCTCGACGGACGCACTGCACGGGTGACCCTGGACCAAGTCATCCCCAACATTCTGTCCACAATGCCTATCAGGCTCTTGCCGGAAGGAGGGTAGAAATAGAAGAAGCCGGCCACTGTGGCCAAGGAAGCCCGGCACCCAGGCCGAGGAAGTTTAAACAGGTGTGGGTTCCCAAGCGAACCCGACCTGCCCACCAGCTAACACCCATCTGCCATCGTCTTGTGAACAATGAGGCGGAAGTGAGAAGAGAAAGGGGCTTACCCCCGAAGAAGGAAGAAGAGGTGGTTGCGGATCCTCCGCGCCACAGAAGTTTTCGGGATGCGGCCCGTCAAGCCAACGTTCCTGCTGCGGGACGAAGATTCCAACAGCCGGCCGACAGAGCTCGGCTGGCCTATATCCCTCCTGCTGGAGGTCGACAATCGCCCCCCGTCCTACATCAAGAGCGGGGTCGGGAAGAGATGACCTGCTTGGTCAGAAATTATTTCCGAGGCTTAGGCAACCCCTCACTCGGACAGCAGCGACTGATGCAGACAATCACCACTGAGGAAGATTACTGCCCGTCGGTGGCAGATGAAGGAGATATGGGAGAGAGAATGATGGTGTCGTCAGTCGACGACAACGGATATAATGACGGCTTCGAGATCGAAGTCGATGAAGTTTTCCCCGAGCGGGAAGAAAGGAGAAGGATCTCTGTGTTTGAAAGACTGACCTTCCCGCAGCATGCTAGAAGGAGGGTCTATCAACAAAAGAGAAGGATGCAGGTTTTCACCTGCAACATGGCTGGTATATCTAACCAATATGGGGAGCTTCCTGAAGACCCCCAAGAATTGGCTCAATTGGCCGCACGGCCGGGGCCGACTACCCGCAGAACAGAAGCAGCAAGAGAGCTTCTGATGATGGTTAAAGGGAAACAATCCCAGGTCTATCCCCACTGGGATGACAAGGCCCCCGTCTTGACCGCTAATGTGGTGACAGCGGAAGAAGAAGACGACGTCCTCCTCGACATCCTGCCTGAGGGTACGTCCAGGGAGATAACAGAGGGTATCCCCACCACCATAGACCCATCAGTTCTGATGCTACTACAAAAATATCAACGAGAGATAGACTCTCTGAAGAAGCAGCTGATGGAAAAAACTGAACACTCATCGGCGTCTAAACCACCCGAAGTCCAGGGTGAGTCATCCCGGGGAGCGGCTCGTCACGACGACCCTCCACCGCTCTATACACTGCCCCAGCCGTCAGAGCCAAGCATGGCGACAGCACAACAGCGGCCGCCACAGCCTCAGCCGCTGCTACCTCCGGTGCTCCCTCAGGTGCACCCGACACCCCCGCTGCTGCGTCCTCCTCAGGCGACCACCCTGGTCACCCCATACTTGCAGCCGGCACACGTCTATCCAGAACCGGTTGACCCCACGGTCGTGAACCGGATGATGGTGGAGAGGATGATCGAGCTGAAGCTCGCAGAGACAAGTGAAGGTGACTATGTCGCATTTGATGCCTATCGGGTGCCCTACCCACAACACCATGCGGCTAAACGACTTCCCCCGGGGGTCAACAAGCCGCCTAAGTTTGACAAATTCAATGGGAAGTGATCCCCGAAAGAGCATATTGCATATTACATGACCGTTATGGGTGATCTGGCCACCGACGAGTCATATTTGCTGAAGTTCTTCGGGTCCTCGCTGACAGGGCTCGCATTTGAATGCTACTCTAGCCTCTCGGCCGGGTCAATCAGTGATTGGTCGGATATGCAGAGAAAGTTCAGAGAAAGATTCCATGTCACAGAGAAGGAGGTCACAGTGGCCGAACTCTACTCAACAAAACAAAGGGCAGATGAGACAGCCCTTGATTACATCAAGAGGTGGAGGAACCTCGGAATGAGATGCAAGCGGCCCCCGCATCAGGAGGACGCGGTACAAATATGCAAACAAAACCTCAGGAGAAAGGTCCTGGAGAAGATGATTGGAATGGAAATACGTTCGTTCGACCGTCTGAATAATGTGGTGGCCGAAGTGGAGGCTTTCCTAGCCAAGCCTGTCCCGGCGTCAGCTGCCAGCACAGCCCAGAAAGGCAAGGCTGCGGAACGGCGCCCCACACCTAAAGAAGCGAACGCGCTTGATATCAAGGCGTTCGAACAGCAGAAGGAGAAAGGCAAGAAGGCGGCTCCCCCGCAGCCTGCAAAAGCTCCGGATGACAAAGAAGGTCCTTCGCTGAGGGACAAGATGAAGAAAGCCTACTCCTTTCCAAATGACAAGACCCGAGTCCTGTTCGACTGGGTAACAGAATACGGCATGGTCACCCTGCCTGAGCCAAGAAGACCGGAGGACCTGAAAAGAAAAGACAGTCCAAGATTCTGCCCCTCCCACCAGATGTTGGGACATCCAATCGAAGACTGTTATGTTTTCAAAGACATCATCGAAGGAATGGTAAAGAAGAATGAAATAGAGCTGGGAGAGTACAAAGTAGACCCTTCTCAGCCACATGAAGCGCCTCCCAGGAGAGCAGCAGTCAACATGGTCCCCCTATACCAGGCATTACCTGAGGAGATCTCTGAAGCAAGCACACGGAGTACCTACGAAATCCATTTCCTGGAGCCCGTGAAAGAACAGCAGGGGTGGCAGCAGATCCCTGTAAAGCACAAGAAGAAGAGGGCACCTCGCCCGAAAGAGGGGGCACATATCCGTGGCGTTACACCTCGGCCTGCTCCGCTAGTGGTAGCACCCGTATGGGTCACTCCACCTACAGCCATCAGAATACATACACCTAACAGGAGGAGACAGACTCCGCTACCAGTAATCAAGGAAACCAATCCTGGGGTCCTTCGACTACAACACCTGATTGAAGGGCTAGATGAATATGTGCAGCCCGAATTGAAACCTCTGCTGGTACGGGACCACGTCCCATGGCAAGAGCTGGAACAACTCTCACTCAAACAGGTGGAGGAAGCTGAAGCAGCACCCCCTGAAGAGGGCAGCCTGTTCTGGGGGCAGGCACCCGCAGAAACCAAAAAGAAGAGAAAGCAAAAGAAGAAGAAAAGAAAGGCCGCTGGGGCCAATAAAGCACAGGTTGTCTCCTGCAATACCCTATCAGCACTCTTCAACCTACCCGGAGAAGAGGAAGAAGAAGAAATTGACTTCACACCCCATGCTGGGGGAGGCAAAGCCGAGGCCGCAACTGCTGCACATGCCACTCGGTAGGGACGAAAATGGGGGTGCCAGCCACCACCCAACCACAACATCATGTTCAGAGGGGAGCAACCCTACAAGACACCTCCGCCGGAGGTTAAGGGAGTTCAAATCCCCCCTCCGTCAGGCCTATACGACAAAAGTGGGAGCAAGGCAGTCCCTTCATTCCTTGAATTTATGAAAATGTCAAAGGGGAAACAGCCCTGTCAAGAGGCTAACCCTACACCCGGGGCCATTCACCCGCAGCCAGCGTAATCTACTGAGGATGCAAATGCAGATGGAGCTTGTCCTACCGTAACTAATAAAGAAGACCCGACAGCCGGTGCCAGCCAAGAGGATGCCGAGTCCGAGGAAGATGAAGCAGGTCCGTCTGGACCCACAAATCAAAACCTCCCCAAGCCCAGATGGGCTGAAGAGATGAAGCTCTCCAATGTCCGGGCTGGGAGCCGAATAATGAAGTTGCTCAAAAGCTCCCCACTCGATTTACGATCTGGGAAATTCTCTCTTTGAGTGAAGAAACTCGACAGGCGATCATCACTGCTCTGCAGACGCCTGCTCATTTTGAAGCCTGCATAGCCGAGGCTATACCAGAAGCCAGTATGACCTTCTCTCTGGAAGACATGCTACTACCTACTGCCAGCCACAACAGGCCGCTGTATATGAAAGGGCACCTGAATGGAAGGGAGCTGAACAGAATACTGGTTGATCCCGGTGCAGCAGTCAACATCCTACCATACAGAATATACGAGAGGCACCACTTTAATGTGCATCTTGAGAAAGTCGGGGATATGCGTATCGCTGGCTTCAACCAAAAATGTGAAGTATCTATGGGAGTGGCAGAATTTACGCTGACCCTGGCAGATTTCACTACAACAGTACAGTTTCATGTCATTGACTCTCGCACCTCCTACAAGGCACTGCTCGGCCGCCCATGGCTGCATGAGAGTATGGTGGTGCCCTCCACGCTCCACCAATGCATCAAATACAGCCTCCAAGGGAAGGAGGAGAGGATATTTATTGATCTCCACCCGTTCGAGGTATTTGAATGTCACTTGGCAGACGCCAACCTATATACGGGGCCTCCCCGGAAGGTTTCTGAAGCTAAAGCCCCCATAGGGGCCTCGAAGAATAGATCGGGTGACGGTTGGTATCCACCACCGCCACGCGGATATGTCAAGCCGAAGGTGGTCTCCCACATCACAGCTTCTGGAGACGTCGGCAGGGTAACACCCCCAGCATTATATCCCAAAGCTAAGGAAGTGCAGGTCAATCGATAGCACGACCGCATCGGAGTCTCGGCCGGCCTCACCAAGCTAGTCCTCGGCCTCAACGACCCCACTGTCGAACCTTTCAAAGCTTGGGAGGTGACACAGGAAGATGGGCCCATCAACTTGTTCTATACAGCTGAGGAGCATCCCACTCGGGAAGACACAGACTGCAGCCTCCCTGAAGATCTAGCCAACCCGCGGGTTCCTGTCCAAGGTCTGGCGTTCACGACCGATCGGATGGCCAGAATGTTTCAGAAGCAACACCTTCCTCCCGATCAGTCTCAAAAGTGCAAAGAAGCTTTCCAGAAGATGTGGTATCCTTCAAATCTGGATAAGGAAATGAGATGTGTCTCTCAGCATCCAGGGTTGGGCTTCACCCTGGAGGAATATTATTACAGTGGGCGGTACGAGGTGGATACTATCTCCGCCTTCTATCCTACTGAAGATAGCCCTCTGGGGGCAACCTTTGATGAGTATCCGGTAGAAGCCGAATATCTTGAACTGGCTCGGTCCGGGAATCAAGAAGTAGAAACCCCGGCCCCTTGCCGATGCTGGGAGCAAGTTCATCCTGAAGAAGCGGCCTTTCAAGCCGAATTTGATACGGCTAGCAGCAGCGAAGCCGAAGACATTCAAGAAGTAGGAGTCTCTCCCTCCACAGGGGTCCTACTAATGACAACTTCAACACCCTTTCTACCAATCAGGGAAGCCTTGGTCAACTCCAATCAAGGGGAGCCAGCTACCAGGAAAGAAAAAGCCACTTCTGCGGAAGATACAACTGTCCCAGAAGGTGAGACTTCCTCAGCTTCTGCTATAAAACCAATATGCTGTCCAAGTCCGGCTGTAAACAGCTACCAGTCCGTTATGACTGTAACCTCATCCACAAACACCAAGGCTGCTCTCTCATCCTTGGAAGCTGCGATGGCAATGGATTTGCTAATAGAACAATCCACCCAGCCGCTAGCACAAGAAATCGAGAAACCTCAAGAAGCTCTGGTGGTGTCTGACGAGGAAGTCGAAGTACTCGACCCTCAAGATGGTATTCCAGACTTCGTTGACCTCCAACCGGCACCTCCGGAGATAGAAGACGGAGGCCAGGCCACAGTCGATGAACTAATAGAAGTCAACTTGGGAAATGAGGAGGACCCTAGGCCCACCTTCCTAAGCGCCCAACTGTCCCCAGAAGAACGGGAGCTGTACATCCAGCTGCTGCTAGAGTACCGGGATTGCTTCGCCTGGACTTACAAAGAGATGCCAGGTCTAAGCCCCGCTGTCTCACAACATGAGCTAACAATCAGCCCTGAGGCCGAGCTAGTGAAGCAACCACCGCGGCGTATGAGGCCAGAGCTCATCACCCAAATTTGTGCTGAAGTCGACAAGCTCATTGACGTGGGATTTGTTGAAGAAAACCAGTACACTACATGGCTGGCGAATATCATCCCTGTGAAGAAGAAGAATGGACAGATCCGGATATGTGTCGACTTCCGAGATCTAAATAAAGCCTGCCCCAAAGATGACTTCCCGGTGCCAATAACCGAGGTCATAATTGATGCTACAACCGGCCATGAAGCCCTGTCATTCATGGATGGGTCTTCCGGTTACAATCAGATTTGGATCGCGGAGCCTGACCGAGTCCATACTGCTTTTCGAACTCCTAAAGGCATTTATCATTACAAGAGAATGCCGTTCGAACTGAAAAATGCTGGCGCAACCTATCAGCGCAATGACCAAAATCTTTGAAGAGTTACTCTACCACAAGGTCGAATGCTACATAGATGACCTGGTGGTCAAGACCAAAAGAAAAGAAGATCATCTGCAAGACCTCCGGATTGTCTTTCAGAGGCTGAGGTAGCATGAGCTAAAGATGAACCCCATGAAATGTGCGTTCGGAGTGTCGAGCGGAAAATTCCTGGGTTTCATCGTCCGATATCGGGGAATCGAGATAGACCCAGCAAAGATCAAGGCAATTCAGGAGTTACCTCCGCCAAGGAACATCTCCGAGCTGAGATCACTACAGGGCCGCTTAGCTTATATCCGGCGGTTCATTTCCAATTTGTCAGGGCGATGTCAGCCTTTTCACAAGTTGATGATGAAAGAGGTTCCCTTTTATTGGGATGAAGATTGCCAGACGGCCTTTGACAAGCTGAAAGACTATCTGAAAACTCCTCCAGTGCTGGGCGCACCGGTGAAAGGGCGACCATTGATACTGTATATAGCAGCTACACATAATTCTCTGGGGGCAATGCTGGCCCAGAATAATGAAGAAGGGAAAGAGCAAGCCCTCTATTACCTCAGTCGGAAACTGGTCAGAACTGAAGAGAAATATACTTATATTGAGAAGATCTGTCTGGCGCTGGTCTTCACAGTTAAGAAGCTCCGACACTATATGTTGTCGCATGAAATCAGCTTGGTATCCAAAGAGGATCCCCTGAAGTACATCATGTCTCAACCGGCACTCAAAGGTCGCCTGGGCAAATGGGCGGTAATCCTTATGGAGTTTGATATCTCCTACGTGCCGCGCAAGGCTGTCAAGGGCCAAGCTATTGCAGACTTCTTCACTGAGCACCCAGTGCCCAGGGATTGCCCGTTGGAGCCGGAGCTTCCTGAAGATGAAACCCTAGAAGCCGTGCAAGTATAGCCCTCTCTATGGCAGCTATACTTTGATGGCGCTTCCATAATTGACACCTCTGCCACCGGATCATCCAGGGTCAGAGCAGGAGCAGGCATAGTCTTGAAATCCCCAGAAGGAGAAGTGGTACATACATCCTTCTCCATAAACAAACAATGCACCAACAATGAAGCGGAATATGAAGCCCTGAAAATCGGGTTGCAAATTGCTCTGTCCATGGGAATTCAGATGCTGGAAGCATTCGGAGACTCCATGCTAGTTATAAAACAGCTGGAAGGAGAGTTCGATGTGCGAAAGCAAGAGCTCCTCCCCTATCACCAGTTGGCAACTCGCCTGATGTCAAGATTTTACTTCATCAGCATCAAGCACATCAATCGAGGTCGGAATGCTCAGGCAGACGCCCTCGCTAAGCTGGCCAGTTCATTGGCGGTCCCGCCAGACACAAGCCTGAATATAACAGTGATCAACCGCCGACAGGTCCCCAGCATAACAGGGGTCCTGGCCGACGAACAAGAAATGGAAGTAGCAGTCATCGAAGGGGTTCAGCGGCTCGATTGGCGAGAGCATCTCCTACACTGGTTTCAACACCAGTAACTTCCAAAAGAAAAGGAACAGAGGATGAAGCTCTTGAGGATCAAGGATTCTTACGAGATGCGAAGCGGGACCTTGTTCCGAATTATGGCAGATGCCCGAAGGAAAGTCCTACTCCGTTGCTTGTCTTCAGCAGAAGAGGGACAGGTGATGCAGGAGGTCCATGCAGGATCAGCTGGAGAACACCAGGCTGGCCCGAAGATGAAAACTGAGATAAAGAAACTGGGTTACTATTGGCCCACTATATTTGATGATTGCTGCAGGTTTGCCAAAGCTTGTCAGAAGTGTCAAGAACACGCTAATGTGGCAAGGAGACCTCCAGTGCCATTGCATCCCACCCTACCAAGCTGGCCGTTTGCTCAGTGGGGCACGGACGTAGTAGGGCCGCTACCAGCATCTTCATCAGGGTGCAGATACATCTTAGCAGCTACAGACTACTTCTCCAGATGGGCGGAGGTAATAGCACTAAGAGATGTGACGGGAGAACTAGTTGCAAGGTTCTTCCGGCAGAATGTAATATTTCGGTTCGGGATCCCCAGCCGAATCATCTCTAATAATGGCAGTCATTTTAGGAACCAGAAGGTTTATCGGCTAGCCGATAAGTACAAAATCGACTGGAGGACATCGTCCCCCTACAACCCTCAGGCCAATGGACTCGCAGAAGCCTTTAATAAGACATTATGTACATTGCTGACAAAGACTGTCAAGTCTAATAAAAAAGATTGGGAGGAAAGAATGTACGAAGCACTTTGGGCCTATCGTGCTGTCTACAAGACCCCAACCGGCTGTTCACCTTTCTCCCTCGTCTATGGGTCGGAAGCTGTAGTGCCCATTGAACTTGAAGTTCCTTCATTGCGAGTTGCCATCCAGCACGGACTAGTCAGTGGTGAGCAGACCAATGCAGAAATAAGATTGGAGGAGCTCGCTGAGCTCGAAGGAAAATGCCTCCGGGCACAGCAAAACATCCAACTCTACCAAGCTCGCATGGCCCGTGCTTTTGACAAGCTAGTCAAGGGTCGAGAATTCAAGAAAGAAGACCTGGTAATGGTCAAAAGAAAAGAAGTGATGGCCTCCAACCCTAAAGGGAAGCTGGTCGAAAACTGGGTCGGGCCGTATATCGTCCGCCGAGTATATGAAGGGGGTGCCTACGTCCTTGTAGACCACAAAGGAGTCATTCAGTTCTCTCCCCTCAACGGAAAACACATTAAGCTGTATCATGCAGCGCAGTCGACATGTCCCGAGTGATCGGTCGGAGCTAGCTTTTCTTGGTTTAGTGGCATCTCGCCCTGATCAAGCTACCCTTTTCTTGGTTTAGTGGCACTCCGCCCTAACCGAGCTACCCTTCTCCTTGGTTTAGTGGCACTCCGCCCTAACCGAGTTACTCTTCTCCTTGGTTTAGTGGCACTCCGCCCTAACCGAGCTACCTTCCCCTTGGTTTAGTGGCACTCCGCCCTAACCGAGCTACCTTTTTCTTGGTTTAGTGGCACTCCGCCCTAACCGAGCTACTCTTCTCCATGGTTTAGTGGCACTCCGCCCTAACCGAGCTACCTTTTTCTTGGTTTAGTGGCATCTCGCCCTGATCAAGCTCCCCTTTTCTTGGTTTAGTGGCATCTCGCCCTGATCAAGCTACCTTCCCTTGGTCTAGTGGCATTCTGCCCTGATCGAGCTACTCTTCTCCTTGGTTTAGTGGCACTCCGCCCTAACCGAACTACCTTTTTCTTGGTTTAGTGGCATCTCGCCCTGATCAAGCTACCCTTTTCTTGGTTTAGTGGCATCTCGCCCTGATCAAGCTACCTTCCCTTGGTCTAGTGGTATTCTACCCTGATCGAACTACTTTTCCCCTTGGTTAGTGGGATTTCACCCTGATCAAGCTACCCTTTTCTTGGTTTAGTGGCATCTCGCCCTGATCAAGCTACCTTCCCTTGGTCTAGTGGCATTCTGTCCTGATCGAGCTACTCTTCTCCTTGGTTTAGTGGCACTCCGCCCTAAACAAGCTACTTTTTCCCTTGGTTTAGTGGCACTCCGCCCTAACCGAGCTACCTTTTCCTTGGTTTAGTGGCACTCCGCCCTAACCGAGCCACCTTCTCCTTGGTTTAGTGGCACTCCGCCCTAACCGAGCTACCTTCCCTTGGTCTAGTGGCATTCTACCCTGATCGAGCTACTCTTCTCCTTGGTTTAGTGGCACTCTGCCCTAATCGAGCTACCTTCCCCTTGGTTTAGTGGCACTCCGCCCTAACCGAGCTACCTTTTCCTTGGTTTAGTGGCACTCCGCCCTAACCGAGTTACCTTTTTCTTGGTTTAGTGGAACTCCGCTCTAACCGAGCTACCCTTCTCCTTGGTTTAGTGGCACTCCGCCCTAACCGAGCTACCTTCCCCTTGGTTTAGTGGCACTCCGCCCTAACCGAGCTACCTTTTCCTTGGTTTAGTGGCACTCCTCCCTAACCCAGCTACCCTCCTCCTTGGTTTAGTGGCACTCCGCCCTAACTGAGCTACTCTTCTCCTTGGTTTAGTGGCACTCCGCCCTAACCAAGCTACCTTTTCCTTGGTTTAGTGGCACTTCGCCCTAACCAAGCTACCCTTTCCTGGGTTTAGTGGCACTCCGCCCTAACTGAGCTACTCTTCTCCTTGGTTTAGTGGCACTCTGCCCTAACCGAGCTACCCTCTCCTTGGTTTAGTGGCACTTCGCCCTAACCAAGCTACCTTCCGTGGTTTAGTGGCACTCCGCCCTAAACAAGCTACTCTTCTCCTTGGTTTAAGTGGCACTCCGCCCTAACCGAGCTACCCTTAGTGGCACTCCACCCTAGCCGAGCTGCCTTTCCTTGGTCCAGTGGCATTCCGCCCTGACCGAGCTACCCTTCCCTTTGGTCCAGTGGCATTCCGCCCTCATCAAGCTACCCTCTCCTTGGTCTAGTGGCATTCCGCCCTGATAAAGCTTCCAAAAGAATATGCCACACCGCCATTACGAGCCTTACGTTCGGATTGGCACGAAAGCCCTTCCTTGCGTTAGCATTATCTTCCCGCTAATGAATAAACCCAAGTCGGCTAAAGGCTTTGTGTTCTAGCTGGCATTCTCACATTGTTGCCACTACGGGCCATCCACTGTCGACCAGGAGTCGAACATTACACTTCGACCTGCCACCCTATACAAATAAAAAAAATGGGGTTAAAAATAGAGATACCCCGCCAGACTTGCTCCTATATTAGGACAAGTGCAAAAATGGCTATAACCCAGCTGTGGCGAAAACCCGAAGGGGCGCTACAGGCAAAATCGGGTACCCCGCCGCGTGAAAACCCGAAAGGGCGCGCGGGCAAAAGCAAGAGGGGGCTGGCTCCGGCGAAAACCCGAAAGGGCGCTTGAGTCAGTAAAGTGGTAATTTCCAAATTCCTCTCCTATTCTCCACCCAATGAAACTCCGAAAGGGACAACCATCAAAGTCCCACCGAAAATCCTTTAACAAACCCACATTCGACCCTCGTCATCATCGGCGAGATCGGTCTATCTCTACCCTTAACTTGGACCTTACGTCCCTGTTGATAATCCCATCTTTGCTTCGGCATGTGACCCATGTTGATGAATAAACCCATGGTCGACCCTCGTCATCATCGGCGAGATCGGTCTATCTCTACCCTTAACTTGGACTTTCCGTCCCCGTTAATAACCCTACCTTTGCCTCGGCATGTGGCCCATGCCGATGAATAAACCCACGTTCGACCCTCGTCATCATTGGAGAGACCGGTCGATCTTTACCCTTAGCTCGGATCTTACATCCTTGTTAATAAACCGTATCCTTTGCTTCAATATCTAACCAGTGTCGACAGACCAAAGCAGGGTCCAATCCTTGTCATCATCGACAAGGCCAGTCAATATTTTCGCGGTCCAGTTCTTCTGCATCCCAAATTCAAGAAAAAAAAGAAAGAAAGAAAAGAAAATGGGGTTAAAAATGGAGATACCCCGCCAGACTTGTTCCTATATCAGGACAAGTGAAAAAATGGCTATAACCCAGCAGTGGCGAAAACCCGAAAGGGCGTCGCAGGCAAAATCGGGTGCCCCGCCGCGTGAAAACCCGAAAGGGCGCGCGGGCAAAAGCAAGAGGGGGCTGGCCTCGGCGAAAACCCGAAAGGGCGCTTAGGTTAGTAATGTGAATAAAAAATTGAATGATGAATAGTGATGATTCATTCTCTGTCCGGAAGACCCCTTACGAGGTCGACGGGGAATTTTCATCCGATATCCCGCCTATATACATCTATTGTCTACCCTTTTTCGACCCTTGTCACCATCGGCAAGATCGGTCGCTACCCTACCCGGTTTTTGTCACCATCGGCAAGACCGTCTACCCTTTTCGACCCTTGTCACCATCGGCAAGATCGGTCGCTACCCTATCCGGTTTTTTGTCACCATTGGCAAGACCGTCTACCCTTTTCGACCCTTGTCACCATCGGCAAGATCGGTCGCTACCCTATCCGATTTTTGTCACCATTGGCAAGACCGTCTACCCTTTTCGACTCTTGTCACCATCGGCAAGATCAGTCACTACCCTATCCGATTTTTGTCACCATCGGCAAGACCGTCTACCCTTTTCGACCCTTGTCACCTTCGGCAAGATCGGTCGCTACCCTATCCGGTTTTTGTCACCATCGGCAAGACCGTCTACCCTTTTCGACCCTTGTCACCATTGGCAAGATCGGTCGCTACCCTATCCGGTTTTTGTCACCATCGGCAAGACCGTCTACCCTTTTCAACCCTTGTCACCATCGGCAAGGTCGGTCGCTACCCTATCCAGTTTTTGTCACCATCGGCAAGACCGTCTACCCTTTTCGACCCTTGTCACCATCGGCAAGATCGGTCGCTACCCTATCCGGTTTTTTGTCACCATCGGCAAGACCGTCTACCCTTTTCGACCCTTGTCACCATCGGCAAGATCGGTCGCTACCCTATCCGATTTTTGTCACCATCGGCCAGACCGTCTACCCTTTTCGACCCTTGTCACCATCGGCAAGATCGGTCGCTACCCTATCCGATTTTTGTCACCATCGGCAAGACCGTCTACCCTTTTCGACCCTTATCACCATCGACAAGATCGGTCGCTACCCTATCCTGTTGTTGTCACCATCTGCAAGACCGTCTACCCTCTTCGACCCTTGTCACCATCGGCAAGATCGGTCGCTACTCTACCCGATTTTTGTCACCATCGGCAAGACCGTCTACCCTTTTCGACCCTTGTCACTATCGGCAAGATCGGTCGCTACCCTAGTCTGGTTCTTGTCATCATCGTCAAGACCGTCTACCCTTTTTCGACCTTCGTCATCATCGACAGGACCGGTCACTACCCATTCTCGGGTCTTGCCATCCTCGGCAGGACCGCTTACCCGCCAGTTTTGATATACCCTCTTGAGTCCCCCAGACTCTCGGCTGGCATAGGCCGTTGTTAGTCTCGAGAAAAGTCACGGCGCGATGGAGCGAACACCTCACCCCTTTGCTGAAGGCGTGAGCGCTCTCCTGCCCTAGTGACTCATACACTCGGATTAGAAACAACGGGCGAATGGAAGAGAAAAGAATAATGACAAGATGGAGTCTTCATTCAAAAAGCACGATGGAGATTTTCCATTACTATGAAGTAAAAGGTACATGTTACACGGGCCATCCCCCGGAGTACATGAAGTGCGTCAAAAAGGGAGCAAATAAAGAGGAAAAAAAAGACTACGGCAGAAGGCGTCGGAAGATGTCCTCAAGTGCAGGAATACCTAGGGAAGGATGGCGAGTCAGTTCTTGCAATCGGAACTCGGTGGCCCCCAGCTCTGATAGCCTCTCCTCGAGGGAAGCAGCTTGTCCTTCGGCCATCTCAGCATCCTCCGCCTTCTGTACTCCCAGGCGATCTACTTCTTCAAGTTCGGCCTCTACCCTTGAAAGTTCGGCCTGTAATGCCGCCATCCGGGCCGTCAGGAAGCTTCGATGTTGTAAAGAGGCCTTGGCTTCATCCCTCATCCTAGCTGTAGTCTCTTGCAGAGAAATGAGGGTCGTTCGACTTTCAGCCCGCTTCAATGATATGGCCGCCAGCTGGTCAGCTGCTTCCCGGCCTAGAAATTCCATCCTGTTTACATACTTCAGGAGCATGACTACCCGCGGAGTCCAATCGTCCATAGGGCAACCAAAGGCCAAAAGTGATTGGGAAAGATGCTCTATCAAGCCCCTCAGCTGAACATAAGTTAAATCCCTGCTAGCCGTTATGGTCTGCTGGAGGGTACCTAGAAACTGCCACACAAGGTCACTTGAAGACTGGAGACCAAGCGGCGATGTCTCGGGTAGTTCAAATTCCACTCTGCTATCCACAGTGGCCCAGATATCGTCGCCCGTCCCCGAAGATGACGATGGCATGAGCTGCAGTCCACTGCTATAGGGAACAACAGCGCTGGCCGATACGGTGGCTGGAGCGTCAATGATAACAAGTTCCTTGCCTGCCCCTTGGGATGGAGGTGCAACAGGAATATCAAGAGCCAAGGACGTCTGTTCTTCGACTATCTCTCCGGCTTCTATTTCGGAGGGGTCACCCTTCTCCGGAGCTGACTGTTGTGTGACTTCTAATGGCTAAAAGTCCGCAACTGCTGCCAAACTATCAACCCTCAGAAATGCCCGGGACTGCGCCGGATTAAAAAGCCCAAGGGCCATGTGCGCGTCGGGTTAAAATGTAAAAGGCGCCGGACTAACATTCGTGCCAAATTAAGGGCCATTCAAAGCTTCTGTCAACCAAAGACGAGGTCAGGCCTGGTGGAGTACATCCGTCGGCTCTGCTACACTCGTGCCTCGCGCGCAACACCCACGTCTGGGGGGCATTTGTTGGCACCTAAAATATAATCGTCGATGACCAAGCCATAAGGAGGAATGACCTGGCCCACCGAAGCGCGAGAGATGATAAAGATCAACACATCGAGGATTTCTTAAGCTGCCGGAGCCTCGAGTCGTTCCGTATGGACGTGGGGACTTCACCTCAGGAGAACCGAGATGAATCCACAACCAACCGGCAGTGCGACCAAGCCTGCCCAATGAACCGGCATCGACTTTGTCGTGCTGCATCCACTACACCGGTTGTTCGATCAAGGATGATGGTCTATCCTGTGGTCCCCCACCACATGAAAAGGCTCTTCTGAAGACAAAGGAGTTTCCCCCTGGCTCTCTGAGACGGAGGACCGAAAGCTCTATCGGCAGAAGACCCTGATCACCCGGCACGGGTGCGGCTTCCCGCCAAGATGGGCCCGTCAGGGGCCGAATGATCGCCCAGCTCGGGTGGAACTACCCCTGGTGTTATCTCACCTTCCAAGGAGCTTCGGGCACGGGCCAGGCCGAGCCAGCGGCACGAATTATAGAGCCGAAGGCAGTGTCAGCGACAGGCCCGTATGATCAACCCAAAGCTATCTGGAACCTCGAGAATGGCCGTACGCCAACCCGGGAGCTTCGACAAGATATCTCGTCGAGAGTTCAGTGAGCATCGGTGAGATAATGCTCACGGTGACTCTCGGAATCATCCCCGGACTCATCGACTGGCTCGAAGGTCGTAAAGAGCACTAGCCCGGCGCACCCTTAACCCGGCGCGCGCCCCTACCTTCAGCGCTTATGCCGGCGCGCCCCCTTATCTTCGGCTCTTATCCCGGCGTGCAAGTCACTCTATCGGATGGCATCTTAAACCGGCGTGATGAATTGATGAAGATTCCTCCCGGCATGCAAAAGCCCACGTCGGATGAAGAGCCTCCAACCTGCTATATAAATGGGTGAAGTTCGATCAGAAGAGAAGAGAACAAAGAGAACGGAGAGACAGATCGAGACCTGAGAAGATATAGAGCGGAGGAAGAGAAAGGCTTCTATAGAGGGTTTTCTCCTGAAGCAGAGAGGGAGTAGGGTTCCTTCGGAGGAGCTTCCGCCGGTCATCTTCTTCCTCTACGATACCCTATTTCAGGAACAGGTGAGCGCCGGTGCTGATCCTTTTCCTACTTTCCGCAGATCTCTCTTCTGAGACTTCCACCCATCGAATGTAAGCAAGGGGGGGAGGAGCGACGATGATATGAGTCGATTCTCCTCCCCCCTCTACGTGATTTCTTTTCTTTGTTCTTCCCCTGTTGTTACGCTCCGAGCGTCCTATGCCTATGATATTGTAGAACGGCGACTGAGCAATGGTGCCGGTGCTGTACTCTCACCATGTAAATGCTAAACCATTCTCAAATATATGTGCGTGTGTAAATGCTCAAATGAATAGATCGAATGAATGATCCTTAGCCCCTCTTTTATCTATGCCAATGCGTGTGTCTGAGCTCTTCTCCGCACCGCTCTAATTCCGGTTTCTCCGAGGTCTACATCATGCCCCGAATCATCGTGGGCTACAGAGACACCCCCTCCCCGGGGACTTTTCTTTCGATCATTCTCATGTTTGATTCAAGGGTTTTCGCATCCCTTTCTCTTCTCGGATGGAGCCGTGCTTCTGCGCGTGCCTCTTTCCGCCATGCATAGGGTCCATCCCCTAAATGTTGCTTTCCAATTGTTCGAGCATATGCCCCTGCAACGAGCCCGTCTCGTTTATGCATTTACTGCATCTGTGCATCACGATCATCCAAACTATTCCGAGGTTTTCTCATCGTCCCGACCACCCGGGGAGGGGGACATTCCCTCTTGCTTTTTGAAATTGCAGACAATAATGGGGTCCTAGCTCAATCAGCAGACAATAATGGGCTTTACCTCCTGATGGTAGACGTCCTCTCGGGGCCACAGCAGACAATAATGGGGTCCTAGCTCAATCAGCTCAGCCCCGACAAACTAGGACCCGATCGAGACTCAGGGACGGGTGCTCCTCGTAGGCTAGCCCTCGGAGCTCCACTCTCCTGATGGTCAGTTCCTCTGCGGGATGAGTCACAAATTGTGGGTTGTCCACCCCTCGCAGGATAGTCCTCGGGGTGATGCTCCCATCATCAATGGCTTCATCTCTCTGTCTTTTCCCTCATGGAACCTTGGTGCCCCTAGCAGGCTAGTCCTCGGGGTATCCTGTCCAATGGGGTTTGCTGGCTGCCTTCGTGTAGACCGGCGGTTTAGGGGCTTGTTCCATAGGTGAGCATGACCCCGCTTCTCCCCTGCAACTCTTCAGGTTCAAGGGAGATGCTGTCCAATTTTGGACAGATTAATAATGAATAAACCATAACGAAATACTCATTCTGGACCCAATTATCCCGGTGCTCGAGTAGGAACCTCGCACTGGCTTATCACGTCATTCTTGGAGGGTTCTGGACTTCAATTTAACAAACAATTGACCTCAAATGGCTTCAAAACCCTCAACATAAACTTAACAAACTCAAATGATTCGAAATTCATCAAAAATAAGCTAAAACGGCGCGGCCTTAACCCGGCGCGCCCTAATACGGCGCGGTACCCCCCCCCCCCCGCGCCGGATTAACCCTACACTCAAAAAAATTAAAAACTTCCTTGCGCCTTTCCGGCGCGCCATGAACCGGCGCGCCCCAATCCTTTGCGCGCCGTCTTAACCAGCTATATGGCCGCGCCGTATTAGCCGCTATTCCTACGTTTTATCGCGCCGTATAAGCTACCTATCACATGGCCGCGCCGATTTTGAGACCTTTTGCTGCTTTAATTGTTCATTTGCCTCGGAGTGGTTCTCGTCCCTCAGGGTTGATGTCAATAAACGACAATTGGTAATAAATTGAATAAAGGAAGGGCCGGACGGGTCTAAACTATACTTTTATTATATCTTCATCACCATGTCCGTTAGCATTGTGCTTTCGCTATCACACTTGTGTTGCCTTCCCTCTTCTCGATGGGGAGTAATAAATGTGGTCGATTACCATTTGCTTCCATAATTCCATTATCATGCTTAATATAGTCATGAACGTTATGTGTGCATGCATGCATAGATCCTCGGGTATATTAAATGGCGTCGACGGAAAGTCGGATTACGTTTGGTCGGAAGTCTTCGCTATGCGCGACGGTGGTCTTCGGACCTACGTCCTCCGCCACGTACCAAAGATCCATAATTCTATGAACTATGCATCTTCTGCACAATAAATATATGCATCCTGCATGCCTTCGTCATGATCATCATGTAGCTCTTCTTAATCCGGCTTCGACAGCCTGCTATCTAGGTAATTAATCAAAGGTGTTCCCTGCACGTGGGGGATGTAATTAACGGCATAGCCTTTATGGTATGGCGGACTGCTGGTCCCGACCGAACCTCACATTCGCCCGACATGGGTCAGAATGAGCACATCATAAATTCGTCACTCATGTGACTAGCACGCCCACGTCGTCAATTGATCATTTGACTACCAGTTGGTCAGTTGGTCGATCGACCCGCGAAAGAAAGAAAAGGTCGCAAACACCTGGGTCTATTCTTGATTGGCCCGACATGTAAAGAAAATTCAAAGAATGGTTCCATATCGCCGAGAGGGAGGTGACGGTGGCCGAAATATATGAAACTAGGCAAAGGAATGATGAGTCCGTATTGGAATATATCAAAAGATGGAGGAACCTCAGCATGAGGTGCAGGCGCCTGCCACATCAGGAGGACGCCGTCCAAATATGCAAGTAAAACTTGAAAAGAGAGGTGCTGTAAAGAATGATAGGCACCGAAATTAAGTCATTTGACCGACTGAATAATGTTGTGGTGGAAGTCCAGGCATCCCTCTCAATGTACTCCGCCACTCCCGGCACTGCAAGCCAGAAGGCCAGGTCGGCTGACAAACGGTCGGCATCTCAAGAAGTGCACACGGTGGACTTCAAGACCTTTGAACAACGGAAGGAAAAAGACAAAGGGGTAGCTGAGTCTCCCCCGACCAAGCCCACCGATCGACATGAAGGTCCATCCCTACGGGATAAAATGAAGAAGCTATATTCATTCCCTCGAGATAAGACTCGACTCTTGTTCGAATGGGCTACAAAATTCGAAAAGATCACTCTCCCAGAGCCAAAGAGGCCGGGTGATCTTAGAAGAAAATACGATCCTCGTTTCTACCCATATCATCAAATGATCAGGCATCCTATCGAGGACTGTTGTATCTTTAAAGACACTATTGAGTCTTTAATCAAGAAGGGAGAATTGCAAATGGGGGAGCACAAAGTCGATCCTCCACGGTAGCATGAAATGCCCACTCTGGGAGCAACAATCAATATGATATCTCTATATCAACAACTACTTGAAGAAGTGGCGGAAGCCTGCACCCAACATACCTATGAGGCCTATATGCTAGCGCCATTAGAAGATTAGGGAAATTAGCACACTGTGCCGGCAAGAACAAGAAGAAGGGCAACACCTCATCGTCGCCCAGGAATTCATATACGAGGTGTCACACCTCAGTCGGAACCCCCGGCCGTGACCCCCGTCTGGCATGAGACAGGTCCTCAGCTGGTCATCAGATGATTCACCAACAATAAGAAGAAACGCACCCTTATGCGGGTGCACAAAGAGGCCAGTCCGGTAGTGAAATGGCTTCAAGAAATCATTAATGGGCTAGATGAATATGAACAGCCTAAAATTTAGCCTGTCCAGCTGAAGGAATATGTCCCTTGGGAACATTTTGATTCCCTAAAATTAGCAGAAAAAGCCAAACCTGAAGTTGAAGCTGAAGCTGAAGAATCGGGCATATGGGATAAACCTCTAAAGGAGCAGCCGTCAACTGTGAAGAAAAGGAAGAAGAAATCCAAGAACAAAAGCAAAGGCCTTGTTGTATCTTGCAACACCCTTGCGACCCTATTTGAAATGGTTTGAATCTTTGAAGAAGAGGATGAAGAGATATGCCTCGCACTAGTAGAGGCAAATCAAGCTGAAGCTTCCACCTCCTAGCATGCTACTAGGTCTGGAAGAAAATGGGGGCATCTCCCTCAAGCTAACCACAACATCATGTTACGTGGTGAACAACCATACCAGGTTCCCCAGCCTAAAGTCAAAGGTGCAGAAATTCCTCCTCCACCAGGGCTCTACCCGGAGTGTGCAAGCAGCCAGGGGGTCCCCTCCTTTGCCGAATTTTTATCCTCTCGAGAGGGTAAGCGGCCATGTCCGTAGCAACAATGGAGGGTCAAGGATGCTCCTACTTTACCCTCAGTAGCCTCTCCTCCAACAAATAAAGACTACGCGAGCATTCCAAGCTTCTCTGAATTTATGCAAGGGAAGGAGCCGATCGGACCGGTGCAACAAGTTCAGGTGCCACCTGAAGAAAAGATGAACTACCTCCTGAGCTAGCTCCTCAAGAGCACCCTGAGGGTAGGCATAAAAGGTCTGAAGAACTGTGGTTGACCAACGTCAGAACCACCAGCAGAATAGTGAGGCAGTTGAAGAGAATCCCCGCAAGTTTTTCTGTCTCGGATATACTCTCCCTTGACTAAGAAATAAGACAAGCCGTTATCACGGCCCTACAAACCCCGGCATACTTTGAGAGCTATTTTGCCAAGGCAAAGTCAGGGGTGGCTATGACATTCGCGGAGGAAGACATACTTCTGTCCTCCGTCAACCACAATAGACCGCTCTACATGAGCGGGAAACTGAATGGCTAGCCAATAGGTAGAATTCTAGTTGACCCGGGGGCGGCAGTAAACATACTCCCCCATTGAGTATATCAGAAGTACTACTTTGATGTGCACCTGATCGAGGTTAGGGATATGAGAATTGTTGGCTTCAACCAAAAATTTGAAGTCCCCATGGGTGTGGAAGAGTTTGAACTCTCACTCAGCGACTTCACTACCAAAGTGCAATTCCATGTGATAAACTCTGATACGTCATACAATGAGTTATTGGGCCGGCCATGGCTGCATAAAAATTAGGTGGTGGCCTCCACCCTCCACCAAGGCATAAAATACCCTCGAAACGGGAAAGAAGAAACAATGTTCACCGATCTACACCCTTTTGAGGTGTTTGAGTGCCACTTGTCAGATGCATCTCTATATCTAGAGAAGCCAAAGAAGCCCAACCCTCCAACTCAGGATAAGGGGAAGAAGAAAATAAAACCCGACAACTAGTTTCCTCTGCCGCCGCCTGACTACGTGGCTCCCCCAGAGGTGTCACTCATATCTGAAGAAGAAGGAGACCTCAGAGCATTTCAACTCAACATTTACCCTAAAATGGGGGCATTAAAACTCAAAGAGCTATTCGGGGATGTCTAGGTCCCGCCAGGGATCATCAAGCCCATGGCTGATGCAGAATGCCAAACAGTTAAAGTACTGAAGACCCTGGAAGTCCCTAATCCCGATGGTCAGCCTACCATGTTCTATGTGGTCAAGGGGCAGCCTGCAAAAGGGGATGATGATTGTAGATTCTCCGAAGAGATGCATGATCCACCTGTCCCAATTATGGGACTCCCCTATATCACTAGCCGTGCGATAATGCTAGCCAGAAAATAGAAAATCTCCTTTTGTCTACCCTCCAGTCGAAAGAAGATGTTCAAAGAGCTATGGTATCCGCCAAACAAGGACAGAAGATTGCTACAAGTTACTCAGCACCCAGGGCTGGGTTTCTCTTTAAAAGACTATCAAGAAATCGATATGATTTCCATCTGCACTGTAACGAGTGAAGACCCCTCGGGGGCAATTTATGATGAATACATAGGAGACTATGGACTAACCAAGCCATTGGCTGAATTGAAAGGCTCGGGCCCATCTCGACCACAGGCGCATAATGATCATGGAGCCGCTACTACGTGCAAATGCTAGGGGTCCATCTCTATGGAGGCAACTACAATTCCCAGCAATGACTCGCCAGAGTCAAAAGTTGAAGAAAGTCAGCCCGCCCTTGACGGCGATCCACCAATAAGCCGGCATCCAAGCTGCACAGAATTTACACCATCAATACCAGGGTTGATCATCCGGCCCAATCAACAGCCTAATGGCTCAGAACAAGGCAAAGCCGAAGTCCCACCGTTAGGCGAAATAAAATAAGAATACATCTATGAGGCCTTCGAAGTTGAAAAAGATGATGAAGGCTTCATCGATTTACAGCCAGCTCCTCCGGAAATAGAAGATGGCGGCCAAGCCACTGTTGATGAATTGGTCGAAATAAACCTTGGCACGAAGGATGATCCTAGGCCAACCTTCCTCAGTGCCCTCCTGCTACCCGAAGAGAGGGGGGAATATATGAAGTTGCTCCATGAATTTCGAGATTGCTTTGCTTGGAACTATAAATAAATGCCAGACCTTAGCCCTTCAGTTGCCCAGCATATTCTGGCCATTGATCCTAAAGTCGAGCCAGTGAAGCAATCACCTCGGCGAATGAGGCTGAAATTAATAAGCCAAGTCTGCAAGGAGGTCGACAAGTTGATAGATGTTGACTTCACGGCAGAGAATCAATATACTACCTGGTTGGCCAACATCGTGCCTCTCAAGAACAAAAGTGGCCAGATCCAAATTTCTATGGATTTCTGGGATCTGAATAAAGCTTGTCCGAAGGATGATTTCTCGGTGCCGATTACCGAAGTAATGATCGACGCCACTACCGGCCATGAGGCCTTGTCATTCATGGACGGATCGTCCGACTACAATCAAATCTGGATAGCAGAGCATGACCGAATCTACACAGCTTTCTGGTCACTTAAAGGAATTTTTCATTACAAACGGATGCCCTTCGGCCTCAAGAATGCTGGCACCACATACCAAAGGGCGATGACAAAAATATTCGATGAGTTGCTCTTGATGGGAATCAACACCGTGCACTAACATTTTATTTTTTCATTTGTGTCCTTTTATTTACATTTATATCATTGGTTAATTGGGTTTATAATTGTAAGGCATTATAAGCCAAAGGGTTAGTCATTAGAAATCTTTGGGTTTCTTTGCAAAAAGGCCTTTGGGTTTTTATGTAAAATGTCAGTAGGTCTAGCAAGGCCCCCACCCTCTTTCCCATTGGTCCACTTAGGATCTAGGGCCTATGTGGGGCTAGTTCAAAGTCCAAGATTGGACTTGGACCAAGGGGGAGACAAGGTGGAAGAAAATTCAAACTTGGACCAAGCAAACTCCAAGATGATCCCCCCTTTAATATAGTTTATTCATTGTTATATTTTTTTATTTTGGTCATTTGACCACATGGGGGATTAATTATCCTATCCCTAGTTTACCCCTCCCTAACCCTAGATCTAGGGGTAGTTTATGTCTTTTTTCTATTTCTATATAACCCATGTATTTTGTGAATTCCTTAGCAATTAATGAAGAATTGGTGAGAAAAGATTGAGTTAAGATAGAGATTCTCTTCCCCTCTTGGGTGTGATGCCCTGGATTAAAATCTTTTGACGGGATTATTCTGGCATGTGACTCACCCCCCTTATCCTATTTATCCTCTTCGTATCTGGTTCCAAGAAAATTCTCTATGAAGCTTCTGCAAGTCCGAAAGAAGTTGGCGCTGGTTTTGCGTCGATCGGAGCACTGGATCGTCGGCAACAATTCTTCTCGTGAAGTCGCGCAAGTCTGCCCAAGCCTGCTATCCACATATTTAAGTTCCTAATCCCAAATTTCTATGGATCAACTCCCGAGCTCTCTCGATCTGAGATTCTGAGCGGCCGTACGATTTTCTGTCCTCTTAGCGTTGCAACTGAGCTCGTGTCGTTCTAAGGTCTGTGCTGATCGTGGCAAGTATTTTCGTGAGGCTGCGCCAACCTCCCTGTGCAGATCCGACCCAAAGGCAGAGGCAACTTACAGAAGCTGCCCCATCTCCTCCCTTTCAGATCTGTGCAAGCCCTTTGGTCTGCGTCTTCCTCTGGACGTCGCCGACGATCTCCATCAAGAAGAAACTCATTCCGACATAGGAGCGATTTTCCCATAATTTTTAGCTTTCCTATATAGTTCTATGCGAGCTGAACCTAAGACTGAGTACAGTCGCTGCCACGCCCAGATCTGATCTGATTTGATCCCGCCGTATGGACCAGACAATCTTCATCTTTTCGCCAACATTCTCCAACAAATGGAACCCCAATCGAACGTCAGATCTTATCGTACCGGCCTCCGCAAGTCTGCTGTGCCGGGTGACCTGCGCGGGCAGAGTCAAATCGGCTTCCAATCGGCTCACCCGATCGGCCCTTACTCGCTTCCGTCGCCTCCTACGAGTACGACCCATCAACCCGGATTCCAGTAACCCCAAATTTGTGCTTGTAGCCCTTTACCTCCCTAAAAAAATATCCCCAAATTTCTATCAATAGGAATTTGACCCTCAAATCATCCCTGGAGGTTAAGGTTATGCTGCTGCGAAGATTGGTGGAGATTTGAAGGAAGATTTGGAAGATCAAAGGGTTTTCTTATATTTGGGGATATTTCTTTAGATCCGCAAAAAGGTAGGTGTCTCTCAGATTAAACTCCAATTAAATCATGCCATCTTGTTCATTTTTATGTCCTCTTTCCATTGATAGCCCATTTATTAAATTCCGTTATGAAATGAGCAAGTTATGGTCATTTTATTGGAGGGATATTCCCATTTTTCATTAGATCCAGAATGTGCTACACCTCAGGAGCGCGTTCTAAACGCGCTGTCCCGACATAGCGCGTTCATACAGAGTATTTTCCCACCCTTAGGGGTCAAACAGATATTAAAACAAAATTTCCAGAGAACGTGCTATCCGAGGGTAGCGCTAGTAGAGGCTAGCGCGTTCATAAATTTTTATCCAGAATACCGAGGGTCAAAATAAAATATTTTGAAAAAAATTATAAGCCATGTCCAGATTGCGCTAGCACTGGCTAGCGCGTTCTTCAGATCGCGCTAGTATAGGCTAGCGCGTTCAAATATATATATATATATATATATAAATGGGGGTAATTTCAAAACCAACCACACCTCAGTGCAGTGCGGCTCGGCACAGCACAAATAAATAAATATATTAATAGTTTTGTATCCACACATAACTCGAGCCCACATCCTATGCCCCTTGGGTCCTGACCCAAAGGTGAGCTCTCCAACATATAAAGTCATGAAAGTTTTCTAAACTTCCAATGTGGGACTAAAGATTAGTCACTACACATTATGAACACAATATGAATTATAACATTTAGAATCTCCAATAATTAAAAGTATTTAGTTACCAAAAGTAAAAAAGGATAATATTAGCATGTTTTAATTCTTACAGCATGTTAAAAATTATTTTTTGTAGAATGAAATTATTTTTACATGTAAAAATCTAATTTTAACCATATTAGTAAATTAATACATGAAAAATATTTCTAGCATGTTAAAAATGACTTCTAACATGATAAAATTATTTTATACATACTGAGATATAAAATCTATTTTTAGCATGCTAAATCTATTTAAAACTATTTTTTGTGCATGCTAAACCTAATTTCCTATTAAATAATTAGTAAATTGATGCATGAAAATTACTTCCAGTATGATAAAATTTATTCCAGTACGATAAAATTATTTATAGCATGTGAGAATTATTTTTAGGATGATAGAATTATTTTCAGTATATTAAAACTATTTTTCAGCATGATAATTCTATTTTCCTATCAAATAATTAGTAAATAAATATAGAAAACTGATTTTTAGCATGATAAAATTTATGTTGTTATCAGAGAATTTTTGTAATCAGCATGATAAACTTATCTTCATCATCTTATCAGTAAGTTAATTTGTGAGAATTATTTTGGCATGTCAAGTATTAATTTTAGCATGTTAAAAATTAATTTTCAGCATGTAAAAATTAAATCCAGCATGAAAATTTATTTTTTATCATCTTATCAGTAAAGTAACGTATTAAAATTATTTTCAGCATGTTAGAATTATTTTCGGCATAAAAACCTATTTTCATAACCAAATTCAGATTTTTATAATAAATCACCGTTTTGACTAAACTAATGCATCTCTAATGTACAAAAAACTTCCTGTAATCATGTCTAAACACTTGTAAACCAAATGCACACAAGATTAAACCATGGAATTAAATTAATTCTATTAAACTCTAATTACTTGAATTTTCTTCCTAGTTACCGTTTTTTTTTTGAATTCTACGACTTCATGTCGTTAAACATGATGCCTTAAAATTAGTATTCACTCCTCTTGCTACTTCTGAGATTTTTGCCAGATATGTACTTTTTACAAATGAGCTTATTCTTAAAATTCTTTGGCCATAGTGTTAAGTGGATGTCTAAACGTACTTGGGATCTTATGATCCACTGACCCAATGCCTTGCATTAATGGGGCCCGATCTTGTCCTGGGAGGAGCACCCGAAATTACTTGTGCCCATGGGAGTTGATTGACCATGGTGTGGCGTTGCACCGAAGTGCATGACTTGCTAGATCTTTACGGCATTCCTCTCTTCGTACTTGTTACTTGTTTACTTGAAAATTATATGAATTACTTGACTTGTGTGAAAATGGCCAATTACATGAAATTCTTTACTTGTTCAAAGTCATTACTTAGAAATTCATCTTGATATCATGTTATCTCAGTTACTTGGAAATTCCATTCATGTTATACACTTTCCGATACAACTTGAAAAAAAATCACTTAAATTGTAAATACTTAAAGATTGCCCTATTCTAGAGATATAAAATCCAACTGAGCTTTTAGCTCACCCTACGTTTTGGTTAATTGTTGCAGAAAATGAAAATGAACAAGGTAATGGACAAGAGTGAAAGATTGATTTTCTTTTCTCTAGGATTTATGTAGGTCATTAGTGATTTTACAAGAATGATGTATTTTAGATTTGGAAGTTGTAATTTACCTTTATAGCTTATGAATTAGCAATGTAAACTTCATTTTGATGGAATAAAAGTATCATTTTCCCATTCATTTCTATCTTTAGAAATCAAATTGTACGTGCTCTGATTGACACGCTTGTTTACGACTCGCTCACGCTCCCGATATTCCGCATCGGGGCATGACAGTCTTTGTGGTATCAGAGCCTAGGTTACATAAAACATAGGATTCTTAAACTTAGGTTAGGTTTTAGATCAATATCTATAAATTGGATAGGTCTCAAAACCTTCCTGGTAAGATTTGGGTAGAAACACGGGTTAAGTTTTAAGAAAAAAGGAATTATCAGGAAATAAATACCAAAACAAAAATAATAAACCTTGGAATTATGGTTTCAGGCTAATTCTCGCAAATGGCCACCGAGAGAGCTCAATGACGCGAGATGCAGTGAACCGTTCAAGGCTTAACCCAAGCCCTCCAACAGGTTGCTCAAGGAGGAGCAAACCGAGGAGCTGGTGATTTGCATAGGAATTTTCGAAGCATGAACCCTCCCAAGTTTGCTGGATCTATGGATCCGGATGAAGCTGAACACTGGATTAAGGAGATCGAGAGGATATTCCGAGTCATGCAATGCGCTGACGAGGAGAAGGACCTACTCGCTACCTTTCAACTAGAAAGGGATGCCCATGCCGGGTGGGAATCGGTCGAAGCTACTTTACCGCACGACCAAGTTCTATGGGAAGAGTTCGTGGAACACTTCAATAGTAAATACTTCTCCGGCCGAGTACAAGAAAGGAAGGCCGCCGAATTTGCCGCTTTAAAGCAAAGGGGTTTATCGGTGGCGGAATATGAAGCACAATTTTCGAGGTTATCTCGGTATGATCCACATCTCGTGGGTACCGACAAAATGAAGGCAAGGAGGTTCTTAAATGGATTAAGGCCTCAATATATTACTCAACTCGTCCCGATGAATATCCAAATTTATTTTGATGCGGTACGGAGAGCACAACTCCTAGAAGATGCAACGGAGTTATCGGATCGCATCCGAGGAAGGGAAGCCAAGAGAGAGCAAGTTACGGGAGCCGGAAGCTTCAAACCTTCCTTCTAGAAAAAAGGCCCAATGACGGGCGTAACTTCATCAAGGACGGGCGTAATTTCAACAAAGGTGGACGTAACTTTCAAGGGGACAAGAAGCCAAGGACGTTCGACAAGCAAATTGTTCCTTTTCTCTACGTCATCAAAGGAATTGTGCAAATTCTGCCAGAAACCCAGACACAAAGCCAAGGAATGTTGGAGAAAGCTCGGTGCATGTCTTCGATGCAAGAGCCGGGAGTTTCGATGCCAGAGTCGGGAGCATAGGATCCCGAATTGTCCTCTTCTCAACGAGCAAGCTCCACCACCGGCAAAACTTCCTATTATTGCCAAAAAGCAAGGAAGACTTCAAGCACTTATGCATGCGGAACCTACCGAGGAAGGAGGCATCGTAGAAGGTACTCTTTCTGTGTACTCAAGGTATGCCTTTGTCTTATTTGACACTGGAGCTACGCATTCATTTATATCTAGAAGATTTGCTGGTCTTTTACCTATGAAGCCTATTCCATTAGATTCTTCACTCACTATTACTAACCCTATTGGAATGGGAACGGAGATTAAACATTTCTATCCTGCTAGTGAAATTCTAATTAGCGGTTATAACTTACCCGTTATTTTGGTATGCATGGAGGTGGACGGATATGATGTTATATTGGGTGCCGATTGGATATCTGCACATGGTGCTAGTGTCAACTGCAAGTTGGGTAAGGTAACTTTTATGGGTTACCCCAACCTCTTATTTTCTGGTATCAGGCATTCTAGACACGTATCTCTCACTTCGGCCCTCAAAGCCGAGAAATTATTAAGGAAGGGTTGTGTCAGTTTCTTAGTTTCTATCACCATGACCGAGTACACAGATCTCGTTCTAAAGGACATTCCTATCATCTGGGATTATTCAGATATATTTCCAAACGAGTTGCCTGGTATTCCTCCAGAGAGAGAAGTGGTGTTCTCTATTGATTTAATTCCGAGAGCTGCACTAGTTTCTAAAGCTCCATATCGGATGTCTGCCGTTGAAACGAAGGAATTAAAGGATCAATTATTGGAATTATTAGAGAATGGGTTTATCCGACCAAGTACTTCACCTTGGGGAGCCCCGGTCCTCTTTGTTAAAAAGAAGGATGGTTTGATGAAGTTATGTGTTGATTATTGGCAATTGAATCAACTCACCATCAAGAATAAATATTCATTGCCGAGGATTGATGAATTATTCGACCAGATTTCTGGAGCTCGATATTTCTCAAAGATCGATCTTCGATCTGGTTATCATCAATTAAAGATCAAGGAAGGGGATATTCACAAGACTGCATTTCGGAGTAGGTATGGGCATTACGAGTTCACCGTTATGCCTTTTGGCCTAACAAACGCGCCTGCCGCATTTATGCAATTAATAAACAGCGTATTCATGCCATACCTTGATCAATTTGTGGTTGTCTTTATCGATGACATTTTAATCTACTCCAAGTCCAAGGAAGAACACGAAGAACATCTCAAAAAGGCCCTTCAATTATTAAGAGATCACAAGCTTTATGCCAAATTAAGCAAGTGTGATTTCTGGTTGGAGGAAGTTTCTTTTCTCGGTCACATAATTTCCCGCAACGGTATCGCTGTCGATCCTTCAAAGGTCGAGGCCGTAAAGAACTGGGATAGACCTACTAGTGTGACGGAAATTCGAAGCTTCTTAGGATTGGCTGGATATTACCGAAGATTTATCAAGGATTTCGCAAAGATCGCAGTATCTTTAACAAGATTGACAAGGAAGGAGAATCCTTTTATATGGTTTCTGGAATGCGAGAAAAGCTTTCAAACTTTAAAGGATTATCTGACGACTGCTCCTATTCTCACATTACCTACGGAAGGAGGTGGATTCGATGTTTATGCTGATGCATCTGGAATTGGCCTAGGTTGCGTATTAATGCAACATGGCAAGGTTATAGCCTACTCTTCATGGCAATTGAAGAAACACGAGGAAAATTATCCCGTACATGACCTAGAACTAGCAATTGTGGTCTTTGCTTTGAAGATCTAGCGACATTACCTCTATGGCAAAGCCTTTACGGTGTATTCTGATCACAAGAGTCTCAAATATTTATTCTCTCAAAAAGGAGCTCAATATGAGACAATGACGGTGGTTGGAATATTTAAAGGATTTCGACTTCTCTATATAATATCACCCCGAAAAAGGCAATGCCGTAGCTGATGCACTTAGCCAGAAGCCGATGGCTTTATTATCGAGCATGATGGTTAAAGAATGTCATCTACTTGAGAAAATGGCCAACTTAAACCTCAACCCGAGTTACTCCCGGAAGTTAAAGAACGGCAAGGTGATGATCCGTTGATCGTGGAAATTAAAGAGAAACTAGATCAACGACTGGATTTCCTTCTAGCTGATGATGGAAGGTTATTATTCAAAGGAAGAACTTGTATACCGATTGTTCTACTATCAAGGGAGAAATCTTGGAGGAAGCACATCAGTCAAGGTACACTATTCACCCCGGTGCTACAAAAAAATGTGCCAAGACCTCAAGAGAACATTCTGGTGGCCGAATATGAAGAGAGAGGTAGCCGAGTTCGTAAGCCGATGTTTGGTTTGTCAACAAGTCAAGGTCGAACACCTCAAACCAGCTGGCAAGCTCAAGCCTCTCGAAATACTGGAATGGAAATGGGATAGTATCGATATGGACTTCATTGTTGGATTACCGAAGACTCAAAGTGGTTTTGATTCTATATGGGTAATTGTGGATCGGCTAACAAAGTCCGCTCACTTTTTACCTATCATGTAGCGACCCGGATTCCGGATACCAGATGCACCCGGTAGGACTACCGAATACACGTGATACCACATGGAACCCGCGAGGCCTCCCAAGAGCGGGAAAGCTCCGAAGGGAAAAAGGCATTTGTAGAGTACATTGAAGCCACAGAGATAGCACAGTAAGTAATTAAATTTCATTAGATCAGGTTGCTAAAGTAGCAGAAATAAAATTACTTTTTAATTAACAGATTTAATACAATTATACACCAGAGTCAAGTCCAAAGGAAAGACAACAAGTCTACCAAGTACAGTCAACAGAAAAGAAAAGGAGCAACCCGAGAGTCGGGAGAATCCCGACGAAGGTACCAGCTGGCCACAACCACGCGCTACGAGCAAGCGCACCAGGAACCACGCGGAAGCAGAACGAACGACGTCACCCCACCTGAAAAGTAGGGGTGAGCCTCGTGTCACTGGCCCAGTAGGGGTCACGCGGATGCCCGCTGAAAAACACGCAATAACACGGAGCAACAAAAAAAATAGCAGGTGTAGCAAAGCGGGAAACTACACTACAAAGCTGTAAAGATACCACAAAAAGTAGTAAAGGAACAGACGGGTAGCAGGAGTAGGCAACAAGCAGGAGAGGGGTGAGAACCCACGCCAAACAAGCGGCCGCCAAACTAACCTCGGCACCACAAACTACTCCAAGCAGTGATAGAAGGTGACTCTGATCTGACAAAGTCAGGAGTTACCGAATCTGTCGACACGACGCCAGGCCTAAGGCGAAGACCTGCACGGACAGACGAAGGTCTAGAAAAGACCTAGACACACACGACAAGAACGTCGTGCACACAACGCCACGCTGACCTCGAGTAGGGCCACGAGGGGGCCAACTCGGGAAGGTCACGACACACAAGAAACACCGAGAGTCACGTGTCACATGACGGAAGCACCTCCTCACAGAAAGAACAACCAGCTGTGTCAACTAACGTCCTATGCTGCACCACAAGTGTCTCGTCAACGCTGTCGCCACAAGGGCCGACAGGGACAAGGACCCCTACAAAACCAAGTCCAAGGAACCACCGTTCCGAGTCTGAGGAAGAACAACAGTACCCACGGGAAGCAAAACCGCGGTACTACAGTAACGAGTAACTAGTCAGGGTAACGCCCGTCGGCGTCAGTCCAAACGTCCCTGACCACGTGTTCACACACAAGCTTTATGCCCAAGCCAGGCTCTCTAGCTAGTTTTCTCCCCATAGCGGACGCTACTACCACACAGGAGCTCACGGAACTAGCTTACAAACCGTATGTCAGGAACACCCCTCCGCCATCCGCAGGCAGGTCGGCAACTTAAAGGCCTTAGGGTAACAACAATGGAGGCTCACTAGACACAGAGACTCAAAAACACGAGTGCTAGAGTATAGACAGTCTAATAAAGCCCTGTCATGCGTACTGCAAAGCACCAGGCAGCCAACCAACTACCACACAGACACAGGACTAGGCAACTAGACCTACAACGTAACGATCCTTGAGTCGAACGACTCAAAGGCAAGATCGTCACAGACAGCGGAACAGGCCGCTAATCGGTCTAATCCTAAGCCAGAGAAAACAACACTCCGCAGAAAATGACTCACGGAGACCTGAGGGAACATCGAGGACCCTCAGCACGCCTAGATACACAAACCGAGGTAGGACAGTACCTCGAGGCATCCAGAACCAGTGTCTCGGACCGGGCAGAACTGCCAAGACACCCACACCCAAGGTCGCCTGTCAACCACTGGGTCACCCCGGGTTGACCGGAACCAAACAAGGACATGCAAAAGTAGGAAAGAGATCCTACCTCAAGCAGGAAGACTCCTGGCTACCTTACAACGTAGTCTTAGCCCTCATAGAATGTCAAGAGGCATCCACGGGAAAGCGGGCAGGCCACAAGGTCAAGCCAAGACAATCAGAAATCGAAACGATGGAAATCGGAGCACAAGGACTGTAACGCACCACTCTTAGACTGTTACACGAACGTGACGGTCTATCGCTGGGCCGTTACACCAACTGTGGCGGTCTATCACAGACGTGCTACAGCAACGTGACGGTATGGAGGAGAGCTGTCACACACACCGCCCTACACGGTCCATCACGGATGCGTTACCCAAGCCTAACGCACGGGAGCTGACGCGTCAGGGCCAACAGACCCAAGTCTGAACCCTCAGATAGATAGCACGTAACAGTCCACAACGGACGCGTTACAACTCTATGACGTGCGGGGGCAGGACCGTTAGACCCAACAGGCACAGCCACCGAAACTCAGCTCAAAACAGAGTGTAACGGCCTAGGACAGGCACGTTACACAGCTCTGATGCACTAGGGCAGGCACGTCAGAGGAACCGACTTAATCAAAAACACAAAATGACAAAATAGGCGTAACGCATCACATCGGATGCGTTAGAGATCTGTGACGCGCCACCCCTGGGCCGTCACACTCCCAAAGCCACGAAAACACAAAAACGCCCAGACGCTGTGACGGTCTGTCGTAGGGCCGTCAGAGACCTCTGGCGGTCACTGAAACGACCGCTACACCGGTCACGGCGGGAAAATAGTGGAATGGCCGAATCGGTCCGTTCCACGCCCCATTCACACCGAAGCGTAGGGGAAACACATCTAGACGATGAAAAACAACAATAGAAGGCTAAAAAGCCCACATGCACGCACTAAAACATAAGATCGGGGCGATTCTAACGAATCCACCTAAAACGAGTCACCGAGGTTCTCGGACTCCTACCAGCCTCGAATGACCACCGATCGACACGAAACTTACGTGAATGGGATCTAGACATCCCAACGGTCAGTTGGACACTAACCACATCACGAATGGTTTCCATTTTCCGGTGAACCCTGAAAACCTCAAAAACTACAGTTTTCACTAAACCGGCCCGATCTCCCCCGATCGAGCACCAAATCATGCACGGAAGCAAAGGGAACGTGCAGAAAAAGGTGGCGGTCCATCTCCCTACCTCCACCGAAGAAACCGTGCCCCGAAGGGACTAAACCACGCCGAAAACTACGCCACGAGCTCAAACACCGGCTTTGAATCCACCGTTCGGGATCGCGCCAAAACCACTCCATCTTCACTCCGTCGTGCACCTAATCAGCTCCACAGCATCCCCAACACGCGCCCCTAGATCCTCCGTCTGCAGTCGGAGCCGAGGAAGCTCGAGAGGAGACAAAATAGGAGAGAGAGAGATGGCGGCAGCGAAATGAGAAGGGAGGAGAGAGGAAGGAAAAGAAAAAGGAAAAGAAATTAGGAATTTTCCTAATTTCTGAAAAATCCGATTTCTGGCCCTATCTCCGAAAAATATACAAAAATAGTCGAAACGACCGGCTCGAAGAGTACATCGTCGCTACAGCATTCGCGAGTTGATGAACTGACAAGTAAACTCACCGTAGGGTTCTGTAACTAGTACGAGAGAAAAGCCCACACGGCTCGTAAAACTCAACTCTAAAGCCACAAAAGCGAACCGAAACTCACCGAAACAGATCCGAAAAGATCCAACAAGATCTACTAAGGATCCAGGGCATTACATCCCTCCCTCCTTTAAGAAATTTCATCCTCGAAATTTAAGGACTAGCAAAGGAGAAGCAGGGAAGAACAACCCAACATCACAACAACAAAAATAACACAAATCTTGAAAACAAGGCACACTATAATCAGAGGAACGCTGTCAGACTATAATCACGAGCACACGCTCTGGAGCGAGCACGACACAAGTGAACTCAAGTCCAACACCTCCAAAACAAGGCAACGTCGCTTACGTCTCACAGGGGAAAGAGACACGACTGCCACAACAACAGAGATCGAAGAAACGAAACGATAGGCACGACGAGTATCAGCTTAAACAAGGGAACACAATCCTCATAGCTGACAACTCGACCACATCATCGGTTCCAGTGCCAAAGGTGGCAGAGAACACCTGGCACACAGGACGCCAACGACAACAGCACCAGACCACAAACACAATCAAGTCAGAACTTACTCAAATATTACGTCTGATCGAGTCGCAAGCTAACTCTACCCAAGAAAGGGAGCACAGCAAGCTAACTGACAAGGTCACGGTCCAAGACAGAGACACAAAATCATAGAGAAATAGCGCCAAAACAACAACAACAACAACAACACTTGCAGAATTCCAGTTTCGCACAGAACATAGAACCACGGAACACAACTGCAAGCAGGGTCACATCAAGGCACAAGAACAGCTGAACACACGACCACAAGGGACATGTCACGCATCAGACTGCTCGCTAGGAAAAGACCCACGACAACGAGAAACAACAATCTCAGGGAACGCACCTCAAGGACTGCGAACACGCCTCGAGAGCACAACACCCAAGAAAATACATGCAGAGCAGAGGGTACTTAATCAGTAAGGAATGCCAACAGATTCCCCAATACTCGCAAATGCCAATGCCCACAGCAGAAAACCACCAGCAACAACACGGCAACAGAAACATCAAGGCACAGGAAGCCAAGACGAAGTTACAATGAGAAGGAGCAAACCTCTCGACCAGTGGGTAGCCAACCCACATGCTTCCGTTGCGCACTCAATAATGCACGCAGGCATCAGAACAACCTCGGCAATCGCATCTCAGCACACACCAGACGCCTTCGTAATCTATGAAGATCGCAAACAACACGCCACGAGTACTGATCCAGCGAACAACTGATCTTAAACAACCTAAGTGCAAAAAAGAGGAGTACTAGCTTCAGCACAAAGCACAAGGAAAAGGCTAATCTCAGCTTACCTTCACGTCCTGAACACGGTAAATGAGCCTTCACAATACATCGGCCGTTGGACACGGCACGACAAACATGGTACACAACAGCTCTTAACACCATGAAGGAGTCCAAAGCCAACCAACAGTATAGCAAAGAGCAGATCAGGCTCAAAACAAAGCTATCCACACTTAAGCAGACATAGGACAGAAGCATCGCCAAGACAGCAATTTCAAGGCAAATCTCGAAAAAGATTCCACCAGAAGGGACAAGAAGCAATTAGCTCGACCACAAAAGCTCACCAGGAAGAGAAAATCCTAGCTTGCCCGAGCAACTTCTCAACCACGAAATCAAATCGAGCACTTCAATAGAAGCGAGACACATCAGGAGCTGAACAGACTCAAGCCGGGACGACCAAAACAACGTGAGAACGTGTACGGTCATCTGACCAAGGCTAAAGGTCAACAGTAACCTGAACAACACATGGAGAAAACCTCAAACAACGTACTGCAGATTCAAGCCTTCCGGCGAACACTGCCAAGTACAACATGATCAAAACAAACACAACGGCAAAAAGGAACATCCTGACAAGAGCAGCACCATCTCGCACAGTGCCTGAACAGCATGCACAAGACGACATACAGAAAACAAAGCGACAAAGAATCGCAAACCGAAGCCAGTTGAAGACTGTACTAGACTTTCAGGACTCTGGAAACTGTATATCTCGGATTCCCATGTACTTCACACAACAATGCTCTGATAGCTCAGAAAAGAACTCCGAACATCTCAGAACACTGCTCTGATACCAAGCTGTAGCGACCTGGATTTCGGATACCAGATGCACCCGGTAGGACTACCGAATACACGTGATACCACATGGAACTCGCGAGGCCTCCCAAGAGCGGGAAAGCTCCGAAGGGAAAAAGGCATTTGTAGAGTACATTGAAGCCACAGAGATAGCATAGTAAGCAATTAAATTTCAGTAGATCGGGTTGCTAAAGTAGCAGAAATAAAATTACTTTTTAATTAACAGATTTTATACAATTATACACCAGAGTCAAGTCCAAAGGAAAGACAACAAGTCTACCAAGTACAGTCAACAGAAAAGAAAAGACGTACCAGAGAGTCGGGAGAAGCCCGACAAAGGTACCAGCTGGCCACAACCACGCGCTACGAGCAAGCGCACCAGGAACCACGCGGAAGCAGAACGAACAATGTCACCCCACCTGAAAAGTAGGGGTGAGCCTTGTGTCCCTGACCCAGTAGGGGTCACGCGGATCCCCACTGAAAAACACGCAGTAACACGGAGCAACAACAAAAACATCATGTGTAGCAAAGCGGGAAACTACACTACAAAGCTGTAAAGCTACCACTAAATGCAGTAAAGGAACAGACGGGTAGCAGGAGTAGGGAACAAGCAGGAGAGGGGTGAGAACCCGCACCAAGCAAGCGGCCGCCGAACTAACCTCGGCACCCCAAACTACTCCAAGCAGTGACAGAAGGTGACTCTGATCTGACAAAGTCAGGAGTTACCGAATCTGTCGACACGACGCTAGGCCTAAGGTGAAGACCTGCACGGACAGACGAAGGTCTAGAAAAGACCTAGACACACACGACAAGAACGTCGTGCACACAACGCCACGCTGACCTCGAGTAGGGCCACGAGGGGGCCAACTCGGGAAGGTCACGACACACAAGAAACACCGAGAGTCACGTGTCACATGACGGAAGCACCTCCTCACAGAAAGAACAACCAGCTGTGTCAACTAACGTCCTATGCTGCACCACAAGTGTCTCGTCAACGCTGTCGCCACAAGGGCCGACAGGGACAAGGACCCCTACAAAACCAAGTCCAAGGAACCACCGTTCCGAGTCTGAGGAAGAACAACAGTACCCACGGGACACAGGACACCTTACAAGGACATGCAAAAGTAGGAAAGAGATCCTACCTCAAGCAAGAAGACTCCTGGCCACCTTACAACGTAGTCTTAGCCCTCATAGGATGTCAAGTGGCATCCACGGGAAAGCGGGTAGGCCACAAGGTCAAGCCAAGATAATCAGAAATCGAAACGACGGAAATCGGAGCACAAGGACTGTAACGCACCACTCTTAGACCGTTACACGAACGTGACGGTCTATCGCTGGGCCGTTACACCAACTGTGGCGGTCTATCACAGACGCGCTACAGCAACGTGATGGTATGGAGGAGAGCTGTCACACACACCGCCCTACACAGCACCTAAAACACAGAAGGCACGTAACGGCCTACACCAGGCGCGTTACACAGCTCTGACGCGCCCGACCCGGGCCGTCAGGGCCAACAAACCACAAGCTCAAAAATGACAACTCGAACCATGTAACGCGCTAGACCAGGCGCGTCACACAGCCTAACACAGCAAGACAGGCGCGTCAGGGCCAACTGGATCAAGTCAAGGAAATCACAGGCCGAAAGGCACGTAACGGTCCATCACGGACGCGTAACCCAAGCCTAACGCACGGGAGCTGATGCGTCAGGGCCAACAGACCCAAGTCTGAACCGTCAGACAAACAGCACGTAACGGTCCACGACGGATGCGTTACAACTCTGTGACGCACGGGGGCAGGACCGTTAGACCCAACAGGCATAGCCACCCAAACTCAGCTCAAAACAGAGTGTAACGGCCTAGGACAGGCGCATTACACAGCTCTGACGCACCAGGGCAGGTGCGTGATAGGAACCGACTTAACCAAAAACACAAAACGACAAAATAGGCGTAACGCATCACACCGGACGCGTCAGAGATCTGTGACGCGCAACCCCTAGGCCGTCACACTCCCAAAGCCATGAAAACACAAAAATGCCCAAACGCTGTGACAGTCTGTCGTAGGGCCGTCAGAGACCTCTGGGGGTCACTGAAACGACCGCTACACCGGTCACGGCGGGAAAATAGTGGAATGGCCGAATCGGCCCATTCCACGCCCCATTCACGCCGAAGCGCAGGGGAAACACATCTAGATGATGAAAAACAACAATAGAAGGCCAAAAAGCCCACATGCATGCACTAAAACACAAGATCGGGACGATTCTAACGAATCCACCCAAAACGAGTCACCGAGGTTCCCGGACTCCTACCGGCCTCGAATGACCACCGATCGACACGAAACTTATGTGAATGGAATCCAGACATCCCAATGGTTAGTTTGACACTAACCACATCACGAATGGTTGCCATTTTCCGGCGAACCCTGAAAACCTCAAAAACTACGATTTTCACTAAACCGGCCCGATCTCCCCCGATCGAGCACCAAATCATGCACGGAAGTAAAGGGAACGTACAGAACAAGGTGGCGGTCCATCTCCCTACCTCCACCGAAGAAACCGTGCCCCGAAGGGACTAAACCGCGCCGAAAACCACGCCGCGAGCTCAAACACCGGCTTTGAATCCACCGTTCGGGATCGCGCCAAAACCACTCCATCTTCACTCCGTCGCGCACCCAATCCGCTCCATAACATCCCCTACACGCGCCCCTAGGTTCTCCATCTACAGCCGGAGTCGAGGAAGCTCGAGAGGAGAGAAAATAGGAGAGAGAGATGGCGGCGGCGAAATGAGAAGGGGGGAGAGAGGAAGGAAAAGAAAAATGAAAAGAAATTAGGAATTTTCCTAATTTCCAAAAAATCTGATTTCTGGCCCTATCTCCGAAAAATATGCAAAAATAGTCGAAACGACCGACTCAAAGAGTACATCGTCGCTGCAGCATCCGCGAGTTGATGAACTGACAAGTAAACTCACCGTAGGGTTCCGTAACTAGTACAAGAGAAAAACCCACACGGCTCGTAAAACTCAACTCTGAAGCCACAAAAGCGAACCGAAACTCACCGAAACAGATCCGAAAAGATCCAACAAGATCTACTAAGGATCCAGGGCATTACATATCAAGACTAGATGGACCGTGGATGTTCTAGCCGCTTTATATATCAAGGAGATCGTAAGGCTGCACGGTATTACAAGCTCTATTATTTCGGACAGAGATCCGAGATTCACCTCTTATTTCTGGAAGGGTTTACAATCGTCTATGGGTACTACACTAAGGTTTAGTACGACTTTTCACCCTCAGACGGATGGACAAACCGAGAGGACGAATCAAATTATTGAAGATATGTTGAGAGCCTGCATGATTGACTTCGGTGGTAGTTGGCATGAACACTTACCGCTGACTGAGTTCGCTTATAACAATAGCTATCAGTCGAGTATTCAAATGGCACCATTTGAAGCATTATATGGCCGAAGTTACAGATCGCCTCTATGCTGGAGCGAGGTTGGTGACAAAGGATTGATTGGTCCCGACATTATACAAGACACAACTGACAAAATCCAGTTGATACAAGAAAGGCTAAAGGTCACTCAATCACAGCAAAAGAGCTACGCCGACAATCGGAGGAGAGATGTTGAATTCCAAGTGGGGGAGCATGTCTTCTTAAAGATCTCACCCACACGAAGAATTAGAAGATTCGACATCAAAGGAAAGCTAAGTCTGAGATTTATCGGCCCTTTCGAGATTTTGGAGAGAATCGGCGAGGTAGCATACAAGCTGGCTTTACCTCCTCAACTGGCCGGTGTACATGACGTATTCCATATATCCATGCTAAGAAAATACGTCTATGATCCTTCACATGTGATTCAATTTGACGAATTGAAACTCCAACTGAGGAATCGGGCCATACCGATGGTGAAAGTCCAACGGAGCAAGCGTGGATTCGAGGAAGCAAACTGGGAATTGGAAGATACCATCAAGAAGAAATACCCGGATTTAATCTCAGGTTAGAAATTCGACCTTTCTACTCGAATCTTTGACTTTTAGTTATATAATGTGAATTTGGAGGACCAAATTCTTTAAGTGGGGGAGGATGTAGAAACCCGATAATTAAAAATGAGAAATAAAATTTTCAATTTCATTATGTAATTACAATTTTTATGAAATAATTAAATTACATTTTTACTATATGAAATAATTAGTTTATTGAATTTACTTGAAATATGTAATTTAAGGGATTACAATAACCCCATTTCTAGAAGGTTGACACAAAAATCGACCGTTACCTTACAGCCCACCTTGGACCAGCCGTTTTTACATTGGTTTCACACCAAATGGAGGCTAGATTAAGAAGAAAAATAAGAATTTTCTACCAATTCGGAGTTGGAAAGTTTAGCATTGTTAGGCAAGGAATCTTAACAAATTTGGCCAAGTTTTAGCTATAAATAGAACCTCATTCGACCCTCAAATCATCCCTAGAGGTTAAGGTTATGCTGCTGCGAAGATTGGTGGAGATTTGAAGGAAGATTTGGAAGATCAAAGGGTTTTCTTATATTTGGAGATATTTCTTTAGATCCGCAAAAGGTAGGTGTCTCTCAGGCTCATTTATTAAATTCCATTATGAAATGAGCACGCTATGGTCATTTTATTGGAGGGGTATTCCCGCTTTTCATCAGATCCAGAACGTGCTACACCTCAGGAGCGCGTTCTGAATGTGCTGCCCTAACATAGCCCTTAGGGGTCAAACAAATATTTAAAAAAAAATTCCAGAGAATGCGCTATCCGAGGGTAGCGCGATCTGAAATATCGCGCTAGCAAAGGCCAGCGCGTTCATAAATTTTTACTCGGAATACCGGGGGTCAAAATAAAATATTTGGAAAAATATATATAAACCATGTCCAGATCACGCTAGCACTGGCTAGCGCGTGTTCAATATATATATATATATATATATATATATATATATATATATATATATATATATATATATATACGGGGGTAATTTCAAAGCCAACCACACCTCAGTGTCGTGCAGTGCGGCTCGGCACGGCATGACACGACACAAATAAATAAATAAATGTATTAATAGTTTTGTATCCACACACAACTCGAGCCCACATCCTATGCCCCTTGGGTCCTGACCCAAGGGTGAGATCTCCAACATATAAAGCCATGAAAGTTTTCTAAACTTCTAATGTGGGACTAAAGATTAGTCACTACACATTATGAACACAATATGAATTATAACATTTAGAATCTCCAATAATTATAAGTATTTACTCACCAAAAGTAAGAAAAGGTAATATTAGCATGCTTTAATTCTTACAGCATGTTAAAAATTATTTTTTATAAAATGAAATTATTTTTACATGTAAAAATCTAATTTTAACCATATTAGTAAATTAATACATGAAAAATATTTCTAGCATGTTAAAAATGACTTCCAACATGATAAAATTATTTTATACATACTGAGATATAAAAAATATTTTAAAGATATTAAATCTATTTAAAACTATTTTTTGTGCATGCTAAATCTAATTTCCTCTTAAATAATTAGTAAATTGATGCATGAAAATTACTTCCAGCATGATAAAATTCTTTTCAGCATGTTAGAATTATTTTTATCATGATAGAATTATTTTTAGTATACTAAAACTATTTTTATCATGATAATTCTATTTTCCTATCAAATAATTAGTAAATAAATATAGAAAAATGATTTTTAGCATGATAAAATTTATGTTGTTATCAGAGAATTTCTGTAATCAGCATGACAAACTTAGCTTCATCATCTTATCGGTAAGTTAATGTGTGAGAATTATTTTAGCATGTCAAGTATTAATTTTAGCATGTTAAAAATTAATTTTTAGCATGTAAAAATTAAATCCAGCATGAAAATTTATTTTTTATCATCTTATCAGTAAAGTAACATATTAAAATTATTTTCAGCAAGTTAGAATTATTTTCGGCATAAAAACCTATTTTCATAACCAAATTCTGATTTTTATACTAAATCACCGTTTTGACGAAACTAATGCATCTCTAATGTACAAAAACCTTCCTGTAATCATGTCTAAACACTTGTAAACCAAATGCACACAAGATTAAACCATGGAATTAAATTAATTCTATTAAACTCTAATTACTTGAATTTTCTTCCTAGTTACCGTTCTTTCTTGAATTCTACGACTTCATGTCGTTAAACATGATGCCTTAAAATTATTATTCACTCCTCTTGCTACTTTTGAGATTTTTGCCAGATCTGTACTTTTTACAAATGAGCTTATTCTTGAAATTCTTTGGCCATAGTGTTAAGTGGATGTCTAAACGTACTTGGGATCTTATGATCCATTGACCCAATGCTTGGCATTAATGGGGCCCAGTCTGGTCTTGGGAGGAGCGCCCGAAAGTACTTGTGCCCATGGGAGTTGATTGATCACGGTGTGGCATTGCACCGAAGTGCATGACTTGCTAGATTTTTACGGCATTCCACTATTCGTACTTGTTACTTGTTTACTTAAAAATTACATGAATTACTTGACTTGCGTAAAAATACCCAATTATATGAAATTCTTTACTTGTTCAAAGTCATTGCTTGGAAATTCATCTTGATATCATGTTATCTCAATTACTTGGAAATTCCATTCATGTTATACACTTTCCGATACAACTTGGAAAAAAAATCACTTAAATTGTAAATACTTAAAGATTGCCTGATTCTAGAGATATAAAATCCTACTGAGCTTTTAGCTCACCCGACGTTTTCGTTAATTGTTGCAGGAAATGAAAATGAACAAGGGAATGGACAAGAGTGAAAGAGTGTTTTTCTTTTCCCTAGGATTTATGTAGGTCATTACTGATTTTACAAGAATGATGTATTTTGGATTTGAAAGTTATAATTTGCCTTTATGGCATATGAATTAGCAATGTAAACTTCATTTTGATGGAATAAAAGTATCATTTTCTCATTCATTCCTGTCTTTAGAAATCAAATTGTACGTGCTCTATTTGACACGCTTGTTTACAACTCGCTCACGCTCTCGATATTCTGTGTCGGGGCGTGACACCCCCAGCGGCCCGTTCCGCCTCCGGACTCGCGCCCATCACCTCTCCCGGAGCCCGCCCATGTGGCCCCCTGTAATGGGATTAGCCATTTCTCCGACCTATGTCCTTCACATTCCCCTACCTTAGAGGACCACCATTCGGAGGATGCCTCTCCCGAGCCTATTCTAGTGAGTTATGAGGCTAACCAAGAGTTAGTCGAGGAGTACCTCGCTGATGTTTTGGGGATAGAGAGTGATCCAACAGAGGGCCAAAGTCTGTTAGCCACCCCAGCCCCACCGGTCATCCCGGAGCTATTTGTCCCACCCACTTTGCCCTTGGTGGATATGCCATCCGCCGACCCTATACAGTCAGCCATCCCGCTCTTACCTGTCTCTCCTACGGTAGCACAGCCACTAGTGACTATCGTACCACTGTCGAAACCCTATGTTGACATGGTATGGTCTGATTTCTGTCGCGCGTATGAGCTATAGTATCCGGACTTTCCATTTTCCATGCTCTACACCAGACGTCCGGATTATATTCCCATCACCCACCCCCTCATCCTCCCGCACTTCCATACCCACGGGCGAGTCTTCTCAAATCGGAGACGGTTGACGAGGGATGAGACTCACGGCATCAAGTTGTGGGTCAGTATTTCTTTACACTTAGTGTATGTAGACGGTGTACATCATTCTAACCAAGTCATCCCATGTGTTTGTATATCTTTGTCGTCAGTTATAGTATTACTATGAGTGTCTAAGTTTGCCTAGGGTCATGTGTGAGTGTTTGTTTTGTACAGTTTGTGAGAGTCTGCATACTAGTCAGTCTAAAGTCTGCTCGTGATGTCAATCCCTTTCGAGTGTGAGGCAAGTCGGGTCTAATGCGTACGTTGTAGACTTGCCGGAATTTGGGATTGGCTCTACCTCAATATCTCAGATCTAGTCACATATAGGGACCCAACGATGATTCCTAGTGAGTCATTGAGTTGTCTCCTTCCTTTGAGAGTGACTCCACTTCGGAGTGTCAACCACTAGCCTCCTTCCTACAGCAGCGTGAGCATATCGAATATATACGGGATGAGCAGGTGACGATTACTTGGAGTGGAGCATACTCCGCACTACCTTGTATGGTGTCTGATCCGCAGGAGCCATACAAGCAGCCGCACCCCTTACTCGACGGGGTCGAGTTCTTCCCACCCGGAGAGAATTCATGGGAATCAACACCGGGCACTAACATTTTATTTTTATATTTATGTCCTTTTATTTACATTTATATCCTTGGATAATTAGGTTTACAATTGTAAGGCATTATAAGCCAAAGGGTTAGTCATTAGAAATCTTTGGGTTTCTTTGCAAAAAGGCCTTTGGGTTTCTATGTAAAATGTCAGTAGGTCCAATAGGGCCCCCACCCTCTTTCCCATTGGTCCACCTAGCATCTAGGGCTCATGTGGGGCTAGTTCAAAGTCTAAGATTGGACTTGGACCAAGGGGGGGACAAGGTGAAAGAAAATTCAAACTTGGACCAAGCAAAGTCCAAGATGCTCCCCCCTTTAATATAGTTTATTCATTGTTGTATTTTTTTATTTTGGTTATTTGACCACACGATGGATTAATTATCCTATCCCAAGTTTACCCCTCTCTAACCCTAGATCTAGGGGTAGTTTATGTCTTTTTTCATTTCAATATAACCCATGTATTTTGTGAATTCCTTAGCAATTAATGAAGAATTGGTGAGAAAAGATTGAGTTAAGAGAGAGATTCTCTTCCCCTCTTGAGTGTGATGCCCTTGATCAAAATCCTGTGACGGAATTATTCTGGCATGTGACTCGCCCCCCTTATCCTCCATATCCTCTTCGTATATGATTTGAAGAAAACTCTCAATGAAGCTTCTGCAAGTCAGGAAGAAGTTGGTGTTGGTTTCACGTCGATCGGAGCTCTGAATCGCCAGCAACAATTCTTCTCGTGAAGTCGCGCAAGTCTGCCCGAGCCTGCTATCCAGATCTTTAAGTTCTTGATCCCAAATGTCTACGGATCTACTCCCAAGCTCTCTAGATCTGAGATTCTGAGTGGCCGTAGGATTTTCTGTCTTCTTCGCGTTGCCGCCAAGCTCGTGTCATTCCGAGGTCTGTGCTGGTCGTGGCGAGGATTTTTGTGAGGCTGCGTCGACCTCCCTGTGCAGATCCTGCCCAGAGGCAGAGGCAACTTACAGAAGCTGCCCCATCTCCTCCCTTTTAGATTTGTGCAAGCCCTTAGGTCTGCGCCTTTGTCTGGACGTCACCGACGATCTCCAACAAGAAGCAACCCATTCCGACACCGGAGCGATTCTTCCCATAATTTTTAGCTTTCCTATGTTGTTCTGTGTGAGCAGAACCTAAGTCTGAGTACAGTTGCTGCCACGCCCAGATCTGATCTGATCTGATCGTGCCGTCTGGACCAGACAACTTTCATCCTGTCGCCAACATTCTCCAACAAACGGCACCCCAATCGGACGTCGGATCTTGGCGTACCGGCCTCTGCAAGTCTGCTGCGCCGGGTGACCTGCACGGGTAGAATCAAGTCGGCTTCAAATCGGCTCACCCGATCGGCCCCGACTCACTTCACTCGCCTCCTGCGAGTGCGGCCCGTCAACCCAGATTCTAGCAACCCCAAATTTGTGCTTGTAGCCCTTTACCTCCTGCGTGGAGTGGGCACTAGGTTCTGAATTGTACGGTTATTAATTGTGTGTATTGGGGTTGTCGGAATCGGCTGGGGTTTCTTCCCCACGCACTAGTAGTGGAGGTACGCGCCACGTTCCTTCCCTCCGGCATTTGCTTTATTTAGTATGCTGTCTTATATGCTGTGCATGTGCGATTAGGGCCCTAGCCAGTCACGAGTCACCATGTTTGTTAGAGTGAGAACCATTCCTAAGCTTCAGTCGGGCGTCAAGCTCAAATTGCATACCCTAGGCGACAGTGGTTCTTTAACCGCTGCGATCCCACGTTTCCCTCGCAAGGGACGATCGTCAGGCTAGAGTGAGTTACTGTTGAGAGACGTCTCCACCCGGAGAATGCCACGGTGGTCAGTCGCTCAGCTTCCCTTAGTGTGCTAGTGCTGGCCGCACTTTTAGTCGGTCGTACGTCTTAGCTCGATCGTGTCATCCGTCCCGCATCAGCTCTACAGTAAAGTCAAATGCTATATTGATGACTTGGTCATCAAAACAAAGAAGATGGAGGACCACCTAGCCGACCTCAGAATTATACTTGAAAGGCTGTGGCTGCATGAACTGAAAATGAATCCAATGAAGTTCATTTTTGGCGTCTCAAGTGGAAAATTCTTGGACTTTGTCGTCAGATACCGAGGAATTGAAATAGACCCTGCAAAAATCAAAGCTATCCAGGAGCTACCTCCTCCTAGGAGCCTGATAGAATTACGGTCATTGAAAGGCCGACTAGCCTACATACGTAGGTTCATCTCCAATCTGTCTGGGTGGTGCCATCCGTTCCATAAATTAATGACATAGGATACTCCATTCCACTGGGGCGAAGAATGTCAAAATGCTTTCAGTCAATGGAAATAATACCTGAATACCCCGCCAGTCCTGGGGGCACCTATCAAAGGGCGGCTGTTGATCCTATACATAGCTGCCACTGAATACTCTCTGGGGGCAATGCTGGCCAAAAGTAATGAAGAAGGAATAGAACAAGCCCTCTACTACCTTAGCCGAAGACTGGTCGGGGTTGAAGCAAAATATATACCTATTGAAAAGGTCTACCTCGCTCTTATCTTTGCAGCCAAGAAGATATGGCATTATATGCTATCACATGAAGTCAAGCTAATATCCAGGGCCGACCCGGTCATACATATACTCTCCCAGCCTGTCCTGAAAGGGTGACTAGGCAAATGGGCTATCATTCTCATGGAGTTCGACATTACTTATGTGTAGCAAAAGGCCGTTAAAGACCAGGCCATTGCAGACTTCTTTGCAGCGCACCCGGTGCCTGAAAATTCTCTGTTGATCACGGAGCTCCCCGAAGATGAAACTTTAGAAGTGGACCAAGTCCAGCAAGCCACCAGGCAGCTACACTTTGACGGTGCTTCAAGAATAGAAACATCCCTGCAAGGGCGAACGAGAATAAGAGCAGGGGCGGGCGTCGTCCTCAAATCCTCCGAAGGAGAGGTGCTACACACCTCTTTCTCAATCAACAAAGCCTACACAAACAATGAAGCAGAACATGAAGCCCTAATTATCGGTCTTCAAGTGGCTCTCCAGTTGGATACCCGCATGCTGCAAGTGTTTGGGGATTCAATGCTGATCGTCAAACAAATCCAAGGACAGTTTGAAGTCTGAAAAGCTGAATTACTCCCCTACCACGTAAAGGTGAAGCAACTCATGGAGAAGTTTCACTTTTTTGAAATAAATCACGTCGGTCGAGGTCAAAATGCATATGCCGATGCATTAGCAAAGCTAGCAAGCTCACTGGCAATCCCGCCTGATGAATTGCTCAACATACGGGTGATCTACCGACGACAGATCCCCAGCATGATAGAAGAATAACCAGGTGGGGAAGAGCCTAAAATAGTAACCGCATAAGTGGTCAGCTCGTCGGACTGGCGGGAACCTCTCATACATGTTGTGCCCCTTAGGCACAAGCATATGCTATTTTCTTTTGATGATAGCAACACAGTGAGAGTATCATAGTGAGCATACATTGGTTTTGTTCACTACTATATGCATACATTGCATCAGTGCATTCATCAGTTGCACGCCATAGAGTCTATACACTGATGCATGTGAGGTCCTATCTGCACGCTAAAGTCTATACATTCTTTGTGGCTTGTTCATGCCCATAATTCATGCATCACTCCTTTGGCAAGTCTATACATGGTGCATTCATGCATATGAAGTCTATACACTCCATTGCATTGTAGCATGCACACACACAAGTTTATACATTGCCTTGCTGCATTGCTGCATTGCACGCCATTAGTCTATACATTCTTTGCTGCAACGTTTGCACATCATGCACTAGCAAGTCTGCACATTGTTCCAAGTCTACACATTGCAGTCTATTCGTGTGCATCGTCTCATGTTGCGTCTCAGCAAGTTTATACATTCATCGAAGTCAGTCTGCACAAAGTCTATACATTCATCGAAGTCAGTCTACACAAAGTCTTTACATTCATAGAAGTCAGTACAGTCTATGTGTGTGCATCATGCTAAGTCTATACATTGTGCACCATCTCACTTAGCGTCTCATCCTAAGTCTATACATCCATTTGCCTTGCTTCATGCACAAAGTCTATACATCCATAGCAAGTCTGCACATTCCTTTTAGCAAGTCTGCACACTGCCTATTTCATGCACATGACAAGTCTGTACATTGCCACATGCATCACTTAAAGTCTGTACAGAGTTCTGCATAGTTTGCATCGGTCAAGTCTGTACATCGCTGCATGCATTTCCTCAAGTATGTACATGGTCTTGGCATATGCACACACACACACAAAGTCCATGCATCGGTTAAGTCTATACATTGCATCTTTACCTACGTTCAGAACTGAGCAAGTCTATACATTCCTTATCTTTACCTACGTTCAGAACACTAAGTCTATACATTGCACTGTAGCATGCACGATCTCTAAGTCTGTACATTCGTTGCGTCTTGTGCATGCATCATTCAAAGTCTGTACAGCCTATGTTCGCAACACAAAGTCTGTACATCGCTCTGCTTGCACAAACGCCAAGTCTATACATTGGCTAGCTGCATAAATACGAAGTCTACACATTGTCTTGTTGCACGCACTTGAAGTCTGTACATTGTCCACTTGCAGCATTAGCACAAGTCTGTACAGCCTGTGTGCTTCATAACGCAAAGTCTATACATTGCTTCATGCATTGCACGAAGTCTGCACATTGTGTGTTGCTATGCTCTAGCTTTGCATTCATAAAGTTTGTACATTGCTTCATGCATTGCACGAAGTCTGCACATTGTGTGTTACTATGCTCTAGCTTTGCATTCACAAAGTCTGTACATTGCTTCATGCATTGCACGAAGTCTGCACATTGTGTGTTGCTATGCTCTAGCTTTGCATTCACAAAGTCTGTACATGCCTTAGTCTTGCACACACTAAGTCTGCACCACCTCCATCGGTTCACTCGACCAAGTCTGTACAGCCATGCACTATCTTGCTTGCATGAATGAAGTCTGTACAAGGTTTTGTTGTCTTAAGCTGATGATTCTCTTCGACTGACTGACAGGTATTGTCCCGAGGAGCTTAATGTTTGGGCACGTGATCCGAGGCTGGAAGGGCTGACAGGATGATGACACGTGGCCAAAACATTTGGGTGGGAACTGTGGAAGACACACGCCCAGTGCTGCTCCTGCTGGAACTACTATATAAGGAAGACTCCTCCATCTGAAGAAGACTGATCAAACATACAGAAGACTTGAAGGAAAAGTAGAAGAGCAGAGAGCCCGTTCGATCCAGAAAAAGAGAAAAGAAAGAGAGTTGGGAGAGAGAGTTGAGAGAGAGAAGAGTTGAGAGAGATTTGTTCCTCAGATCTTTAGTTCAAAACCAGATCTGAGTTTGCTCAACTGTTTGAGCTTTATTCCCTGCAGGGATACATTTTGCTTTTCATTTTTTTTTGTTTTGATTTCTGAAATGTTTCATCAAGTTGTGTGTCAGCGGGTTTACAGTGGAGGATTCTAATGGACGGGTAAGTTGTAATCCCTAGCGGTTGTAGTGGAGGATTCCACTGGACAAGTCAAGCTATAATTCCTCAGCGGGCGAGACTTGGTCTCGGACAGTAAGCTGTGTTGCTCAGCGGGCAGAGGAGGATTCTTCTAGATGGGTTAAGCTGTAGTCCCTAGCGGTTGTAGGCTAAGCTGTAAGGCCCAGCGGACACAAGCTGTGTTGCGCAGCAGTAAGCCACACTCGGGTTTGAGTGTGGGGTGGACGTAGGTCTGGAGGACCGAACCACCTAAAAACTCCTGTCTACTGTGTGATTGCTTTGTGGTTTGCATTGCCTCTTTTTTTTTGTTCTTTGCATCGTAGATGATTGTTTAGGACGGCTCTTCATCTGTTCTGGTTGGTCTTTGCTTTGTGCCCTCTATCTGTTTAGCAGAAGTTCTTATATTCCGCATTTGATTGTGTTGCAGTCGTTTTTATCGGGTGACTGATCTATTCACCCCCCTCTAGATCACCTTAAGCATCCCAACAATTGGTATCAGGGCCTAACTCTTTGTGCAGGACTAATATCCTAAAGAGGAACGGCCATGGATGCTAGAGGGTTAATAGCAGAGGGACAGTCCACTACAAAGCCACCATTCTTCGACGGATCCAACTACCCATATTGGAAGAACCGGATGCAGGTCTTCCTCAGAGCCAAAGATTACGAGATCTGGAAGATTATAAGCAAAGGTCCCTATGAGCTACATGAGAATGAGGAAGTGTGGACTAAAGAAGAAATTTGGAAATCTACTATGAATTGGAGCGCCATCAACGCCATTCAGTGTGCACTCCATCCCACTGAATTTGATAGAGTGTCATCTTGCAAGACGGCAAAGGAGATGTGGGATACTCTTGAGGTCATTTATGAAGGGACATCTCAAGTGAGAGAGACGCGGGCAAATATGATAGTGTCAAAGTATGAAGCATTTCGGATGAAGCCCGGTGAGACAGTGACCGAATTGTATGCTCGTCTGACCATTATAACAAATGGTCTAAGAAATCTGGCAAAAAGCTATACCGATCATGAAGTTGTGAGGAAGATCCTTCGATCGCTGAGTCCGATGTGGCATACCAAAGCGACTGTGATTGAGGAGTCAAGAGATTTACAAAAGATGAAACCTAATGAGCTGATAGGCTCTTTGATGGCGTACGAGATGAATCTTCTACAAGCTGAAGAGCTCGAATACAGGAAGCCTATTGCTCTGAAGGCCAAGGATAGTTGTTCAAAATAGTCCAGCTGCACTGGATCATCCAGTGATCGGAGTCTATCTGGATCGGACCTTGAAAAGGATGAAATAGCTATGATCACAAAAGAGTTTAGAAGATTTCTTAGAAGAGAAGGGAAGAATTTCTACAGAAGACACCACAGTAGGAAGCAAAACAGGTATAAATTTAACTCTGCTGAAAAATCTGATGCTAATGCTTGTTATCATTGCAGGAAGACTAGCCATATGAAGGCTGATTGTCCAGAGTTACAGAAAATGAAAGGAAGACCATGGAAGAAAGCGCCAAAGGGAAAGGCCATGGTCAGTACATGGAGTGATGAGGAAGAAGGCATGCTGAGCACTTCCTCAGATAGTGAGAAAAAAGAAAAGTCAATCTGCTTGATGGCCAGGAATGGAGAAGAAGAAGACGAGTCTGATCAGGTATCATCCCCTTTCGAACATTATACTATTTCTGATTGGGAAGATGCTTATGGAGAACTATTAGATAAAGTGAATGATATTAGGAAGGAAAACAGACACTTGAAGAAGAAAATAAATTCTCTGGTTAATGATAAAACACTTTCTGATAAAGTTGCATGTTTACAATCAGAGAATGACAGATTGAAAAGTGCATGTTCTGATTTTGATGAATTAAAGCATGTTTTGATTGATTGTAGGAAAGAAAATGAATTGCTGGAAAATGTCATTGATGAGTTGAAATTTTCAATTCAGAAATTTGAAAATGAAATAAAGATTTCAACTGAAAAATAAGAAGCCATCTTGTCAGTGAATGCTGAATTGAAGAAAACTATTGAAAATCTGGAAAATGAAAATTCTGACAAAAAGAAAATCATTGAAAGTATGACCCAAGGAATAGAAAATCTTAATGCCTTGCTAGGGTCAAAAGTCAACTTCAGAAAGGAGGGTCTCGGTTTTAATCCCTCAGCTAAAAAGAGTTTTGAACTGAAAACCATTTCATTCATAGGAGAAAAGAATAAAGGACCACTCATAAAAATGGTCAGGGAAAAATCTGCTTCCAAAAATGTAAGATCAAAAGTGTCCAGTGCTAAGGACAAGGGAAAGCAGAAAGTTGTAGAGCCTAGAGCTGCATACTCTTCTCTAAAGGGTAAGTCCAAGGTTAGGGGTCAGCCAACTAGCACATCAAAACCCCAGTCCAAGGATGCTAAGTCTCCACCACCATCAACTGCTCAGAAAAAGACACAATATAAGTCAGTGCAGAAACCTAGAGGGTCAAAGATGGCAGGGAGACCAAGTGTAGCTAGGAACTAGTTTGCACATCCCTATTTCCCTCGAGCCCAAGTCTATCATCACATTCACTCACAACCACTTAATAGGTTTGGGTGGAATCATGTGTACATGAGATCTAGGTATCAGAATTTCCCCACTCAGCCCTATAGATCTCAGCCAGCTAGGAGATGGGATAGTCACTTTAGGACATGGAGTCCTAGTCAACAAGTGTTCTATGGTCAGCCTAGGACCAATTTGGGCCACAACTTCCAGTACACTCATTGGCCAAGGCACTGGCAGAAAAACAACAATGCTTTTAATAAAATGAATGCCAGGACTACACAAAAACCATCACAGCACCAGAAAAAGAAAGCTAAACCTGTTGGTGCTGAGAAAAAGAAAAATAACAAAAAGAATTCTTAAGCTGTAGAATCCACCAAACCATCCACTTTCACACAAATGTGGATCCCTAAACAGCTTTTGTCATGTTTTCACTCTCACATGTCTGTTTCTATCTTGGGGCCCAAACTATCTTGGTTTCCAAAATCTGCTCTCTAAGTGTGTTTGCAAATATGCCTGGTAGCCGGGAACAAAATGATGAAACAGGAATAGCTACTCCAGGCATATGACAAGAGGCAGGGCCAAAAATTCTAAAAGTTGAAAGAGATTGGAGGCCTTGTCAACATTCTGATGCAACACCAAGGGTAAAAATAAATCAGTCAGATAAATCAGGTAAGTGATTTACCTTCATGAAATAAATTCTCTGAAAAAAAAAGAATAAAATGTTCATGACTTGGGTGCATAAACTTGAATTGATTACTTACTTGCTGTATGTATCATTGGTGCATAGTCTGCACAAATTTGATGCTCTTCTCTTGCCATTTATTGCACTGAGTTTGAATGGGTCATCTAGTGCATATAGTCAATGCATGTGTCTAATGTCTGCATATATCATTTGCATGACTATCAATGTATATAGGACTACTTTGCATGACTATCATTTGCTTATTGTTGTAGTCTGCATGTCTTTCAATGCATATAGAACTGCTTTGCACTGCATTTCTTCGCATAACCCTGGTATATTAAATGGTAAGCTACTAAAAGGCAGAGAAATCTGCATAGAGGTTCTTACTATGTGTGAGATGGTCCTTGAGACCAGGTTCTCCGCCAAGTACCAAGGGTCAAGTCTTCATATAGAGCAGTGTACTGCATATCATCAAAATTGAAAAATTTAAAAAGAAATGATTCATTGCAAAGCATAATTGTTGCATCTTGGTGTCAGGGGGAGCTGAGAGTTAAATTCAGTACATTGAATCTTTTTCACTCCTCATAGTCCCCATTCAATTCTTTCATATTCTTTAACATCAGATGCTATTGAACCTTAATGCCTATTGCTATCATTTCCCTATCACCTTCACTGAACAACAGTATTGCTTGTGGTTTAGTACATTGAGCTGTGGTTATTGCAATTGTTCATTTATAAGAATCACACTTACAAATTGAAAGGAACTAAAGGTTTAACTTTTATAAATTGAAGAGTTAAGTGTCTGCACTTCAGAACTTGAGATAAAAGAAAACTTTTATAGCTCTTAATCTCTGTCTCATGGTTAGAATAGAAAAAGTTTTTTTTAATGCCTGAACGTGTTAAACTGGAAATATCTAGAAAAGGTGAATAAGAGTGTATACTGTTTTTAAACAATCACTCTAAAAGAAATTAGGGCAGCAGTAAATAAGAACATTAGTGTAAAGAGCTGAACACAGTGATAGAGCAATAGCTGAACTGCACTGAGAAACTGTGATCTCCTCCAAAGAAGCAGGAGAATTCATAAGTCATGAAGTGCTTCAGACTACCTCTGTTCATAGGGTCAAATCTATAGGGGGAATCTTCACCAAGTAACTGGGGATACTGGCCTCTGATCAAGGTGTATCCTTAATGTCAAAGGTGAAAATTGTTCCTTGTAGGTCTTGATCTGAAGTTGATCTAGTAGTTTATGTCTAGTAACTGGGGGTACCTGCCTCTGATCAAGGTGTACACCTAATGTCAACAGCATAAATGCCACTGGTCTATTCACTTAGCTCAGTTTCTAAAAAATTAAAAAGTGAAAAACAAACTGTTGTAACCCTTTGAAATCAAAGGTCATTGAGTGAAAAAAAATTTTCAATACATATTCAAGTTGCCTTTCTTAAACTTCCATCTTTAATCACAAAGGGTATTGTTTCTAACTTTTCTATTAAAACAATGTGCCTTAGATTCATTGCTATAAATGGAGTCTATAACTCTTTTTCAGTAGTCAGCTGCTTTACTCTATATTTATCACTGTTAAACCTGAACTCTTTCAAGACCATAAATTGCTTATTCTTATGCTTTAACAGTTGTCTATAATCATGCTCACTTTCTGAACCAATGCTTCAGCTATTGTGTAGTGACCCCTTATCTCTACCTTTTGATTATGTGTTTCATCCGTCCATATTCCTTTTCATAGGGGGAGAAATAATTCAGGATTATGCTTTCAGGGGGAGAATGAGTTGTTCTAAGAAAACTCTGCATGTATACTGCACTTTGCACTCATATGTTTCTTTCTTTTTGATCATGTCAAAGGGGGAGAAAATTTGTTTGGTGACTCACTGTCACTTTATTGCCATTATCAAAAAGGGGGAGAATGTTGTTCCCCTTAGGCACAAGCAAATGCTATTTTGTTTTGATGATAGCAACACAGTGAGAGTATCATAGTGAGCATACATTGATTTTGTTCACTACTATATGCATACACTGCATCGGTGCATTCATCAGTTGCACGCCATACAGTCTATACACTGATGCATGTGAGGTCCTGTCTGCACGCTAAAGTCTATACATTCTTTGTGGCTTGTTCATGTGCATAGTTCATGCATCACTCCTTTGGCAAGTCTATACATGGTGCATTCATGCATATGAAGTCTATACATGCTGCATTACACGCCATATAGTCTATACATTCTTTGCTGTAACGTTTGCACATCATGCACTATCAAGTCTGCACATTGTTACAAGTCTACACATTGCAGTCTTTTCGTGTGCATCGTCTCATGTTGCGTCTCAGCAAGTTTATACATTCATCGAAGTCAGTCTGCACAAAGTCTATACAGTCATCGAAGTCAGTCTACACAAAGTCTTTACATTCATAGAAGTCAGTACAGTCTATGTGTGTGCATCATGCTAAGTCTATATATTGTGCACCGTCTCACTTAGCATCTCATGCTAAGTCTATACATCCGTTTGCCTTACTTCATGCACAAAGTCTATACATCCATAGCAAGTCTGCACATTCCTTTTAGCAAGTCTGCACACTGCCTATTTCACGCACATGACAAGTCTGTACATCGCCACATGCATCACTTAAAGTATGTATAGAGTTCTGCATAGTTTGCATCGGTCAAGTCTGTACATCGCTGCATGCATTTCCTCAAGTCTGTACATGGTCTTGAAATATGCACACACACACACAAAGTCCATGCATCGGTTAAGTCTATACATTGCATCTTTACCTACGTTCAGAACTAAGCAAGTCTATACATTCCTTATCTTTACCTACGTTCAGAACACTAAGTCTATACATTGCACTGTAGCATGCACGATCTCTAAGTCTGTACATTCGTTGCGTCTTGTGCATGCATCATTCAAAGTCTGTACAGCCTGTGTTCGAAACACAAAGTCTGTACATCGCTCTGCTTGCACAAACGCCAAGTCTATACATTGGCTAGCTGCACAAACACGAAGTCTACACATTGTCTTGTTGCACGCGCTTGAAGTCTGTACATTATCCACTTGCAGCATTAGCACAAGTCTGTATAGCCTGTGTGCTTCATAACGCAAAGTCTATACATTGCTTCATGCATTGCACGAAGTCTGAACATTGTGTGTTGCTATGCTCTAGCTTTGCATTCACAAAGTCTGTACATTGCTTCATGCATTGCACGAAGTCTGCACATTGTGTGTTGCTATGCTCTAGCTTTGCATTCACAAAGTCTGTACATGCCATAGCCCTGCATACGTGAAGTCTGTACATACTTTGTCTTTGCATTCACAAAGCCTGTACATGCCTTAGTCTTGCACACACTAAGTCTGTACAACCTCCATCGGTTCACTCGACCAAGTCTGTACAGCCATGCACTGTCTTGCTTGCATGAATGAAGTCTGTACAAGGTTTTGTTGTCTTAAGCTGATGATTCTCTTCGACTGATTGACAGGTACTGTCCCAAGGAGCTTCATGTTTGGGCACGTGATCCGAGGCTAGAAGGGCTGACAGGATGATGACACGTGGCCTAAACATTTGGGCGGGAACTGTGGAAGACACACGACCAGTGCTGCTCTTGCTGGAACTGCTATATAAGGAAGACTCCTCCATCTGAAGAAGACTGATCGAACATACAGAAGACTTGAAGGAAAAGTAGAAGAGCAGAGAGCCCGTTCGATCCATAAAAAGGGAAAAGAAAGGGAGTTGAGAGAGAGAGTTGAGAGAGAGAAGAGTTGAGAGAGATTTGTTCCTCAGATCTTTGGTTCAAAACCAGATCTGAGTTTGCTCAACTGTTTGAGCTTTATTCCCTGCAGGGATACATTTTGCTTTTCATTTTTTTTGTTTTGATTTCTGAAATGTTTCATCAAGCTATGTGTCAGCGGGTTTGCAGTGGAGGATTCCACTGGATGGGTAAGCTGTAATCCCCATCGATTGCAGTGGAGGATTCCACTGGACAGGTCAAGCTGTAATTCCTCAGCGGGCGAGACTTGGTCTCGGACAGCAAGTTGTGTTGCTCAGCGGACAGAGGAGGATTCCTCTGGACGGGTTAAGTTGTAGTCCCCAGCGGTTGTAGACTAAGCTGTAAGGCCCAGCGGACGCAAGCTGTGTTGCGCAGCAGTAAGCCACACTCGGGTTTGAGTGTGGGGTGGACGTTGGTCTGGAGGACCGAACCACCTAAAAACTCCTGTCTACTGTGTGATTGCTTTGTGGTTTGCATTGCCTCTTTTTTTTTTGTTCTTTGCGCAGTAGATGATTGTTTAGAACGGCTCTTCATCTGTTCTGGTTGGTCTTTGCTTTGTGCCCTATATCTATTTAGCAGAAGTTCTTATATTCCGCATTTGATTCTGCTGTAGTCATTTTTATCGGGTGACTGATCTATTCACCCCCCCTCTAGATCACCTTAAGCGTCCCAATAATGCAATGGTTTAAACACTAGTAGCTGCCCAAGCAGAGGGAAGAAAAGATCAGGCTGATCTGAATAAAAGACTCCTATGAAGTCAGAAATGGTATTTTATTTCAAATCATGGCGGACGCCAAGAAGAAAATTCTCCTTTGGTGCCTCTCTACAGAAGAAGCCTGGAGAGTCATGAAGGAAATTCATGCCGGGTCGGCTGGAGCACACCAGGCAGGGCCGAAAATGAAAATTAAAATTAAAAGGTTGGGCTACTATTGGCCGATAATGTTCGACGACTTCTACAAGTATGCCAAGTCATGTCAAAAGTGCCAAGAGCATGCAACGGTCCCTAGGCGACTGCCAACACCGCTACATCCAACAGCACCCAGTTGGCCTTTCACCGAATGGGGAACAGACGTTGTGGGTCCACGGCCCCTTCCTCTTCGGGGTGCAAGTACATTCTGGCAATAACATACTACTTCTCTTGCTAGGCGGAGGTTGTGGCCCTGAAAGAAGTCACTGGAGAAATCATGGCCTGATTTATCCGACGAAATGTAATATTCTGATTCGGCATTCCCAACCGGATCGTCTCAGACAATGGAAGCCATTTCTGTAATCAAAGGGTCTACAGATTGGTCAAAAAGTACAAGATTCACTGGATGACATCCACTCCATAAAACCCACAAGTAAACAGGTTGGCCGAAGCATTCCGTAAAACACTCTGCACCCTCCTGGCGAAGATTGTCAGTTCGAACAAAAGGGACTACGAGGATAAGATGGATGAAGCGCTGTGGGCATATCGTACCGCCTATAAATCTCCAATGGGCTGTTTGCCCTTCTCTTTGGTGTACAACTCGGAAGCAATCATCCCCATTGAACTGGAAGTACCCTCGCTTGGGTCACCATCCACCATGAATTGGTCAAAGATGCCCAAACAAACGCAGAACAAAGGCTAGAAGAGCTCTCCGACCTAGAAGGGAAGCGACTCGAGGCTCAGCAGAACATACAGGTCTACCAGTCCCGCATAGCCCGCGCCTTCGACAAGCCTGTCAAAGGGCATGAATTCAAGAAAAATGACCTCGTGGTGGTCAAAAGAAGAGAGGTCAAGGCTGCCAACCATAAAGGCAAGCTGAATGAAAATTGGCTCGGGCCATATGTTGTCCAGAACGTCTACGAAGGAACTGCGTATGTGGTTGTCAACCATAGGGGGGAGACTCAATTCCCACCCCTTAATGGAAGGTATTTGAAACTATATCACGCATCACTTCCCCAGTTCGACGAACAATTAAACCCCGCGCCTCATGTGGAACAAGAATGTTTCTTGGACCTCCCTTTAGGCCATGCAATATCCATGCAAAAAAAATGATAAAGAAAAAAAAGAAACAAAAGAAAAGGGAAAGAAAAAAAGAAAGAAGAGAAAAAGAAAGAAAAAAATAAAAAAGGAAAAAAAGAAAGAAAGAAAAAGATGAAAAAAGAAAAAAAAAACTCGTCAAAGTCACCGAGGGGATGCCGATTCATCAAGTCCTACCGGAATTCAAAATTCCTTCCTTCAGCTCAGACCATCTCGTCTCGGCCGAATAACCAAATAGCTGCACCCCATGTAGTGGCAGAAAACATCATATGTGGCTCAACACCAATTTATCCGGTCCCACCGACGCATAAAACTTCTGACTGGGATTTTTCGTCCAGCCAAGTAAAGAAAAAGACCCCTAGCTTTGGCTTGGACCTTCCGTCCCGATCAATGAATAAAAAGACCTCCTTCCTTCGACTCATATCCTCCATCTGGATTCGGTGAACAAAAAGACCCCCTCTTTACTTTGGCACTAACCCCATGCCGATGAATAAACCACCTCAATATTACAATTTTTGGTCCCACCGATGAGTAAACTTACGGCTCGGTCCTCCCGCCCGATGCTGTGAATAAAAAGACCCTTCCACTCTGGATCGGACCTTTTCGTCTTGCTAGAGAACAAAAAGACCCCTCATACAGTCGACAACCCCAGCGCAGTAAATAATGAAAAGACCCCTCATTCCTTCGGCTCGGACCTTCCGTCTAGTCGATGATCAAAAGGAACCTCCTTGCTTTGGCTCGGACCTTCCGTCCAAGTCGATAAACAAAAAGAACCTCTTTGCTTTGGCTCGGACCTTCCATCCAAGTCGATGAACAAAAAGAACCCTCTTTGCTTTGGCTCAGACCTTCCGTCCAAGTCGATGAATAAAAAGAACCTCCTTGCTCTGGCTCGGACCTTCCGTCCAAGTCGATGAACAAAAAGAGCCTCTTTACTTCAGCTTGGACCTTCCGTCCAAGTCGATGAACAAAATGAACCTCTCTACTTCGGCTCGGACCTTTTGTCCAAGTTGATGAATAAGAAGAACCCTCTTTGCTTTGGCTCGGACCTTTCACCCAAGTCAATGAATAAAAAGACCCCTCTTTGCTTTGGCTCGGACCTTTCATCCAAGTCAATGAATAAAAAGACCCCTCTTTGCCTTGGCTCGGACCTCCCGTCCAAGTCAATGAATAAAAGGACCCCCTCTACTTTGGCGCTCACCCCTGAATAAACCACGCCAGCTCCCGACACTATGTCAGCATTGGCGAATAAACCCTTGTCTCAAACCTTTCACTCGAATACATCAACCAGCACGAGTCACCAACTCCCTCTCGGGATTGGCCTCATCCAATTGGCTTAGGCCTTTTACCTAGGACAACGCGTAAACCCTACCTTCTTGTTTCGGTATTAACTCTATACTGATGACTAAACCCCCACTCAGGCTAAACACCCTGGTCTGCATCACCACGGGGTGAAGAGGTCCCCTCATCCCTTCGTTGAAGGAGCGAGCGCTTTCCTGTGAATGCACGCCGGACCACCAATCTACTGGCTCAGAAGAGAAGATATCCTATCAAATAACTCTACACCCACGGGCCCCGCGCACTCGTCCCTCACTTGCGCCACCCGCGGGCTGGGAGCATTTGTGGACGTCAAAAAAATGATGAGCATATGGCATGCACGTCCCGGCACCTGAAAACAAGTCAACGATGGAGAGGCCGAATAAATCCCATATCTCGTCCGATAAGGGTAAAAACACACCTGGTGGTCCGCTACCTAATAAAGAAGCTTCTCGAGCTGAAGAAATAGCCCTGGCCCTTCAAAACAAGGTGTTGAAGGCCGAATCATGAAGAAACTCGAGTAATCTGACGCGGGTTCGGCACGTGTCGGAAATCACTCGGAATTGCAAACTGACGCCCAAAAGCTTCGAAATGGACACCCTGGAAGCGGTGCATTAAAACTAAGGTAGTACTGCAGGCCAAGCATTTTTCTGAGCTGTTTCAGAACTGGGGCAAAACCCTTGCTTCTGAACTGGCACGCCTGCCACTTCCCTTGTTAAACCGGCACAACCTTGATGCCCCTAACCTGACGCGCCCCCCTTTCCTGTTAGATCGGCGCGCCCCTCCGTTGGTGCTCAAACCGGCACGCCCATGGGAGGACCCTAAACCGGCATGCCCCCCTTCTTGATCCCAAACCAGTGCGCCTAACTATGTAAGGTATAAACCGGTGCGCCCACGGGCCACACTGGTTTAACCCAGGGCCATCCCATCCAAACCACGATACCCTGTTTTCCTATCAGTTGTGCACAGAGCCGAAGAACATGGCATTTAATGACGCCAGGTGAATCACGGAGTCTGTCTACACCTCCGCTCGATAACGCAACGACAGCGACGACGAAGGCAAGCAGCGACTGTGGCAGCAACAATAGATCTCCCGACAAATCCATAAAGATCCTAGCTCCGAACGAATGCCAGTGTACTTCGCGAACCAACAGAAGCAAACGCAACAAGTCAACTCCTGACATTGTTGTGAACGAGGTGGAGGTGGCAGGATCTCTCCTCCACTAGCCGTTCTATAAAAAGGCAAGCCAAAGACAATGAGAAGGAGGCTGGTGAGAAAAAGAGCCGACCCTCGAGTGGGAGTTCTCTGAGTTGGGGCGTTCTTCTCTGGCTTTAGCTCGGAGTTCTCTTGCATCCAAAAAAGCTCCGTCGTTCTACACCCGTGAGGTGAAGAAAAGGGGGTGAGTGTGAGAGAAGAGAGGCGAGCTTGGGGAAGGGGCTTGGGCTTTGCTCTTCTCCCACCGTTGTATCTTTTCTTCTTCGCTTATGCTTTCCTTTGTTATGGGGTAGCCTTCTCCTCATGTATTTTTTTCCCCTTCTTCTATGAATGAATGAAAAGAAAGGGTTTTTTTTGCAATACATAGTGTTCTACCTCATCGGTCTCCTTCTCTCTCTTCAGACCTTGTAATCACCCAAGGCCCTCAGAAGCCTGCCTCTCCATGGCATGGTCTTTGAGTGAATCCATCTGAAGGGTGCACATTCATAGCCTTTCATGGCGAACATCTGTCCATGTGAAATTCCTATGGAGCTATGGCCCGTGAGTTGTTAGAAACCCTTGAAGGATAGTCCTCAAGTTTCTGCACTCACCTCTGGGTCATCGGATAGCCGTCTCCGGCTCCTCCAAATTTTGGGGGTCGTCCCAGAATACTCCGTTTGACGATTCCCTATTTCACCTTGCAAACCCCAGTCCGGTGGAGGTGCTGCCCAATTTTTGCTAGGAATGCAAGCAATAAGAAAAAAGAACAGATACACACAAGCGTGAATGAACAAACAAAACTCTCTGAGGACAAGAACCGTGTGTGCTCAAACCCCTCTGAACTAGACATTAACTGAACTTCTGAGTTCTAGAACCCTTGCATAATGAACATTCAAATAAAACACTCAAATCTTCATGTTAATTCATCTTGACAAATGAATAAGACATTCAAGCTTTCTCACTGAATCAACAAACAAGAGAACAGAATATTTAAACCCTCTTATTAACCTAACTTGCTAAATGAACAAACAATGTAACTACCTGGTTAATCTGCAAGTGAATAAAAAGAAGAACATAATAAAACTGAAACAAACTCTCTCCTAAACCGACGCGGCCTAATCCGATGCCCTGGGGTACTGTGCCAGTTTAGCTCCCCTCTCAAAACTAATTTCCACAATCTCTGCTGACACCGGCGCACCCCCGATCAGCGTATTGAGCCGGCGTGCCCTCCTCCATCCTTAAACCGGCGTGCCTCCTTCAAAAAAAACAATTAACCAAATAAAAGAAAAGAGATAAAACTAATAAATAAAATAAATTACCCGTGCGTGAATAAATAATAACATTTAACAACCAACGGCGTAACAAGGAATTGTTTCGGAACTTCCGCTCTCCCGGACTCGGTGTGAAAAGAATATCAATGGCGCCCCGCTAAGTCGAATGTGGACCCTGGGAACCATCCTATTACGGCCATGATCCGATGCTGCCTCGGGCTGATAGTTCGTCGAACTTGACCAGTCTCTATCGGGATCCAATCCCACACCCTCATTAAACTTGCCGCATACACGCCAGACATCCACACTGTTTTATCACTGTCTTTTATGCTATAAACATGGACCCCCGTCTGAATACGAATTGGTCCCGAGTGATCGACATGTACCTTTGAACGTTTATGCCTCAATGAGGGGTCTATTTAAACGCAGCTCAAGATTTCATTCTCTCATTTCGTTAATACGAATTTTAGGCCGTAGGGCCCCTTTTCCTGGCGATCAATCAAGGGTTTTCCCCCCTCCGAGAGGATGTAATTAACGCCGTGACCTTTACGGCACGACGGGTTCTCTGTCTCGACACGATGCACACAATCATCTAACTAGTCAGATCGAGCGCACCAAGGGCTTCTTCGAAGCCCGAATAAATCGTCACCTAGGTGACTGCCACGCCCTCGCACAAATAAATTGAATAAACTAACGAACAAAAAGAATAAACAAACAAACAAAAGAAGTGCCCCGAAAGTGCGTCCACACAAACTCGCTGGAAATGAACTACAGGGTCCAAGGATCCATCCCCCTACCCCCACCAAAGATTCCACGTGCCGAGGATGCCGATCCGCCATGAAAAAGCCGTTTAAACCACCGCCGGCTCGTGATCTCATGAATCACCTCCACCATCGCGATCCTCGTCCCACCCGCGCCGCTCCTCGCCCCATGAGCCTCGCCGCCTCGCCCTCGCAGCCTCCGTCGGCCGCCCGGAGTGAGAGGGGGAGAGGAGAGAGCGTGAGAGAAGAGAGAGGGAGAGAAATGAGAGATGGGGAGAGAGAAAAGGGGTTGGTTTAAATAGAAAATCCAGAATTTTCAAAAAATATCAAAAATAGGGAAAAATACTCCCCACGATCCTTGAAAAATGCAAAACGCATTGGTAACGTCTCGGAGTCGGAGAACACAACGGTTCACCCAATACAGGGTTCCGAAGGTTCGACAGGAAAAAACACACGTAAATCGTAAAACTCAATCCGGGACCCACTAAAGTGATCAAAAACCCATGAATCCTGATCCGAACAATATCCGAAAAACCTGGGGTGTTACGCCAGTACTCAGTCTCCAGTATTTGAGTCACAATCTCCAATCCCAGTATTCAATTTTTACCTTCCAGTTTCCAGTCTCTAACCTCTAGCTTCCAGCAATAGACCTGAAGAGGGGCGATCTCGTGCTACTCCTGAGCGGGGAGGAAGATGACCACGTATCCTTGAAGTATGAACTGCAAGAAGGGAAACGAGTCAGAGGTTCCCAGGGATGAATCCCCCGGGAAGACCCTCCAATGCTTAAGTCAGCAAATGTGGTAGAGCACTGGTGCACAGGGAAGAGTTAGGAGGAAGATGAGGGCGCGAGATCCCTCTCCACCAAAAGGTGAAGTGGTTCCTGCTCAGGGTTTTTGGCTTACCTCTGCACAATAGGGCCTTTCCAACTTAAATAGTGGCTCGTTGAGTGAATGATCCCTATAAGCTGAGGAGTTTCAGGGGGGGTTATGTCCTCCTTGCGCGCTCTTTATAGCATGCGGACTCTTGATCTACCCTATCCCCTTGAGCTTCCAGCTTTTAAGGGACACGTAGCGGCCGTACAGATAAGCTTCCATCAGTTGGCCCGAGCATGAGGCATTGGCCTAGGAGAGGTCTCCTGAGCGATGAGTGCGTGGTTTGGGCAGAGAATACGGGGCTCCGAAGAGCTCTCCTGATCGAACTGATGCTCGGACATCCCAACCCGAAGGCCGCCTAGGAAGTGCTTGATCTGAGTGAGTTATTAGGCTGATATTTAGTGGGTTCGGGGGCTACCACTTCAAGGAGCTAGCCCTCGTTGGGTCAAATTGGACCTCGTTTGGCCTCTCCGTTCGGGTGGTTAGATTTCCCCTCTCCACTTGTCCCCCTCCTACTCCCGAGCCAAAATTAGGCTCGATCGAGTAGCATTTGGGCTGGACTTTTGTGGCTCTGGTTGGGTAGAGATTTCTCTCTGGTAGGGGCCACATGATGTGGCTTGCCCTGAAAATACGCCCGTCACGATGATAATTTCAAAATTTATTGCAAGAAGGCCCCTCTACAGAAGATCAAAACGCCGCACCGCTTCTAGCTAAGGGTTATAAGCATTGCGCATTGTTTACGTCCCTTTATCTCTGGGTTTTACGATTTTGCCTTCTATTGCATTTATATTTGAGGGGGGCTCATGCGTTGTGGGAGTCGTTCGGAGGAGCGGAGAATCGCAGCGGCTTTCGCGGAGCTAAGAGAGATTACCGTGGTGGCGATCCGTTAACTTCCTTCTCCTCCGATGTCCTTTGATCCAGAGCTTTCCCCTTCTTCTTTTAGTTCTTTTGTCTGTTCTATGGCGGATCAAAATCCTGAGGCCGAGGGGTGGGGGGAAGGACAGGCCCCAAGGCCTTTCTTGGTACCGTCAGAGCCTCTCCACAGCGAGCTAGGGGAGGCTGACGTTAAGCGACTAGAGAACCAATATGGGTTGCCTTGGCGATTTCAGTTCCTCGCGCCTGAGCCTCATGAGTCTAGTCTGGCCACTCGTTCTGCCCTCTTTTGTTCCTTCCTCTTGGCCTGGAAGTGTGGCTTTCGCCTGCCCCTCCATTCCTTTGTCACCGAGTTGCTTCGGTTCTACCGGCTGGCTCCTGTTCAGCTGATCTCCAATTCTTATACCCTCATCTTCTCCTTCATTTCCCTTTGTGGCCAGTGTGGGGTGAATACCTCGCTGGACCTCTTCCATTATTTTTTTGAGTTGAAGGAGAACATTTATGCTAGGAAGGGCTTCTTCTTCATCTAGGCAAAGCGAAAGAGGAGTTGCATGTCCCTTTCCATGAAGGACTCTTCTCATAAGGGGTGGAAGACCCAATATTTCTGGGTGGGCGCGTCCATGGTCGGTGTTGTTTGTAATTTTCTAACGGTGCCCAACTTTCACCCAAACATCCCTTCGAAGCAAACAGAGGTCTCCCCGGAGGTGGAGAGGGATGCTGCTGTCCTTCAGCAGAATCACCAAGCGACTGTTGAGTTGGTGACCCCATCCAACATCGATTAGTACCTTTCTCGAGCACTGCTGCCGATAGGTAAGGGTATCAGGGGCTTGTTCTCTTCTTATCAGGTGAGTGCCTTCCTTCTCACAATTTGCTCTCCTTCGTTCAGACCTGAGGCGAGCGACTGAGGATGAGGCACCGCCAGACGAGCTGGAGATTATCGACGTGGATGACACGCCGGCCCCGAGTGATCTTCAAGCTTCGGAGGGTTCCTCCTGTGCCCGAGACAAGGGCAAGCGGGTCGCCCGAGATGACGCTTCCGAACGCCGGGGGGTTAAGCGCAAGGATCCCGTGGCGAAGTTGCTGAGGTATTTATTGCAGGCTTTGTCTGCCGAGGAGAAACGGGCAAGGAAGGCAGAGGTCGCCCACCTGACCGATGAGGCTCCTTTGTTGCCTTCTCTCTCCATGGAGCAAGAGGGAGCGGATGACAGAGGGGCCGTGGCCGAGGTCGGGGCGTCGAGTGAAATAGAGGGCGCGCCAGACGGAGGGGTCCTGTCCGATCTGATCTAGGCCGGGGAGGTACGCGATGAGGCCGCCCAACCTGAGATAACCGGTGGGGCCCCCGAGGTGGGATCGCTCGGGGGAGGTGCCCCAATCCCGGCCGCTCTGGAGAGGATTTCCCCTCCCTCGACCAGTGTCTTCAGCGTCCGGGCCTCTCTGTACCGGAGGAGCTATTCCATAGCTTTTGGATCCGTGCGAGAGAAACTCTGGAAGGGTCCCCCTTCTACGCTTTTTGAGCAACTTATGGAAGGTGGCCTAATCTTGGCCTAGCTAGGAGCTGAGGCAGTGGACGCGTACGCTCGGGCGGAGTCGGAGTGGGAGACTCTTTCATGGGACCATGGTTCGGTTGATCAAAAGGTCGAGCATTTGACCCTCGATCTTGGGTGTAGCGACCCGGATTCCGGATACCCGGTGCACCCAGTATAAATATCGAATACACGTGATACCACATGGGACCCGCGAGGCCTCCCAAGCGCGGGAAAGCGCCGAAGGGAAAAAGGAGTGTGTGGAATACATTGAAGCCAGCAGACATAATAGTAAGCAATTAAATTTCATTACATTGGATTGCTAAAGTAGCAGAAATAAAATTACTTTTTCATTAATAATTCAAATTTTACAATTATACACAGAGTCCAGCCCCAAAGGAAAGACAACAAGTACAGTCTGACAGAAAAGAAACGTACACAGAGGTCGGGAGAAGCCCGACGCAGGTACGACTGGCAGCTACAGCAGCAAGCGCGCACTCCACCAGGAACAGCAGAGGCAGACGGTGAAACCCACCTGAAAAGCAGGGGTGAGTCTCAACAGAAACTCAGTAGGGGTCACGCGGATCCCTACTGGAAAACGCACAATGCAACGGAAGCAACAACGAAGCAGCAGGAACAGCAGGTGTAGCAAAGCAGGAAAAGCTACACTACAAAGCTGTAGAACTACCGCTAAAAAGAGACAACGGAACAGACGGGTAGCAGGAGTAGGGAACAAGCAGGAGAGGGGTGAGAACCCGCACCAAACAAGCGGCTGCCGAACTAACCTCGGCACCCCAAACTACTCCAAACAAAAAGGCAACAGATGGTTGACCCCAAACTCACACAGAAGGGTACACCAGTCTGTCAACCAGCCCAAACAAACAAGGTCTAGACAAGACCCTGACAGACGCCAAACAAACACGTACACGACCGGAAGCGTCGTGCACACAGCCCCACGCACGATCAGAACATCGTGCAGACGACAGAACACTGACCTCGAGTACGGCCACGAGAGGGCAACTCACAAAGGTCACAGCGCACAAGAAAACGCGAGAGCCACAGCACCGAGTGACAGGAGCACCCTCCTTCCAGAAGAATAACCAGATGCGTCCGCTGACGACTTACACTGCGCCAAAAGTGTCTTGTCTACAGGACAAGACACGCCAAGAACCAGGTCCAAGGAACAGGAGTCCCAAGGAACGGCACCAACTGCGAGTGACTAGTCAGGGCCACGCCCGTCGGCGCAAGTCCCCAGTCCCTGACCACGTGTGCACACACTGACCACTACCTAGGCCAGGCCTCTAGCTAGTATTCCCCTCGGTAGGACGCTACCGCTGGTCGGGGCCTACAGAACTAGCTTAAAAACCGTACGTACCAAACGCAATAGGAAAAACCCCTCCACCACTCCCGGTGGGTCAGCAAACAGCCTAGGGCTACAACCAGGGGAGGCTCACAAGGCACGAACTCTGAAACACAGGCGCTACAGCACAGACAGCTAAGAAAAGCCCTGTCTCGTGCACAACAAAGCACCCAGGCAGTCAAACAACTGCCAACAGACTCAAGACCAGGCAACTAGACATACAATGTAACGATCCCTGAGTCGGACGACTCAAAGGCAAGATCGTCACAAACAGCGGGACTAGCCGCCAATCGGTCTAATCCTAAGCCAGAAGAAACGACGCTCCGCAGAAAACAACACACGGAGACCTGAGGGAAATACCAAGAACCCTCAGCATAGCTGGACACGCAAATCGAGATAGAACAACACCTCGAAGTATCCAGAAGCAGTGTCTCGGATAGGACAAAACCGCCAAGACACACACAAATAAGGTCCCACGTCGACCACTGGGTCAAACCGGGTTGACCTGAACCAAACAACAGCAGCATGCAAAAGTAGGATCAAGAATCCTACCACAAGTAAGAAGACTCCTGGCTACCTTACAACGTAATCTTAGCCCTCATAGGACGTCAGGAGACATCCACGGGACAACGGGCAGACCACAAGGCCAAGCCAAGACACACAGGAATCAACGGGTGGAAAACAAAGGCACAAGGAATGTAACGCACCAGCCTTAGACCGCTACAAGCAAGCGACGGTCTAGCCTAGGGCCGTTACTTCCCAAACAACGGACGGAAATCAATCCGTCACACACACCACCTTGACAAACCTACAAAACCACACTAAAGCCAAGTAACGCACAACACCAGGCGCGTTACAACCAAACGACGCACGGGGGTAGGCGCGTTATTCTCAACGTGCACAACCACCCTCAACCAAAGCGAAGTAACGCGCAACGTCAGGCACGTTACAACCAAACAACGCGGCAGGGGAGGGGCGTCAGAGCCAAACGACTCACGGGGGCAGGCGCGTTACTCTCAACGTGTACAGCCATTCTCAACCCAGCACAAAACAACAAACGACGGCCAGGAGCAGGCGCGTTGTACACAACGACGCATGGGGGCACAACCGCTACATCCAACGGGCACAGCCACCCAAGCTCGGCCAAAACAGAATGTAACGGCCAGGGGCAGGCGCGTTACACTCAAACGACGCATGGGGACAGGCGTGTTATTAACGACGGCACCGCCACCCATACTTGACCCAAAACAGAATGTAATGGCCTACACTAGGCGCGTTACACTCAAACAATGCATGGGGTACGACCGCTGGAGGCACCACCTCAACAGGTCAAACGTCGGTCAAACAGCAATTAACGGCCAGAGCAGGGCACGTTACATCCATCTAACGCACTGGGTTAAGCGCGTTAGATCAACCGACTCAACCCCAACACAAAATGACGAAGGTGAAGTAACGCACTAGCCTAGGCGCGTTACAAGGAAGCGACGCGCCACCCTAGGGCCGTCACATTCCCAAAAGCCAAAAAACTTAAAAACGCCAAATCAAATGGCGGTCTATCGTAGGGCCGTCAGAGCCAAATAACGGCCTCTAATACGACCGCTACATCGGTCACGGCGGGAAAATAGGGGAATGGCCCAATCGGTCCGTTCCACGCCCCATTCACGCCGAAACGTAGGGGAAACAAACCACAACGACAAATAACAACACCAGGGGGCCAAAACGCCCACATGCAAGCTCAAAAACACAAGATTCGGGCGATTTCCACAAATCGACCCTAAGTGGGTCACCGAGGTTCCCGGGCTTCTACCGGCCTCGAATGAACACCAAATCACACGAAATCAACGTGGATGGGATCCTAACATCCCAGCGGTCAGTTAGAAACTAACTACGCCGCAAACGGTCGCCGTTTACCGGCCAACCCTAAAAACCACAAAAATCACGGTTTAGGCAAAACAACCCAAACTCGATCGTTTCCTAGCCGAACGTCGTGCAATGGCAGGGAAAATAGAGAGGACGAAGTAAGGATCAGTCACCCTACCTCCACCGAAGAAACCGTGCCCCGAAGGGACTAAACCACGCCGAAATCCACTCGCGAACTGATTTCACCGGCTTCGAATCCACCGTTCGGGATCGCGCCAGAATCGATCCGATCCTTGCTCCATCGCGTACCCAGCCAGCTCCATCACGTCCCCAACACGTGCCTCTAGGTCCTCCATCTGCAGCCGGAGCCGAGGAGGCGAATGGGAGAGAAAACGGGAGAGAGAGAGGCGACGGCGGCGAATGAGAAGGAAGAGAGAGGAAAGGAAAAGAAATAGAAAAGAAATTAGGAAATTTTCCTAATTTTCGAAAATTCCAAAAATGCGTCGAAAATGCATAAATTCAGAAAAATACGCAAAAATAGCCGAAACGATTGGCTCGAAGAGTACATCATCGTTGTAGCATCCACGAGTTCAAGAATCGACAAACAAACTCACCGTAGGGTTCCGTAACTAGTACGTAAGAAAAACCCATACGGCTCGTCAAACTCAACTCGGAAGCCACAAAAGCGAACCGAAACTCAACGAAACCAATCAAAAACAGATCCGAAAGATCCAACAAAGATCCCACAAGACCTGCAAAGGATCCAGCAAAGATCTACCAAGGATCCAGGGATTACATCCTCTCCTCCTTTAAGAAATTTCGCCCTCGAAATTAAGGACTAACAAAGGAGAAGCAAGGGAAGAACAACCCAACAATACAACCACGAAAAATGACACAAATCTCGAGAAAACATAGCTCAGAGGAACACTATCAGACCATAATTACAGGTACACACTCTAGCTTCCAAGACAGCAAGTCTACAGCACGAGTATGGCACCAAAGTGAACACATCTGACGCCTCCGAAGCAAGGGCAACGTCGTTTACGTCTCACTAGAAATAGAGACACGACAGCCACAACAATCGATAACCAACACCGAGAAACACAATAACAACACGGCAAGCAGCAGCTCACACAAGGAGACGCAGTCCTCTCAGCTGACAGCTCGCAACATCATCGGCTCCAGTGCCAAAGGCAACAGGGAACACCTGGCATACAGGACACCAACGACAACAACACCACTGGACCAGAAACATAATCAAGTCAGCACTCACTCAGATATCACATCTGATTAAGTCGCAAGCTAACTCTACCCAAGAGAAAGGGAGTACAACAAGCTAACTGACAACACGATGGTCCAAGACAAGAACACAAAATCATAAAGAAACAGCGCCAAAACAACAACACAGCGGCAGCACCTGAAGGATTCCGGCTCCGCACAACATGCAGGGGCAAGGAACACATCTGCAAGCAGGGTCACATCAAGGCACAAGAACAGCTGGACACACGACCACAAGGATAGGCCAAGCATCAGACTGCTCACCGAGCGAAGACCCACAACAACGAGAAACGACGACAATCTCGGGGAAAGCAACTCAAGGACTAGCATCACGCCTCGAGAGCACAACACCCAAGAAAGAAATGCAGAGCTGAGGGTACTCAATCAGCAAGGAATGCCGACAAATTCCCCATCACTCGCAAATGCCAATGCCAACAGCAAACAAACACCCGAAAACTACCAACAATGGCACGGCAACGACAATGTCAAGGCACAAGAAGCCAAGACCAAAGCACATCGAGAAGGAACAAAACCTCTCGACAAGCGGGTAGCCAACCCACACACTTCCGCTGCACCCTCAACAATGCGCACAGGCAACAGAACAACACCGGTAATCGCATCTCAGCACATGCCAGACGCCATCGCAATCAACAAAGATCGCAATTAACACGCCACGAGCACCGATCTCGCGAACAACTGATCACAAGGAGCCTAAGTGCAACGAAGAAAGAGCACCAGCTTCAGCACAAAGCACGCGGAAAGACTAATCTCAATTTATCTTCATGTCCTGGAACAACAAATGAGCCTTCACGATACATCGGCCGTTAGACACAGCACGACAAATACGATACACTACAGCTCTTAACACCATCATGGAGTCCAAAGCCAAGCAACCGTACAACAAGGAGCATATCAGGCTCAAAACAAAGCTGTCCACACTTAAGCAGACGCAGGACAAAGGCATCACTAAGACAGCAATTCCAAGGCTAACCTCGAAAAGCTTCACCAAGAAGGGCGAGAAGCAACAAGCTCGACAACACAGCTCACCAGGAAGGGAAAATCCTAGGTTCGCTCGAGCAACTTCTCAATCGAGGCAACACGACAATCGAGACAACCAAAATAACAATGCATCAGGAGCTACACAGACTCAAGCTGGGACAACCAAAGCAACGTAAGAACGTGCATGGCCATCACACCAATGCTAAAAGTCACAAGCCACCTGAGCAAAACACAGAAACAACTCGAACAATGCACTGCAGGTTCATGCCAACCGACACACACTGCCAAGTGCAACACGATCGAGACCAACACCAAAACTGAACAAAGCACCTCGTCACACCCAGACGAGAGCAAAACCATCTCGTACAGTGCCAACAAAGCACGCACAAGACCACACACAGAAACCACCGTGATACACATCGCAACACCTACGCCAGCAAGAGACTGTACTGGACCTTAAGGACTCTGGTAACTGTATATCTGGATTTCCATGTATTTCACACGACAATGCTCTGATAGCTCAGAAGAGAAACTCTGAACATCTCAGAACACTGCTCTGATACCACCTGTAGCGACCCGAATTCCGGATACCCGGTGCACCCGGTATAAATATCGAATTCACGTGATACCACATGGGACCCGCGAGGCCTCCCAAGCGCGGGAAAGCGCCGAAGGGAAAAAGGAGTGTGTGGAATACATTGAAGCCAGCAGACATAACAGTAAGCAATTAAATTTCATTACATTGGATTGCTAAAGTAGCAGAAATAAAATTACTTTTTCATTAATAATTCAAATTTTACAATTATACACAGAGTCCAGCCCCAAAGGAAAGACAACAAGTACAGTCTGACAGAAAAGAAACGTACACAGAGGTCGGGAGAAGCCCGACGCAGGTACGGCTGGCAGCTACAACAGCAAGCGCGCACTCCACCAGGAACAACAGAGGCAGACGGCGAAACCCACCTGAAAAGCAGGGGTGAGTCTCAACAGAAACTCAGTAGGGGTCACGCGGATCCCTACTGGAAAATGCACAGTGCAACGGAAGCAACAACGAAGCAGCAGGAACAGCAGGTGTAGCAAAGCAGGAAAAGCTACACTACAAAGCTATAGAACTACCGCTAAAAAGAGACCACGGATCAGACGGGTAGCAGGAGTAGGGAACAAGCAGGAGAGGGGTGAGAACCCACACCAACCAAGCAGCTGCCGAACTAACCTCGGCACCCCAAACTACTCCAAACAAAAAGGCAACAGATGGTTGACCCCAAACTCACACAGAAGGGTACACCAGTCTATCAACCAGCCCAAACAAACAAGGTCTGGACAAGACCCTGACAGACGCCAAACAAACACGTACACGACCGGAAGCGTCGTGCACACAGCCCCACGCACGATCAGAACATCGTGCAGACGACAGAACAGACCTCGAGTACGGCCACGAGAGGGCAACTCTCAAAGGTCACAGCGCACAAGAAAACGCGAGAGCCACAGCACCGAGTGACAGGAGCACCCTCCTTCCATAAGAATAACCAGATGCGTCCGCTGACGACTTACACTGCACCAAAAGTGTCTTGTCTACAGGACAAGACACGCCAAGAACCAGGTCTAAGGAACAAGAGTCCCAAGGAACGGCACCAACTGCGAGTGACTAGTCAGGGCCACGCCCGTCGGCGCAAGTCCCCAGTCCCTGACCACATGTGCACACACTGACCACTACCTAGGCCAGGCCTCTATCTAGTATTCCCCTCGGTAGGACGCTACCGCTGGTCGGGGCCTACGGAACTAGCTTAAAAACCGTACGTACCAAACGCAACAGGAAAAACCCCTCCACCACTCCCGGTGGGTCGGCAAATAGCCTAGGGCTACAACCAGGGGAGGCTCACAAGGCACGAACTCTGAAACACAGGCGCTACAGCACAGACAGCTAAGAAAAGCCCTGTCTCGTGCACAAAAAAGCACCCAGGCAGTCAAACAACCGCCAACAGACTCAGGACCAGGCAATTAGACCTACAATGTAACGATCCCTGTGTCGGACGACTCAAAAGCAAGATCGTCACAAACAGCGCGACAAGCCGCCAATCGGTCTAATCCTAAGCCAGAAGAAACGACGCTCCGCAGAAAACAACACACGGAGACCTGAGGGAAATACCAAGAACCCTCAGCACAGCTGGACATGCAAACCGAGGTAGAACAACACCTCGAAGCATCCAGAAGCAGTGTCTCGGACAGGACAGAACTGCCAAGACACGCATAAACAAGGTCCCACGTTAACCACTGGGTCAAACCGGGTTGACCTGAACCAAACAACAGCAGCATGCAAAAGTAGGATCAATAATCCTACCACAAGTAAGAAGACTCATGGCTACCTTACAACGTAATCTTAGCCCTCATAGGACGTTAGGAGACATCCACGGGACAACGAGCAGACCACAAGGCCAAGCCAAGACACACAGGAATCAACAGGCGGAAAATAAAGGCACAAGGAATGTAACGCACCAGCCTTAGACCGCTACAAGCAAGCGACGGTCTAGCCTAGGGCCGTTACTTCCCAAACAACGGACGGAAATCAATCCGTCACACACACCACCCTGACAAACCTACAAAACCACACTAAAGCCAAGTAACGCACAACACCAGGCGCGTTACAACCAAACGACGCACGGGGGTAGGCGCGTTATTCTCAACGTGCACAGCCACCCTCAACCAAAGTAAAGTAACGCGCAACGTTAGGCGCGTTACAACCAAACAATGCGGCAAGGGAGGGGCGTTAGAGCCAAACGACGCACGGGGGCTGGCGCGTTACTCTCAACGTGTACAGCCACCCTCAACCCAGCACAAAACAACAAACGAAGGCTAGGAGCAGGCGTGTTGTACACAACGATGCATGGGGGCACAACCGCTACATCCAACGGGCATAGCCACCCAAGCTCGGCCAAAACAGAATGTAACGGCCAGGGGCAGGCGAGTTACACTCAAACGACGCATGGGGACAGGCGCGTTATTAACAATGGCACCGCCACCCATACTTGACCCAAAACAGAATGTAACGGCCTACACCAGGCGTGTTACACTCAAACAACGCACGGGGTACGACCGTTGGAGGCACCGCCTCAACAGGTCAAACATCGGTCAAACAGCAAGTAACGGCCAGGGCAGGGCGCGTTACATCCATCTAACGCACTGGGTTAAGCGCGTTAGATCAACCGACTCAACCCCAACACAAAATGACGAAGGTGAAGTAACGCACTAGCCTAGGCGCGTTACAAGGAAGCGACGCGCCACCCTAGGGCCGTCACATTCCCAAAAGCCAGAAAACTTGAAAACGCCAAATCAAATGGCGGTCTATCGTAGGGCCGTCAGAGCCAAATAACGGCCTCTGATACGACCGCTACATCGGTCACGGCGGGAAAACAGGGGAATGGCCCAATCGGCCCGTTCCACGCCCCATTCACGCCGAAACGCAGGGGAAACAAATCACAACGACAAATAACAACACCAGGGGGCCAAAACGCCCACATGCAAGCTCAAAAACACAAGATTCGGGCGATTTCCACAAATCGACCCTAAGTGGGTCACCGAGGTTCCCGGGCTTCTACCGGCCTCGAATGAACACCAAATCACACGAAATCAACGTGGATGGGATCCTAACATCCCAGCGGTCAGTTAGAAACTAACTACGCCGCAAACGGTCGCCGTTTACCAGCCGACCCTAAAAACCACGAAAATCACGGTTTAGGCAAAACAAGCCCAAACTCGATCGTTTCCTAGCCGAACGTCGTGCAATGGCAGGAAAATAGAGAGGACGAAGTAAGGATCAGTCACCCTACCTCCACCGAAGAAACCGTGCCCCGAAGGGACTAAACCACGCCGAAATCCACTCGCGAACCGATTTCACCGGCTTCGAATCCACCGTTCGGGATCGCGCCAGAATCGATCCGATCCTTGCTCCATCGCGCACCCAGCCAGCTCCATCACGTCCCCAACACGTGCCTCTAGGTCCTCCGTCTACAGCCGGAGCCGAGGAGGCGAACGGGAGAGAAAACGGGAGAGAGAGAGGCGACGGCGGCGAATGAGAAGGAAGAGAGAGGAAAGGAAAAGAAATAGAAAAGAAATTAGGAAATTTTCCTAATTTTCAAAAATTCCAAAAATGCGTCGAAAATGCACAAATTCAGAAAAATACGCAAAAATAGCCGAAACGACCGGCTCGCAGAGTACATCGTCGTTGTAGCATCCACGAGTTCGAGAATCGACAAACAAACTCACCATAGGGTTCCGTAACTAGTACGTAAGAAAAACCCACACGGCTCGTCAAACTCAACTCGGAAGCCATAAAAGCGAACCGAAACTCAACGAAACCAATCCAAAATAGATCCGAAAGAACCAACAAAGATCCCACAAGACCTGCAAAGGATCCAACAAAGATCTACCAAGGATCCAGGGCATTACATTGGGGACCTTCGATGGGAGGTGGTCCTGCTCCGGGCACAGGTGCAGTCAAGCTAGGCGGAGGCTCGGTCGTTGGTGGAGCAGCTGGCCCATGCCCGTCGTATGGTCGATCTGAAGAATGAGCTCCTGGAGGCGGAGCGCAGGATTCAGATCGAGCGCGGCGAGCAATGGAAGGCCGAGCGGGAGGTGCTCTAGGGCCACGTCCGGGGGGCCGAGGATGCGCGGACCGAGGTTGAGAGGAAGCTATCCAAGTCAGAACATAGGATAGCCGAGCTTGAGAGGAAGGTGGAGCTGGCCGGGGTGGAAGCGCTCGAGCAACTTAAATGCTCAGAGGCTTACGACGCAGATCTTCAGCAAACTGCCTTCCCCTATTATGAGTCGGGCTACTGTCGGGGCCTTTGGAAGGGCTTCTCCCAAGGCTTCAATCAAGCCATCATAGAGGCTTTGGCCCAAGCGACTGGGCTCGTTTTTACTTCGGGCAACGCTATGACTCGGACTAGGGTTTCACCGACTCTTCCCACTATACGTCGAGCGAAGAGGAGGGTCGGGCGGCCTTGACCTCGCCCGAGCGATCGCCAACACCAGCCTCGAGAGGGCACACGACCTAGACAGTTCCCGCGCAGGTGGGGTAAGTGCATGGGTCGGTCATCACTGAGAATACTCGGGGCAGATCGTCTGGTGCTGAGGGGCCCTCCCCTATCGAGCTTCGAGATGGGCCTGTGGCCTGATGTACAAGCTCTTTCTTTATTTTTCTTTTGTAGCCGTGTAAGACCTTTTTGTTTTTTGGAAAGTATAGTAGCGGCAATATTAAGTGTTTAATTGATTGTTTCTTACCTCTTTTGGTGTCATTTGACTACCGTATCCGTAGTCATTGGGGAAGGTGCCAATTTTCTCTGCAGATATCACGCGTGCCGATCTGTCAGATAACTGTCATGGCACTGGCACCTTTCCGCTTTTCCATTCTGCCGTAAATGACTTGTCGCTTTACAGGTCCCGCTGGGGGGGATGTTGGGAAATGAGGTAACCGTCTGAGGGAAGGCTCCTTTAACGTGTTTTTAAGGGGAGAGTCATTTAAGGCAATTAGCTCCCCCTTCGGCCTACAAAAGGTCCGAGGGGCGTCTCCTCTTCCTTTCATCGCTTAAGGCTATCCCTGATAGTTTTTGAACATCCTTCCAAAGAGTTGGCAGGGGAGGCCTTCTCTTGTTGTCTTTCCAATCCCTCTTGCACCTTTCCTCTAAGCTTCTCAAACCAACGGGGCCGGCTATCCTTTATCCGAGCCAGTTTTTGCACTAGGCAGAGTCAGTGACTGGACGTAGGAGTGCTTACCGAGTTAGCTGAGCGTTCTGCTCGCATCATAGTACCAGTGGATGTAAATTTTTTGTTTGTTGAACCATATTGTATTGGCTGCGGCCTACTTGATGTACACCAGAGTTTAATGAAAAGAAAAGGATGGTGTTTATTCTACTTTGCTTACATGTGTATGCTTGCCAGATGTTCAAAAGTAGAATTTGTGAAGTGTAGTCGCATTCCATGTCCGAGGAATGGGTGCTCCTTCCATGGTGGACAGCCGATATGCCCCTTTCCCGAGTGTCTCGACCACTCGGTAGGTGCCTTCCCAGGTAGGGGCTAGCTTCCCCGCCGCCTCTAGTGGTCGAGAGGCTTCGGCCTTTCTTAGGACAAAGTCCCCTGGTTGGAAATGTTTGTCTCAGAATCTGGAGTTGTAGTATCGAGTGATGCGACGTTGGTATTCCATTGCTCGGAGATGGGCAATCTCTCAGATCTCGTTTGCTAAATAGAGGTTTTCCAGCAGCTTCTGCTCGTTTACCTCAAATTTGAAGTGGGCGACTCGGAGAGAGGGATTGCCGACCTCCAATGGAATAACGACTTCTATGCCATACACTAGCTGGAAATGTGTTTCACCGGTGGCCGTTCTCGGAGTAGTTGGATGTGACCATAGTATGCTTGGTAATTCCTCAAGCCAGCTTCCCTTGGCCTTGTCGAGCCTTTTTTTGATGCCTTTTAAGATAGTTTTGTTGGCATTTTCGAAAAGTCCGTTAGCCTGAGGGTGGGCTACCGAAGTGAAGTGATTGCAAATGTTTAGGTCTGCACATCTGTCTCTGAAGTAATGAGAATCAAATTGCTGACCATTATCACTCACGATCACTCGAGGGACACCATAGCGACAAATGATCGACTTCCAAACAAAACTCCATACGACTAATTCGGTGATCCTGGTGGTGGCTTCAGCCTCGATCCATTTGGTGAAGTAGTCGATGGCGATGATGACGTACTTCTTCTGACCCTAAGCCATAGGGAACAGCCCGAGAATATCTATTCCCCACCGAGCGAAGGGGTATGGCTCGGCAAGGGTGATGAGCTCCATGGCAGGCTGGTGGATCAGATGGTCGAAGTGCTGACATCGGTCACACTTCTGTACGTAGGTTGTAACGTCACGCTGGAGAGTGGGCCACCAGTAACCCTGCCGAAGTAAGATCCTGGCGAGCGATCTTCCTCCTTGGTGCGCGCCGCCGATGCCTTCGTGTACTTCCTGAACCGCTTGGCTGGGTTCATCGGCGTCGATGCACTTGAGGAGGGGACCGAAGAAAGATCTATGGTACAAGACATCGTCTAGCATGATGAAACGTCGAGCTTGGTACTTAAGTTTTCGATCCTCCCGAGGGTCGGTGGGCTCTTGAGAATCCCGAAGCCAGGATATGTAGGGGGTCCGACAGTTGCTCGGGGGTGCGGGGTCAATGGTCATAAGCTCGGATTCGATGCTCGGTCGCTCGAGCTCTTCGAGGAAGATCGACCGAGTACCTTCGGGGTCGAGGAAGGAGGCCAGGCAAGAGAGGGCATCCACTTGGGAGTTTTCCTCCCGGGCTATCTGGACTACCTCAAAGCTCTCGAAGAGTTGGGCCATCCTCTTGACCACCTGGAGGTACTTGATCATTTGTCCTTCCTGAGCTTCGTAATCACCGTTAACCTAGCTAGCGACCAGTTGGGAGTCGGTGTGGATCCTAACTCGCTCGGCTCCCAGTCGTCGAGCCATCCTAGCCCTTGAGATAACGGCTTCGTACTCGAAGGCGTTGTTGGACGCCGGGAAATTGAATTTCAAGGCGTACCGCAGCTCCGCTCCTTCGGGGGACTTGAGAAGGATACCAGCGCCGCTCCCGGCCGAGTTGGAGGACCCGTCGACGAACAGGTCCCATGTGGGCCCCGGCACAGGTGGAGGTACCTCCTCAATCGGGACGGTGCTTTCGATGATGAAGTCCGCGAGGGCCTGTCCCTTGATGGCCGAGTGGGGGCGATATGAGATATCGTAGGCCCCGAGCATGATGGCCCATTTAACGAGGCATCTCGAGGCTTTGGGGTGAAAGAGAATCTTCTTCAGGGGTTCGCCGGTCAATATGACAATGGAGTGCCCTTGAAAGTAGGGACGGAGGTGCTTGGCCGAGGTAACGAACGCTAGCATGAGTTTCTTGGTTGTGGGGTACCTTCTTTCAGCCTCATTAAGCACCTTGCTAGTATAGTAAACCGGTCTCTCGACCCCTGCGTCGTTCCTGACTAGGACCGAGCTTACTGTGGAAGGGGTCGCCGAGAGGTAATGGTGTAGAGCTTCGCATGGGGTTGGCTTGGACAGCACCGAGGGTGAGGCTAAGAATTCCTTGAGTTCGGCGAACGCCTTCTGACATTCCTCATCCCAGGCGAACGTAGCAGATGCCATTTTGGGTCCCCTCGACAATTTGAAGAAGGGTAGGCATCGTTCGGCCGCCCGGGACAGGAAATGGTTGAGCGCAGTAATGTGTCCCGTAAGGCGTTGAACGTCCTTGATGCAGGTGGGTGGCCGCATGTTCAAGATGGCCTGAACCTTGTTGGGGTTGGCCTCGATCCCACACTGAGTTACCAAGAAGCCTAGGAACTTCTCGGATCTGACTCCGAAGGCACATGTAGCAAGGTTGAGCTTCACGTTGCACCTCTGGAGTGTGTCGAAGGTCTCAGCTAAGTCAGAAAGGTGGTCTTCGGCCTTCGGTGTTTTGACGAGCATGTCATCAATGTAGGCCTCGACATTTCGACCGAGCTGTCCCTAGAAGATGTGGTTGATCTGTCTCTGATATGTTGCTCCAGTGTTCTTCAACCCGAACGGCATTCGGGTGTAGCAGTGTACGCCGAAGTCAGTGATGAAGGTGATCTTCTCGATATCCTCCGAGTCCATCCTAATCTGATGGTATCCGGAGTAGGCGTCTAGGAAGCTGAGCAACTCATTTCCAGAGGTTGATTCGACCAATTGATCAATGCTCGACAGCGAGTAGCAACCCTTCGGGGTAGCCTTGTTGAGGTCGGTGAAGTCTACGCACATTCTCTATTTCCCCGAAGCCTTTGGCACCCGGACGATGTTGGCGAGTCATGTCGGGTACAGGACCGGTCGAAAGAGGCCAGTCTTCTATCCCTTGATGACTTACTGTTTGATGACCGCTTGCTTCTCTGGGGTGTTCTTTCTCCTGCGTTGCTGGACATGTTTCACCGTTGGGTCGCGGTTGAGCTTGTGCGTTACCATGTCTCCCGGGATCCCAGAAGATGCTCATCCGACAATGCAAAGACTTGAATGTACTGGGCAAGGAAGTCCTTATATTTTTCCTGTTCCTCAAGTGGTAGATCGGATCCGATCTTGACTCCCAGAGTCGGATCACCATTGAGGAAGACCGTTAGCAACTCGCCACCCGGCTCAGATGTTGCTAGTCCCTCCTCGGCTCCCTTTACTCCTTTGTTTTTCCCTTCCGACCTCGTGGCTTCGACCGAGATTATATAGCACCATCTAGCCAATGCCTTGTTACCCCGGACCTCCCCCACACCATACTTGGTAGGGAACTTCATTTTTTGGTGAAAGGAAGAGGGCACCGCTTTCATTCGACTGAGGATACCTCGGCCGAAGATGGCATTATATGCCGTCATCCCCTTAATCACGATGAAGTCCACCATAACCGTAATGGTTTTGGACGGGGTGCCGATAGTAACCGGCAGGCTCAGGGCTCCCTCGAGATAAGTTGTCTAGCCGTTGAACCCACAGAGGGGGGTTCAGATCGGGCGGAGTTTAGATGGATTCTCTCCCATCTTGAGGAAACATTCATAGGATAATACATCAGGGGCACTACCATTGTCAACTAAGATCATATCTATGTTACAATGGTTTATTGTAGCCAATACAATGAGAGCGTCATCATGCAGGGTAGTTATCCCTTCCAGGTCCTGGCCGGAGAATACCAGGGTCTGCGGTTCGCTTACCTGGGGGGCCATAGGAGGCTCGGCTCGCCCGCTCGGCGTGACGCTTTCTTCCTCGGCTGCTATCTCCTCCTGATGTCGCGTCACCGGTGATGACATTGAGGTGGACTCCACGGTGGGCATTGTTGATTTCTTCGAGGGAGCCTCAGTCTTGTTTCTGCCCGGCCACGTATCGGGATAGGTGTCCCTAGCGGACGAGGTGCTCGATCTCATCTTGAAGTTGATGGCAGTCGCTAGTGTGATGCCCGGGATCGCTGTGGAACAAGCAATGCTTGCGGCGATTGCGGCGCTTGGCCTTCATAGGCTCGGGCTGGTGGAGGAGACCCAAGCCTTTGATGTATTCGTAAATTTCATAGACGGGAGCGGTAAGGGGGGTGTACAGCTCATACTTCCGGAACGGCTCTTTGCGATCTCCATCCTGGTTCTGTCTTTTTCCTTGGCCCGTCCTTTGCTCAGACAGTCACTTCTTGTCCCCCTCCCGACCTGAGCCTGTCGTGCCTCGGCAGGTGCTGAGGACTTCCTCGCACTCTGCGTGGCACAGGGCCAAGGTCACTAGCTCGGCAATGGAGGTGTGAGGATGAAGCCCTAGCGCGCGCCATAGGTTCTCATCACTAGTACCCCTGGTCAGTGCGGTGATGGCCGAGGCAACATCTAAGCGGGGAATACGCAAGGATTCTGATTTGAATCGGTTGATATAAGCCTGCAACTTCTCCCCTTGTTCCTGCTTAAGGGCCAGCAATCCCACTACTGGGTGGACCGCTACTGGCAAAGCTTTCCTTGAACACTCGCCTGAACTGCTTGAAGTTGTAAATGCTACCGGGGGCGAGGGCCATGAACCATGCCTGAGCACCCTAGACCAGAGTGGTCACGAACGCTCGACACTTGATCACGTCTGATGCCCTATGCAAGGTCATCAGGGTGTCGAAGCTGTTATAATGATCGGCCGGGTCTCCTTGGCCATCATACGACTTGAAGGTCAGAAGTGAGATCCTGGGGGAGATCTCGGCCTTCAAGATATAATCGAAGAACGGGGATCGCTCCTCGTCCTCCACAGGAGAGGTCTTCTGCAAGGCGCGGAGGGCACACTCTTGCTCTGTGAAACGCCTCTCAAAGTCTCGCAGCCAGAGGGAGAGCTCCGATTGTCGTTGGCCCGAGGGGCTGGGGGGATGCACTTGCATGCTGTCCCGGCGCTCCTCAGGGGCCTCGGTCTCCAGGAATTATCGCTGTGCTCCAGACTTCTCCCTCCTCGGGGTAGAGGAGGCTTCCTTCTCCGGGGGAGGGGCATGCGATGGTCCTCCTGACTGGTTGCTTGCTGGGAGGCATCTCCGGGGGGGGGGGGGGGGGGGCTTTCCGAGGGAGATGCGACTTCTCCTCCCTAGCCACCTGGGCCCTCATGAGATCCACGAGGACATCTAGTTTTGCGTTGAGGGTTTGGAAGGCGTCGGTACTCCCGTCGGGAAGCTTCACCCCCGCAACCGACGGAGGTATCTCATTGGCGTGGTTGCCTGACGAGGAATTCTCCATGGGGAGGGAAGGTGCGCCTTCTTCCATCCCCAAGGCCTTTCCCTCGTCGCCGACAGTCTTCATGCCAGAACTTCTTTGCACCATGATGGCTCTTTGTTCGTTTCCCACAGATGGTGCCAGATGAAGAGGGGAGATCTCGCGCTACTCCTTAGCGGGGAGGAAGATGACCACGTATCCTTGAAGTATGAACTGCAAGAAGGGAAACGAGTCAGAGGTGCCCAGAGATGAATACCCGGGGAAGACCCTCTGATGCTTAAGTCAACAAACGTGGTAGAGCATTGGTGCGCAGGGAAGAGTTAGGAGGAAGATGAGGGCGCGAGATCCCTCTCCACCAAAAGGTGAAGTGGTTCCTGCTTAGGGTTTTTGGCTTACCTCTGCACAATAGGGCTCTTCCAGCTTAAATAGTGGCTCGTTGAGTGACGATCCCTGTAAGCTGAGGAGTTTTGGGGGGGGGGTTACGTCCTCCTTGCGGGCTCTTTATAGCATGCAGACTCTTGATCTCCCCTATTCCCTTGAGCTCCTAGCTTTTAAGGGACACGTAACGGCCGTACAGATAAGCTTCCATCAGTTGGCCCAAGCATGAGGCACTAGCCCAGGAGAGGTCTCCCGAGCGATGAGTGCGTGGTTTGGGCAGAGAATACGGGGCTCCGAAGGAGCTCTCCCGATCGAACTGATGCTCAGACTTCCCAACCCGAAGGCCGCCTTGGAAGTGCTTGATCCAAGTGAGTTATTAGGCTTATATTTAGTGGGCCGGGGGGCTACCACTTCAAGGAGCTGGGCCTCGTTGGGTCAAATTGGACCTCGTTTGGCCTCTCCGTTCGGGCGGTTAGATTTGAGATCCCTCTCCACCAAAAGGTGAAGTGGTTCCTGCTCAAGGTTTTTTGGCTTACCTCTGCACAATAGGGCTCTTCCAGCTTAAATAGTGGCTCGTTGAGTGAATGATCCCTGTAAGCTGAGGAGTTTCAGGGGGGGTTATGTCCTCCTTTCGGGCTCTTTATAGCATGCGGACTCTTGATCTCCCTTATCCCCTTGAGCTCCCAGCTTTTAAGGGACACGTAACGACCGTACAGATAAGCTTCCATCAGTTGGCCCGAGCATGAGGCACTGCCCTAGGAGAGGTCTCTCGAGCGATGAGTGCATGGTTTGGGCAGAGAATACGGGGCTCCGAAGGAGCTCTCCCGATCGAACTGATGCTCGGACTTCCCAACCCGAAGGCCACCTAGGAAGTGCTTGATCCGAGTGAGTTACTAGTCTTATATTTAGTGGGCCAGGAGGCTACCACTTCAAGGAGCTGGGCCTCATTGGGTCAAATTGGACCTCGTTTGGCCTCTCCGTTCAGGGGGTTAGATTTCCCCTCTTCAAGACCAACATGCCTCAGCTAGACAGGTCTCCCGTCTAAGTATCTAGTTTCCAGCCTCCAACTTCCAGTTGCCAACAAAAGGCCTGTATGCTTTATTTAGGTAGACCCCCAGTATCCAGTTCCCAGTCTCTAGCAATAGGCCACTACGCCTTACAGGCAGATCAACAACAACAACCACATGAAACAGTCAAGATGCCTTACAGACTACTATGCCTCAAAGGCCTATCTACAGCAACCCTAAACCAACACAACCCCAAGGGTTGGTCTATCACCTCTCGGATCATTACACCTCAATGGTCGGCCAGCGACGATACCTTCAATGGCACTTCAGTGATCAGCCGATCGTGGCTCCCGGGCAATATACCTCAACGATCAGCGGAGCCGGGATCCTAGTTGATACACCTCAGCGGTCAACCAGCATACTAACAGGTACCATCCACCACACTATGATGGTTATATGTCTAACATTATTTGTGGTCATTGTACTTTTTAAAGGGTCGGACAACCTCAACTTCGGCTATTATACCATGATTGTTAGCCGGCAGCATCAACATTTGGCCATACACTGCAAGGGTCGGTCGAATATGATTTCAAGCCAACATGCCTCTCTGGGGGTAAATTCAACAACTTCAGACCAAGATGCCTCGCTATGCCAAGTCTCCAGCAACCTCAAGCTGACATGCTTCATGAAGGAAGGTCTCTAGCAACGGCAGACCAAAACGCCTCGCCAGGGTAGGTCTCCAACAACCTCTGACCAAGATGCCTGGCCAAGGTAGGGCTCTAGCAACCTCAGGCCGACATGCCCCGCCAAGGCAGGTCTCCAGCAACCTCGAACCGAGACACCTCGACGAGGCAGGACCCCAGCAACACCCAATCATCACGCCTCATCGAGGTCAACCGTCAGCAACACCATGTCAACAGCCCTTGCCAAGGCCGACCCCCAGCGACATCAGGACAACATGTCTCGCCGAGTCTCACCTCCAGCAACATCTGGCCAACACACCTAGCTGTGGTAGGTCTTCATCGACAACGGACTAGTATGCCTCATCGAGGCAAGTCCACGACACAACTCCAGCTACAATGCCTCAGACGTGTAGCCAGCCCGTCCCATAGGACGGTCGATGTCAATCCTGGCCAATGCACCCCTACAGGCGGTCAATGAACAATGTCGACATCCTACAAAAAAATCAACCACCACGGTAGTAGTAGGCCGCTAGCGACCAACCACATGCTTCCCCACAAAACCTCAATCAGAGCGGTAGCCATTTCGTCGCCAACCAGTGGTCCTAGAAGCCGAGGGATAGGTGGCCCTCCGATTCACAAGACTGGGGAGTCTCGAACCCCCTACGCAGCATCGTCGGCTACAGTCACCCTCACCGGGGAATAGGCCAGGGAGTGAAAAATACTCATATCACTCCTTGACATAGACAAGGTGGAAAACTTGAGAAAACTTAAATCTCAGTCTACAAGTCCACCTCCGGGGACAAGACATGGCTCCCGCCAGTGCAACCACAGATGATAAAAGGGAGCCACAAGTGGTCTCTCACTACTCGCCAGCCACCCTACGAGGCGTGATTGACTCGACAGTCCTGGCTTCCACCTATCTCAGATTTGTAATGGGGGAGGGTTCCTTCCACCGAGCCGCCTCTCCTGAGAAAATCCACAAAGTCCGTTGCACAAGATAGGGCCCCAGACATAGGCAACAAAGCCAGGAGCATTGTTACACCAGGCTCCCCTGGCCTCTTTTCACCTTCAGCATGAGCGCCAAGCCCAGTCACACCGTCAACCGTCGAAATGGCCACCTATATGGAGAGTTCGATGTCCAGACTAGATTACTTCCATGACACGAGCCCTACGCACCTCTGCCATAAGCCCAACACATGAGATAAACGGTAACGGAATTCCCAAAACATGGATAACGGGCTACAACTTCAAGCACCTTGCATGTATCCAATACGCGCCATCTTCGCCAGCTCCACGCCCTCAGTGGCTTTGGCAAACTGCTCGCCAGCAACCCAGATCTCTCCAGAATCCAGCTCTACAATCTCCAAGGCTCAATGGTCTTCTTCAAACGTGCCACTATCGCATGGAAGATCACAACGAGAGCATCAACTCCCAGAACAAGTAACTCTCACAACGCCAATAAGGCCAGGAGAAATCAAACCTGCAAGGTGCACGGGTCACATGACGTCGTCTTAGCCTCCGACGCACGCCCCGTGAGGGGAATTTGTTGACACATTCTTATTTTCTCAAATTAATCGAGGATTAAGCATAGGGAAATATTCCCTTAATAGAGCAAAATGGCATAATGCCAAGGGTGCTCTACCAACCAAGTTGAGCTCAGAAATTGAGACATTTTATCTGGTCAAACGGCATAACATAATAATTGGTGATCGTCCCCAAGTAAAGGGCACTACACCAGCTAGTTTCCAGACAACCGAGTCAGATCCAAGGTTCGGGACAACATGTCGTATCGAATGGCACTCCGAAAAGATTCGGGGATCACCCCTGGATACCCTACATACAGTATCACACCGCCGGCACCTCAATAATTGGGTTAACCCGGGACTCAGAACAACCTACTATACCATACGCCTCTTCGCCAATAAGTGGGGGTCTCCCTGACTACCAGACAAACGGCATCATCATGCCGACACCCCAGTTATTAGATAGATTACAACCAAAACTACCTCCACGCAGGGAGGGGCCTTCAGCCGGCCAAGCTAGGGGAGGGGAAAAGCTGTCGAACTCGATGCTGCCCGGTGTGACCAGCAGGGACCGAAGCTGAAAGCCGGGGTCGTGGGGACCTCTCTCGGTGCTACAAGGTGGCGGGACTGATGTTGAGTCCCCTAGGCGTAGGGTGGAAGCCGACTGAGTGAGCTGGTACCCGTCCATAGGTCGAACCGCGGTACGGCGCCTTCGTCTTCACAAATTGTTCGGGTCTGCCCTGTCTGGGACTGCTGGACAGAGCGTCGGTGTCGAGCCAGCCACGGACTCATATGGAGGTTTCCGGAGGTGAGACCAACTCTGAGGCGACTGGGACAGACCAGGGAACAGGCGATGTGAGACCAGCTCCACTTGGTGAACGTCGGTAGTCACTGTAGCTCGGAGTAGTCGGCTGGTTGGACTGAGTTCTAGCTGATGCATAACGAAAGGGTACTGGTGCCGAAATCGCCCTGAAGAGTGGGGGTCGGTCCAACTTGGACAGATAGGAGCAATCTGCGACCTTCGGTGAGAATGGCCGGAACTGGGTGCTCAGGCATGCGAATCACCTCCTCCTTTCTGCTATGGAAAGAGAACTAGATGTAGTTCTTTCCCTTCGAAGATCGCGCCAATATCTCACCCGAGATGGTCGGGGGAGCCGTTACACTTAGCTTCAGGTTGTCGGTCTGGGTCTATCTGCGCAGTCTGGCGAGAATCAACCTCCCGATCAGCACAAATGTCGAACGAGGATGAAAGAGCCCTCGTTGGAAAGCTATCTTGGAGAAGAAGCACTTTGCTGTTGAGGTCTTTGCCTAGATCTGCGCAGATGAGGCGGGATCTACGCTGCAAGTGGCGTCCTATTCTGCTGCAGTAGTGGGCAGGGTGGTGGGTGGAGATGGAAGATGCTAATAGGGGAAATGAGAAGGGGAAATGGGGTGGAAAGGAATTGGGAAGGGCCCTAGGTGAGAGGGGGTTAGGGAGGGGGCTTTCCAAGCTATGGGAAGGGGGAAATGGGGTGTTGGGGCTTCTTCTTGCTAGGGGTTGAGGGGAGTTACAAATTTGGGTTGTGGGGTTGGAAGGGGTGGGGAAGTGGCTTGGGGATTGGTGGGTTCTATCTTGGGATATGGGGGATGAAATTAAAATTTGAATGGGAGATAAGAGGGGGATTTAATTTGTGTCTAGGGAAGAGTGGGGATGTCTTGGGAAGATGGAGGGTTCTCTTGGAAAGTGGGAAAGGGTCTTGGGGAGTGGGAATGGAGGGAGATACAAATTTGAACTTTGAATTGGGGAAGGGGTGGGGAGTTAGTGGGTGCCTAGGGAAGGGTGGAGGGGACCTTGGGAAGAGGGAGTGGTGCCTAGGGAAGGGTAGAGGAGACCTTGGGAAGAGGGAGGGAGTTGCCATGGGAAGCGGGGGAGGAAATTCAAATTTGAATTTGGGAGGGGGATGAGAGAGATGGGGGGGCCTTTCTTGGGGAGAGAGAGAGAGAGAGAGACTTGAGTGGGGAAAATTGCCAAGGGGGTTTCTTCCTTTAAAATTCGAATAAAAAAGGAATGGGCGTCAATTCCACATAAAAAAGGAGCTCTTCATGCGCCATGTGACCACCTTAAAACAAGCCTATCAAATAGCACGGGACGCCGAGAAGTTCTCTCGATATCCCCGAATGGTTCCTCCTCGTGTGATAGACCCCAAGTCCATGGTGCCTCAGACCAATGCACTACCCCCTCAACAAGGCATCCTTCCCACTCCCATGGGAACTCCTCCCATTCGAGCAGCCCCTCCTAGTGGGACCCTTCCCTCTCGGCCCACAACTGGCCCTCCCCACCCCACTCCCAATCGTCCCAACCCGAGACCCGCTCACCCTCCCACTAGAGCTACCCCTAACCACCATAGCGGGCAGCAGTGCTTTAGGTGCCTTGGGTATGGGCACTTTGCCAACCAATGCCCTACCAAGGGAGCATCCAATTTCCTCATTGAGGAGACTAATCTCCTGCCCCAAGTTGGGGTTGAAGAAGAAGTTGAGGTTCACGAGGCTTCTCCCGATTGGGAGGAAGAGTACGAAGCCCACTACTATGAGTCCAACCAAGAGCAACCCCTCCCATCTACCGACCCTCACCTTGGAGTGGTTAGGTGCGTCCTCACTCAAGCCCAAGAACATGATTGGAGAAGAACCACCATCTTCTACACCTACATCCAGATAGGGGACTGTGCCCGGAAGGTCATCTTGGATAATGGGAGTAGTGTGAATGTGGTTTCCTCCGACACTGTCAAACTTCTAGGCCTTACTATCTCCCCACACCCGAACCCATATCGGGTAGCTTGGATTGATGCTACATCTGTGCCCATTAGCACCCGCTGTCTTGTCCCTATCACATTCCAATCCTACCATGGCCAAGTATGGTGTGACATTCTACCTATGGAAGTAGGGAGTATACTTCTAGGGCGGCCTTGGATCTATGATGTAGATGCCGCATTCCTTGGGAGGATGAACACTTGCATCTTCACCCATGAAGGGAAGAGAATCCCACTCAACCCATCGCCACCCCGTCCCCTCCCCAAAAGGACTCCTCCCTCCTTAGAAGGATCCCCCACCCCATCCCCCATTCCAACCCCACCCCTCCCTTTTCCAGAACCCGCACCCCTGAATCCTAGTCCTAGTGTGACCATTGGGACTACTAGGAGCCTACACCTAATCACTAGGCAAGAACTTGAGGAGGAAGTCAACCAAGGGGCACAAGTTTGTGCCATTGTCATTTGTCTTGGGGAGTCCACCCCAACCGAACCACACCCATTAGAAATCCAACAACTCCTTGAGGACTTCCATGATGTATTCCCCGATGAGCTTCCGGATAGGCTACCACCCATGCGCGATGTGCAACATGCCATCGATTTTGTACCCGGAGCTACCTTACCCAACCTCCCCCACTATCGCCTCAACCCCACCGAGCATGCCGAACTTAGGAGGTAAATTGAGGAGCTCATCAAGAAAGGTTTCCTCCGCATTAGCAAGAGTCTGTGTGCCGTCCTGGCCCTCCTCACACCCAAAAAGGATGGAACTTGGCGCATGTGTGTGGATAGTCGGGCCATCAATAAGATCACTGTCAAATATATATTTTCCATCCCCCGACTAGATGATATGCTAGATATGCTTGTTGGAGCCACAATTTTCTCCAAGATTGACCCCAAAAGTGGCTACCATCAAGTTCGGATTAAGCCCAGGGATGAGTGGAAGACCGCTTTTAAGACCAAGGATGGTCTCTATGAGTGGTTTGTCATGCCCTTCGGGCTTTCCAATGCACCAAGCACTTTCATGCGCCTCATGACTGAGGTCCTCCGCCCCTTCATCGGGGTCTTCCTCGTCGTCTACTTCAACGATATCCTCATCTATATCCAATCCGAGGCAGCCCACCTTGATCACCTTAGACAGGTTTGCACCACGCTTACGAAAGAAAGCCTTTATGCCAATCCCGGGAAGTGTCACTTCATGACCAACCAACTTGCCTTCCTAGGATTCATTGTCTCAGCCCAAGGGGTATCCATGGACTCTGAGAAGGTCCAAGCCATCCTTGAGTGGCCTGAGCCAAAGACCCTTCATGATGCCCAAAGCTTTCATGGGCTAGCCACCTTTTATAGAAGGTTCATCCGTGGGTTTAGCACTGTGACCGCCCCTATCACAGATTGCCTCAAAAAGGGACCTTTGTTTGGACTAGGGCAGCCTCCAAAGCATTTCAAGAACTCAAAGAGAAGATGACCCAAGCCCCGGTCCTTTGCCTCCCTGACTTCTCAAAAGTCTTCGAGGTCACTTGTGACGCCTCTGGGGTAGGGATTGGAGCCATTCTTAGCCAAGAATGTTACCCCGTGGCCTATTTTAGTGGGAAACTTTGTGAGGCTAGGACTAGATACTCCACTTATGACAAGGAACTATATGTTGTGGTCCAATCCCTTCGACATTAGAGACACTATCTCCTACCCAAGGAATTTGTGATTTTTTCAGACCACGAGGCCTTAAAGTATCTCAACACCCAACAAAAGCTTAATGCCCGTCATGCCCGCTGGGTTGAACACATTCAAGCTTACACCTTTGTCTTAAAATACAAAGCGGGTAGTGAGAATCGCGCTGCCGTCCAAGTGGAAGTCACAGGATTTGAGCGAGTCAAAGAGGAATACCCAAGTTGCCCTGATTTTGGGACTCACTACACCACCCTCACCACCCTGCCCTACCAGGAACACGAGGGATTCCTACTCCAAGGGGGGTTTCTTTTCAAGGGAGCTAGGTTATGCATACCCCGAACTTCACTCCGGGATTTCTTGGTTTTGGAGCTACACAGTGGTGGCCTTGCTAGTCACTTTGGGGTCCAAAAGACCATTGAGTTAGTGGAGAGACAGTTCTATTGGCCCAGTCTTAAGAGGGATGTAGCCAACATTGTGGGTCAATGTCACACTTGTGCTTCTGCCAAAAAGGTGATGTAAAACACGGGACTTTACACACCCCTCCCCATCCCGGATCGTCCTTGGGAGGACTTGAGCATGGATTTCATCCTTGGCCTACCTAAAACCCTTCAAAAGCATGATTCCATTTTTGTGGTCGTTGATAGGTTCTCTAAGATGGCCAACTTTATCCCACGTTTGAAAACTTCGGATGCTTCTAGGGTGGCCTGTTTATTCTTTGATGAAGTGGTCCGACTCCATGGACTACCCCAAACCATTGTGTCTGACCGAGATGTGAAATTCACCAGTTACTTCTGGAAGACTCTCTGGCATCTAATGGGAACCCTCCTCAAATTCTCCACTGCTTATCACCCTCAAACCGATGGCCAAACAGAGGTCGTCAACCGAAGTCTTGGGAACTTGCTCCGTTGACTTGTCGGGGACCACCCCGGGAATTGGGATCTCCTCCTACCTCAGGCTGAGTTTGCCTACAATGATTCCGTCAATAGGTCCATAGGCAAGAGTCCATTTGAGGTCGTGCATGGTTATAGGCCAAAAAAGCCTTCGGATCTCATTCCTCTCCCCCCACATGCTAGAGTGTCAGTCTCAGCTGAGTCCTTTGCACAGCAAATCAAAGAGTTGCATGATGACATTCGCAAGCATATAGGGAAAAGCAATGAGGCTTACAAAAAGTTGGCAGATGCTCGACGGCGCCACTACGAGTTCCAAGTGGGAGACTCGGTGATGGTGAGGACGGAGCGGCTCCTCCCGGGGCCCGCCTCCAAGTTGAGGGCACGGGGTTCAGGACCCTTTCAAGTTCTAAGATGACTAGGTAGTAACTCTTATGAGCTGGACCTACCTGAGGGTTTTGGGGTACACCATACCTTCAATGTGGTGGACCTGGTACCGTATAAGGGCCCCGCGGTGGGACCCAATGAGGAGCTTGAGCCATTACCCGCCCTTGAGAGAGACACCCACGGTGGGACTCTACCTACTAGCTTGAGAGGCCGACGTGAGCAGGTGGAGGCAATACTGGATGAGTAAAGTACCATTACTAGGAACAGGGTATACCAGCGCTACTTGGCGAGGTGGAAGAGCCGTTCCCCGATAGAGGATACTTGGGTGAGTCAGGAGGACCTACTGCGCCTTGACTCGGACATTTTGGAGCGCTACCACAGCCAGGCGGATCCGTACTCGACGGGGTCGAGTTCTCCCCACCCCGGGAGATTTGATGAGGACATCTCATGCCGCTCTCTCTAGCTCGGGTCGCCTGCAACACTTTGAGGTGGACCGACTATGATTCTCACATGTTATCTTTATTGTTAAGTCTTATATCATGTAACTCTTATTTTATTTGAGTCATGTATGTATCATTTTCCTTTGTTTGAGTTAGTCCATTAGGTTATTGGGCCATTAGATGAGCTAATTGGGCCCAACTAGTGGGCTAGGCCCATGGGTACCCCCCCGGGATAGTCTTGGTCTTTTATCTATTTGTCAAGGGCCTTACGGTCATGAAAAGAGTGGGTGCCAATAAATAGGACCCCTCTCTCCCCCATGTAATCACTTTTGAAAAATTTTGAAAGGAAGAAACCCCCTTGGCAATTTTCCCCACTCAAGTCTCTCTCTCTCTCTCTCTCTCTCTCTCTCTCTCTCTCCCCAAGAAAGGCCCCCCCATCTCTCTCATCCCCCTCCCAAATTCAAATTTGAATTCCCTCCCCCGCTTCCCAAGGCAACTCCCTCCCTCTTCCCAACGTCTCCTCCACCCTTCCCTAGGCACCACTCCCTCTTCCCAAGGTCCCCTCCACCCTTCCCTAGGCACCCACTAACTCCCCACCCCTTCCCCAATTCAAAGTTCAAATTTGTATCTCCCTCCATTCCCACTCCCCAAGACCCTTTCCCACTTTCCAAGAGAACCCTCCCTCTTCCCAAGACATCCCCACTCTTCCCTAGACACAAATTAAATCCCCCCTCTTATCTCCCATTCAAATTTGAATTTCATCCCCCATATCCCAAGATAGAACCCACCAATCCCCAAGCCACTTCCCCACCCCTTCCAACCCCACAACCCAAATTCGTAACTCTCCTCAACCCCTAGCAAGAAGAAGCCCCAACACCCCATTTCCCCCTTCCCATAGCTTGGAGAGCTCCCTCCCTAACCCCCTCTCACCTAGGGCCCTTCCCAATTCCTTCCCACCCCATTTCCCCTTCTCATTTCCCCCATTAGCATCTTCTATCTCCACCCACCACCCTGCCCACTACTGCAGCAGAATAGGATGCCACTTGCAGTGTAGATCCCGCCTCATCTGGGTAGATCCAGGCAAAGACCTCAACAGCAAAGTGCTTCTTCTCCAAGATAGCTTTCCAACGAGGGTTCTTTCATCCTCGTTCTACATTTGTGCTGATCGGGAGGTTGATTCTCGCCAGACTGCACAGACAGACCCAGAATGACAACCTGAAGCTGAGTGTAACGGCTCCCCCGACCATCTCGGGTGAGATATTGGCGCGATCTTCGGAGGGAACAAACGTCATCCAGTTCTCTTTCCATAGCAGAAAGGAGGAGGTGATTCGCAAGCCTGAGCACCCAGTTCCGGCCATTCTAGCCAAAGGTCGCAGATTGCTCCTATCTATCCATGTTGGACCCACCCCCACTCTTTAGGGTGATTTCGGCATCAGTACCCTTTGGTTCTGCATCAGCTAGAACTCAATCCGACCAGCCGACTACTCCGAGCTACAGCGACTACCAATGTTCACCAAGTGGAGCCGATCTCACATCGCCTGTTCCCTGGTCTGTCCCGGTCGCCTCAGAGTTGGTCTCACCTCTGGAAACCTCCATACGAGTCCGTGGCTGGCTCGACACCGATGCTCTGTCCAGCAGTCCCAGAAAGGGCAGACCCAAACAATTTGTGAAGATGAAGGCGCCGCACCGCGGTTCGACCTCCGGACGGCTACCAGCTCACTCAGTCGGCTTCCACCCTGCGCCTAGGGGACTCAGCATCAGTCCCACCACCTTGTAGCACCGAGAGAGGTCCCCACGATCCCGGCTTTCAGCTTCGGTCCCTGCTGGTCACACCGGGTAGAATCGAGTTCGACGGCTTTTCCCCTCCCCTAGCTTGGCCGGCTGAAGGCCCCTCCCTGCGTGGAAGTAGTTTTGGTTGTAATCTATCTAACCCCCACCACGAGAACCCCCCTCCTACGCGAGGAGTAGTGGTGTAATCTTTAAATTTTCAGGTCAAGCGGCTCCGACGTGGCGTGTGGGTGCGTACCCACGCCTCCCCGCTCGCCCTCGTCTTCGACAGGGATCGGTGTCTTCACACCGATTAGGTGAGCGACTGGTCCCTCCATTGTTGGCCTATATTTTACAAGTTTAGTATTGTCTCACATGCCTTTCGGACGGTGAGGGAGTGTCCGGACCCGTAAATGTTCATTTGTGCGCCTCCCGCGGACCGTGAGTGAGAGCTACCCAATCCCATGCCCCGGCATGCCGGCCTCCCACGAAGTTAGGAATCCCAGGCCCCCATGGGTCAGTCTAAGCCAACCAAGTCCCTTAGAATACTTGGGACCCACCTCGGACCCTCGCCATCATCCCCCGGTACATCCGGGTGATCGTATGCGCCGTGCGAGTGAGTCGCTAGCGAAAGTTTGTTGAATGTTCTTGTATGCTTGCGGGTCTAGGTCCTAGGCTTGTTAAGTCATACTTTGTCATCCCTGGGCTGTGCCACATCAGTTACATATATTTAGAACGGTCAAGGGACAGCTTAGAGACCATATCCACGAATTTGGGAGACATTTAGGGCATTTGGATTTGATTAGTAGGACTTTTGGTGCAAGAAAACGGTGGTCAAAAGTCACGGCTGGGTGTTCGACCGGAAAGGGTCGACCCCAGGGTCAACCCTCGGGCATACAAATGCCAAACAGAACATAGAATTCAATTCTGGGTTACAGGGGTCGACCCTCGTGCTTCCAGAACCCAAAACAGAACCAAAGCTGGTTCTGGGTTACAGGGTTCGACCCCAGAGTCAACCCCAGGGTCGACCCCTTTTAGCAGGTTACAGAACTTAGTTCTGTTTTGAACAGAACTTCAGAGGGTCGACCCGATGGGTCGACCCCTTCTTGTTTGGGTCTGAAAAAGGGCTAAAACCTCCATCAAATCAAGGGGAAACAATTGATTTAATGTTACCAAAATCCCATGAAGATGAACCATGATTTTTCATCCTGAAAAACATGATAAAGCAAGAGGTTAGATCAAGATCAAAATATATGGGCCATGCATTAACATATGAAGCTAGTTGTGAGACCGAGACCCAAATGACATGAAGTATGAACATGAAAGCACTAGCATGAGACGCATAAATGCTTTGATAACATTTTCATCTTAGGATCCTCATATGAGTTCCAACTTCAGTTCAGAGAAACATACATTTATTCAGTCATCTGGGAGCATTTAGATCATCTGAAAATGGTTTCAGTTAAGCGCACATGAGCTACATGTTTAGTCCAAAAGTTCAAAATCTAAGCACACTTGCCATTTGAGGAATGATTGAACTTGTATGAATGAAAGGAAGATGATGATCCTTTCAGCAAGAACAAACAATGAAATAGAAATGGTTTCCACAATGACAAGCAATCAATTCATATCAATGAATCACTAATGAATCCACGTTGGTGTGGGCAAAAAGAACAAGAACATTAGTCTTAACATTCCCACACTAAGACATGCATGAAGGCGCATGCATTCTAGCCCAGTAGCAGTACCTGCAAAGCAAGATAGCAACATGTGAGTTCGTTTGTCATGAAGACATTTTCCAGTAATCAATCACTTAGCATTACCGAAGTATGACATGAGGCTCAATATGACATTTATCCAAGCATGTTTTCCACAATGCAATGTGCTAGCATCAAAGCACATATAAGCCTTATAGAGTCCCAAATGCATCGACATGATATCCCTGTTGGGACCGGTGCGATGGATTCAGAGGGGGGTGAATGAATCTCCCTTTAAAAATTTCGCTCACTTCACAAATTTAAACAATCTGAGAAGCTAATTAAATCTTCTGTTGAACCAGTAAGCAATTATGTGGAGCGCACCTATGCATGCATCTAGCGCCAATCAGATAGAAGAACAAACCACGAAGACAATGAATTTTTAGGTGGTTCGGTCCTCCAGACCTACATCCACCCCACACTCAAACCCGAGTGTGGATTCCGCTGATACACAGCTTAAACCGCTGGGCCTCACAGCTTGCCTACAACCGCTGAGGGATTACAGCTTAACCTCCACTGCCTAACAGCTTGCGCTGAGCCTCACAGCTTGCTTCCGCTGGGCAATACAGCTTAGCCATCCGCTGAGCATCACAGCTTGCTATCCGAGGTATCCAGCTCGCCCGCTGAGCATCACAGCTTGCTCTGCTGACACACAGCTTGAAGAAAGGTTTAAAAGAAAAATAAGTAATGGGAAACAAAACAGCAACAGAAAGCTGTATACGATAAAGCACAAAATAGCTCTCAAGGAGCAAGTTGGTCTGGATCTGATCCAAGAGCCAACAGATAGCACCACTTCGAAGAATTCTTCTCTTCTTCTTCTTCACGAGTTCTATGTCTCTCTTTCTTTCTCTTTCTCTTTCTCTTTCTCTTCTACTTCTTCTCTCTTTCTCTTCTTCACTCTTTTTCTTCTTCTGGATCGTGCAAGCTATCTCTTTGCTTCTGCCCCTTCTACTTCGATCAATCTTCTTCTGAGGAAGAAGCTTCGTATTTATAGAGCCTCAGAGATAGGGCGTGTGTAGGGCTTGTGCCCCCTTTATCCAGAGATAACCTCAGATCACGTGCCAGGTGCCAACCTCGGATTACGTGCCCAGACATCTGCCAGTTTAATGACAGAGTTACTTCAGTCGATCAAGCAGAGATAAAGCATTATGTACTGACTTTATGTATGAATGAAACAACCGATGTATAGACATGTCACAAGGGAATGTATAGACCTTGTATGCATTGTACACGAGATGCATAGTCATGCCATTGACGAGTGTACAGACTTTGTTTTGAACAATGCACAAATGCATATAGTGTATGGACTTTGAATATGAATGCTTGGACATGCCTTCAACGAGTGTGCAGACTTTGCGTGTACTGTGCAAACGATGCACAGATATGCCACTGAGGGATGTACAGACGTTGAATGTGTGAAATGCAGTTTGCAACAGGAAAGTATGTACATTGAACATGGACGCACTAACATGCCGCCAATCGAATGTACATACTTACAGGTGTGTAATGCAGTGTGCATAAGGTGAAGCATGCACATTGAAAATGAGTGCACAGACTATGCTCATGAATGTATAGACTTAGTGTGCAATGTGCAAACGATGCACAGACATAGCTCATGAATGTATCAAATTTGCGAGCAAGAGGCAAGGATAACGGATGTATAGACTTGCTCAGCTGTGTGGCGTGCAACTGGACGATGTACAGACTTTACGTGCATGTGCCAAGATGATGTGCAGACTTTGCGTATGCTCTGAACACGGGTTGTACAGACTTGATCTTGCGAACACGGGCTGTACAGACTTTGAGTGAATGTGCCAATGAAGGTTGTACAGACTTTAAATGATGCATGCACAAGACACAACGAATGTATAGACTTAGTGTTCTGAACGATGTTCCGACTTGACAGATGCAATGTGCATGCGATGCGATGTACAGACTTGCTGAACTACAGCATAAACATATCAGCAGAGAATGTATAGACTCTGCATGCGTGCATGCTGCAAAGTAATGTATGGACTTGTGTGTGCGGGCAGACAATGTATGGACTTTAAATCAAGGGATGCACTGGCTGTACAGACATTGTGTGTGTGCATGAAATAGCCTAATGCACTGACTTCCTATATGCTCAAGCAGGAGTTTCATTTAGACAGAGATGTTCATGATATGCAATGTTGACTCATAGTGTTTGCTATCATCAAAATCACAGGGGCACAACAATCTCCCCCTTTCTGATGATGGCAACACTATAAGTCACACTGACTCATGTCAAACTATTTTCCCCCTTTGACTTCATCAAAAAGAAAATAGTTTGAGATGAGAAATACAAATATGCATGCAATGACTGAATGAAAGTCTCCCCCTTTGACTAAGACATGAAAGGCTCTCTCTCCCTTAATGGCACAACATGAATGCTAAATGTAGTATACATGCAGATTTCCCTTAGAACAACCCATTCTTCCCCTGAATGTATAACTCCCCCTGAATTATTTCTCGTCCTTTGAGAATGGAATATGGACGGATGAAACACATCTCCTCTTGTGACATAATCAAAAGGTAGAGAAGATAGGAGGGAAAGAACATGAATAAGGTAAGGGGTCACTACACAACAGTTGAAGCATTGGTTCAGAAAGTGAGCATGATTATAGACAACTGTTAAAGTATAAGAGTCAGCAATATACAGTCTTGAAAGAATTCAGGTTTAACAGTGATAAAGATAGAGTAAAGCAGCTGACCACTGAAAAAGAGTTACAGACTCCATTTATAGCAATGAATCTAGGGCACATGGTTTTAATAGATAAGTCAGAAACAATACCCTTTGTGATTAAACATGGAAGTTCAAGAAAGGTAACTTGAATATGTATTGAGAAAAATAATTTACACTCAATGACTTTTGATTTCAAAGGGTTACAGCAGTTTGTTTTTCACCTTTTAGTTTTTAGAAACTGAACTAAGTGAATAGACCAGTGGCATTTATGTTGTTGACATTAGGTGTACACCTTGATCAGAGACAGGTACCCCAGTTACTAGGCATAAACTACTAGATCTATTTCAGATCAAGACCTACAAGGAACAATTTTCACCTTTGACATTAAGGGTACACCTTGATCAGAGGCCAGTACCCCCAGTTACTTGGTGAAGACTCCCCCTATAGATTTGACCCTATGAACAGAGATAGCCTGAAGCACTTCATGACTTATGAATTCTCCTGCTTCTTTGGAGGAGATCACAGTTTCTCAGTGCAATTCAGCCATTGCTCTGTCACTGTGTTCAGCTCTTTACATTGATGATCTTATTTACTGCTACCCTGATTTCTTTTAGAGTGATTGTTTAAAAACAATACACACTCTTATTCACCTTTTCTAGACATTTCCAGTTTAACACGTTCAGGCATTAAAAAAACCTTTTCTATTCTAACCATGAGACAGAGATTAAGAGCTATAAATGTTTTCTTTCATCTCAAGTTCTGAAGTGCAGACACTTAACACTTCAATTTATAAAAGTTAAACATTTAGTTCCTTTCAATTTGCAAGTGTGATTCTTATAAATGAAAAATTGCAATAACCACAGCTCAATGTACTAAACCAAAAGTAATACTGTTGTTCAGTGAACGTGATAGGGAAATGATAGCAATTGTTGAGAAGTGAAAAGGATTCAATGTATTGAACTGAACTCTCAGCTCCCCCTGACACCAAGATGCAACAATTATGCTATGCAATGAGTCATTTCTTTTCAGATTTTTCAAATTTGATGATATGCAGTACACTGCTCTATATGAACACTTGACCCTTGGTACTTGGCAGAGAACTTGGTCTCAAGGACCATCTCACACATAGTAAGAACCTCCAGACAGATTTCACCTGCCTTTTAGTAGCTTACCATTTAATATACCATAGTGGTCATGTATGACAATGCAATACCGACAGTCCTACTTGCATCAGATTTTCAATGACTGTATGTCAAATGCATGTATATGCAATTCACATATATGCACACACAGCTCAAAGTACAAACAAGTAAGCCCATGAAGCTCAATGCAAGTGTCAAAACAAATAAAAGAGCATGTATGCATGAATCATGATATGCAGTTAAAAATAGATTACTAAGGAATTCAATTAACCACATGTGAAGAGTGCAAGTATTACCTGACAACTTCAAGAAATTGGGGTTTTCATATTATGGTGCCTTGGTTTATTTACCCCTCTTTATTCCTCAGCCCCAAGGCACACCTGCAACAGCTGAATTATTTTGATCTTGCAGGGACCCAAGCAACTTTGGGTCCTGCGTTAGCCCTGACAGGTGTTCTGAATAATCTTTTAGCAAAGTTATCATCATGATCCATCAGGTAACAATTGTCCATAGAATGACCAAATTTTCCACAATATCTACATGAAATGACTGGTTTCTGGTTCTTATGATGCATAGTAACAGCAGTATGAGGTCTATAAACATGATCATAAGATTTTCTGTTGTATGCATGAACAGTTTGTTTCTTATTCTTAATCAGCCAACATTCAGCAGATTTGTGACCTTGCTTACCACAGTTATAGCATGAAAATTTCACAGATCGTTTTGCAGGAAATTTGACAACATAGGGGTTAACAGAGTTCTTCTGAACATGCCAACAGATCTTGACTGTATGGCCATTCTTCCCACACTCGAAGCATCTGATATGCTTACTTTTAAAACCATTTTTACCCCAAGTGGATCCAAACCAGCACTCAGCAGCCTTGTGCCCTGGCTTATTGCAGTTAAAGCACACAATGTGCAGACTAGACTTGAGTTTAGTTCCGTATGGACCATGAAGATGCATGGAAGACCTGGCATGTAGTTTATTATCTTCTTTCATGATAAAGCATGCATTCATGAGATGACCATGCTTACCACAATAGTAACATGAAGCATCAGGCTTCCTAGTAGCATGGTTTCTTTCAAAAAAATTTCTAGAATGTAATGTTTTACTTGCATGCTCATCCTTTAACATCAATCTGCAGTCTTCCATTTTGTGACCTACTTTCCCACAATAATAACATGACCCCCATTTAGTATGAGTGTGTGAGAGATCATGTAACTTGTGTGCAGTAGTCTTTGTACCAACCGGAGTATCTTTGTCCTTTTTCTGCAGATTTTCATTCTTTTTCAATTTTTGAGTTTGTCCTATAGTTTTGGGATTGACAGTGAATTTTTGGTTTTTCTGAGCGCTGAATTGAAAAACAGAAGGAGCAGGGGTTTTGTTTTGATCAGAAGCTTTTACAAACACAGTAGAAGTTTTATTCCCATTTATCCTTTTGTTTGTCGGACTGTAACCCAGTCCCTCTCTTTGAAAATTAACATTGTTTCCAAGAAGCTTATTCAGATTGTCATTGCCTTTGACAAATTTTGATAGAGCATTTTTCAAGTCTTGAATCTCAGAATTTAAGACAACAATATTAGCTTCATATGTGGACAGATCTGCTTCACAAGAAATGACTTGTTGATGCAAAGCATCATTCAGACTTTTGAGTTTTTTCACTTCCTGTTTTAATTTCATTTCATTGTCAGCTTCAGATAGAGACTTGTTAAGATCATCAACTTCTTGTTGAAGGGATGTGATTGCAAGTTCATATCCAGCTATCTTCTCTTCACAGCAAGTGACATTTCCACTCAACATTTGGTTGATGGTTTTTAGGCTCTCAATTTCTTGTTCTGCATCCACCAACTTATCAGAATTATCCATGCTCACACACTTGCCTTTTTCAACTGTCAATAACCTATCTGACAGTTGGGTGTTTAGATGTTTCAACTTGTTGATTTCCTCTCTCAATTTATTGTTTTGCTCTGTGAGTTCATCATCAAGCACCCAATCATCTGAGGAAAACTGACATTCATAAAATATTTCTTGTTGTTTTTCAGATTGAAGTTTGTCGAGATTTTTCTGAAGCTCTAAATTTATTACTCTATCAGCCTCCAGCTTCTCAGAAATCAGTCTATTTTCTTTTTCAAGATTCATTGATTTGTGTTCAAATTCCTTGGACTATTTTTTTAGTTTTTCATTTTCAAATTTCAAGTATTCTAGATCAGAATTAACAGAATCAAAATCTTTTGATTGTCTTCTGAATATGTCATTTTCTGTCTTCAGGAGTTCCATGTCCTCACCTCCTGAATTAGCATTCACATGATCATTCAACTTCCTTTTTAGAGGTTTATTTCATTTTCTCAACTGTTCGTAAGAATCAAGTAAATCATTGTATGCATCAATCCAACCATCCACATCATAATTATCAATTTTAGAAGGTACCTCATCTTCATCTTCTTCTTCATTTTCTTCTTGCTGTCCATCATCGTCAACCATCAGACATGTGTTGCGATTCCTGGTAAGCTTCAGTTTCTCTAAAATCTCCTTGGCAGACCTGCAAGAAGAAACACATGAAATTAGAGCTCTGTCAAGTGATGCTTTCATTAAATCTAATGCTCTCGAGTTGACAGAGTCTTTCAGTCTAACCTTATCAGTCTATCTAGATTTATCTTTTGATAATTTGTGTGGACCGTGGACCATTACTTTCCAAAGTTCAGAATCAGTCGATCTAACATACCGATGTAAGTTCTTCAGCCATAGATCAAGATAATTACCTTTGAAAATTGGTGGATGAGCCATTACAACAGATAGTAAACAACAACGCACAAGACAATCGACAAGAATGCACCATAACCAGATAAGCAAAGCAAGGCACTAAGTCAGTGAAACTAAACACCGAGCACAAGAAACCCACTCTGAAATGCACCACAGAGGATGCAGGATCTGCTGCGGATTGTTAGATCATATGCACAGCAACCTGCTCTGATACCAATTGTTGAGACCGGTGCGATGGATTCAGAGGGGGGTGAATGAATCTCCCCTTAAAAATTTCGCTCACTTCATAAATTTAAACAATCTGAGAAGCTAATTAAATCATCTATTGAACCAGTAAGCAATTATGTGGAGCGCACCTATGCATGCATCTAGCGCCAATCAGATAGAAGAACAAACCACAAAGACAATGAATTTTTAGGTGGTTCGGTCCTCCAGACCTACATCCACCCCACACTCAAACCCGAGTGTGGATTCCGCTGATACACAGCTTAAACCGCTGGGCCTCACAGCTTGCCTACAACCGCTGAGGAATTACAGCTTAATCTCCGCTGCCTAATAGCTTGCGCTGAGCCTCACAGCTTGCTTCCGCTGGGCAATACAGCTTAGCCATCCGCTGAGCATCACAGCTTGCTGTCCGAGGTATCCACCTCGCCCGCTGAGCATCACAGCTTGCTCTGCTGACACACAGCTTGAAGAAAGGTTTAAAAGAAAAATAAGTAATGGGAAACAAAATAGCAACAGGAAGCTGTATACGATAAAGCACAAAATAGCTCTCAAGGAGCAAGTTGGTCTGGATCTGATCCAAGAGCCAACAGATAGCACCACTTCGAAGAATTCTTCTCTTCTTCTTCTTCACGAGCTCTCTGTATCTCTTTCTTTCTCTTTCTCTTCTACTTCTTCTCTCTTTCTCTTCTTCACTCTTTTTCCTCTTCTGGATCGTGCAGGCTATCTCTCTGCTTCTGCCCCTTCTGATTCGATCAGTCTTCTTCTGAGGAAGAAGCTTCGTATTTATAGAGCCTCGGAGATAGGGCGTGTGTAGGGCTTGTGCCCCCTTTATCCAGAGATAACCTCGTATCACGTGCCAGGTGCCAACCTCGGATCACGTGCCCAGACATCTGCCAGTTTAATGACAGAGTTACTTCAGTCGATCAAGCAGAGATGAAGCATTATGTACTGACTTTATGTATGAATGAAACAACCGATGTATAGACATGTCACAAGGGAATGTATAGACCTTGTATGCATTGTACACGAGATGCATAGTCATGCCATTGACGAGTGTACAGACTTTGTTTTGAACAATGCACAAATGCATATAGTGTATGGACTTTGAATATGAATGCTTGGACATGCCTTCAACGAGTGTGCAGACTCTGCGTGTACTGTGCAAACGATGCACAGATATGCGACTAAGGGATGTACAGACGTTGAATGTGTGAAATGCAGTTTGCAACAGGAAAGTATGTACATTGAACATGGACGCACTAACATGCCGCCAATCAAATGTACATACTTGTAGGTGTGTAATGCAGTGTGCACAAGGTGAAGTATGCACATTGAAAATGAGTGCACAGACTATGCTCATGAATGTATAGACTTAGTGTGCAATGTGCAAATGATGCACATACATAGCCCCTGAATGTATAGACTTTGCGAGCAAGAGGCAAGGCTAACGAATGTATAGACTTGCTCAGCTGTGTGGCGTGCAACTGGACGATGTACAGACTTTGCGTGCATGTGCCAAGATGATGTGCAGACTTTACGTATGCTCTGAACACGGGCTGTACAGACTTTATCTTGCGAACACGGGCTGTACAAACTTTGAGTGAATGTGCCAATGAAGGTTGTACAGACTTTAAATGATGCATGCACAAGACACAACGAATGTATAGACTTAGTGTTCTGAACGATGTTGCAACTTGACAGATGCAATGTGCATGCGATGCGATGTACAGACTTGCTGAACTACAGCATAAACATATCACGAGAGAATGTATAGACTCTGCGTGCGTGCATGCTGCAAAGCAATGTATGGACTTGTGTGTGCGGGCAGACAATGTATGGACTTTAAATCACGGGATGCACTGGCTGTACAGACATTGTGTGTGTGCATGAAATATCCGAATGCACTGACTTCCTATATGCTCAAGCAGGACTTTCATTTAGACAGAGATGTTCATGATATGCAATGTTGACTCATAGTGTTTGCTATCATCAAAATCACAGGGGCACAACAATCCCAATAAAAATAGTTTGTGATCATCTCCACAATTATTTCAAACTTCATACACATGAAGACATGAATAACCATTCACGCACAAGGCTAAGCAACAAAGGCAAAGGCATTTTGTAATCATCAAAATCACATACACAACAATCTCCCCCATTTTGATGATGACAAAATATTATGCTTTAAAGCTCTCTCTCCCCCTTTGACATAATCAGAAATGGGGAGCATGACGGGGAATCCAGAATGGCAAGAACCCATGGACAACGGGATGATGAAGAGAAATAATATGCTCAATATGCATGAACTAATTGCAAAACTGGTTGATACCAATTGTTGAAATTCAAATGTGGAAACTAGAAATGTAAATGTGGACAATATGGTCATGTAGAATGTAAGATGACAAAACGATATGCAAATGCTCACAAGTTGCAGTAAATGGAAATGGTGTATGGCATGACAATAATGAGCAAGTAAACAAGCACTCAAACACACATAGAAAGGTATTGACTCATGCAAGTCCTGATGAGTTAAGCAGATAAGATCACATGCAAAGCTCCTCCTTTGACATTGACACATTAGATGACTGACTTTGATTTTCAAATTTTTGATTTTTAGTTTTCTTGTGAAATGCATGAAACAGGATGTATGAAAATGATGAGACGTGAAATGCATACAATGTAATCAAGCATATATCTATAGATACATGCAACATAACTCCTTCACAAGAAGGGATACCAATTGATTTAAAGTGAGGGGATAGGTGTAGGAAAAGTGCAAAAGAGTCATTAAGGTCAGAATGAGGATTGTGCAGATAAATAGGAGAAGATGTACAGCAGCTCAAGCAATTAATCAAATTTTCAAAATACATATCAAATCAAATTACCATGTGTAAGTGAGTAACATGAGTATGAATCTTAGCCATATGGATAACCGGATTTTCAAGTAAACACAATAGTAAGTTCACAAACTACATTTCAATATAGAGAACAGCGTATTGGAGGCTTCGCTGTTCCTCATCAAATTATCATCAGTAATTTTCATACTGACAATCTGAATTTTTCTAAGAAGGATCAGGTTCAAATAATTCCTTTTTACGCGAGGAGACACATGGAGCTCATGCCAGAATCCCCGGTTACTCAGAATATTGAACCTTGTCACCTTATTTTAACAGAGGTACTTTAGTCAACACTTTTCAGAATTGAACCACATCACGTCTCAGGTGACATGTGCCCAATTTACTCAGTGAGACTAAGCATTGCTCTGCCTTTCATTTCAAACAATTTTTTCTGTGGAGGCAGGCAACTTTTTCCTCAACTGTCTCTAATCATCCATGCAGCAAGTTGAATTACTTTAGAGTCTTAAAATGAAATTCTTATATCCTTATGAATAACACTCAATTTCACATTATAGTGCATGAAGTGTGCGAATTTGATTTAACATGTATGGAGAAAATTTAATTTAAAACAGGATAGTGTAGCTCCCCCTATGTAAATGCAATAAGCATGAAATACTCCCCCTGAGAATTTGACATGAAGCACACTTGTTAAGACTCAGATGCAACATTATTTAACAATGGAGTGTTTGGTCTTAGAAGTTTCAAAGGAAGGGATTGAATAGCATATAATAACATGCAAGCATACAATGGAGATATGCATATGCAATGCAAAATGAAAAGATATGTAATTTTAGTTCTTGAATTGTTGGCCCCAAATATATGAGACCAATTGTTGGAAGTATTCATTTTGGCATTTATGCAAGATGAAATGTTCAAAATGATGCATTTCAAAATATGCACTATATGTATACTGAAAATGCCAACTATGCAACAATACACACGATGAGCTTCATCTTCCAAAAGTACTATGTGAATGATATGCAGAAAGTGATATGCAAATATGCAATGTGATGCAAGATTTCAGATTTCACATGACACTCTATATGCACCTAATGCAACTAATGCATGACACATATTACCAACTGTTAACATGTGAGGAGACAATTTTATTCTGAAAAGAGAATTCAGAAAATTCATTCAAAGCATCAAAATCATCACATGTGAACTTTTCTTGAAAACAGTTGTGCTTTTATCCAGAAAGATGAGTGGCACATTGGTAAAGACCATGGAACATTGATCAACTTCAGTCCTTAAGATGTTCAGCCACAAACATAATATCATCATGCTGAGAGAATGGAAAAACATCATTTTTAAAATTTTCAGCATGCAAAATTCCCCCATAATCAATGCATGATTTTAGAAAATTCATTTAAGTTGGATGCCATATGCATAGATGATTCATGGTACCGGGCGGAGGCATATTCTCACGCATGGTGATAGCTTTCAGACAGGCTTGGCCTGCCCTTCCACATGTCACCATTTTATATATCATGTAATCATTGAAATGATGATCAGAAATAAATGCATTCTCATTTGGCATCGGGGGTTTAGCAAAAGACATTCAATGGCTACACTATCATATATACTGCTCAGATGTTTCAATATCATTCAGCCAAGCATTCATTATCCACATTGTCAAAGACAACCAAGGGGTATTCAAACTTTTAAAATCACTGTCTGTCAAGTTATGGCATTAACATCAAGACCAAAGAGCTTCAAACAAACACTTTATTTTCTCACCTTTGTCTTGAGTTACCTTTATTAACATCCTCAAATTCTTCACTTTATTTCGCTTGTTGTCATCTTCGTCAACAAGCTCATTTCTTTCTCTCCTGCAAGAAATATAACGATATTAGCCAAAGGAGTTCCATTGAGACCCCAAATTTGCATCTTATAGATAGCAGCATGTAAGGATATGAAAATACTAAGAACTCCATGCCAAAACCCTTTCAAAACTCCTCTAGGATAAGAAGAGAAACCCTAAGCGTAATGGGGTAAATGTTCAAACCAATCGGTCCTTAAAATGGGCATTTCGACACCAACTGAGGAACATGCAAAACTGCCTAAGACAATTAATCTGAGCCCAGAAATGCCAAACATGAATTAAACTCAATCTAGGCACATGGTGATACATTCAAACGTTTGAATTCTTACCATGATTTCAAGGGTTGATGGTCATTATCAAACCTACACTGTAAAGAGCTCAATTCATGTCAATATTAAGCCAATACATATGAAGAAACTAACTTCAAGGCTTTTCATCACATGTGACTCTCTCTCTCTCAACCTGCAATATCAGAAACTCAATTTCATATCAACCTCAATTCAATACAAATGAGAAAGTCAATTTCAGTGCTTTTCTTCCACAAGACAATCTCTAATGAGCTGCAAGTGTGAATGATGAGCTGCAAGTATCAACTCAGGGACAAGCCCATGTTAACAAGGACATCACACCAGAACTGGCCAAGTCGACTTATAGCCTTCCTCTTGGCCTCAAGACAATCCTGTAACAAAGTTCTCATTTGGTTGTTTTGGGTACCCAAACCTTCTTGGGTCCCGGATGGTTAGTTGCACCTCTAGTGGGTGCCTTCCACATTCTTTGGGCAAACATATCATCAAAATTCATCAAATCACAATCATGCATAGTATGCCCAACCTTTCCACATTAATGACAACATTTTGAAGACTTCACAGAATTCTTATAAACATGATAATCAAATTTCTGTGATTTAGCATGAATGTTATCATTATGAGCATGGAAATTTCTCTTCTTCACAACAGAATGAGCATGAAATTTTTGTGGGTTGGCGAAAGTATAAGTATTCTTGACTTTGAAATTCTTTCTTTCATTTTCTTGCCAACACTGTGACACACGGTGTCCTAGCTTTCCACATTCAAAACAAACAACCATTTTCCTTTTGGAAACAAGTTTATTTTTACATACTTTTAAATCATCCAATTTCATAATGAAACAATCATTCATCAAATGACCATGCTTACCACAATAATGATAATTGACATTAGTGATTTTGGAGCATAGTTTTTGTGACTTTTGTGAGCATGAATCCTATTGTTCCTAGGTTGAGCCTGAGCCTTGGGATTAGATTTCTCAACACAAGAAACAGTTGAGATATTTGAGGAACAAGAAGCATGCACAAAAGATGTTTGAGTGTTTAGCCCAAAGGCTTTCTTTTTGGTGGGTTCATACCCAAGACCTTCTCTTTGAAAGTTTACCTTGGTCTCCAAAATCTTGTTCAGATTTTCTTCCCCATTCACAAACTTAGACAAAGAAGCATTCAGATCAAGAATTTCCTTTTCAAGTGATGAAATATGCAATTCATAGGAAATGATCTCATTATCACAAGAAATGACTTTTTCATTCAATTGGACATTGATGGTTTTGTAGCTCTCCCTCATTTGTTCAAGCACATGCATATTCTCAGATTCATCAACAATTACAGATTTCCCTTTTTCAAAAGTAAGTAATTTTTTAGACATGGTTGTGCTTAGATGTTTCAATTTTTCATTTTCAGATTTTGAGAAAGTATTTTCTTTTTCAAGAAACTTCATGTTACCTTCAAGCAGAGATATCTGAATCAATATAGCACTGTTTTCCTTTTTAAGTTCTTCATTCTCATTTGAAAGTTTATCATTCAAAATTAGGTCATTGCAAATGTCCTGATCAATAGAGTTTGAATCCATTTTGTTTCTTAGATCTTTTTCAGTTTTCTCTAATTGATCGATTTTGTTCTTGAGGGTAACATTTTCATTTCTCAAACAAGCAATGGTTTTTTTGTGACATTCAACATCATCCTCTAAAAGTTCATTGAAGTTAATAAGCTCAGAACATTTATCACAAGAACCATTTTCATGGACCAAGTTTTCAGATTTCTTTTTCAATTTTCTGTTTTCTGACTTGACTTTCTTATATTATTTTTCCAACTCGTCATACGCTTCAACAAGATCATCAAGAGTAAATTCTTCAGAATCTGAATTTACCTCTTCTGCATTTTTCTCACTATGTTGATCAGCATCATTGGCCATGAGACATTTTTGCCTTTCCTTTTCTTGAGCTTTGATCAACCGGTCCATAAGCTCATTTGCCGTCCTACAAGAAGATACAAATGGATATTCCTTAGTACTTACAGAAGCTTTCAATAAACTCAAAGTAGTAACATTATCATGGTGCATCCTTTCATCCTGATTAGACCACTTGGTCTCATCCAGAGGTAATATGTGTGGACCATGATAAATCAATTTCCAAAGACTACGATTAATAGAATTGATCACCATACACAGTTTGCCTAGCCATGAATCAAAATCCGAACCAGTGAAGATTGGCAAAGAATTCATTGAGACATGTTCAATAGAAAAATTCATGATTGTAGAATGCACTGGGATCACTCTGTAGATCGTAAGATCTAGGGACAACAGAGCCTCGCTCTGATACCAATTGTTGGATCCCGTAGTGTAGGAACACGGATCTAGAGGGGGGGTGAATAGATCCTTTTACTAAAAACTATGTCTAATTTAAAAACACAACTAGCACACAGCGGAGTATACAAGATTGAGTAATTTAATCTAAATATGTTTAAACTAGATTCACTCAATCTCACCGAGCTCACACGATTGCACAAACAGATAGGATAGTGAACACACAATCACAAGAATCAAACCACAAGACACGGGGATTTTTAAGGTGGTTCGGGACCACGACGGGCTCCCTACGTCCACCCCTCACCAAACCGGTGAGGCTTCACTACACGCTAATAATGTAGCAACACGGGGACGAACCCCAACACACACACGCTGCTTCCACAACAAACCACACACGAGACCTTACCTCAAACTACTGCCACAGCAGCACACACACACACACACACACTAGGGAACACACCCCGAACAAATTCCTCACACGGAGTCACACCTCTGTCCACACACACGTAAGGCAATACCTACACAACCACACTGGATTAAACTCCTAACCACACACGCGGATATACTCCGCACAAATCGACACACATAAATCAACCCACACACTCAGACACCCCTTTCTCCGAACACCCACACAAAGTATTATCTCAAATGTATATGAACCAAAAACACATATATGCTATGACCCTCCAAACAAATTATAGAGATGAAAACTAGACAGATGTGTCAAGTATAAGCCTCCCCCTTCTTCAGCAAAATCTGATTCTCCTTGTTCGTTGACGGATGATCATGATTTAGACATCATCTTCTTCGTCTCCTCGAGATGCACGTTTTTACCTTCTTCTAATTTCTTCTTCACCTGAAAGAACAGATAGAAATGATGAGCTCAAACTTTAAGCTAATCTCAAACAAGACAATAGAAATGAATGGTTCAGAGATCCCCCTCTTCATCTTCATCCTATACAAGGATCACATGAGCATTAGGATTGTTGAATCACACAATTCGCAGCTCATATATATGTATGCAAGAGAGAGTGGATATAAGACTTACAAAACCATCCTAAGATGTCTTAAAGTAGATATTCAAGCTCTATCAACAACGATTTTGAGAAATCAGAATGAAGAAGATGTTGTAGTGATTAGAGCTCCCCCTTTCTCTCCTTTGAACATATTTGAATGCTTCTGCAGTATGAAACCCGTTCTTGAAGAAGAATGATTGATTCTTGCATGGATGATACTTGTAGCATGAATTTCTTCGCAGCTTGTGGCAGAGGAATGGATGAGGACGTGAAACTTTGTTCTTTCATTCACACACAAGCTCAGATCAGCACTAGAGAAGCCTTGGAGCAGCTCCTTGCGTCCTGCACCTCCAAAGGTTAGTGATAGAATTGATTTTTGAAAATAGATCTCCACACCTTCAGTTTTTGACCAAGGAGAGGGTTACATATATCTAGAACGGTCAAGGGACAGCTTAGAGACCAGATCCACGAATTAGAGAGACATTTAGGGCATTTGGATTTGATTGGTAGGACTTTTGGTGCAAGAAAACGGCAGTCAAAAGTCACGGCTGGGCGTTCGACCGGAAAGGGTCGACCCTAGGGTCGACCCTCGGGCATACAGAAGCCAAACAGAACATAGAATTCGGTTCTGGGTTACAGGGGTCGACCCTTGGGGTCGACCCTTCAATGGGTCGACCCTCGTGCTTCCAGAACCCAAAATAGAACCAAAGCTGGTTCTGGGTTACAGGGGTCGACCCAGGGTCGACCCCTTTCAGCAGGTTTCAGAACTTAGTTCTGTTTTGAACAGAACTTCAGAGGGTCGACCCAATGGGTTGACCCCTTCTTGTTTGGGTCTGAAAAAGGGCTAAAACCTCCATCAAATCAAGGGGAAACAATTGATTAAATGTTACCAAAATCCCATGAAGATCAACCATGATTTTTCATCCTGAAAAACATGATAAAGCAGGAGGTTAGATCAAGATCAAAATATATGGGTCATGCATTAACATATGAAGCTAGTTGTAAGACCGAGACCCAAATGACATGAAGTATGAACATGAAAGCACTAGCATGAGACGCATAAATGCTTTGATAACATTTTCATCTTAGGATCCTCATATGAGTTCCAACTTCAGTTCAGAGAAACATACATTTATTCAGTCATCTGGGAGCATTTAGATCATCTGAAAATGGTTTCAGTTAAGCACACATGAGCTACATGTTTAGTCCAAAAGTTCAGAATCTAAGCACACTTGCCATTTGAGGAATGATTGAATTTGTATGAATGAAAGGAAGATGATGATCCTTTCAGCAAGAACAAACAATGAAATAGAAATGATTTCCAAAATGACAAGCAATCAATTCATATCAATGAATCACTAATGAATCCACGTTGGTGTGGGCAAAAAGAACAGGAACATTTGTCTTAACATTCCCACACTAAGACATGCATGAAGGCGCATGCATTCTAGCCCGGTAGCAGTACCTGCAAAGTAAGATAGCAACATGTGAGTTCGTTTGTCATGAAGACATTTTCCATTAATCAAACACTTAGCATTACCGAAGTATGACATGAGGCTCAATATGACATTTATCCAAGCATGTTTTCCACAATGCAATGTGCTAGCATCAAAGCACATATGAGCCTTATAGAGTCACAAATACATCGACATGATATCCCAATAAAAGTAGTTTGTGATCATCTCCACAACCATTTCAAACTTCATACACATGAAGACATGAATAAGCATTCACGCACAAGGCTAAGCAACAAAGGCAAAGGCATTTTGTAATCATCAAAATCACATACACAACAAATGCCATTCAACTTCCTCCGGAACGGCCCAATTGGAACCCGACTGTTGATCAGATAAAGTATTGCATGTTCCACAGGCAGCCTGACCATACCATCGAGAGCTGTTTCCAATTCAGAGATTTGGTATACGACCTGCATGAAGGGCAGCGTATAGATTGGGCCGAGATGCACAAGGCCATCATTGAATAAAAGAGAAGAGAAGGCAGTCACAGAGGCAGCAAGTGAAGCAGCAACAAGCACCGCCACCGCAGTAGCAGCCGCAACAGTAACCAAAGCCGGTCCAAGACTTGGGGATCCATCAAAACCTCATGCCAAATCATCCTCCCGCTCCGCAGCCTCAGCCGCAGGCACCGGCTCAGGTTAATTTAGATCAACCCCCGGCTCCTGATGCAGGGTGGTCATATGATGATGACGGTTCTACTCATCAAATAATGTCCCTCCACCATAACCACCGCCACCCTACTTCATCTTCTACACCCAGCCATCAAACCCTTCCTTCGCCCGCCAGACCATTCATCCTTCCACCAACTACCACTGTTACTCCACTTACCTCCACTCCACTACCAGCACCCCCACTCGCGCTTCCACCTCATCCATTGCTCGTCACCCCCACCATCATCACCATGCCTCTGCCCAACCCCTCACTCACTATGCCTCTGCCCACACCGCTCTCCACGCCTCCACTTACCTTTCCATCAATACCCGCACCTATCATCACCGCACCCGCACCTAACCCTCCGCCTGTCATCCTTCCCGCATAACCCATTACCTCCACCATCATCCCTGCTACTCCCATCATCTACACCACACCCTCTTCCACACCACTCATTCACCCCATCGGGCCCATCAAGCCGTTAACCGATCCCGTGTCGGCACATAACCTTGCCCTACGGAGCGGGCGTTTGTTTCACAGGAATTACACTTCCACTGGTGCACCTGCACCAAATACTCAGTCTTCACAACCGGCTGCTGATCAGAAAGAGGCCGAGCCATTGCCGGGTACCCAATATGATCTATTGCATCACTTAGACAGGGTGCCCGCCAAAATATCCGTATTAGAATTGATAAAAAGGTCTACACTTCACCAAGATGCATTAAGAAATTTTCTTCAGAAGGTGATGGTTAGCGAAGATGTGGCAGTTGATAGTCTACCGACGGCCTTGGCAGATATCTCGAAAGGGCCAGCAATTACATTCTCCGAGACCGAGCTAGCACCTCCAGAAGCTCGGTAAATGCTGCTATGTATTTCGATAATCTTAAACAAAGTGAGTATTGATGCAACTTTAGTTGACACAGGGGCATCTATTAATGTGTGCCCACTCAGCACTCTCCGCTCCTGTAATTTATCAGAAGAACTATTACGGCCAACCCCGACCACCATAGCAGCGTATGACAATTCAAGAAGAGCATGTCATGGGGTTGTCACCATTCAAGCTGAGCTTGGGCATCTTACCATGCCTATAGAATTTTATGTACTGGACATCGACCCTATGTTCAAAGCCATTTTGGGTCATCCGTGGATAGACAATCTCAGCGTCGTACCATCCACTGCCCATCAATGCCTCAAATTCTCTTTTCAAGGGAGGCTGGTTAAGGTGAAAAGTTTGTCCACAGTTCAGTCAGTCAAGACTATCTCGAAGAAAGTGCTGCCAACTTTGTAGCCCAGTAGTCGGCCGGTTATTTCAGTTTTAGATCTGGATTTCCCAATGGCATATGCACCACGCAAGCCCGTCTCTATTGCAACAAACATTAAAATGAAGCCCCATATCCGAGATTCCAAGGGCTGGGACATTATATTGAAATTGGGCTATCAGTCGGGGAGAGGCCTCGGCACAACTACAAGGACGGACCAAGCCGGTCCCTAAAGGAAGAAAACTGAATAGAAGGGGCCTCGGTTATCGAGAGTCTATCTTCTCTATCTCGAGCGATTCTGGGCCCTTGACATGGGACTACCGCCAGCATTTTGTTAAAGGCCCTCTCCAGCCCGGCACATTGAAAGCATCTTCAGATCATCCCAAGCAGGAAGATGAAGTCCACATAGTCAATAGCCCGCCATTGCTGCCAAAAGGGCTGGTCGATGATATGATTGATTGTAGCCAAGAATTTGAAAGGCTATTTTATGAAAAAGACAATCGCCAGGAAAACAAGGAGGTGCTGCTCATGTGTTATCAGCCGCGGAAGTCAGCTTGCCATCCGCGGGAAAGGGGGAGCTCGCCCATCGTCTTTACTTGGTCTCCCTCCCGTCTTACGTCTCTCTTCCAAAAGCTGGAATCCATACCCCGTTCCCCTCCCATTATCATTGACCCATTCTTGTTTGAAATTCCCACGGAGTATCTCATCATCACACCAACATGTAATTGTTGTCCTCCAGTTGATCTGTCTACTCCTTTCTTTACCTCCTCTGATCCTTTTCTCGATATCTTCTATCCTTCCAAGTACCCTCTCAGGCTCCCCCCTCCTCCACCTTCCTCTCCCTCTTGCTACATGATCTCCATTGACTCTCTCAAAAAAAAACATCAAATTTGAAACGGAGATTTCAGTGGAAGATTACGCTATCTTTTCTCCATCCTCCTTCCAGGGGCATGAGGTCCCTGCTGCCTCTTTCCCATTAGATTTCCTTTGTCCTAGGTTAGATGTAGGGTCCGTCAAGTCTAGGGAAGTAGAGTCTGTTAGGTCTAGAGAAGTAGGGTCTTGTTCTAGGTCGTCCAACCCTTCCTCACTTGAGTCGTGCCCGCTTGCGCATCATTCCAAATCCGTTCCTGATAGGTTCTTGCAGGATCTAGCTCAGCGATGTCATGCTCTTCTGAAGTGCCCGGAGTTTATCGCTACGGCGATTGTGATAGAAGACGATGAGGAGCAAGAAGGGGTGCAGAGTGACGATGGACTAGGTGTTTTTGAAATCATGGATGAAAAAGACCCGATTGACGATGAGGATAGCAACATAGATGACACCGCCGCTCTGTATGCGCAAGGATTAAAGAGCTTCGATGAGCCATCATCAGGGGTGGATGAACCTACGAAGGAAATAAATCTGGGAATCGAAGAAGATCCCAGGCCCATTATCATTGCCGCTAATCTCCCTCCAGAAGAAGAAGAAGATCTAATCAAGGTTCTAAGGGAGTATAGCGATTCTTTTGCCTGGTCTTACGAGGACATGCTGGGCCTTGACCTCTCTTTAGTGGAACATCGACTCGTGCTTAAACCAGGGGCAACCCCTGTGAAAGAAAGGTCAAGAAGATTTCACCCCCACATGGCCTTGAAGATTAAGGAAGAGGTCGATAAATTGTACAAGGCAAAGTTTATTAGAGTTGTCTTATATCCTCAGTGGGTGGCGAATATAGTCCCTGTTATCAAGAAAGATGAAAAGGTGCGTATTTGCATTGATTTCAGGGATCTTAACAAAGCATGTCCCAAAGACGATTTCCCGTTGCCTCACATAGATGTATTGGTAGACATTACCGCCGGGTACGAAGCATTATCATTCATGGATGGTTATTCAGGTTATAACCAGATCCATCTCGCCCCTGAAGATCAAGAGAAAACCTCATTCACCACACCCTGGGGTACATATTACTATGTGGTTATGTCGTTTGGTTTGAAGAATGCCGGCGCCACTTATCAAAGGGCGATGATGGCCACATTCCACAACATGATGCATGTTTACATGGAAACTTACGTGGATGATATTTTGGTGAAGTCAAGGACTAAAGAAGAACACCACGTTATTCTGGCTAAGGTGATCTAGAGAGTTAGGGAGTATCAATTAAAAATGAATCCAAAGAAATGTATTTTTGGAGCCTCTTCATGGAAGTTGCTAGGCTTCATAGTCAGCAAATGGGGGATTCAGATCGATCCTAACAAAGCAAAGGCCGTCATGGACATGTCTCGGCCTAAGAATATCACGAAACTTCGAGGGCTGATTGGTCGATTACAATTCATTAGAAGATTCATATCCCAGCATTCTCAGAGGTGCCGCCCGTTTTATGAATTGCTAAAGGTGGGGGCCAAATTTGAATGGAATCAAGATTGTCAAAAGGCCTACGAGGATTTAAAGGAATATTTGACCAATCCCCCAGTTTTGCAACCTTATATTCCTAGGAAACCCCTAATCCTATACATTTTTGTCATTGAGGACTCCCTAGGGGCGGTTTTAGCACAAGTAGATGAGGAAGGCAAAGAGCGGGCAGCTTATTACCTCTCCAGATTGTTTAACCCGGCGGAGACCAAATACACCGCTATGGAGAAGACTTGTCCCGCCTTAGTGTGGGTAGCTCAGAAACTGAAACACTATTTTCTAGCCCACCCAGTTAGGTTGATCTCTAGAATGGATCCGATCCATTATCTCTTAGAAAAGCCCATCCTTTCTAGTAGGTTAGCTCGCTGGCAGAGCTTCCTCTCTTAGTTTGATATCACATTCGTTGTTCAGAAGGCAATCAAAGGATATGCCATTGCTGAGCATCTTGCCCGTCTTCCCATCCCTTACACAGACTCTATTCATGACAATTTCCCTGATGAGCATCTCTCTATTCTTACCCATCGTTCCTTCATGTCTCTTCACTTCAATGGTGCACTCAATTCTCAAGGCCGAGAGATAGGTGCCGTTCTGCTCACTCCGGAAGGGGTGACGATTCCTTGTGCTTATCAGCTCCGTTTTCCTGCTACCAACAACATCGCTGAGTATGAGGCTCTCCTAGCCGGATTCAAGCACCCCTACCTCTTGGGCGCACGCTATTTAAACATCATAGGAGACTCTCAGCTCGTCCTGCAGTAGGTTTTGTCCACTTACCGCACCCGTGACCCGAAGCTCAAGCCATATCAAGATTTGGTCACTCTCTTGACTAGGCAATTCTGCAAATTGATCTATATCCATACCCCTCGATCTCAGAACATCCTCGCTGATGCACTGGCGTCATAGGCTTCCTCCGTATCTTTTCCTCTCAGTCGAAGCACTATGACCATCGTCATCTAAAGATTGGACGCTCCTTCTTTTCAGGATCCTTGGTATCACAACCTTAGGAAAATTGTAGAAGCTAGGGTTGAGAAGGAAACTTTAAAGGAAGTATCTTTAACGGAATTAGAGGAGATTCTGGAGGAAGAAGAATTGCCATGGTACCATGAGATTGAGCTGTATTGCAAAGATGGATCGTTCCCAGAAGGGGCAAACGCCGAGCAACGTAAGACTATTAGAAGAGCCGCCTCGAAGTACACCATCATTGCTGGAGAATTGTACAGGCGTGCTCTCAATGGAATGCTCATGAGATGCTTAGATGATGATGAAGCTTGGAAGGTAGCTGAAGCAGAACATTCTAATGAGTGTAGAGGTCATGTTAATGGCCAGGCTCTAGCGAAGAAAATCCTTAGGCAGGGTTATTATTGGCCCACTCTAGAGGAAGATTGCTCCCTCTATGTCCGAAGGTGTCTTAAATGCCAACTCCACGCTGACAAAATCCATGCTCCTGCTTCATCTCTTCATCCTCTCTCTGCTCCTTGGCCATTCTCTATGTGGGCTTTTGACATTGTTGGCCCGCTCGGTGATCCCAACTCTCAGACCAAGCAAAAATCCTTCATCCTTACCGCCACTAAGTACTTCACCAAATGGGCCGAAGCGGAGGCGTACGCAGAGATCAAAGCAACAACGGTGTGCCGCTTCATCATGAAGAATATCACTTCGTGGCTCGGATTGCCAAGCAGGATCGTCACCGACAATGGACCCCAGTTCATCTCTCAAGAGCTCCAGGACCTCTATAAGAAGTTCAATATTGCATTGCATCATTCATCTCCATATTATCCTCAAGGCAACGGTCAAGCCGAGACAACTAATAAAAACCTTCTTAAAATCATAAAGAAAATGTGCGAATCTCACAAATTTTCCGATTGACCTGAACGATTAGTGGAAGCTCTATGGGCTTACCGCACCTCCGTCCATACTCCTATGGGGCAAACGCCCTATGCTCTTAACTATGGGATGGAGGCGGTGTTCCCGTATGAGATCTTAATTAATGCGGGACGGACACGGGGACCAACTCTAGGTGATGCGGACCTTGGACTCTAAATGCGGACATGGCCAGGAACATACAACAATGGAGACACTTTGGCCCAAAACTAAGAGTTCCTATGGGCTATACGTCGCTAACAGAAATGCAAGCTCACTCGTCGTCCCAAGTGAGGGGAAATGCGGATCCGCACGGTTGAGAAACAGGCAGAGTCAAGTGTGGTCGACTCACTTCCGTGCTCGGATCGAGCCACGGGACGGGTCACTCTCTCGCTCACAGCGGTGACATGGACTCACAGGCTAGGTTCCTATCGCACTTAGCAGCGGCACACGACCATATATTAGCTAAGCAAGTAAATGCCAAGAAGTCGAGATCGTTACCTCCACGCTCCCGGCGTGGGGAAGACAACCCCGGCCAATCCTGTACTCCCGGTTAAACAAATACACTACGGTATAAAGATTTGACCCACTCCACTCAGGGAGGCAATAGGTCACATGTGGGGCTCGGGAGTAGCGGGAATTGGGTTGACGGGCAGCATCTTGATGTCGTCCGTCGGCGCCAAAACCCACGTTTTAGTGCTGTCCGGAAGGCGTGATCTACGGGTTCATGGGGCCCACGTGCTGCTCAGCCTTCTGGACCTGACGGGGTGGGTCCCACTGTGGTGGAGACACCTAGAGGCGTGCCTCCTTGGACGGTGGCAGGGCTGGATCGCCGGTCGGAGGACGGGCGGCTCCGATCACCACTTGTCGAAAGTGCTGTCCACGGATCTACAACCTCTATTTTCTGGCACGCGACCCAGTGAGATCGGCTACTGCAATCAGCACCGATGTCGGATCAGCACAAAACCAGCGTCGTTGGAACGCTGACTTGAAATCCTTCGACCCTATGGGACTCAAAAAAATTCACCAGAGTCGTGCTTCTGATGGGCGATTTTAGAACTGGCATGTTCTCAGTCTCAGATCTGACTGGGCAGAAACTGAGTTTCCTGAGAGTCAGCGTTGACCGTGGGGTAGACCTCCGAATCAGAAGATTAGCTCTTCATGAAAGTTGTAGAGGGGAGAGATAAGAAAACGGAAATAATTCTTATGACCGATTTGGTGGAGGGTTGAATGGGGAAAGATATTTTATACTGGAGGGTGGTCGGATCTGGACAGAGGCAGACAAAACTGAGTGGGATCTAAAAGTGATTTTTAGAAAATAGGTGAATGCCTTTAGAAATTCCATGAAACTTCGTGGATGGAGGGGGTGTTGGACAGAACCTCCAATAAAATTGGGGGCTCAAGAAAAAATCAAGAAGAGGTCTGAAGATGGGAAACTCAGAGCTACTGTGAATCTAGACTGAAAGTTGGCAGATCTGGGTGGGAAGGAATAACGAAAATAGAAAATTACAAAATGGATGCTAGAAGCCCAACAAAAATTTTTGGGACGTGGTGAAGACCCCTGGAACTCACCCTGAAAGTTTGGCCTCCAGATGAACTCGTGGCTGAGAGTTAAAAATCTGAGAATGGCCTGCTATCACCCGATTGGCAAAATATCGACAGAGGCGGTGGCGGTGGAACGGCGGCTCGATGGCGGCGGCGGCGACAATGACGAACTCCACACCAGATAGATGAGGCTTCCCACCTCAGAACACAGCCTTCCTAGCTGCAAGAAGAAGAGAGGAGAGAGAGAGAGAGGGGCGGCCCTTGCCTTGGGAATAAATTCCTTGATTTTCTTTGCATTAATTGTAACAAAATGGGAATTACAAGCCTTTTATATGAAATGCAAAATGACACAAACTAACCCTAGATCTAGGGTTGGGGAGGGTAAAAGGGGGAGTCCACATTTTTATTCTCCCATGTGATTTGGAACTAAATAAAATAAACTAAAACTCCTAATATAATATAGTAAAGGAGGGGCGCCCCCTTGACCTTCATGCCCCCTTCTTGGACTATTTTAAACACTTCTCCCCCCCTTGGACCACTCTTCTAGAAGCCCACTATTGGAAGGTTGACTGACCCCACATGGGCCCTAGAGATGAGATGGATCAATGGAGAAGAGATAGGGGGGCCCGCGGGACCCGGGTTGTAGCAACCCTGATAAATGAATATTTGAAATGAATTAAAATATATATATTACAGAAGTAATACAGATAATAAGAAGAGGGTTAAAGGGGTGAATAAAACCAAAATGCAAATAACGCCTCTTATTAAGGCGTTAATTTAATAATAAACGCCTCTAGCTAAGGCGTGCTTAAAGAAGTGACGCCCTCACCTCACGGCGTCAATTTCAACCGACAAACAGGGCAAGGCCAAGTAACGCCTCTAGTATGGGCGTGTTTTAAAACAAAGAACGCCCTCGTACCAGGCGCTTCTTAAGAAACGACTTGAACCAGGTCGTCAATTCAGGAATCGACGCCCTGACCAAAGTCGTTAATTCCATTCGTGAACCGTTCGAACCCAGAGCTTATCCAGGGAAGGATCATGTTGATCTAGTAAGTATCTATTAGGGTAAGGACTCTATATTGGAAGCATTACTTCCACTAGAACACTAACTCCAATAGGATTCCCAAAATCCCTATAAATAACCTACTGATCGAACCTTAAACGCTATTTGGCGTTTGGAAAACTACAAGGTACGTAGTAGCAGTTCATATAGTTTCTCTTTGCTTCGGTTACATGAAGAACTAATAGTTCTTCATCCTCTTTTCCTCTTACAGGTTAAGGACGCAGCAGTATAAGTGAAGAACAAGGTAACGTTCTTCTACTATCTCCTCTGTTCCGATAAGTGAAGAAATTAATATGTGTTTCTTCTTCTCTTCTTATAGGAACTGCAGCAAATTGGTGAACCGAAGAACAAGGGTTCTTCAGCAAAAACCTTCTCTTCCTCCTACTGTGGATATTCGTTGCTGTGAAGCAACAGAGCCCCTTTTCCTATCAATCTTCAAGTAGTCATCCCAATCAAACTAAGGTAGGTTTTCTCAAGTCACTGTAGCCCAAACTAAATTGATACAGTACAATAATCATCATGCATATACATGGTTTGGTTTACTATAGTTTCTGAACGACTTTCTGTTAATTTCTTGAAAGAAACGTCCTTAGAAAGGGCGTGATTATGAAATATACGCCCCATACTAGGGCGCTATTTTACAAGTCACGACCCTGCCAAGGTCGTCAAATCTAAATTCGACGCCCTGTACACATGCGTTAATTTCTTATAAACATTAATCACCATATTAACAACTGCTTATATATGAAATCATGATTCTAATGCATGATCAGATGTCTTTGACCACTTTTGATTTTCTTGTCATGAGTATACATATATTCGTTCTATTGTATCCTGAATTTATTACTGCCATTGAAATTTCCTGAATAAACTTTAATTAACGACCTGGACGAGGTCGTTTTCCACATGTTAACGCCCCATCACAGGGCGTGAATTGGAAAAGTAACGCCCCTTCAGAGGGCGCGTTTCTGTAAATTCCTGAAAAATGGTATTCTGTAAAAATAATAATTAAATAGTAACGCCCCTGCCCAGGGCGCGTTTTCAGACAAATTATTGAAATAATGAAATTCTGCAAATAAGGAAAATAGATAAACGCCCTCCTGTTAGGCGTTATTTACTTGAGAAACGACTTAGCGTAAGTCGTTATTTTCTGTAAAAATGATTTTTATCCTGATTCTGTTAACCGATGGTTTCATATTATACATATACATATATATCGGCACTATTCTCCACTCCGTGAGTATAGTCCCACTTTTCACGTTGTTTTATCGATCACACTCAACTCTCATTGACATACAAGCTCTCCATTGGACATTCCGTTCCTTTGGACTAGCGAGTTAGTCATAGAGACCTCCATAAGACTCCTCATAGCCTTGGATTCCCTCAAGGCAGACTGAGCTGGTTGTACCCTAAAAACCCATTACACCATTGGTGCCATGTCACTCTAAAGAAACATGGGATACCGGCCCATATGTTATACAAAGAGTATATCATAAGAAATTCTTAATGGAATGATGATATCATGCCATATCATGTCATTCTTGTAAACCTCAATTCTATGATAAGAATGAGGGTATCTTACCTTTGATATACTGTTCATGTGGACCTAAATTCTATATATAGAATGTCCATATTGATTTGTCATGGTACCCAAGTTAAGGGAACCATATTCTACCTAGTTTTATCGATATCGTGATTATAGCATCATTATCGCCATTCTATGTCCTTGTCATATTTTTGGACTATATTCCGTCAAAGTTGTCATACGGGTCTACAAGCTTGATGATTGAAATTCTTTATTGGCTATGTGAACAAAAGTGGATGTCAAAACACATGATAAATGCCTACGCATATAGGGCCCGATCTGGTCCTGGGAGGAGCACCCGAAAGTACTTGTGCCCATGAGAGTTAAAATAATAAGGTATCTGGCATTATACCGAGTACTTTACTTTCTAGATTGGACATTCCATATAAATCTTGTGCTTGAGATCCTACTTGCCTTAACATGAAATGTGTGGCCCGAAAAAGGGTAATTTACTTGCTTGATACATGATAGCCAAAGTTCTTGACATGACTTGTTAAATGTACTTGCTTGAATATCTCAAATGTCTTGTTATCTTATTGAAAGTTCATGATTTGTCCATCTTAATTCCTTGATATTACATTTTCTCTATCTTGTCGTTTTATGCGAGCATGCATAGCTTCATTGCATTCATGAAAATGTAATTACTTAAACCCCTTGCTAGTACTTGAGATATAATTTCCTACTGAGCGTTCGCTCATTCCGTTTGTCCCTTTTTACTTTTCAGGTAAGTCCGACGACGATGGAAGTCAATCGGATGGGAATGGTCAAGAGTGAAAGTGATAGAGCTGCTCAAGTGTCATCTAGTCTTTTCCTAGTTTCTTGAGTCAAATATGTATTCTTTTCCTTTTTATTAAACAGAGTATTGGATTTGTAATAGTCTATCCATTATGAAATAAAGGATTGGGTTATCTTGCTATTTTGTGCATCTCTGTCTTTGTGTCGAATACACGACCACTCTGATTGACATGATTGATATAAACTCATCACGCGTCTCCGGGTATCTTCCGCGCTCGGGGCGTGACACGGGTGTTCCAAAATTACACATAAACCCCTCTTACAATCTGAATTACAATCCGAATAAAACACACAATACACACAAACAAAGCCCCAATAAACTATAAATATCGAGACTCAAGGGGGAGTATCCTAGCTGTCTCCGAGCCAGATGGAAGTCGCTGTAGCCCGGGTGGTGCTCCGCGTACGGTACCGACGGCTCGCCGGTTCGTGCTTCTCGCTCGCTCTGGTGTCTGCACCAATTCTCCCCGGGTGGGAGAAACACGACCCTGTCGAGTAAGGGTCAGCATCGCTCTGGTAGCGCTCCAATAGGTCCGGATCTATCCGCTGTAACTCTCCACGGGTGATCCAAGTATCCTCGGTGGTGGGTCACCCTCTCCAATGCACTAGGTAGCGTGGGTAGGATCCACTCCTGGTAACTGTCACCTGCTCATCCAGTATATGATCCATATGCTCTTGCTGCTATGGAAATGTGGCTGGTGGTGGACACTCATGTTGTGCCCCGGTGATTTTGATGATAGCAAACACTATGAGTCATCATTGCATATCATGAACATCTCTGTCTAAATAAAAGTCCTGCTTGAGCATATAGAAAGTCAGTGCAAGTGTTTCTCATGCATTTAAAGTCTGTACATCGTTTGCTCTCCATGCATATGCAAAGTCTGTACAGCCAGTGCATCCCTTAATTTAAAGTCTGTACATCGTCTGCCCGCACACACAAGTCTTTACATTCTGACGCATTGAGTCCGTGCATCATTACAGCAAGTCTGTACATTGTTGTCACATGCACACAAAGTATGTACACTCGATTGGTGGCTTGTTCATGCATCATCTCTAAAGTCTATACATCGCCACTTGTTCAAGCACACGCATTGAGTCCGTGCATTAAGTCTATACATTTCCTTGTAGCATGCACGCACTCAAAGTCCATACATTGCATTGTAGCGTGCACGCACTCAAAGTCCATACATTGCCTTGTAGCATGCACGCACACACAAGTCTATACATTGTCTGGTCGCACACTAACAAGTCTATACATCCTTTGCTGTTATGTCCATGCGCCAGTTCATCAAAGTCTATACATTCCTCAATGGATTGTGCAATCCTTCAAAACAAAGTATGTACATCGTCCTGTGTCATGCACGCTAAGTCCATACACTATGCATTTGTGCATCGTTCAGAACACAAGTCTGTACATTCTTCAAATGGCATGTCCATGCATTCATTCTTGATGTACATACTTTGATATATGCATGCTACATTACATGCGTTCAAAGTCTATACATTGCTGTCGCATGCACACTAAGTCCATACATTTGTTGACGGCACGTCTGTGCATCCACTTTCAATGTACACACTTCACTGCATGCACACTGCATTACACACTATCAAGTCTTTACATGCTTAGTTCAAATCCTGAACTAACTCGATGCATCCTTTTTCTCTTCCTTCAGATTGATTCAAGCTAATGATTGGGCACGTGATCCGAGGTTGGCACCTGGCACGTGATCCGAGGTTATCTCTGGACAAAGATGGCACAAGCCCAGCACACGCCCTACTTCTGATGCTCTATAAATACCAAGCTTCTTCCTCAGGAGAAAGGTGATCGTGATAGAAGAGCAGAAGCAGAGAGATAGCCTGCACGATCCAGAAGAAGAAAAAGAGTGAAGAAGAGAAAGAGAGAAGAAGCAGAAGAGAAAGAAGATAAAGAGAGAAGAAGCAGAAGAGAAAGAAGAGAGAGAGAGAAGGAGTTCGTAGAGAAGAAATCAGAAATCCTTGAAGATCTATCCTTTGGCATTTGGATCAAATCCAAGCCAGACCTGCTCCTTTGAGAGCTATATAATATGTGCTTCATTTTCAGCTTTTCGTTGCTGCATTCTCTTGTTTTCTATTTTACCTTTCTTCAAGTTGTTTGCCAGCAGTGCAAGCTGTGATGCACAGCGGCGAGGTGGATACCTCGGATGGCTAAGCTGTATTGCCCAGCAGAGCAAGCTGTGAGGCTCAGCGCAAGCTGTTAGGCAGCGGATGGCTAAGCTGTATTGCCCAGCGGAAGCAAGCTGTGATGCTCATGAAGTCCCGTGATCAATGACACCCAAGAGCGGGGTGAATTGGGTGATTACCAATTTTAGGAAAACTTTTGGCCTTTTATAAAATATGTGATACAAAGCTAGTTAGGAGATTCAAAGTTATATGAACACAAATTGGATTTAACAAACTTTATATGATAAGATATAGATTAAGCAAGATAGACGAAGATAAAACCAGAACAACAATTTAAACTAACGTTTATGTAGAATGGAGATAGAGGAAATGGAGCAAACCACACAATACAAGCACAATGCACAGCGGTTTTTAAGGTGGTTTGGATGCATGACGGTAATCCTACGTCCACCCCTCACCAAACTCGGTGAGGTTTCACTCGGGGATAAATCCCCAAACAGAGACGACGCTCCAACCACACACGCAGGACGACACCTGCACACACACACGGGGATGCGCCCCAAACTACACACGGAGACAAGCTCCAACACACACACACACGGAGATGAACTCCAACACGATCTGACAACCGGATCACTACCACACACACACGCTGCGACAAGTGCAGCAAACCACACACTAAAACAACTGGATATAAGAAATCCACACACACACACGTAGATCTAGGAAGATCTACGCACACACGAATGGAAAACAACACACACACACGACCACGGATCCAACATGATCCACACACACACAGATTCTTCAATTTATGATGAACATAAATACAATACCCAAAAACATAAATATGATGAGGCTTAGTTTAGAAAACTCCTGTTTTGGGTTCCCCTTGAATGCATGTTACGGATCTTGAACATATCTTCAATCTTCACTTGAACACCTCCTCTTGATCTCCACTTGAATCCCCTTGGATGGCCTACTTGCTTGCTTGCTTGCTTCTTCTTCTTTCTTCTTTGAGCAATCTTCCTTTGAATCCTTGCTTCCTTGCTTGCTTCTTTTCCTTGGAGGATGTTGGCTTCAGATCTACCTTGAATGGCTTGAAGTTGGATGAAGATTGTTGCTGCACGAGGTACTATTCACGGAGCTACAGTACCCTCTTCTTCCTCCTTGGATAGCCTCCCCTTGGATCTCTTGGATTGGTTAGGGTTATAGCTCCAAATGAGATGTTATATAGCCCTTGAATGGTCTATGGACATCCCCCAGACCAGATCCACATTTTGTGGGTGATTTGGTGTCATTAGGATTAAAGAATTACAAGGAGAAGGCCTCTTCTCGAAGTGGAAAAAGTCAACAATTGTGGGCAGCTCGGGGCTGGCGGTCGACCTGTAGCTTCTGGCGGTCGACCGCTACTGAAAAACCTGTAAACGGATGATCCCTGGGAATTCTGGTCGACCGCTACTGGGCTGGCGGTCGACCGCCACTGAGAGAGCTGCAGGCAGTGGGTTCCTGGCAGGGGCGGTCGACCGCCCCTAAGCTGGCGGTCGACCGCCAGCTGGGCAGACCCCCGGGATTCTCGGTTCAATCCGTTAAGCCGTTAGCTCAACCGCTTAACTCCTTTAGCAGCGCATTCTCATCTGTGGCATCGACTTTGATAGTCTTGAAGGTGTCAACTGAGTCTTTGACCTACAAACACATGGGTAGTTGATTAGAACTATAGCTTAAACATCCATATGATAAATGCTTGAAGTTCATGCAAACCGTTTGAGCATTTATCAAAGTTTGTTCCGGGGGCTCCGCCCCTGGAAACCCCCGCAAGGGGCGCTACCGATCCGCGGGCGAGGGCGCACGATGGCCAGAAGGGTTTCATGTTGAATGTGCATGAATGAGGTGTGTACATGAGATACACAAGGTGAGATCGATGCTAAGCATGAGATACACAAGGTAAGAGTCTCACCAATGGTTCTTGATAGTAAATGACATATACCACCTATTTTGGATTGTAGAGGAGCAGGGTGCTTATCCACAAGTTCAGTTCACCAGGTGACTACCATGTGTTTGATTCTGCAAGCAAGATAGTTAAGGTTAATACAATGCTTGTTCACATTAAAGAGGTTATGAAACCTCTTGCCTCTTGTAAAAACAATTCAATCAAGCATGAATCAAGACCATGTACCATTGCCATTTGTAATGTCAAACATATTTAAACATGAATGTGCAATCAACCATAAGTTTAGTTATCATCACTCAATCACACATTAAGTTTAGTTATCATCAAAACCATAATGCCAACAATCATCAAAATCATAACTCAACAGCTCAGTGGTTGTAGGCAAGCTGTGAGGCCCAGCGATTCAAACTGTTAGTCAGCGGAATCCACACTCTAGTTGGAGTGTGGGGTGGACGTAGGTCTGGAGGACCGAACCACCTAAAAACTCCTCTGTGCAGTGGTTTGATTTGTTTAATTCTGCTTCCGCTAGATGACTGTTTAGGCGCGCTATACATATTTGCTCATTGGTTCAAAAGAGAATTTGATTAGTTCTTCAGATTGTCTAGTTTTGTCTAGTTAGTGTTCTAGATTCTTAATTGAGCGAATTTTTAAGGGAGGGATTCATTCACCCCCCTCTGAATCTAACGCACCAAACCCAACACTTGGTATCAGAGCGGGTGTCTGCATAGAAGATCCAACGACCTGCAGATCCGATCCTGCTGTATTCGGTGCTATTTCGCTTCTAGTACATTTCTTGTCAATTATTCTATGCGCTGAATCTGTTTGCCATCCGTCCAAATGGCTCGTCCTCTGGTTTATGATGGTTCTAACTTCAATAGTTGGTTAGGCGGCCTATTTGTCTATGTGAATTCCATTGACCCCAATCTATGGAATTTAGTTTCAAAAGGCCCATACCAATTACCTCATGATGAGACCAAGTGGTCTAGAGAGGACAGAGTAAAGAACCGTGATAATGTCACAGTTCTTAATATCTTGAGAGTTGCGATTAATACTGATATATATCCTTTTGTTCTCAGGTGCACTTCTGGAAAAGAGATATATGACAGAGTCATTTCTGCTCATAACAAACATGAGGACAGCTGCATGATGGCCAACCAGAATGTTCATAACTCTGATCAACAACAAGAGGATCAATGCTTGATGGCAAACCGGGGAAATGATGATGAGGAAGCCTCATCCAAGGTAAGCTCTGGATCCGAAGAGATTTCAATTGATGATTTATGGAATATCAATGAAGAACTTACTGAAAGATGTAAGAAATTAAAATCTGAAAAGAGAAAAATGAGAAAGAAATGATTCATGATATCACTTGCCTAAAAGCTGAGTTGAATACTTTGAAATCTGAAAATGAGAACCTCGAAACCAAACTCATTAGAGAAGATGATTCTTGCAATGAATGTGCAGTTTTAAGAGACTTGATAAATGATCTTGATTCTGATGATAATCTTCAAAAGGATTTAATCAAATCTCTGAAAGAAGAAAATAAATCATTGCTAGAAAAGAAAACTGAAGCTGAAGAATTTGAAAACAAGCTGGTTGAAGAAAATTGGTATCTCAAGGATCAAAATAAAAAGTTAATGGTTCTGAATACTGTTCTCTATGAAAAATGGTTAACCATTGAAAAGGGAAAGTTTGTTGAAAATGACACTGAACAAAGATTGAAGCAGGAAATTAACACACTCAAAAGTCTAAATGATGGTTTGTATAATCAAGTCATTTCCTATGAAGACTACATTGCTTCCTTGCAAACTGATATTCAAGATCTAAATGATTCCCCGGCAAAGTTTGTTAAGAGTTCAGAACAAGAAAAGTGTTCCTCATTTGTTTTCAAATCCACTGCTCAGAGAATCGAAAATGGGGACAAATAATTGAAAACGGGAAGAAATCAGAAAAGGATTGAAAGTAAAAGGAAAGCTAACATCTCATCTCATGATGTAAATGGTTCTTCTGACTCTATTAGATGTCATGATCGAGTGCATGGTGCAAAACATGTTTCCACTCAGTCACATGCACACACAAAGAACAACTCATGTTATTACTGTGGCATATCAGGTCATCATATGCATGAGTGTAGAATAATGATTCGAGATGAATTGAGCACTAAGTTTATTTATGAAGAATCTCGTGCATCTAATAGAAATAAGAAAATCAATTATTTCTATTGTGGAAAGATAGGACACACCTATGCATAGTGCTGGCATGCACCGGGAGGCAAACGCACTGCTAAATCTGTTAAATTCCCAGTCCAACAGAACAATTTTAGGAATAAAACTAATCTCATGAAAAAGACATTTATTTGTTTCAATTGTGGAAAACCTGGCCACAAAGCCTCTGAGTGCTGGGTGGCAGGGTTCAGAAAACAAAATGCTCATGCACATAACAGAAGTTTTAATGTTCATGCACATAAATTTAATGCTCACAATAAGATGCATAAAAGGAACTTAAATTCTGTTAGTTATCATTACCATGGTAAGTCTGGACATCCCATGTCCAGTTGCAAGTTGACGGGCTATGATGACAGTGTTGTCTGCAAAAGGTCAAGAACACCTGTTGAGGGTAATACAGGACCCAAAATTGCTTGGGTTCCTGTTGGATCAAAATAACCCATTGTTCTGCAGGTGTGCCTTGGAAGTGAATGAATAAAGAGGGGTAAAATAAACCAAGGCACTCAAATGGAAACCCCAGAATCCTACCTTTCAGGTTAGTTCTGAACACTTTGTTTAAATCTCATTATCTGAAATTGTTGATTTGTTTGTTTGATTTCAAATGTCTTCTTCTTGTCTAGCTGATCAGCCTGCATTCCAGACTCAGCTACTGAATTTAATTCTACACATATTTGATGCTCTTCTCTTGCCATTTATTGCACTGTGTACATAAGATGCTAGATGCACTGCACAACCATTTTTGTAGTCGATGCATACCCTGCACCGAGTTTACTTAAACCCATGATCATGGTTGTTCATACATTGCATCGAGTATGCTTCTCACATGTTTGTGCATGTACGCACTGTGCACCGAGCTTATTCATGTGTAGCACCGAGTTTGAATGGTTCATTTAGTGCATATAGTCGATGCATGTGTCTAATGTCTGCATATATCATTTGCATGACTATCAAGGAAGTCGTTCAATGCATATAGGACTGCTTTGCACTGCATCTCTCTGCATAACCCTGGTATATTAAATGGTAAGCTACTAAAAGGCAGGTGAAATCTGCCTGGAGGTTCTTACTATGTGTGAGATGGTCCTTGAGACCAAGTTCTCCGCCAAGTACCAAGGGTCAAGTCTTCATATAGAGCAGTGCACTGCATATCATCAAATTTGAGAAATCTGAAAAGAAATGACTCATTGCATAGCATAATTGTTGCATCTTGGTGTCAGGGGGAGCTGAGAGTTAAGTTCAGTACATTGAATCTTTTCACTCCTCATAGTCCCCATTCAATTCTTTCATATTTTTTGACATCAGATGCTATTGAACCTTAATGCCTATTGCTATCACTTCTTAACAATTGCTATCATTTCCCTATCACCTTCACTGAACAACAGTATTGCTTCTGGTTTAAGTACATTGAGCTGTGGTTATTGTAATTTTTCATTTATAAGAATCACACTTGCAAATTGAAAGGAACTAATAATTTAACTTTTATAAATTGAAGAGTTAAGTGTCTGCACTTCAGAACTTGAGATAAAAGAAAACATTTATAGCTCTTAATCTCTGTCTCATGGTTAGAATAGAAAAAGTTTTTTTAATGCCTGAACGTGTTAAACTGGAAATGTCTAGAAAAGGTGAATAAGAGTGTGTACTGGTTTTAAACAACCACTCTAAAAGAAATCAGGGCAGCAGTAAATAAGATCATCAATGTAAAGAGCTGAACATAGTGACAGAGCAATGGCTGAATTGCACAGAGAAACTGTGATCTCCTCCAAAGAAGTAGGAGAATTCATAAGTCATGAAGTGCTTCAGGCTATCTCTGTTCATAGGGTCAAATCTATAGGGGGAGTCCTCACCAAGTAACTGGGGGTACTGGCCTCTGATCAAGGTGTACCCTTAATGTCAAAGGTGAAAATTATTCCTTGTAGGTCTTGATCTGAAATATATCTAGTAGTTTATGCCTAGTAACTGGGGGTACCTGCCTCTGATCAAGGTGTACACCTAATGTCAACAGCATAAATGCCACTGGTCTATTCACTTAGCTCAGTTTCTGAAAATTAAAAGGTGAAAAACAAACTGATGTAACCATTTGAAATCAAAAGTCATTGAGTGTAAATTGTTTTTCTCAATACATATTCAAGTTACCTTTCTTGAACTTCCATGTTTAATCACAAAGGGTATTGTTTCTGACTTATCTATTAAAACCATGTGCCCTAGATTCATTGCTATAAATGGAGTCTATAACTCTTTTTTCAGTGGACAACTGCTTTACTCTATCATTATCACTGTTAAACCTGAATTCTTTCAAGACTGTATATTGCTGACTCTTATGCTTTAACAGTTGTCTATAATCATGCTCACTTTCTGAACCAATACTTCAGTTGTTGTGTAGTGACCCCTTACCTTATTCATGTTCTTTCCCTCCTATCTTCTCTACCTTTTGATTATGTCACAAGAGGAGATGTGTTTCATCCGTTCATATTCCTTTCTCAAAGGGGGAGAAACAATTCAGGGGGAGTTATACATTCAGGGGGAGAATGGGTTGTTCTAAGGGAAATCTACATGTATACTGCATTTTGCACTCATGTTGTGCCATTAAGGGAGAGAGAGCCTTCCATGACTTAGTCAAAGGGGGAGACTTTCATTCATTCATTGCATGCAAGCTTATTTTTCTATCTCAAACTATTTTCTTTTTGATGAAGTCAAAGGGGGAGAATAGTTTGACATGAGCCAGTGTGACTCATAGTGTTGCCATCATCAAAAAGGGGGAGATTGTTGTACCCCTGTGATTTTGATGATAGCAAACACTATGAGTCAGCATTGCATATCATGAACATCTCTGTCTAAATGAAACTCCTGCTTGAGCATATAGGAAGTCAGTGCAAGTGTCTCTCATGCATTTAAAGTCTGTACATCGTCTGCTCTCCATGCATATGCAAAGTCTGTACAGCCTGTGCATCCCTTGATTTAAAGTCTGTACATCGTCTTCCCACACACACAAGTCTTTACATTCTAACGCATTAAGTCTGTGCATCATTACAGTAAGTCTGTACATTGTTGTCACATGCACACAAAGTATGTACACTTGATTGGTGGCTTGTTCATGCATCGTCTCTAAAGTCTATACATCGCCACTTGTTCAAGCACATGCATTGAGTCCGTGCAAGTCTATACATTACCTTGCAGCATGCACGCACTCAAAGTCCATACATTGCATTGTAGCGTGCACGCACTCAAAGTCCATACATTGCCTTGTAGCATGCACACACACACAAGTCTATACATTGTCTGGTCGCACACACACAAGTCTATACATCCTTTGCTGTTATGTCCATGCGCCAGTTCATCAAAGTCTATACATTCCTCAATGGATTGTGCAATCCTTCAAAACATAGTCTGTACATCGTCCTATGTCATGCACGCTAAGTCCATACACTATGCATTTGTGCAACGTTCAGAACACAAGTCTGTACATTCTTCAAATGGCATGTCCATGCATTCATTCTTGATGTACATACTTTAATATATGCATGCTGCATTACACGCGTTCAAAGTCTATACATTGCTGTCGCATGCACACTAAGTCCATACATTTGTTGACGGCACGTCTGTGCATCCACTTTCAATGTACACACTGATGGGAATCTACACCGGGCACTAACTTTTATCTTTGTATTTGTGTCATTTTAGTTTGCATTTATATCCATGGGAAGTAGATTCGCAATTGTAAGGCTTTATGAGCATATTTTTTCTTCCTTAGAATTGTGTGGGTTTATGTGCAAAATGCTAGTATGGCCTGCAAGGGGGCCCCCACTCCTACCCCATTGGTCCACCTCATCTATGTGGGGCTGGTCAAAGGCCAAGGTGGCATCTAGAAGGTTTGACAAGTCAATTGACACATGGGGGAGACAAGTGGTGTAAAATGTCAAAGTTGGCCACCTACCTTACCTACCTAGTCAAAGGAGTGCCCCCTCCATATGTAATTTATTTATTTTTAATTTTTGATCACATGGGGGAAGAAAATGGCCTATTTCCCACAAAATTCTCAGCCCCCCACCCTTTGCCATTCTCTATATATGCCTATGTATAGTGTCATTAGAGAATTAATGAAGAATTAAGCATTTTTACCAAGAGCAAGCCCAAGGGCACCCCTTGTGTCTCTCCTCCCCTCTTGCAGATGGATTTCTGCCATTCTAGGGTGTGAAGCCCTCATCTTGGTATGACTCCAAGATCTCAAACCTCTGCTGGATGCAACTTTCGGCCGCCACCTTCCATTTGTGCCGCCGCCGCCACCGCCACCGGAGTTCTATCTCCATCAGGACAGAACCCCACCTCCGTGGATCTATCTTTTTCTATTGTTGTCTGATCAAGCTGAACTTTTGAGGGCTTGTTCCTCTCTCTGTCAGCTTTCCATACATATATCTTATGTCTCATTCTGATCTCGTTTGGTAGTTTTTCCGTAATTGTTATAGCACCCCTGTCAATCTGTCATTCTGCAGATCTACGGCACAGAGTCGTCTTGTTCTATTTATGCCACCCCCTTGTCTATTTTTAGAAAATCCCAAAAAATTACTGAGTGTACCCCACGTATATCCCCTTCCACCATAGTTTTCTTTTAGTCTATAAAAATCGTTTACCCCTCAGTCAAATGTGTGTTTTAGGTAGATTGCTTGCTGCCCTGTGTGTCTGTCAGTCCGGATCAGAAAAAAAGTCAGTTTGAAGAAGTTTTCATTTTCAATCCGTGGGGTGGATGAAGCTGTAAAAAACGTATGTTGTAGATCTATGAGTCCTCTTTCCAACGATACTATCCACGCCTCGATCGGCCTCCGGATCTGAGCGTCGTAATTCGAGTCGCCGAGGCCTGCAGATTTGTTCCTTGTGCAGGTCCGAAATTACAGCCCAGAAGAAATTCAAAAACAAATATCAATTGTCAACTCCAGCGACCGCCCCTTCAGGGAGTCGATCAGGGACATCCCGTCACCGTCCCAGCCAAGCGACGCCTCCAGAAGACATCAGGAAGGCAGCGTTCCTTTGGAACGGATTGCTTGCTGTCCACCGAGTCAGCTACCGAGTTGGCGCAGCACCGAGTTGGAATAGTGCCGAGTCGGACCAGCAGGCCGAGTTCGTGCTGAGTTCACCTCCAGATTGCTGCCCGTCAACCCATGGTCGGTCCTCCCGGGCCCCACTGTAGCCCTTTACCTCCCTGCGTGGAGTGGGCAATATAATTACTGCTGTAATTAAAGTTTTTACTGTTGTTAACTGGGAGTTACCGTAACTGGCCGGGAACGTCTTCCCCACGCCCGGAGCGTGGAGGTACACTCGCTCCCCACTCTTTGTCGCATTTGCTTATCTTGTATAGCTTTGAATGCCGCTGCGAGTGTAGGTTTCTAGCTAGATATACTTGTATCACCGCTGCGAGAGAGCGAGTTTCAGTGTTACCGTCCCGTGACTCGATCCGAGTCTACACGGAAAGCCGATACCCGTGACTCACGGCCGGTTTCTTAACCGTGCCCGGTCCCACGTTTCCCTTGCTAAGGGACGTCCGCGAGCTAAAGTCCTAGGTTGCGTCTCTGTCCCGCATCAATTTGGTATCAGAGCACCAGTTGAGTCTAGGGTAGTCTTTGTGTCTAAGTCCGAAACAAAACAAAAAAAGTGTCAATTACGTCTAGTCATCGTCTAAGTCGGTCTAAGGTTGCATCCGCATACCATTGTTCGGTATATAAAAAGGTGTCGCCCGATCGTTAGGTTACGCCTATCGGAGAGGTGATTCACTTACGCGAGTGATCTTCAGGTCGATTAACTCCGCCGCGTACCGAATCTTGGTCGTGTCTTGGTGTGTAGCCGAGTCTCATTTCAACCTTGCATTTGCATCACATTCTAAGTCGTGTCTAGGTGCTTGCATTAGTTGGCATAGCATTTGGCTTATAAATTAAAACAAAAAAAAATGGCCTTGCATATCCATTCCTAGGGATCCATTCCCACATTTTGGCAACTATGGCCAACCCATGCCGACCCGTCCAAGGCGATAGGTCCGTGTCTGAGTACATTCGGGACTATCATAAGTATTGGTTGGAATATGGCTTAGGAGAGGAGAGCACCACGGCCGCATTTCAGTTCTGGAGAGGTTTGCGCCTTCACTTCCAGTTGGAATGTCTTTTCCGTGACGCGATCTCTCTGGCACAGTCTTATCAGGTCGCTCTAGAGGTCGAGCCATTTGAGTATCGGTATGATGCTGCCCTGGCTGCCCTTCGGCAAGCATCGACCTCCCAACCAAGTCCCGAGCCAATCGGACTACCTACACCATTGCCTTCACCACCCGTGAGTGCTCCGTTACCACCTTTACCTTCCGATCCTCATCCGGAGCCATCACATTTGGAGCCACCTCCGTCCGAGCCACCCGTGTTTCTAACGGGCACACTATACATAGCCGAGCCGCTTCTTAGTTGGCTCAAGGATGGCTTGGTCCCACGTCCTTACCCTTCTATGGACCCCACCTTACAATTAGTGCCCGTCAACTCCTTCCACACTACATTCCGGTCTTGTCACCATGTTGACACCTTGGAAGACCTTATTATGGGATTAGATTCGCAATGGAAGTTGACGCACTCATTGGCCCGAGGCTTCAACCAACCCACTAATATTATCTTCACCTATCCGGCCTTAGGGTCCATTACCTCCGTGTGCACCGTGGGTTGTGTCACCACAGAGATTCTCTTATTCCTCCCTATGTCTGCCGAGCCCAACTTCATACCCTTTTGCCCGAGGGAGGAATCTTATTTCCTACATATGATCACCGTCCCATCTACCACAATGTATGAAGGTCACCATACACATCTTCAAGACTTCCATACATGGGACCGTGACTTGTGGGAACCCACCACAAGGGGTCATACCTTCTTTGATCCCTTTGACCCATTCCCTAGTGGGCCCCTTGACCCTCCATATATACTTCATTTCTTCGAGGGAGTCCACTACCACACCCCTACCCCACGGGCCGGGTCATCTATACCCACCACGCCCAATCTCGATGCACCCACACCCAGCTTGTCCACACCCGGCTCTCCTAGTCCTCTCAAGTCTCTCAAATCCAAAGGGCCGTTCATGCCTGACAGGGTCATACTTGGCCGTCTAGGTGTTTCCCATACCACCAACCTTCGGGTACATAAGATGCATGCATGGCACATATCCGGGTGTCCTGGTCCGCCGTCACACACGTATGGGTCAGAATAATTGTAGGTGTGTCTAGGGTCTTGTGTTTCTGTCCATGCATGTGTCCAGCATAGTCGGTCTTTTGTACGCTCGCGTTGTTAGTCCCTTTCAAGTACGAGACTTGTCGAACTTTGGGATCGGTTCTACTTCACATATCGGATCTAGTCACATCAAGGACAAGCGGTGATTCCTAGTGAGTCTCCGAGCCGCCTTCCATCCTTTGAGAGTGACCCCACCCCAGAGTGTCCACCTCTCGCCTCAATCCCATGGCAGCGTCTGCATATCGAATCTATACGGGATGAGCAAGTGTCGATTGCTTGGAGTGGAGCGTACTCCGCGCTTCCAGGTTCGGTGACGGATCCGCCGGAGCTACTCGAGCAGCCGTACCCCTTACTCGATGGGGTCGAGTTCTTCCCACCCAGGGAGAATTGATGGGAATCTACACCGGGCACTCACTTTTATTTTTATATTTGTGTCCTTTTAGTTTGCATTTATATCCATGGGAAGTAGATTCGCAATTGTAAGGCTTTATGAGCCTATTTGTTCTTCCTTAGAATTGGGTGGGTTTATGTGCAAAATGCTAGTATGGCCTGCAAGGGGGCCCCCACTCCTACCCCATTGGTCCACCTCATCCATGTGGGGCTGGTCAAAGGCCAAGGTGGCATCTAGAAGGTTTGACAAGTCAATTGACACATGGGGGAGACAAGTGGTGTAAAATGTCAAAGTTGGCTACCTACCTTACCTACCTAGTCAAAGGAGTGCCCCCTCTATATGTAATTTATTTATTTTTGATTTTTGATCACATGGGAGAAGAAAATGGCCTATTTCCCACGAAATTCTCAGCCCCCCATCCCTTGCCATTTTCTATATAAGCCTATGTATAGTGTCATTAGAGAATTAATGAAGAATTAAGCATTTTTGCCAAGAGCAAGCCCAAGGGCACCCCTTGTGTCTCTCCTCCCCCCTTGCAGATGGATTTTTGCCATTCTAGGGTGTGAAGCCCTCATCTTGGTGTGACTCCAAGATCTCCAACCTCTGCTGGATGCGACTTCCGGCCATCGCCTTCCGTTCGTGCCGCCGCCGCCACCGCCACCGGAGTTCTATCTCCATCAGGACAGAACCCCACCTCCGTGGATCTATCTTTTTCTATTGTTGTCTGATAAAGCTGAAATTTTGAGGGCTTGTTCCTCTCTATGTCAGCTTTCCATACATATATCTTATGCCCCATTCTGATCTTGTTTGATATTTTTGCCGTAATTTTTATACCACCCCTGTCAATCTGTCATTCTGCAGATCTACAGTACAAAGTCGTCTTGTTCTATTTATGCCACCCCCTTGTATGTTTTTAGAAAATCCCAAAAACTTACTGTGTGTTCCCCACGTATATCCTCTTCCACCATAATTTTCTTTGAGTCTACAAAAATCGTTTACCCCTCAGTCAAAGGTGTGTTTCAGGCAGATTGCTTGCTGCCCTGTGTGTCTGTCAGTCCGGGTCAGAAAAAAAGTCAGTTTGTAGAAGTTTTCATTTTCAATCCGTGTGGTGGATGAAGCTGTAAAAAATGTATGTTGTAGATCTCTGAGTCCTCTTTCCAACGGTACCAGCCACGCCTCGATCGGCCTCTAGATCTGAGCGTCGTAATTCGTGTCACTGAGGCCTGCAGATCTGTTCCTTGTGCAGGTCCGAAATTACAGCCCAGAATAAATTTAAAAAAAAATATCAATTGTCAACTCCAGCGACCGCCCCTTCAGGGAGTCGATCAGGGACATCCCGCCACCGTCCCAGCCAAGCGGCGCCTCCATAAGACATCAGGAAGGTAGCGTTCCTTTGGAACGGATTGCTTGTAGTCCACCGAGTCAGCTACCGAGTTGGCGCAGCACCGAGTTGGAATAGTGCCGAGTCGGACCAGCAGGCCGAGTTCGTGCTGAGTTCGCCGCTACATTGCTGCCCGTCAACCCATGGTCGGTCCTCCCGGGCCCCACTGTAGCCCTTTACCTCACTGCGTGGAGTGGGCAATATAATTACTGCTGTAATTAAAGTTTTTACTGTTGTTAACCGGAGTTACCGTAACTGGCCGGGAACGTCTTCCCCACGCTCGGAGTGTGGAGGTACACTTGCTCCCCACTCTTTGTCACATTTGCTTATCTTGTATAGCTTTGAATGCCGCTGCGAGTGTAGGTTTCTAGCTAGATATACTTGTATCACCGCTGCGAGAGAGCGAGTTTGAGTGTTACCGTCCCGTGACTCGATCCGAGTCTACACGGAAAGCCGATACTCGTGACTCATGGCCGGTTTCTTAACCGTGCCCGGTCCCACGTTTCCCTCGCTAAGGGACGTCCGCGAGCTAGAGTCCTAGGTTGCGTGTCCGTCCCGCATCACACACTTCACTGCATGCACACTGCATTACACACTATCAAGTCTGCACATGCTTAGTTCAAATCCTGAACTAACTCGATGCATCCTTTTTCTCTTCCTTCAGATTGATTCAAGCTGATGATTGGGCACGTGATCCGAGGTTGGCACCTGGCACGTGATCTGAGGTTATCTCTGGATAAAGAGGGCACAAGCCCAGCACACGCCCTACTTCTGATGCTCTATAAATACCAAGCTTCTTCCTCAGGAGAAAGGTGATCATGATAGAAGAGCAGAAGCAGAGAGATAGCCTGCACGATCCAGAAGAAGAAAAATAGTGAAGAAGAGAAAGAGAGAAGAAGCAGAAGAGAAAGAAGAGAAAGAGAGAAGAAGTAGAAGAGAAAGAAGAGAGAGAGATAAGGAGTTCGTGGAGAAGAAATCAGAAATCCTTGAACATCTGTCCTCTGGCATTTGGATCAAATCCAAGCCAGACCTGCTCCTTTGAGAGCTATATAATTTGTGCTTCATTTTCAGCTTTTCGTTGCTGCATTATCTTGTTTTCTATTTTACCGTTCTTCAAGCTGTTTGCCAGCAGTGCAAGCTATGATGCACAGCGGCGAGGTGGATACCTCGGACGGCTAAGCTGTATTGCCCAGCGGAGCAAGCTGTGAGGCTCAGCGCAAGCTGTTAGGCAACGGATGGCTAAGCTGTATTGCCCAACGGAAGCAAGCTGTGATGCTCAGCGGTTGTAGGCAAGCTGTGAGGCCCAGCGGTTCAAGCTATTAGTCAGCGGAATCCACACTCTAGTTGGAGTGTGGGGTGGACGTAGGTCTGGAGGACCGAACCACCTAAAAACTCCTCTGTGCAGTGGTTTGATTTGTTTAATTCTGCTTCCGCTAGATGAATGTTTAGGCGCGCTATACATATTTGCTCATTGGTTCAAAAGAGAATTTGATTAGTTCTTCAGATTGTCTAGTTTTGTCTAGTTAGCGTTCTAGATTCTTAATTGAGCGAAATTTTTAAGGGAGGGATTCATTCACCCCCCTCTGAATCCAACGCACCGAACCCAACAACTCAGGTGTGGGATCACTCCCAATGGGAGGAGATGGCTCAAAAGGCTCACTGGGATCACCGTTGGGTGACTATATGCAACTAGATCTGACACATTGAAAGTTGAGCTTATACCATATACCTAGGGCAGGTCCACAACATACGCATTGGATCCAACACGTTTCAACACTCTAAATGGACTGGCTCCGCGAGCTTGCAATTTCTTTACGGTTCCAGAGGGAAACTGTTCAGGTCTTACCCTGATCATGACATATTCACCCTCTTGGAACTCTCGGTGGTGTCGATGGGCATCGGCTAAGTCCTTATACCGTGCATTGTTGGCCTCAATGTGACGATGGATGTCGTCATGCAAACTCCTAACATGCCTAGCAAAAGACTCGGCAGACTCAGACGCTCGTACATGAATGGGCATGGGAACAAGATCCACTGGCTTCCTAGGCCTACGACCTGTGACAATCTCGAATGGACTCACGCCGGCAGACCTGTTAACCGAATTGTTATATGTAAATTCTGCCAGTGGTAGCATGAGATCCCAATCCCCTATACGATCCCTGACAAGACAGCTCAAAAGGTCACCCAGACTCCTATTGACCACCTCGGTCTGACCATCAGTCTGAGGATGATATGCAGTAGAAAACTTCAGGTGAGTACCCAACATATGCCACAGTGTCTTCCAAAAATAACTGGTGAACCTAATATCACGGTCAGACACTATGGTATGAGACAACCCGAACTTGCACACCACATGAGTAAGGAATAGGCGGGCTACCCTCGAAGCATCCGAAGTCTTCGAGCAGGGAATGAAAAGGGCCATCTTCGAGAATCGGTCAACCACCACATAGACCGAATCGTGCTTCCTAGAGGTACGTGGCAATCCCAAAACAAAGTCCATACTAACATCATGCCATGGAGCATCAGGCACGGGGAGAGGCGTATAAAGACCCGAGCTTTGCTTCTTCATCTTGACCGTAGCACATGTATGGCACTGGGCCACAATATGAGCAACATCTCTCTTCAATCTCGGCCAATAAAATCTATGCTCAACAGCCTCGATAGTCTTGTTCCGGCCAAAGTGGCCGGCTAGACCTCCCGCATGTAGTTCCCAGACTAAGAAGTCTCGAACAAAGTTCGGGGAACACAAAGCCTACCTCCTCGAAAGAGGTAACCCTCCTAGAGCACATAGTCATCATGATCTCTTGAGGGTCCGGCCTGGAGAGTGGTATAAATCTGACCAAATTCAGAACAATCAACATAGGCCTCTCTCATCTTTTCTAACCCTATGACCTCGGCACTCATGGTGGTCAGTAGACAAGCACGCCGACTCAAGGCATCGGCCACCTTGTTCTCCACTCCAGCCTTATGTTTAAGCACAAATGTGTACTACTGGAGATACTCAACCCATCGGCTATGACGAGCATTAAGCTTCTTTTGGGAATGGAGGTACCTCAAAGTCTCATGATCAGAGTATAAGACAAACTCTTGATGTAATAGATAGTGCCTCCAATGTCTAAGAGCCTGAACAACTTCGTAGAATTCCTTATCATAAGTGGAGTATCACAGTTTCGTGTCATTCAGCTTCTCACTAAAATATACGATCGGGTGGGCCTCCTGACTCAACACTCCTCCTATCCCAACACCCGACGCATCACAAGAGACCTTAAACACCTTCGAGAAATCTGGCAATCGAAGGATCGGTGTCTGGGTCATACGCTCCTTGATGTCCTTGAAGGCAGCATTTGAGGCCTTCGTCCATACAAATGTGCCCTTCCGAATACAGTCCTTGATCGGGGTAGTGACGATACTAAATCTGCAGATGAAACGATGATAGAACGTCGCAAGGCCATGGAAGCTGCGAACATCATGGACCGTACGGGGTTCCGGCCACTCAACAATGGCCCGGACCTTCTCCGGATCGGCGAAGACCCCAGTACTAGACACAATAAAACCCAAGAAGGTAAGCTGAGGTGTCATGAAGACACACTTCTGTGGGTTCACAAACAACTGCTCTCGCCTCAAAAGCAGACAGACCTGCCTTAGATGGTCCAAGTGGTCCCCTTTAGTGTGACTATATATAAGGATATCATCAAAATACACAACCACAAAGACTGCAATGAAAGGTCGAAGGACCTGAGTCATGAGTCGCATGAAAGTGATAGGGGCATTGGTCAACCCAAAGGGCATAACCAACCACTCATATAGACCATCCTTGGTCTTAAATGCGGTCTTCCACTCATCACCTGGCCTAATCCTCACCTGGTGGTAACCACTCTTAAGATCGATCTTCGAGAAGATAGTGGCACCGGCCATCATGTCTAGCATATCATCTAGGCGAGGAATAGGGAACCTATACTTCACGGTGATTTTGTTGATGGCACGACTATCAATGCACATTCTCCACATGCCATCCTTCTTTGGGGCGAGTAATGCGGGAACAGCACACGGACTCATGCTGTCCCGAACAGACCCTCTCTGCATCAACTCATCGACCTGCCGTTTTAGCTCGGCATGTTTCGTGGGACTCATGCAATAGTGAGGAAGATTGGGTAATGAGGAGCCCGGAATCATGTCGATAGCATGCTGAATATCCCTCATGGGTGGGAGTCCCTCGGGAAGCTCCTCGAGAAAAATCTCAGCGAACTCCTGCAGAATAGGAATGACATCGGGTGGGAGGTCACCCTCGGACTTTGGCTCCACCTCTCGGACCGTAATAGCAAACACAGGGCAGCCCCTACTAGCCTCCCGCTCCATTTCCCGGGAGCTAATCATCATCAATCTCCTAGTCGAGGGCTCGCCTGGGCTAGATGTAACGGTCATAGCCCGAGCTGGGGGTGGGGTACTGGGCCTGGGGATGGAAGGCTCCGGAGTACTAGGACCAATAGGACCCCTAACTGAAGGCTTCTTGGGCTGAGAGTGTCACGCCCCGAGAGCGGAAGATACCCGGAGACGCGTGACGAGTTTATATCAATCATGTCAATCAGAGTATTAGTATATTCGACACCAAAATCAGAGATGCGCAAAAGTAAAGATAACCCAGTCCTTTATTCCTTCATAAGAATATGTCTATTACAAACCTTGAAGTACTAACTAAAATAAAGGAAAAATACAAGGTTGACTCAAGAAAATATGAAAAAGACTAGATAACACGGAAGAAGCTCTATCTCTTTCACTCTTGATTTTCCCCATCCGTTCGAGTTTCCTCATCGTCGGACTTACCTGAAAAGTAGGGAAACACTAAGTGAGCGAACGCTCAGTAGGAAATTATATCTCAAGAACTAGCAAGGGGTTTAAGTGATTACATCTTTCATGAATGCACTATAACTATGCATGCTCGCATAAAACGACATGATAGAGAGAGTGTATAACAAAACGATAGCAAGAAGAACTAGTCATGAGCTTTCAAGAACTTATATCAAAAAGATATCAAGATATTCAAGCAAGTGTATTCATCATGTCATGTTGGAATTTGGCTATTTTGTTTCAAGTCAAGCAAGTATACAATTACCCTTTTCGGGCCACGCAAGTCATGTAATATCAAGTCAAGTACAAGTACAAGATTTGTGGAATGTTCAATCAAGCTAGTCATACACTTCGGTATAATGCCAATACCGTGATCAATCAACTCCCATGGGCACAAGTACTTTTGGGTGCTCCTCCCAGGACCAGATCGGGCCCTATATGCGCAGGCATTAATCATGTATTTTAAAATCCACTTTTGTATATAGCCAATATGGAATTTCAAGAATAAAGCTTGTAGATACGTAGGATAACTTGGATAGAATAGAGTCCAAAAGTATGATACTTGACATAGAATGACGATAATAACGGTACAATCATGATTATCGATAAAACTAGGTGGAATTGGTTCCCTAACTTGGGTACCATGACAAACAAGTATGGACACTCTTTATATAGAATTGAGGTCCACATGAACAGCACATCAATGGCAAGACGTCCTCATTCTTAATATAGAATTGAGGTCCACAAGAACATCATGTTGAATATAGAATTGGGGTTTACAAGAACATCATAACAATGTTGATATAGAGTTGGGGTTTACAAGAACATCATGACAATGTTGATATAGAATTGGGGTTTACAAGAACAGCATCAAATGGCATGCTAACCTCATCCCATTAAGAGAATTCTCATGATACACACTTTGCATAACATGAGGGCCGGTATACCATGTTTCTTTAGAGTGACATGGCAAAATAGTGTAATGGGTTTTTATGGTACAACCAGCTCAGTCGGTCTTGAGGGAATCCAAGGCTGCGAGGAGACTTACAGAGGTCTCTATGACTAACTCGCTAGTCTAAAGGAACGGAATGTCCAATGGAGAGCTTGTATGTCAATGAGAATTAGTGGGTAAACGATAAATCATCATGAAACGTGGGACTATATTCACGGAACGGAATATAGTGCCGATTACATATATATATATATATATATAACCCTTCGGTTGACAGTAATCAGTGTAAAACAGAAATACAGAAAATAGCGACTTAAGCTAAGTCATTAATTATCCAATTAACGCCTTATTCAGGGGCGTTCATTCACAATTTGACGATGTATACGATAGTCGTCCCTTCAATATTTCTATTCTGCAGAAAATCAATATTCTGGAATTTTTAACAAAAACGCGCCCTGGACAGGGGTGTTACTTGTCAATAAGCGCCCTGGTATGGGGCGTCAGTTCAATAAGAGACGACCTTGTACAGGTCGTTAATTCAACAATTTATCAATTTTCAGATAATAAAATTTTAGGAAAATAATTTCATGGTCAGGACAAGAAAAATAGCAGGATTCGATAGGTATGATCATGCATTAATTTAGATTCATGGTTTCATAGTTATAGAATTTTAAACATGGATAATTATCAATTATATGAAATTGACGACTCCTGGGTAGGGCGTCAAAACAAGAATTAGCGCCCTTGTCTGGGTCGCTTCTTTAAAATCACTCAGAAAACATTTGGAAACGCAGTAAAACTATATGCATGAGATCATGGATGAGTTTATTTCATAATTTATACTAGTTTGGGCTACGTTCTTGAGAAAACCTACCTGATGATTATCTGGGTGAAGATACGTGAAGAGAAACGATACTCTGTTTTGCAACAGAGTCTTCTGATCACCGGCAGAAGAAGAAGAAGATGATGATGAAGAACTCCACGTTCTTCAACTATACGAGAGTTCCTTCTCGATGCAGGCAACCTACAGGAGAATAAGATGAAGAAGCATTAGTTTTCTCTAAAATACTCAACTGAAGGCAGAGGAAGAAGAACACCTGTTCTTCACGGTTGACAGCAGCAGCACGATGAAACAGATCGCCAAAATAGCGGTCTAGGTCGATCGGGAGGATATTTATAGAATTTTAGGGGATCCCATTAGGGTTAGAGTTGTATTGGAAGTAATACTTCCATGATAGAGTCCTTACCATACTACACCTTCGACGTAGTTATCCATAACTTTCCCTGGATAGACTCCTGGGTCGAACGAAACTCGAACTGAATTAACGTCTTAAGCGAGGGTGTCGAATTTAAATTGACACCTTGTCGAGCGTCGTTACTTATGTAAATGCGCCCATGTAGAGGGCGTTTCATTTCCTTTCCTCAATTTTATTTTTTTCCGTCGTTTGAAATTTGACGCCCTATTGTCTAGGCGTCCCTTTTAAATTAACGCCTTATATAAGGGCGTTTGTTTATGCTCTTTGTCATCTATTTACTTATCTTTTATTTTTAATTTGATTTTTTAAAAAAAAATCTTATTTTTATCAGGGTTGCTACACCCTCCCCCTCTTAAAAGAATTTGGTCCCCAAATTCAATAGTATATATAAGTGGAGAGTGTAGAATATATACCTTAAAATAATTCTGGAAATCGCTTCCTCATGGATCCCTCGGTCTCCCATGTAGCTTCATGTTCGGAGTTCTTATTCCATTGTACCTTAATCATGGGAATAGCCTTATTCCTTAGGGTACGTACTTCACGATCTAGTATCTTCATAGGCTTCTGCTCATATGTGAGATCCTTCTGGATCACTAAGTCTCCATGATCAATAATATGTGATGGATCGTGTACATACTTCTTCAACATAGATATGTGGAATACATTATGTACATCGGACAGTTGAGGAGGCAATGCGATGCGATAAGCAACCTCGCCAACTCGTTCCAGTATCTCGAAGGGTCCGATGAATCTTGGTGTAAGCTTGCCTTTAACACCAAATCTCCATATGCCACGTCCTGGCGATATCTTGAGAAATACATGATCTCCAATTTGGAATTCAAGATCTCTCCTTCTTGTATCGACATAAGCCTTTTGCCTAGACTGAGCAACTTGCAGTCTTTCTCTAACCATTTGTATTCTTTCAGTGGTAACCCTTACCATGTCTGGACCTAGCAGTTGTTTCTCTCCAACTTCGTCCCAGCATAAGGGTGATCGGCAACTCCTTCCGTATAAAGCTTCGAAAGGTGCCATTTGTATACTTGCCTGGTAGCTATTATTGTATGCAAATTTCACCAATGGCAAGTGATCATGCCAGTTTCCATCGAAATCAATGATGCAAGCTCTGAGCATATCTTCAACCACCTGGTTAGTTCTCTCGGTCTGACCATCCGTTTGAGGATGAAAAGCTGTACTAAAGTTAAGCCTTGTTCCCAACGAATGTTGTAGTCCCTTCCAAAAATGAGAAGTAAAACGGGGATCTCTGTCAGACACGATTGAAACAGGAATACCCTGTAATCTGACTATTTCCTTGATGTATAATGCAGCCAAAACATCAACTGACCATCTGCTCTTTATTGGCAAGAAATGCGCCGATTTAGTCAATCGGTCAATAATAACCCATATTCCATCATGTCCTCCTTTTGATTTAGATAAACCCATGATGAAATCCATGCTAATATTCTCCCACTTCCATTTGGGAATATCTAGAGGATGTAATTTTCCAGCAGGCTTTTGGTGTTCCGCCTTGACCTGTTGGCAAGTGAGACAGCGTGATACATAGTCTGCTATTTCCCTTTTCATGTTGGGCCACCAAAAATTGCTCTTCACACCTTGGCACATTTCCTGGATCGTGTACCTTGATCTATGAGCTTCATCTAATATCTTCTTCTTTAACTCGGGACAATCCGGTATGCAAGTTCTATTCCTGAACATTAGTCTTCCTTCACAAGTTATTTGGAAATCAGATTGTCCTTCTAGTTTGCCCTTGATTTCCACTAATATTGGGTCATTATCTTGAAGTGCTTGTATTTCAGTTAATAGGTCTGGCTGAATGCTTATATGAGACAATGTGACACATTGAAAGTCTGTGTCCACGCTTATATTGAGTTCAGAGAATTGCTCCAGCAACTTCCATTCTTGAATCATACAATTGGCTAACAGTGCTCTCGGCTTTCGACTAAGGGCATCTGCTACATGATTACCCTTTCTGGGATGATATTGTATATTGAAGTCGAAGTGCTTGAGATATTCTAGCCAACGTCTTTGCCTCATATTTAGTTCCTTTTGAGAGAAAAGATACTTGAGACTCTTGTGATCGGAGTATACAGTAAACTGCACTCCATATAGGTAATGTCTCCAGATCTTTAGTGCAAATACTACCGCGGCTAATTCTAAGTCATGGACGGGGTAGTTCTCTTCATGTTTCTTTACTTGACGAGAAGAGTAAGCTATAACCTTTCCTTGTTGCATTAGAACACATCCGAGGCCAATGCCAGAAGCATCAGTGTATACCTCGAATTTCTCTCCTTCCATTGGTAAAGCTAAGACAGGAGCTGTAGTAAGATGATCCTTGAGAGTTTGGAAGCTTCTTTCACATTCCTCACTCCATTCGTAACGGATCTCCTTGCGAGTTAACCTCCTAAGTGGTACGGCGATCTTAGAGAAATCTTTGATGAATCGCCTGTAATAGCCGGCAAGACCTAAGAAACTTCGGATCTCGCTAGCATTGGTCGGTCTTTCCCAATTTCTTACAGCTTCAACTTTTGATGGATCTACTGATAAGCCATACTTTGATATAACATGTCCGAGAAAAGTTACTTCCTCAAGCCAGAATTCACACTTGCTGAGTTTTGCGTATAATTGGTTTGCCCTTAATATTTGTAAAGCAATCCTTAAATGCTCCTCATGCTCTTCCTTGGTCTCGGAATAAATCAATATATCATCGATAAACACCACCACGAATTGATCCAAATAAGGCATGAATATACTATTCATTAACTGCATAAAGGTAGCAGGGGCATTCGTTAGTCCGAAAGGCATAACAACAAATTCATAATGGCCGTACCTGCTTCTAAATGTAGTCTTATGAATGTCCTCATCCTTGATTCTTAACTGATGATATCCCGACCTAAGATCAATTTTGAAAAGTACTTGGATCCTGAAATTTGATCAAACAACTCATCGATTCTCGGCAGTGGATACTTGTTCTTGATAGTGAGATGATTCAATTGTCGATAGTCGATGCATAACCTCATGGATCCATCTTTCTTCTTTACAAATAATACAGGCGCTCCCCATGGGGAAGTACTTGGTCTCATGAATCCTTTCTTAATGAGTTCCATCAATTGCTCCTTTAACTCCTTGAGTTCGGCAGGGGACATTCTATACGGTGCCTTAAAAACTGGACCCGCACCAAGAACTAAATCGATGGTGAAGGCCACTTCTCTTTACGGGGGTAATCCAGGCAAATCCTCCGGAAACACATCCGAAAATTCTTGCACAACTGGGATATTTTCTATCTTAGTTTCCTGAGCCTCCTTAATAGTGACAAATGCAAGGAAAGATATACATCCTGATGGGGACATCACCTCCCATGCCCACGTTCACAGCTCGTCTCCTCGCCCCGGTTGCATCCGGCATGATCTAATCATTTAATTTTGAGTCCTATGTAATTTTTATTTGAATCATTTGATGTATTTTCCCTTTTATTTGAGTCATGTTCCTAGGTCTTGTGTTCATTTCCCTAAGTTTGAGTGTCATTAGATTGTCTAGTTAGCTATTGGGCCCAATTCATTGGGCTTGGCCCAAGGGCTCTCCCCTACCCCCTCGGTTATTTGTCATTGAGTCAATTGTTAGGGACTTTTGTAGAAATGTGGGTTGCCTATATATAGGACCCCATTCTCCTCATTTTGAAGTAATGAATGAATCAATGAAAAACTTGCCATTTTGAGAGTTCAAACCTCTTATCTAGTGGAGAGATTCCATTATTTGGGTGAGAAACCCTAGGGGAGAGATTCCCCACCCATTCCTCTCTTCATCTCTCTCTTTCACCCCTCTTTCTCTCTCCTCTACACCCAAATCTGAAAATCTTCTCTCTCCTCCCTTCCCAACCACCACTCTCCCACCTACCCCCATTAAAGACCACTCCCCTTCCCCATACATCCCATTACTCCACCCCCTAGTCCCAAGAGAGCTTCCACCAATCCTAGCTCCACCTCCTAACCCCCAACTACCCCACCCACTTCCCCAAGCACCCTTCCCACAACCCCAAGCACCCCTATTATGTTCCCCACACACCTCTTCCCATCCCCCAAGACCAAAATTTAATCCCACCCTTAAACCCATTTTCAAAGACCCTTTCCCTCTCACCCACCTTCCCAAATTCGTAGCTCCTCCTCCCACCACCTGTTAGACCCCCTTCCAGACCCCATTCATCCCTTCCCCCACCTTAGAACACCCCCTCCTAGACCCCCTCACAGCCTGGGCTTCCCCCACACTCATCCACCGCCATTTCCCCTCCCATCTACCCCATTCCCCCCATCATCTTCAACCTACAGCTCTCAACCGAAGATCTGTAGAAGAGTAGCAGCTTGCATAGGCGACCACAGCTTCCCCCGAATGTTTCTGAAGGATCAAGAGCCATCATTGGAAGCGTCTTCCTGTCCTCTTCGCAACGAAAGTGGGTTCGTCCTCATCGGAGCTCGGTGCTGCCCGGGAGCCCCGTTCTCCCACGACTGCGCAGGTCGGCCACTGCAGAGTTCCAGAACTGGAGGAAACGCTTCACCACGACGAGCCCTGAAGGAATCAGGCTTCAGGGTCTTCTGTAAAGTTCTTCCTCGGCCTGTCTAATTTCAGAATCAGGAAGCGGAAGTCCATTCAGCAACCGAGAACAGGAGTTACCAATTTTCTCCCACAATCGCGCGACTCTACTTTCCACAGTCTGCACCGACCCCTCTTCACTCTTCTGGTTCCACAGATCATCTTCGGCATCTTTTGGGGTCCCCGTTTTGTTTGATGCAAAGAGGACTCTCTCAAGGTTCCAACGGCACTGACGGCACCTCATTCGGAGTTCAGGAGCGGTCGAGACAGCCTTGTCTTCCTATTGTTGGTGACCTGCTACTGCCAGTCCGAAAATCAGAGGCCTTGTTCGAGCTCCCGCCCCGACTGGCAGCGACTCCAGAAGAAATTAAGAAAATTCTGAGGCAATCCCCTTCCAGATACTAAGGTTTTCGCTCTAGTCTCGTCATCAACAAAATTCCTGATCAAGATCTACAATAGCAACACCGACCCTCTGTCCCAACTCGCAGATAGCAAGCAGATTCGGCATCCACCCTTATTCCTCGTTCTTTGGTATAGTTTCCCCACCCCGCTTGGCCGGCTGAAGGTCCCTCCCTGCGTGGAGGTAGTATTGTCTGTAATTTCATTAACCCCCACCCCAAGATCCCCCTCCTGCGAGAGGTGTAGTGGTGTACTTTGTTTGGGCAGGTCAAGCGACACCGCCGCGGCGTGTGGGGATCCACTCGCCTCCCCGCTCGCCCTCGTCTCCGACCGGGACCGGTTTCTTCAAACCGGTCGAGTAAGTGCTCAAACCTTCACTCCACTTAGTGCTTGTCTTTCAATATTAGTTCTAATTCCGCTGGTTATGCGAGTGAGAGCCCGATCCTCAAGCCCCATTGCCTTGAGTGATCACCGTGGGAAGAGTGCAACCGGTGCCTTCGGCACTTCATCGGCCCCGTTGAATTGGGCTTCCAAATCCATTGGGAATCAAATCTTGGCCTTGTTGGCCCTCTACCAGCAAGGGCCCAACCCCTCAACATCACCTTGGCATTGCCAAGTTACCCCGGGCTTGGGTGAGCGACGAGAGAGCAGTGGCCCAATTCGGCCCATTTGAATGCGATTGTGCTTGCTTGCATTAGGTCCGAGGTCGTGTCACATCAAATTGGTATCAGAGCCAGGTTATTGACTTGTCTCTACAAGTCAAGTCCTAGGGCATGCTTGCATTCTTGTCCGAACCGTGCAAACCCATCATTGTTAACGTTGAGTCTTAGGTCACATGGCCCCTCTCCCAATCATATCCCATGCATGGTTACCTAATGGGGAGCCCATAGAAATTGATTTCATTGACCTAGAATCTGAAAATTGGGTGTCCCCCGATATCATTACCTCTCTTTGTAGGACCGGACAAATTGTGCACAATGGAGACCAAGTCTTCATTGAATTCCATAAATGGTTCGGGAAGACTAAGTATTTGGATGGGGCTTGGTGTCAAAAGGGAACATTGGTGGGTCCATGTATAATCCTAGGTAAGAAATGGTTAGATAAAAGGAATGCCTACATCGACCCAACACGTCGGACTTGCCTAGTACATCCACCCCACCTTTCGGGAACCTTTAAATTCAACAACCTTGTATTCTCCCACCCGCGGGAATCCCGCCCTTGTTCACCACCCCGGGTGCACCATACTCCGGCCATCATCACCCCACCATCAAAGAACCTTCCCACTCCATTAGCTTTGGAAGAAGTAGTCCACCCGCTTTGCCACATGAAGACAAATATCTCTCGGGAACCTATCCCCTCCATGGAGAGCACCCATGTCCCAATTGAAGAGGAAGCCTCGCACGAGGATCTTCACCCTACACCACCCCCTCTAGATAAGGCCGAAATCATCTTAGAAGAGTCCCTTGTTAGGTGGCTAAGGGAGAGCCTAATTAGAGAGATCTCGGCCCATGTTTGCCCTCCCATAGAACAAAATTTTCCCTTAGTGCCCTTCTTCTCCTATCACACCACAATCCAAGCATCCTACCAAGTGGAAACTTTAGGGGATCTTCTTAAGGGCCTAGCATGGCAAATTGAGTTCACTAGTATGTTGACCCCTATAGCCGAACAACCTAGGAGCCTTGGCCTCCTACACCTATGCATCGGGTCTATCACCTCAGTTTGCACCATTGGTTGCTACACTAGCGACCTCCTTCTATTCCTCCCCACACCCGATGAGCCCGACCTTCTCCTCCAATTGGAGCTTTTTATATCGGGTAGAGAGCCAAGCCCTCCCCTCATGGCCAACCCACTCACCAAGAGCATTGACCCAATTATCATTGATAGGGATGACTTAGCACCTTTTGAGGACCTTGAGGACATGGAGCTCCTTCCCCTTAGTAACCCATTTTATGATCCCTATGATCCATTACAATGGGAGTCAAAGAACCCGGGTGACCCAACCATCTTACCCACCACCCACCCTTTCCTACCCCCACCCACCATATCGGGCCAAAACCACCTCATCCATGACCCGGGTTATACCTTCGGAGCCATGACCTTGAGCCACATATCCCTAGGTAATAAGGTTGTGCCCCACCCCATGATGACCACCTTCTTAGATCCATTCGATCCATTCCAATGGGAGTTCAAAGGTTGTCCCACACCTATACACATGGAGGTCACCTTTGGGAAACACATGCATGTGTCTAGGCCTACCACACCACTTGGCATGATCACTATGTTGGGTCCTTTCATTCATACCACCCACATGTCAAGTAGGAAGCATGAGTGGCCCATATTCGGATGTATTGGTCCACCTTCATTTATCATGGGTCTTAAGCATGTCAAAAGTATCTACGGATGTCCGGGTCCCCCTACATTCATCACCACTTTGCATGATAGGTTCACCTACGGGTGCCCCGGCCCACCTAGGTCTACCAAAGTCTACATGATAACATTGCATGATAAGTCCACATATGGTTGCCCCGGCCCTCCAAATTCCATCAAAGTCTTCTTGGCATCAAAGCATGATTGGTCTACTTTTGGTTGCCCAGGTCCACCCATCACCCCTAGACTGTCAACATTCACAAAATTGCATGAAAGCCTTTGCAAGCACATAAGCAAAAGAATGAGGCTTATAAAAAGCTGGCCGACTCTCATCGGCGTCACCAAGAATTTCATGTGGGTGACTTTGTGATGGTAAGGACGGAGAGACTCTCCCCGGGAGCCATCTCCAAATTGAGGCCACGTGGGGCTGGTCCCTTCCCGGTCCTGAGGCGCATTGGTGCAAATATCTTTGAGTTAGATCTCCCTGAGGAGTATGGAATAAGTCCCACATTCAATGTTGCCGACCTAGTGCCATATAAGGGACCCACGGTGGTACCTAGTGAGGAGATTGAGCCTACTTCTTCCCTTGAGAGAGCACCCACCCGTGAGGAGAGACCACCAGCCAAGAGAGCCCAGCGTGAACAAATTGAACAAATATTGGATGAACAAGTCACTACCACTCGGAGCAAGGTATACGAGCGCTATCTCGATAGGTGGAAGGATCGGTCTCGTTCGGAAGACTTGAGGGCAGTACCACTTCTACACCCTCCAAGGAGGGAAGGACACTTACTCGACGGAGTCGAGTTCTCCGCACCCCGGGAGTATGATGGGGACATCACCTCCCATGCCCACGTTCACAGCTCGTCTCCTCGCCCCGGTTGCATCCGGCATGATCTAATCATTTAATTTTGAGTCCTATGTAATTTTTATTTGAATCATTTGATGTATTTTCCCTTTTATTTGAGTCATGTTCCTAGGTCTTGTGTTCATTTCCCTATGTTTGAGTGTCATTAGATTGTCTAGTTAGCTATTGGGCCCAATTCATTGGGCTTGGCCCAAGGGCTCTCCCCTACCCCCTCGGTTATTTGTCATTGAGTCAATTGTTAGGGACTTTTGTAGAAATGTGGGTTGCCTATATATAGGACCCCATTCTCCTCATTTTGAAGTAATGAATGAATCAATGAAAAACTTGCCATTTTGAGAGTTCAAACCTCTTATCTAGTGGAGAGATTCCATTATTTGGGTGAGAAACCCTAGGGGAGAGATTCCCCACCCATTCCTCTCTTCATCTCTCTCTTTCACCCCTCTTTCTCTCTCCTCTACACCCAAATCCGAAAATCTTCTCTCTCCTCCCTTCCCAACCACCACTCTCCCACCTACCCCCATTAAAGACCACTCCCCTTCCCCATACATCCCATTACTCCACCCCCTAGTCCCAAGAGAGCTTCCACCAATCCTAGCTCCACCTCCTAACCCCCAACTACCCCACCCACTTCCCCAAGCACCCTTCCCACAACCCCAAGCACCCCTATTATGTTCCCCACACACCTCTTCACATCCCCCAAGACCAAAATTTAATCCCACCCTTAAACCCATTTTCAAAGACCCTTTCCCTCTCACCCACCTTCCCAAATTCGTAGCTCCTCCTCCCATCACCTGTTAGACCCCCTTCCAGACCCCATTCATCCCTTCCCCCACCTTAGAACACCCCCTCCTAGACCCCCTCACAGCCCGGGCTTCCCCCACACTCATCCACCCCCATTTCCCCTCCCATCTACCCCATTCCCCCCATCATCTTCAACCTACAGCTCTCAACCGAAGATCTGCAGAAGAGTAGCAGCTTGCATAGGCGACCACAGCTTCCCCCGGATGTTTCTGAAGGATCAAGAGCCATCATTGGAAGCGTCTGCCTGTCCTCTTCGCAACGAAAGTGGGTTCGTCCTCATCGGAGCTCGGTGCTGCCCGGGATCCCCGTTCTCCCACGACTGCGCAGGTCGGCCACTGCAGAGTTCCAGAACTGGAGGAAACGCTTCACCACGACGAGCCCTGAAGGAATCAGGCTTCAGGGTCTTCTGTAACGTTCTTCCTCGGCCTGTCTAATTTCAGAATCAGGAAGCGGAAGTCCATTCAGAAACTGAGAACAGGAGTTACCAATTTTCTCCCACAATCGCGCGACTCTACTTTCCACAGTCTGCACCGACCCCTCTTCACTCTTCTGGTTCCACAGATCATCTCCGGCATCTTTTGGGGTCCCCGTTTTGTTTGATGCAAAGAGGACTCTCTCACGGTTCCAACGGCACTGACGGCACCTCATTCGGAGTTCAGGAGCGGTCGGGACAGCCTTGTCTTCCTACTGTTGGTGACCTGCTACTGCCAGTCCGAAAATCAGAGGCCTTGTTCGAGCTCCCGCCCCGACTGGCAGCAACTCCAGAAGAAATTAAGAAAATTCTGAGGCAATCCCCTTCCAGATACTAAGGTTTTCCCTCTGGTCTCGTCATCAACAAAATTCCTGATCAAGATCTACAATAGCAACACCGACCCTCTATCCCAACTCGCAGATAGCAAGCAGATTCGGCGTCCACCCTTATTCCTCGTTCTTTGCTATAGTTTCCCCACCCCGCTTGGCCGGCTGAAGGTCCCTCCCTGCGTGGAGGTAGTATTGTCTGTAATTTCATTAACCCCCACCCCAAGATCCCCCTCCTGCGAGAGGTGTAGTGGTGTACTTTGTTTGGGCAGGTCAAGCGACACCGCCGCGGCGTGTGGGGATCCACTCGCCTCCCTGCTCGCCCTCGTCTCCGACCGGGACCGGTTTCTTCAAACCGGTCGAGTAAGTGCTCAAACCTTCACTCCACTTAGTGCTTGTCTTTCAATATTAGTTCTAATTCCGCTGGTTATGCGAGTGAGAGCCCGATCCTCAAGCCCCATTGCCTTGAGTGATCACCGTGGGAAGAGTGCAACCGGTGCCTTCGGCACTTCATCGGCCCCGTTGAATTGGGCTTCCAAATCCATTGGGAATCAAATCTTGGCCTTGTTGGCCCTCTACCAGCAAGGGCCCAACCCCTCAACATCACCTTGGCATTGCCAAGTTACCCCGGGCTTGGGTGAGCGACGAGAGAGCAGTGGCCCAATTCGGCCCATTTGAATGCGATTGTGCTTGCTTGCATTAGGTCCGAGGTCGTGTCACATCACATCCTTTCCTTATTAGCTTGCTAGCTCGGAGAGCCGAAATAAGAGGTGACTCGCTCCGACTCTTAGGGCTAGAATAGACTAGTTCTGGAAAGTCCTTGAAAGTAACCTTGCCATTGCGGCAATCGACTGTTGCCTGATATTTGGATAACCAATCCGCTCCCAGTATGACATCATACTCCTTTAGATCTAAACATATGAGATCGATAGGAAGATTACTTCCTTTTACCAAGACTTCACAATTTTGATAGTGGTGAGTAATATCGGTTTCGTTTTCGAGAGGAGTAGATAAATTTATTTTCATCCATTCCGGTTCCATAGGTAGGGGGCTAGCAAACTTCTTGGAAATAAAAGAATGTGATGCACCTGTATCAAATAAGGCATGTGCATACTTGGAACAAACTTTCAGTGTACCTTCTACTAGTCTGCCTTCTTCTTCTTATTCGGTCTCCTTAATTGCGTGAAGACGAGCATTCTTGGTTACTGGGCACTTTCCGTCACCGGTTTGATCATTAAGTAATGGGCAATCAGGAATCCGATGCTCACGGCTCCCGCAACGGAGACATGCTCCAAGTTTCCTCCAGCACTCTTCGGCTTTATGACCAGCCTTGTCACAATGCTTGCATATTATATTCGAAGGTGTAGTAGTGATAGAGAAGGGCTTGGTCTTCTTAAATTTCTGGTCTTGAGAAGAAGTACCTCCAGTGCTAGGCCTCTTCTTGAAGTTGGGTTTAAGGGAACCCGAACTTGTAACATGTTCCTTCTTATCCTTCCCACGGATTCTATCTGATAGCTCCGTGGCATCTTCTAACAATTGAGCTCGGCGTACTATCTCTGAGTAGACCTGAATATCCATTGGCTCCAGTTGGGTAATATATTGGGGCCTGAGCCCATTAAGGAACCTCCTAGCTTTCATCTTCTCGGTGCTAACTAAGTGCTTAGCATACCGAGACAATCTAGAGAATTGTGCCTCGTACTCCGCCACCGATAATGACCGTTGCTTGAGTGCGGCAAATTCGGTAGCTTTCTTTTCTTGGACTCGGTCTGAAAAATATTTATTGTTGAAATGTTCAACAAATTCTTCCCAAGTAATTTGGTCTTAATTTATAGTAGCTTCGACTGACTCCCACCAGCATCGGGCATCCCTTTCTAGTTGGAAAGTAGCTAATAAGACTTTATCTTGATCCGTGCACTGCATAACACGGAATATACGCTCCGTCTCCCTGATCCAGTGCTCTGCGTCATCCGGATCAGTAGAACCCATGAATTTGGGAGGGTTCATGTTCTTGAAGACTTGGTGGAGACTTCCGGCTCGTTGTGCACCTCCCTGTGCTACTTGTTGCAGCACCTAAGTCATGCCTTGAAGTGTACGCTGCATGTTGCGCCACTGAGCACGTTCGGCAGCCATCGTCCTACAATTACAATAACTAGATCAATACGTGATCTCATTTAGAAGCTAGCATTTCTATGTTAACTCAACCCTTGGTTCTACCCAATCTCACTGGTTAATGGTTTAACTTATCCTTGACTTGGGTTTTCCTAGGAATTGAATACCCTAGGCTCTGATACCACAAAAACTGTCACACCCCGAGAGCAGAAGATACCCGGAGACGCGTGATGAGTTTATATCAATTATGTCAATCAGAGTATTAGTGTATTCGACACCAAAATCAGAGATGTGCAAAAGTAAAGATAACCCAGTCCTTTATTCCTTCATAAGAATATGTCTATTACAAACCTTGAAGTACTAACTAAAATAAAGGAAAAATACAAGGTTGACTCAAGAAAATATGAAAAAGACTAGATAACACGGAAGAAGCTCTATCTCTTTCACTCTTGATGTTCCCCATCCGTTCGAGTTCCCTCATCGTCGGACTTACCTGAAAAGTAGGGAAACACTAAGTGAGCGAACGCTCAGTAGGAAATTATATCTCAAGAACTAGCAAGGGGTTTAAGTGATTACATCTTTCATGAATGTACTATAGCTATGCATGCTCGCATAAAACGACAAGATAGAGAGAGTGTATAACAAAACGATAGCAAGAAGAACTAGTCATGAGCTTTCAAGAACTTATATCAAAAAGATATCAAGATATTCAAGCAAGTGTATTCATCATGTCATGTTGGAATTTGGCTATTTTGTTTCAAGTCAAGCAAGTATACAATTACCCTTTTCGGGCCACGCAAGTCATGTAATATCAAGTCAAGTACAAGTACAAGATTTGTGGAATGTTCAATCAAGCTAGTCATACACTTCGGTATAATGCCAATACCGTGATCAATCAACTCCCATGGGCACAAGTACTTTTGGGTGCTCCTCCCAGGACCAGATCGGGCCCTATATGCGTAGGCATTAATCATGTATTTTAACATCCACTTTTGTATATAGCCAATATGGAATTTCAAGAATAAAGCTTGTAGGTACGTAGGATAACTTGGATAGAATAGAGTCCAAAAGCATGATACTTGACATAGAATGACGATAATAACGGTACAATCACGATTATCGATAAAACTAGGTGGAATTGGTTCCCTAACTTGGGTACTATGACAAACAAGTATGGACACTCTTTATATAGAATTGAGGTCCACATGAACAGCACATCAATGGCAAGACGTCCTCATTCTTAATATAGAATTGAGGTCCACAAGAACATCATGTTGAATATAGAATTGGGGTTTACAAGAACATCATAACAATGTTGATATAGAGTTGGGGTTTACAAGAACATCATGACAATGTTGATATAGAATTGGGGTTTACAAGAACAACATCAAATGGCATGATAACCTCATCCCATTAAGAGAATTCTCATGATACACACTTTGCATAACATGAGTGCCGGTATACCATGTTTCTTTAGAGTGACATGGCAAAATAGTGTAATGGGTTTTTATGATACAACCAGCTCAGTCGGTCTTGAGGGAATCCAAGGCTGCGAGGAGACTTACAGAGGTCTCTATGACTAACTCGCTAGTCCAAAGGAACGGAATGTCTAATGGAGAGCTTGTATGTCAATGAGAATTAGTGGGTAAACGATAAATCATCATGAAACGTGGGACTATATTCACGGAACGGAATATAGTGCCGATAACATATATATATATATATATATATATATATATATATATATATATATATATAAAACCCTTCGGTTGACAGTAATCAGTGTAAAATAGAAATACAGAAAATAGCGACTTAAGCTAAGTCATTAATTATCCAATTAACGCCTTATTCAGGGGCGTTCATTCACAATTTGACGATGTATACGATAGTCGTCCCTTCAATATTTCTATTCTGCAGAAAATCAATATTCTGGAATTTTTAACAAAAACGTGCCCTGGACAGGGGCGTTACTTGTCAATAAGCGCCCTGGTATGGGGCGTCAGTTCAATAAGAGACGACCTTGTGCAGGTCGTTAATTCAGCAATTTATCAATTTTCAGATAATAAAATTTCAGGAAAACAATTTCATTGTCAGGACAAGAAAAATAGCAGGATTCGATAGGTATGATCATGCATTAATTTAGATTCATGGTTTCATAGTTATAGAATTTTAAACATGGATAATTATCAATTATATGAAATTGACGACTCCTGGGTAGGGCGTCAAAACAAGAATTAGCGCCCTTGTCTGGGTCGCTTCTTTAAAATCACTCAGAAAACATTTGGAAACGCAGTAAAACTATATGCATGAGATCATGGATGAGTTTATTTCATAATTTATACTAGTTTGGGCTACGTTCTTGAGAAAACCTACCTGATGATTATCTGGGTGAAGATACGTGAAGAGAAACGATACTCTGTTTTGCAACAGAGTCTTCTGATCACCGGCAGAAGAAGAAGAAGATGATGAAGAAGAACTCCACGTTCTTCAACTATACGAGAGTTCCTTCTCGATGCAGGCAACCTACAGGAGAACAAGATGAAGATGCATTAGTTTTCTCCAAAATACTCAACTGAAGGCAGAGGAAGAAGAACACCTGTTCTTCATGGTTGACAGCAGCAGCACGATGAAACAGATCGCCAAAATAGCGGTCTAGGTCGATCGGGAGGATATTTATAGAATTTTAGGGGATCCTATTAGGGTTAGAGTTGTATTGGAAGTAATACTTCCATGATAGAGTCCTTACCATACTCCACCTTCGACGTAGTTATCCATAACTTGCCCTGGATAGACTCCTGGGTCGAACGAAACTCGAACTGAATTAACGTCTTAAGCGAGGGCGTCGAATTTAAATTGACGCCTTGTCGAGCGTCGTTACTTATGTAAACGCGCCCATGTAGAGGGCGTTTCATTTCCTTTCCTCAATTTTATTTTTTTCCGTCGTTTGAAATTTGACGCCCTATTGTCTAGGCGTCCCTTTTAAATTAACGCCTTATGTAAGGGCGTTTCTTTAGGCTCTTTGTCATTTATTTACTTATCTTTTATTTTTAATTTGATTTTTTAAAAAAAAAATCTTATTTTTATCAGGGTTGCTACAGAGAGGGTTGGAGGAGAATCCGTTGGCCAGCATGGTCGAAGGTACAGGTGTTCGACCGGCCATGAAGTGTGGCATCCCGATCAAATAACCAAGGCCTACCAAGAATAGTGCTGCTCACCTCCATGGGGAAGACATCACACAAAATCTCATCACGATAGGCATGGAAGTACAGTGGGACCAGACACCGCAGCCTGATCGGAATGGAGGTGGAATCCACCCATGATACTCGATAGGGGCAAGGGTGATCTATGGGTGTAAGACCAAGACTGGAGACAATGCCCGTGGAGATTGCATTGATGCAACTCCCACTATCGATGATCACCTTACAAACTTGTTTGCCCAGCCTACAGAATGTATGAAAGATAGTGGTCCGACACCAGTCATCATTGGCCTGTGGCTGGGTGAGAATTCACCTGACGACCGCCAAGTGGGTATCGTCCGGATGCTGGGCATCCTGACCATCACCTTCGGCTTCATAATACTCGTCAGCTAGCTCTGGATCTACTTCATAGCTGACTAACACGAGATCGGTATGGGTGGCGTCCTCAGCCTGTGTGTCCCCAATGACAAGGGATGGGCAAGTGGGACACTAGTTGGTGAAATGGTCAAACCCATTGCAGCGATAACACTGCTGTCGTGATCCACTAGGCTCCCCAATCAAACGTCCTTTCCCTTTATCCTCCCGACGGATAGGAGGTGAAGGCAACAAGGGATGAGTAGGAGGTGCGGGAGCCGGTGGACGAGCGATGGGTGCCGTAAGTTGTTGGGGACGAGGAAGGTCCCTCGGACGTGGAGGGCGAGGCCTAGGAGCGAATGGCTCAGGACGGGTGAGCTCCTGAGGTCGGGCTATGGGGGCCCTCGGATACGTGCCAGAAGTGCCACGGGGCTCGACACTACGAAGGGGAAAGGAGCCCAACCGATGGGTAGACTTGAACTCGGCCTCGAATTGCTCCAATTCGAGAGCAAAATGATACGCCTGTGCCAAAGTGGCCACATTACGGCGAAAAAGTTCATATTGATAGTTTGGCCGCAGACCTCTCCGAAAGTGTGATATGGTCATGGTGCTCTCTTCCATAACTCCACACTGCAAATAATACTCATCAAACTCGGCGGTGTACTCAGTCACGGATCGGCTCCCTTGGGAGAGACTTTGCCGTTTGTCTATCAGACGTTGGCGATATGAGGCAGGAAGGTACTTCTCCCTCAACTTCATTTTCAAGTCATCCTAAGTGCCGATCGGGGGTTGATGTCCCTGATTTAGCAGGCTCTCCACATTGATCCAATAAGTTTGGGCCTACCCATGCAACTTCATCTTCGCGTATCGAACTCTCCGGTGGTCCCTCATCTCAAACCACTTGAAGTACCGGTCCATGTCAGCCTCCCAATCTAAATAGACCTTTGGGTCCAAGGACCCGCTAAAAAGGGGAGGGTCCGCACGCACGCTCCGAAGAACGTGATCATCATCATCGTCACCACGATTCCGTCATTTGTTACGACGACCATATCCTCCTTGCTCATTATCAGATGCATAGTCAGCCACCTCATGCACTTGTTGCCTCCCAACATCTACCGCCTGAGCTCTTGGCATAGCAGGTTGCTAAGTCGGCTCTTGTTGGCCATTCGTCGGTGCGGGTTGCGTCGCTATTGGGGCCCTCTCAAGGACAGCAATCCTCCCTACAAGACCCTGGATGGACTGGTCCGAAGATTTGGCCCGATCCTCGAGGGCTTTCATCCTCCCTTCTAGACACGTTTCTACGCCATCTAGACGCGTACTAAGGCCATCCATACACGTATCGAGATGATCCATGAGGGCTCGGAACATCTCGGCCGTCGAGGGCTCATCGGAGCTACGGGCTCGGGAATCCGCCATAGGTGGTGGTGGCGAGTATTGGGTGCCTCGACGGGTGGGCATGCAAAGACACACGAACTAGGAGACACAGACTAATGCAAACACGAACAAATACACCTAGACCTAAACCAATATCCGGTACGTGGCGGAGTTAATCGATTTGAAGATCACTCCCGCAAGTGTGCGGCCTTCCCGATAGGCGTAGCCTAACGTTCGGACAACACCTTTTAATATATTGAATTATCAAGATGAAATGCAATTTTAAAACACTTTTTTTTGTTTTGAAAATAATGATAATCCTAGACTCGACTTAGACCGTGCAAGACTTATTCAATGACTACCCTAGACTCAACTTTCTCTGATACCAAACTGATGCGGGACGGACACGGGGACCGACTCTAAGTGATGCGGACCTTGGACTCTAAATGCGGACATGACCAGTAACATACAACAATGGAGACACTTTGGCCCGACACTAAGAGTTCCTATGGGCTATACGTCGCTAATAGAAATGCAAGCTCACTCGTCGTCCCAAGCGAGGGGAAACGTGGATCCGTGCGGTTGAGAAATCGGCAGAGTCAAGGGTGGTCGACTCACTTCCGTGCTCGGATCGAGCCACGGGACGGGTCACTCTCTCGCTCACAGCGGTGACATTGACTCATAGGCTAGGTTCCTATCGCACTCAGCAGCGGCACACGACCATATACTAGCTAAGCAAGTAAATGCCAAGAAGTCGAGATCGTTACCTCCACGCTCCCGGCGTGGGGAAGACAACCCCGGCCAATCCTGTACTCCCGGTTAAACAAATACACTGCGGTACAAAGATTTGATCCACTCCACGCAGGGAGGTAATAGGTCACATGTGAGGCCTGGGAGTAGCGGGAATTGGGTTGATGGGTAGCATCTTGATGTCGTCTGTCGGCGCCGAAACCCGCGTTTTAGTGCTATCCGGACGGCACGATCTACGGGTTCGTGGGGCCCACGTGCTGTTCAGCCTTCCGGACCTGACGGGGTGGGTCCCACTATTGTGGAGACACCTGGAGGCGTGCCTCCTTGGATGGCGGCAGGGCTGGATCGCCGGTAGGAGGACGAGCGGCTCCGATCACCACTTGTCGGAAGTGCTGTCCACGGATCTGCAACCTCTATTTTCTGGCATGCGACCCGGCGAGATCGGCTACTGCGATCAGCACCAATGTCAGATTAGCACGAAACTAGTGCCGTTGGAACACTGACTTGAAATCCTCCGACCCTATGGGACTCAAAAAAATTCACCGGAGTCGTGCTTCTGATGGGCGATTTTAGAACCAGCCTGTTCTCAGTCTCAGATCTGACTGGGTAGAAAATGAGTTTCCTGAGAGTCAGTGTTGACCGCAGGTTAGATCTCCAAATCAGAAGATGAGCTCTTCATGAAAGTTGTAGAGGGGAGAGAGAGGAAAACTCCAATAATTCTTATGACCGATTTGGTGGAGGTTTGAATGGGGAAAGATATTTATACTGGCGGGTTGTCGGATCTGGACAGAGGCAGACAGAACTGAGTGGAATCTGAAAGTGATTTTTAGAAAATAGGTGAAGCCCTTTAGAAATTCCACAAAAATTCGTGGATGGAGGAGGTGTTGGACAGAACCTCCAGTAAAATGGGGGGCTCAATAAAAAATCAAGAAGATGTCCGAAGATGGGAAACTCAGAGCTACTGTGAAACTGGACTGAAAGCTGACAGATCTGGGTGGAAAGAAAGAACGAAAATAGAAAATTACAAAATGGATGCTAGAAGCCCAAAAAAAAAAATCATGGGATGTGGTCAAGACCCATGGAACTCACCCTGAACGTTTGGGCTCCAGATGAACTCGTGGCTGAGAGTTAAAAATCCGAGAATGGCTTGCTGTCACCCGATTGGCAGAATATCGACGGAGGCGGTGGTGGTGCAACGGCGGTTCGATGGCGGCGGCGGTGGCAACGACGAACTCCACACCAGATAGATGAGGCTTCCCACCTTAGAACACAGCTTTCCCAACTGCAAGAAGAAGAGAGGAGAGAGAGAGGGGGGCGGCCCTTGCCTTTGGAACAAATTCCTTGATTTTCTTTGCATTTATTGTAACAAAATGGGAATTACAAGCCTTTTATGTAAAATGTAAAATGACACAAACTAACCCTAGATCTAGGGTTGGGGAGGGTAAAAGGGGGAGTCCACATTTTTATTCTCCCATGTGATTTGGAACTAAATAAAATAAACTAAAATTCCTAATATAATATATTAAAGGAGGGGCGCCCCCTTGACCTTCATGCCCCTTCTTGGACTATTTTAAACACTTGTCCCCCCCTTGGTCCACTCTTCTAGAAGCCCACTATTGGAAGGTTGACTGACCCCGCTTGGGCCCTAGAGATGAGGTGGATCAATGGGGAAGAGGTAGGGGGCCCGCAGGACCCGGGTGGTCCCAAATTACACATAAACCCCTCTTACAATCTGAATAAAACACACAATACACACAAACAAAGTCCCAATAAACTATAAATATTGAGACTCAAAGGGGAGTCTCCCAGCTTTCTCCGAGCCAGATGGAAGCCGCTGTAGCCCGGGTGGTGCTCCGCGTACGGTATCGACAGCTTGCCGGTTCGTGCTTCTCGCTCGCTCTGGTGTCCGCACCATTAATCCCTTACCTAAGGGTGTAGCTTGATAAGGAACTTAATCTCAATGAACGTCGAGAGGCGTTGCTCGTCCAGCTAGAACTCTTGGATGAGAAGAAGATGAATGCGGCCGATCACGTGTCCGTTTATCAAAAGAGAGTTTCGCGTTATTTTCAAAAGAAGGTAATCGAGCGCAAATTTCAAATAGGAGATATGGTTTTGAAACGAAAATTCATTTGGTCTGGAGGTCCTAGGTCCAAATTGCAACCTAACTGGGAAGGTATGTTTGTCATTAGAGAAGCTTATCCAGGGAACGCATATCACTTAGTCAACACAGACAGTGAGGAGCTGTCTCACGCCTGGAATGGGTTGTATCATAAGCGCTTTTATCCTTAGAGTCAGGCTAATGAAAGCCCGGTAGCAAGGTGTCCCTTCCTCGATCACGAAGGAGGACCCCGAGTTTGGCAATTCACACTCTTCATGATGTCCCTGGTCGGGTTCCCCAATCATGAAAACACCATTTTCTCCTTGGCCATGTCCGGTGGAAGTCAAAGTCCCTGTCTGTTTCTCTCCTCTGCTAAATCTTGGGGCAAGAGGTATATAAGGGGGCGATGACTGATCTATACACCCTGATGAGAGGAGGTCTCAAATAGGGGCAGTCCGTTATGACCTGATTCCACAAGAAAAAGTAAAGAAGAAAAGAAAGAGAAGGAGCAGTAATCGCGACAAAAAATAAAGACCTATTTCAAAAGTCCATATCTCAAAATCAAAGCTCCATAAAAATGAAAAAACTTGGCATGGCAAGAGTGGCATTACAGTTTCCCCGCGGGATGTTATGAGCCGGTCGCATGCATGCCTAGGGTGGATAAAGGTTCGATGATAGACACAAAGTCCCGGCTCAACAGACTGAATCTCTGAAAGGATTGTCATGATAAGGACTCAAACTCGGGAAACCTCTACACCTGGCCTATGCTTACCCCTTATTTCTATTTTTCTTTTAGGACCAGACAGTACACCGGGTATGGCCTCAGTAGAAGCACTGTCATATAGATTGGCCCCGGCCAGGGGTTGTCGCCTCAAAAGCACGCTGATCTCAGGAGATTCCTAGTGCGACAGGTAGGGCCCTTATTGCCGGGATGAAATTAGATTTCAAAAGCCAAAAAAATCATATATTTCAAAACCCAAAAAATCATATATTTCAAAATCCAAAAAAAAATCATATATTTCAAAAGCCAAAAAAATCATATATTTTAAAACCCAAAAAATCATATATTTTAAAATCCAAAAAAATCATATATTTTAAAATCCAAAAAAATGACATATTTCAAAATCCCAAAAATCAGATATTTCAAAAACCTCACAAAAATCAAAAACTTTCAAAAACTCCAAAAATAACATCATCTTGCATTGCATGCATAGCATTTTCTTCATTATATTTTCGCCTATTTGATAAGGCTCCACCCCTTGACCAAATATCAAGGACTGGTCATTTTCTAACTTGCTGCAGGCAAGGGGTTGAGTCTAAGAACGGATCTAACTTGTCTTCTTGTCTAAGTATGTGCAGACGTAGGTTCAAGCGCCCAAGATTCAAAGTTCACAAGTCTTTTGTTTCTGGTTCTCTCACGGTCTATCATTAGACCGCTAACCATCTCTGGCAGTTCATAATTAGACCGTTTTCCTTTCCTGAAAGTTAAAAAAATCAACTCTCAGTAAACTGTCCCTTGCGGTCTTAATTTAGACCGTCGGAGTCTTCTGGCGGCCCATATTTAGACCATTTTCCTCTCCCGAGGGTTGAAAACTCTCAGTTTTTTGGGGTCCTGTCTATAGCGGTCTATCGTAGGATCGCTAGTCTCTGGTTAGCGGCCCTTTAATGGACCATTTGTCAGACAGAGAGTCCTGTTTTAAGCAGATTTGTCCATCCATTCAAGATCAATCAAGCAATCCATTGCACATTTCTCAACACAAATCTTTTATTCCATTCAATCAAGTTCTTTGAATATTATTTTATTGATAGTTCCAAGTACATCAAGAAGAAAAGCTTAAATTACATTCATTCTTTTGTCCGCGTGAGGCCAGATCTTGCGCAATTCTTTCACATAAGCATGGTACTCCTCTTCATCCTCCGTCACTTCTGCTTGCAGAGCACGCACCCGGCTAATTTCCCACATGATTAACGTGTTCCGAACCGCGCGCTCGTCCTCCTCGGTCCCTATCTTTCTTGCTAGAAGGGGAGGGAAATGTGATAGTGCAGGAACCATGGTACGGGGTAGCCCAACTTGAAGATAGCACCGGTGAGGGTTGTAGATCGCCAAGGTAGTGTCGCCCACTAGCTGTAGGTCTAGGCCCGGTCACTGAGGTACTCTAAGGGTAGTGCTTAGAAGAGCTCTTGGTCACATCATGAACTTATCAATAGGTAAAGTGTTGAGGTAAAGGCACCATTCATCTCATGTCTTCTTGACCGCCACCCGACACTCAACCTGTGAAGAAAACCCAAATGCGCCTCCTATGAAGAATAGTGGGTGTCTCCTAAATATACGTCTAGCTGAAGGTAAGTCTTCCTTGGGTTGGAATTTGAGTCTCACCCCCATCCAACACTCAAGGATGATCATTGACCCGAAGAGAGGCCCTCCTAGGGAAGCTGAGCTAAGACCTTCATAGAGGTATGAAAGGACCGCTTGAGAGATAGATAAACCCCGCCACAGCCCACTAATAATGCTAAGATTTTGGATGTCCATGAGGTGGTCGGTGGTGGTGAAAAGAAAGACCCTGCACAAGCAAATTGAGGTAGCTTTGGCTATGGCTTCAAATCTTCCGCTCTTGTTCTTATAATGAGCAGTTATCCATTGAGCCATGGGTATCAAATAGATATGGTGTGGGTTGATCATGGTCCTAACATCTTTTGGATTGTGTATGAAATCCCCTAATATGAGTGATAGGTCTATAGGCTCAACTGTATGGCACACTAGGTCTTCATCCCCTGCCTTAGTCTTAGGAAGGGTTAGGTAGGTTTCTACCTCCTCTAATAGGACAGTGACCTCAATGCTTGGGAAGAGGAAGGTGTGTGTTTATGGATGTCATAGCTCTACAAGGGCTGAAATGCTTGACCAATCCAAGGAGATTTTCTGGAAATTCATAGCTAGAACCACCAAATGGTGAAGGTGCCATGCCCTTAAGATTAAGAGGACCTCTAAAAAAAGTTCCTTTATCATGGGAGCCACCCACTTTAGGTTGGAGTAGCATCTTGGGCCAGGAAGAAGCTAAGAAAAGAAAGGAAAAGGAAGAAAGAAGAAGAAGAAGAAGAAGAGAGGAAGATCATGAGAAGAAAATTTAAGAAATTTCATGAACTTTTGATCAAATTGCAACTTACCTCTCTTGAGGAACTTGAGCTTAAGTGTTTGGGGATTGAGGTCAGTCGTTGTAGCTCTCCATGCTCTTTCTTAGCAGTCTTTGGCCTGGTGTAGACCATCTCCCCCATGGCACTAGCTTCAAAGCTTCTCTTCATGATGTTTTTTAGTGGTTTTGATGAAATTTCAAGGCTTATAGCAGAGAATTATGGTGAGTTGTGAATTCTAGGCTTGTTCCTACTTATAGAGTTCTAATTTTTAGTGTTGGTGCATTAGGATTAGGGCTGGGTAACCTTAGTTTAAGTCAGGACGAGTTCTAGTGCAGATTAGAGGCCTTTATCCTCGGGTTCGAACTCTCACGGAAGAGTCCCGCTCGGACTAACAGGGTTTCTGCACTAGCGATCTATCGTAAGACCGCTAGGAGTCCCCACGCGGTCTATAATTAGACTGTTTTATCCCTTCATTCACCGCCTTCCTCTGTCCTTCTAACGGTCATTGGTTTGACTGTTGTTTTACCTCTAGCGGTCTTAAATTAGACTGTTTGTTCGGTTTTTGGTCAGATGTTGGTTAACTCTTTCCCCTCTCACTCGCCAGTCCTGCCGTTCTCTCTCTCTCTGTCTCTCTCACCCGTACTCTCTGTCAGTCCTAGGGTTGTGGGTAAGTGAGTTATCATTCACATCCATACGCATTTGCATTTTAAATAAAAACAACGAAAAGATTTCATTTCACTATCAAAAGTCATGTACAAGTGTGCATCAAAATAAAAAGAAGAGTTCAAATCACTCAGCCGGTCCCTCTCCCGGGCCACCACTGTCACCTGTGCCCTCATGCCGCTTCGTTGGCGGCTCCACGGCACTACTCTCCTCCTCCCTACGGTGTCGTTGCTCCTCCTCCTCATTCCTACGATGGCCGGAGGAACCTGTGAAGTAGCCTCGGTAAGCGCTACTCGGTACAAGACTCTGGCTCCTGCTAGCATCCGACCACTTTCCCAGAAGTCGGAGGGCATCCTTCAGCCTCGCCACCACTCTCCTCATCTCAATGACCTGCACTCGGGACTGGTCTCTCTCGCTCCTCAGTCGCGCGACATCCGCTCTGAGTCGCTCCATCTCCTCCTCATCGGCACGACGGCGAGCTCCTCCTGCGCTCAACCGCTCCACCTCTGCACGGAGTCGCTCGATCTCTGCCCTAGCACACTCCGCCTTGGCCAAGGCCATGGTCAGCTCTCTCGCCTGTATTAGCATTCATCACAGTTAGGCATTTGCATAGCATAAGCATTTAAACTCTAAGCAGCTCGATTGGTTTTGCTTACCCTCTCCGCGAGAGTGGTCTCGGCTTCCTCAGCCCAAGTCACTGCTCAAGCAAAGTCCGCATCTCGCTCAGCCCTGCCTCCCGCAGGCTGGGATGAAGGGGACGGAGCATCTGGTCCGCGTCGTTGTGCTCCCTCGGCTCACTGCATTTTAGAAATCAGGGTCAGTCACATTCATCATAAGCATGTAAGCATAAATAAGTCCAAGGTACAAGGAAACTCACCAGAAGATCCAGCGCACGCTGGAGCTCATCCCTCTGCTGTACAGTGGCGTGGAGGAGTCCCTCGAGCTCTGCTATCCTGCCCTAGGGGTCTAGCTGCATATAGCGAATCATGGGGTCAGTGCATATAAGAATAAGATAATTTAATTGAAGAGCATGAGTTTAGAAGTCATACCGATCGACGGACGCCACGAAACACCTAGTCGCCATATCTCCGCGCGTAGGCCTTTAGGTAACTCTCATCACTGTCAGCTCAGGCTCTCACCTCTCGGCCCCTCCGTGTCCAATCTCGCACCTGGTCATGCACTCGAGTAACCCAGTCGATGTCAGCGCTGAGTCCCTTCTAGGATCTCCCAAAGTGCTCGTTGTCTCGTGCGGGGAACTCCACCTCTGGCTGATGTGCTCCGCTCGTCCTCATGGTCAGTCGATGATGTAGAGGCTCGATGATGTTCAGGCAATGTAGCCAGATCTCTCATCCGGCGTACGCCTGGGCTGCCTCCACCCAGGGCTACCCCTCGTGACCCTCATCACAGTAAGGTGTCCAACGCACCTGAAAAAGGCAATTGAGTCAGGTGTCTGCATTTAGATAAGCATTTATAAGCATTTAGAAGCATTTAGAGCATATAGAAGAGTTTGAGTTTAAAGTTTTACCGATGCATATGGGAAAGTGTCTATGTCATCCTGGATTGCCCGGGCAAGGCGCCGGATCGATCCCATGTCCCGTGCCACCACCCACCGTCTCGTGATGGGGATCCGCACAGGGTATACCTCCTTCCCTCGCCCGATGCCAGGGAGGTACAGGTAGCTCCAGACCTGCATAAGTCAACTGTCAGCATATAGCAATAGCCAGCATATAGACAAGCATTTAAAAGTTTAGAGTTTAGGGCATTTTACCTGTAAGAATGGCGAGAAGCCGCCCAGCATGGTCTGTCGGTCGGTCGTGCTCTAAGAGTCAAACAGGAACGCCAGGACCGCTGCTCCCCAAGCGTACTCTCCTTCTTCATCTAGGTCTCTCAGCAATGGGAGGAGCCTGCAGCTCACTCTGTCAGCCCTGGTCGCGAAGAGAAGCTTCTCGAATAGCAATATCAGGAAGCGCCACAGGGTGATGTCTCCCTCTGGTCCCAGTCCTGCTGCCACTCTCCCCCGAACCTGGTTTATCACCCTCCTGATGTGCTCCTCTGGCAGCTCCCCTACAGATATGGCCGCTCCCCTCAGCCCCAGGCTCTCCTGGAGTGTCGCTTGTCCCAGCATGGAGGAGTGATGCCCTAGCCTCATCAGATCTAATCTGAATACTTCCTGCGCCATGTCTCGGTAGTCTACATATGTCCATCCTGTCACCGGCGCTCTGTGGACTCGCAATCCAGTGATCCTCGCCATGTCTTCCAGCGTGGGGATCATATGGCCCCATGGGAAGATGAAAGCTCTGCTGACTGGGTCCCATCTCTCGTGAAGGGCATGCATGAGAGTTGTATCAATCCTCGTCACCTCAATACTCAGTAGCTCCCCGAAGCCCATGGCTGCTAGTCTGTCCCTCTGATAATCCGGCAAGGCTTGGTACACCGCTCGGACTTACAGCCAAGAGATCCGAGTCCGTCTCTTCCCTTACACACATTTAGAATGTAAGTCAGTCATTGCATTGCATTTTCATTGCATTTCATATAAACAAAAACAACAACAAAAATCAAATAAGACCAAAAACACAAAAAACCAAAGTTCTGTCTCTGATCCTCTGGCGGCCATATCTTCGGCCGTCTGAGTCCTCTAGCGGCCATAGTATAGGCCGTCTAAGGGTGTACCGGTCACTGGAACGACCGCTAAGCAACCCATGAGTGGGCATCATCTTCTCCGTTCCCCCATGCTATGAAAATGGCCCAAAGGGCCTACAAAGTGTTTTAATGGGTCCCCAGACCCATTCCCCTGTCCATTCATACACATGCATGGTTCTTAGAAATCAAAAATGGAATTTTTAGAGCCATCAGTCTACCTCCGATGACCGGCCGACCACCACCACCACGGGCGCTTCCTCTGCCGTGGGAACCTCCTCACCTTCATCTCCGTCACCATTATGTTCTCCCTCGGCCGTGGGGGCTTCTTCCCCCTCCGTTTGGGCCGTCGGTGGCTTTTCTCCCTTCGGTGGGTTCGCCGCCGCCGGAGGTGTCTCTTCTGCTAGACGCCATTGGAAGCGGCGTACCACCTTCTTCTTCATCCTCCTCGGATGGTCGGATGCCCGGTCGTGCTGGTCGCTGGAGCTCATGGTCGTCGGAGTAAGAGTGGGGTAGGGCTCCGTTTTGGGTGTTTTGATTGAATGAGCATAGAATGGGGGGAGTGAACGTTCGGTTTGTTTTTTTGAATGCCCAGGAAATTTGGCAGTCTATCATTAGACTGTTAAGATCCTTCTGGTGGTCCTACCTTCGACCGTTTGTCATCAGGGTGTTCTTCCTCGAAGGATGTAAACTGACGTCCTTTAGCGGTCCATGTGTAGGCCGTTATGGTTTGTTTAGCGGTTCTATTTTAGACTGTTTGTGGGATGAATTGTTTGATGAATTGCAAAGTTATATCTGTTATGCTTCATGCTTATTTTTTTTTTGATCTATTTGCTGATGGCAAACCTTTTCATTTGCAAAAATCATGAACGCCATCACGCTTTATTATCGCTCGCCAGGCAGGTAAGTCAGGTAAGTATTTCGATCCCTAATCCCTTAATGCATTACTATATGTTATCTATGATATATTTCCTCGAGAACCGACTGGTCATTCATGTGTTCTGGGATCTGATGCTCCCCTCTAACAAAAATGATGATGACCGAGGTGCACATGTTTAATCATTGGATAGGTCGTTAGGTTGGAAGAGTTGGGGGACGATTGTTCTATCTTGCACGCCGTGGTTGCAGATAGTATCTTGACCCTGATTTATCCGGTCTAGCAATACTATTCTCAAGTATCTTGCTATTTTATCCTTTCTTTGCATTTATTTTGATGATTTCTTTTATTTTAGCCCAGCATGCATCATGCGCATCTTTGAGCATTAATGTGCCCTCATCTGTCTGAAGTCTCAGTGATGGTGGATAGCTATGTGTCCATGGTCTTGGGTAAGGAGAGTCATTCCACTCTGAGTTGGAAGGTTTCCTTCGGTCTTTTTGCTCGGTTTGGTTAGCTGAGGATTACTGTCTGGAGTTTAGTTGCTCGTCTCTTTACTTTTCGCTTGGTCCGACTGCCTATCAGCTGTGTGGTCCAGTGAGAAGGTTGGTCGTGTTTTCCTTTCCGTTAGTTGTTAGTTCTTCCAGTCATGTGTCATTCGGTTTGATTGTTCCTTGTGATTGGTTTGAAGTTTTTCGGAAGATTCCTATCACTCGTTGGTCGAGGACGGGTGTCGGTTTACCTTAACGCCCACTTTTTAGTCCACTCCGCTGCGTTTCCGCTCTATCTCCATGTTCCATTTCGCTTTCGCTTCACCTCCGCTCGTTCCCCTGCAAAGAGGGCGTTAAGGAGGGGCATCTGTTGACACCCGTTTTATGACCAATGAGTTGGGTCATCTCCTTATTTATCTTTATGATGCTCCAGGTTATACACTGCTTATTGGGCCATCTTGATCAGTTTTGAGGCTTATTTCATGGGTCATTCTCCTTGATTAGGTCTTGCTCTTATTTGTTTTCCGTGGGTTAAAGCTTAGTAGGCCTTTCATTTGTTTTGCCACGTCACTGTCTCTGGCGGTCTATCAAATGGCCGTTTGATGACATGTTGCGGTCTATTTTAAGGCCGTTTATTGACGCCAGAGTCCAGAGCCAACGTCTTTCTCTCAGCCTTATCTGTTGTTATCCGTTGAGCTCTGGCGGTTTATCATAAGGCCGTTAGAGGCATTGTGGCAGTTTTACCTTAGACCGTTTCTTAGCTCCAGAGTCCTGTTCACGAGCTTTTCGCCCGTTGGTCTTATCCTTTGGTGAACTTTTGAGAGTGGCGGTTTATCGTGACCGTTTGTATAGACAGAGAGTCTTGCTAGAACTGATTTTTCTCTGCTACACCGTGGCCTAATTAGAGTTTTGATTTGATGATTTCTCTCTCAATAGAGACTCCTAGAACCTTTGGTTTGTTTCTATGGACTCTTGGGAGTGTTCTCTTCAAGAGTTTGCTAAGCTCTGCCCTACTTTTTCGTTGGAATCTCTCCAACTCGTCCAGAGAGTTTGAGGGCCTATAAATAGAACCCTTGAGTTCATGGCTGACAGGAGATTTCTGGAGCTTACGTCGAGGTGCTGTCGCATTTTGGAGCGAGTACCCATCAAGGAGAAGTGTTGTCTACGTCCATTAGCCTTCAAGTCCGGGGAGTATTAAGTTCCAAGGGTTTAATAGTGTCGTTTTCTTCTTTAGTTTCTTCAAATCTTTATAGCATTCACAAGCATATTCCCATCTTCTTATTCCATGTTCGTTACATTCAATCATCATTTTTAAACATCCTCCCATCTTTTTCACGTCCCACAAGGGTTAAAAAATCACCACCCTAGGTATTCACCCTTCCTTTTGCATGCACTTTAGTTTATTTGCATTATAGTTGCTACACTTGTCATAGGGCTAATCTGGGTTATTTTTCTGTGCTTCCACACTCTTTTGCAAGTCTACAGGGTTCCTAATGCGAGGCCAAATTCTTCTGTCTGGCCAGGAGAAGTGGAGATTCAAGTCCCAAGTTGCTATTATGTGTGCTCTAGCGGCTCTACATTAGACTGTTTGCGAGGCTCTGGCGGTTTATCGTAAGGCCGTTTCTGGTTTGTTAGCGGCATGATCTTAGACCGTTTGACAGCGTGGATTTCTGGTTTTCATCTCCCGTGGGCAGGTGTTTCATCCTTCTCTTTCCAAGGTATTTACCTTAGCTTTGCTATTTTGATTACTTTGGTGGCGATCATACTCTTTTAGTTTGGGGAGTAGTCTTCTTTATCTTCCTCATATCTCTCTTTCTTGGCTTTAGTTTAGTTGCTCCACACCTATGGTGTGTGTTTAGTTTATTCCTTTGCTCCACGCCCCGGCGTGTGTTTTTCTTTTTCTTTTGCTTATTTCTGATCAAGATGACATGCCCACGTGTTTATGTTTCCATGCTGGTTGCTTGAGTTTTTTTTATAGAACCGAGTCATCTAATGGAGCGAAGGGAGAGTGCACCCCCATTCCAGAGGAAGGGAATGTTCTCACTCCACCAACCCTACCATAAGATGCTTAATTTTATTGCTATATCAAAAGAATAAATGTTCACAGGAGGAACCAAGCCTCTGAGATACAGTGGGTAAAAGGAAAATAGAAGCTAACTATACATGCCTCCTACGGACATTTGGGATGCCATTAGCATCAGCTATAGCATAGCATTTGGCTAATATAGGTAGCTCTCTAGTTGAGAAGAATTCTGAATTGCCTCCAGTGAGAACTGCATGATTTGCTAGAGAATCAGTCACCTTATTTGCTTCTCTATATAAGTGAATTATGGGACAGTGAAAAGTAGAGAAAATATTTTGCAAGGAGTTCCACCAAGGGAGCAATGACCACGGTGGGTCTTTTTTCTTGTTAAGCAACTCCACCAAAAGCTGAGAATCAGTGAAAATGATTGATATCCGGATGTCATGCAATTGTGCTAATCTATGCCCATCTAGGAGAGCCCGATCTTCTACCACCATGTTGGAACCAATCCCGTAGTAGTAAGAGAAGCCTAGCTTTACTTGCCCATGAGCATTTCTGAAGCAGCCACCACCCCCTGAAGGACCGGGGTTTCCTTTACTTGCACCATCCACATATAGAGAGAAATTAGTAGCTGGGGCATTCCAACAGACAGTGATGCATGCCAGGCGGTTATAGTTGATTGTTATGCCAAAACTCTGCAATACTTTCAAAAATTCAGTGCTAGTACCTTGCTTAAATCTGAACTGGTTCTCAATTAGATTAGCCTCTGCTATGATCATATCTGAAATCCTTGCAAAGCTTGTGCTTTGGCCTTCATATCTTGCTCGGCATCTATATTTCCAGATCTCCCAAATAATAATAATAATAGACATCAGCACAGAGATGAAACCTTTGAGTTTTTTAATGGCTACCCCAATAATGATTGAACTTATCCTGCTTATGATATTGTTAACTTCCATGCCTGTGTTAATCAACCGGGCAAATTTACTCCATAGGAACTTAGCCAATTCGCTATTAACAAATAGATGATCTGCATCCTCAGAGTCATGGGAAGATAAGCAGAAAGCACAACAAGAGGCCAGGTTAATCCCTCTAATTTGATTTGACTATCAATAGGAACAGCTTGTTTCAGAATTTTCCAACAGAAAAGGAAGACCCGCGGAGGAAATCTTTGATTCCAAATTTTACTGAACACTGAGTCAGAACCAGCCACTTGTCTCTTGATATAACTATAGGTAGATTTGATAGTGAATTTACCTGAATTGGTGAAAGACCAAATGGGGATGTCATTTCCATTTTGAGTAGCAAAGCTTTGAATTTCCTCCCGCAGCTGCTTGTCTTCCACTTTTTGCCAGACCAGATGTTGTGGATTTGTCATAGCAGCTTGAACTGAGCAATCTTCATTCGGAGAGTAGTTCTGTATAGAAAGAGTGTCGACCAATGCCTTACCCTTGTACCATTTATCTTTAAGAAAACTAGTGGTTGCTCCATCTTGAACAATCTTCCAATATCTTGCCATGAGTATAGACCGGGCTTTCTCAAAGTCATTCACTTTTATACTAACAGGATATGGAGTTTTGCAATCTGAGATATGCAAACCATGAAGGTACTTGCTTCTAACAAAATTAGCCCAAAGAGAATTACTATGTATTGAAAGCCACAACTGTTTAACATAGAAACACATCTGCAAGTCTAGTAAGCTACGGATACCAAGACCACCTTCGGAGATAGGACAACACATTTTTTCCCAAGAAACCCAGTGTTTTCTATGAGCAGTTTCAAACCCCTGCCAGAAAAAGTTTGAACAAATTTTCCCAATTTGATTAAGAACAATATAGGGAATAGTTGATGCACTAGCAGTGTACATAGGAATGGAAACCAACACTGATCGGATGAGAACAAGTCTCCCATCCTGAGACAATAATTTGCTTTGCCAGCCGGCAAGCTTGGCACTGACTTTGTCCAAAAGATATTTAAAATGAGGACATTTAACTCTACCTTTGAAAAGAGGGATACCCAGATATTTGATGCTACCAGATTTATGTTGATAGCCAGATAAGTGACTTATACGATCAATAGAGCTGCGAGGCATCTGTTTAGCCACCATGAAGCAACTTTTCTGAGCATTGATCCACTGGCCAGATGATAGTTCATATCTTCCCAAGAACAGAAGCAATTGTTTGATCAATGTAACACCACCATTCATGAACATAATGGAATCATCTGCATAGAGGATGTGAGATATAGGTTGAACTCCACGAGAAAGATGAAAATATTTACACTGACCTGTAGCAAATAGCTGACTAAGGCCCCTGCTTAGTACTTCTTCTGCAAGAATAAACAAGGCAGGGAATAAAGGATCCCCCTGCCGAACTCCTCTTGAAGACTTGAAGAAGCCATGAAGCTGCCCATTGAAAGATATAGAGAAGCAACAGTTTACCAGCATTTGAGCTATGAGAGACACAAACCTATTAGAAAATCCGAATCCTTTCAAAACCATGAAGAGGAAATCCCATTCAATTCGGTCATAAGCTTTTTCTATGTCTAGCTTAAGAAGCATATTGTGTCATCTAACAGGTCTGCCAAGTTCCATAAACATTTCTTTGGCCAACATGAAATTATCAGTGATTTGTCTTCCACAAATGAAACCACTTTGCTCACTGGAATTAATGAGGGGCATGATGGGTCGCAGCCGGTCACTAATGACCTTGGAGATAATCTTGTATGTGAAGTTACATAGACTGATAGGTCTAAAATATGCATAAGAAATAGGGTTCTTAACCTTCGGAATAAGGCATAGAATTGTGGAAGTAACTCCCTTAGGTAAACCCCAACCTTGAAAGAAACTCTGCACAGCATTGACAACATCATCTTCATTTGTTCATGATTTCACATTATTCATATCAACTTGTTCATCATCATATCCACACACTTGAAAAGGGAACAATTTAAAACCAACACCTCTCTCTTGTTCTCTCTCCTCTCTTCTCCTCTATTCGCGGGGCGCGCGACCGGGGTGAGCTGGGTGAGGCAGGGACGTCATGGAGGTGGTCTGGAGTGTGTTGGTGTGATGTATGGAGCGTGGCGTTAGCGCGATCCCTCGGTGAATTCAAAGTCGACGTGACGGGCTCGTGAGATGGTTTTCGGCATGGTTTAGTCGCTTCGGTGTGCTAGAACTTCGGTGGAGGCAGGGAGATGGACGCCCTGCTCCTATATTGCATTCCCCCATGATTTTGAGCTATACGGTGCGAGAACGAGCGGGTTTGGCTTCAGTTTGGGTGAAGCATGTCTTGGGGGGTGTGAGATGTGTTCGCCTTTCTCGGCGATAGTTTCTAGCCTAATTAGTTTTGTTTCAATCTCTGGCATGTCAGCATTCTATTTCCGCTGGTTTCATTGTAATTGGTTGTCATTCGAGACCGGTATGAGCCCGGGAACCCATGTGACTCATTTTGGGTCGATTCGGTAGAATCACTCGTTTCTAGTGTTTTTGGTGTCGTTTGGACCCCTTCCGATCTGTGGAAGGCTTGTATGACGATTAGGGTTGTTTCCCCTTCGTTTAGAAGTGAACGGGGCGTGGAACGGCCAAAATCGGCCAATTCCCTATTTTTCCTGCCGTAACGATTTAGCGGTCTTACCAGAGACCGTTTTAGGGCTTTAGCGGTCCTTGGGTGACCATTTCTACTTTTTGAATAGTAGGTCGGTTCGGGTCTTCGCGGTCATGCGATAGACCGTTTCTTCTGGCTCGCATTCGAGTGGATGACCGGTACTCTCTGTCAGCGGTCATACGATAGACCACTAAGGGGGTGTGTATTATGCGGAAATGTGGATCAGATGATCCTATGTCATTTCCTTTATTGGTGTTTTACCGTGATGTGGCTTAGGGATTAGACTGATTGGCGGCTTGTTACCATTATGTGTGACGATCTTGACCCTGAGTCGTGAGACTCAAGGATCATTGTGTTAGCAGGTTTAGTTGTCTGTTCTGAGTCCGGTGGTAGTCTGGTATGCTCCTTGTGTTTCGTGCCTGGTGCTTCGTAGTACGTGCGATAGTGCATGCTTAGCTTATCTGTACTTCAGCACTAGTGTTTTGGAGTCTCTATGTCCAGTGAACCTCTACTAGTCGTAGCCTGACAACACTTTTCTGTGTGTCGGCCCACCTAGGAGTGGTGGCGGGGCGTGTTCCCGATATACGGTTTGTAACCTAGTTTCTGTGGGCCCCCTTGCCTTGCGGTAGCGTCCTACTGGGGGGGAAAGCTAGCTAGAGGCCTGGCTCAAGGCATTGAGCTTGTGTGTGCACACGTGGTCAGGGCGTTTGGACGAGCGCCAACGGGCGTGACCCTGACTAGTCACTCGTTACTGTGGTACCATTGTTCCTTGTGTTGTGGTATCATTGCTCTTTGTACTTGGTACTGGTGTTCCTCGTACTTAGTTTTGTGAGTGTCTCAGTTACCACCGTTCCCGATGTGGTGCAGTGTAAGTCGTCAGTGGATGCATCTGGCTGTTCTTCTAGTGAGGAGGTGCTCCTATCATTTGACGCACAATCTCGTGACTCTCGTGACTTGTGTTTGTGACTGTTTCCTGCCATGATTAGCGTGACTTGCCGGGTAGTCTGTTCTTGGCTTCACCCGTAGTCCAGTCTTGTGTAACGTAGATGACGATCTAGTTGTGTATGTCCGTGCCTTTGACTATGTAGGTCTTTTAACAAAGCTTTTACCTGTTTCGGTAGGCTTCAGCTATGGAGCTTATACTTTGTCACCGAATCGGTAACGCCCGACTTTGTGAGATCGGGGTTCGCCTTTTTGTTGCCGTTTGGAGTAGCTTAGAGAGCCGTGGTTTGGTCGGCGGCCGTGTTTTTGGTTAGTACGGCTTCACTTCTTTTTAGTTGTTCTTCCTCCCGCTTACTCCTGCTTTTTACAGCTTTACAGTTGTAGTTACTGCCGTTACTTCTGCTCCTGCTTTACTGTTTTGCGCTATTGTTTGGCATTGCTGTTTTGTGTTATTGCGTTGTTTCCAGTGGGGATCTGCGTGACCCCTACTGAGCCAGTGACACGAGGCTCACCCCTGCTTTTCAAGTGTAGACTTCTTTTTCCTCATGGTTCCTAACGTGGAACGCCTGTTGTAGTTGCCAGCGTTGCCTGCGTCGGGCTTCCCCTGACTTCAGTGTACGTTTTCCTTTCTGTTGGACTATACTTGTCTTTATTTGGACTGGACTCTGTTAATTTAAATTATTAATTGAAAAAGTAATTTTATTTCGGCTACTTTAGCAAACCTGATCAATGAAATATTAATTCCTTACTACTTTATCTGAGACTTCAATGTGCTCCACACACACTCCTTTTATCCCTTCGGAGCTTTACCGCTCTTGGGAGGCCTCGCAGGATCCAAGTGTTTCGGGTTTACCCGGTATCCGGAGCCTGGGTCGTCACAGTGCAAGTGTTGCACTAAGGAGATCTCAACATGGTTGAGATGATAAAAATAATGAAAGAAGAGAAAATAACATGATGCATGCAAACTACTTCATGAAAGAAACAAAAGAAAGATTAAGGAAGGGACAGGCTTATTGATGTGTTTATCCAATTGGGGCTTCAACATAGGAAGAAGATCTCCAATGGATGTAGCTTTAATGCACATGGGAGACTTCCTCCTTGAGCTCTCGATCTGGCAACACCTCCCCTTGGTTGATTGATGATGCCTTAAACACAAGGGTTTAGAGGGGTCCTATTTATAGGGCTAAAATTCAGATTAAATCCAAGAGAAATTAGGAAATAATTTTAAGTTGGATTTAGAAGGTGATAAACATTGGCCATGTGTCCCCTCAATCTTAGGAAGCCATTAGGAACCTTTCCCAAGTGAAAAGGGGGCTCAAAACGAAGAAACAAGAAGGTTCTGTCGGAGTTCGGAGTTCTGGAAGAATTGGCGACCACTCAGACGGTCTTTATTTAAAAAGGCGGCAGATAGAAGAGTCGCTGATTCCGAGGCATTACAAGACGGATTAGAACTTTTCAAAATTTGAAAAGAATTGGCGACCATGAGGTGGTCGCTAATTATAAATTAATATGAGTTTCGGACAGAATTAAAAGCTCAAAATATAGCAAGGAAATTGACGACTTTCTGCACGGGCGCCTATTTATCAAATAGCGACCTTCTAGGAAGTCGTGGAATCAAGAATAATCTGAATTTGGCTCAAAATGTGAAGAAAGAATTGGCGACCTTTCGAACGGTCGCTATTTAAAGAATTGGCGACTTTGCGGAGTGTCATTAATTCATAGATTTTAGGCAACCAGCCAAAATGAAGATTCTGAAATGTGCGCCCATGTCCTGGGCACCAATTGAAATGGGCGCCTAGGCCATGGGCGCCATTTACTGATGGGGCACCCATGTTCTGGGCGCCAATTCATTAAGGGGCACCCATGTCCTGGGCACCATTTAAATGGCGACAGGCTGGCTGCCATCAATTAGAAAAAGGCCTTAAAAAATGGAGAAAAATATCAGAAAAATCTGAAAAAATAGGAAAACATATGGGAAAGTTGGAGATTTAAGAAAAATGAGGAAAAACACTCAAATAAGTCAATTTGAGGGTCAAATGGGGCATCGCAGTGCGATAGGAGATATGCTCAAAATGATGTCAATTTTGGCGTGTCTACATACATGACTCAATGCTTATGCATATAGGGCCCAATCTGGTCCTGGGAGGAGCACCCGAATGTACTTGCGCCCATGGCAGCTATATTGATCACGGTGTGGCATTGCACCGAAGTGCATGACTTGTTAGATTGACATTCCACGACTCGTACTTGACTTGACTTGACATGACTTGCATGGCCCGGAATGGGTATTACTTGCTTGAAAATAAATAGCCAATTCACATGACATGACTTGATATGTTTACATGCTTGACCATCTTGATATATTCTATATGAATGTCTTAAAATCTTGCTAGTTCATTAACTCTTGATACTCTACTCTCTCTTGTCATTATCGTGCGTACATGCTAGACTTGTATTCATGTAACATGTAAATTACTTAAAGCAAGCTTGTACTTGAGATATAATTCCTACTGAGCGTTCGCTCACCCTAGTGTTTCCCGTATTTTTAAGGTAATTTCGATGACGAGGATCACTCGGAAGGGAACGGACATCAGTGAAGAGCATAGAGTCACCCGACTATTAAAGCGTCTATCCAGTCGTGTCTTTTTTCTACTTTCTTGAGTCAATCATGATAATTTTCTTTTATTGAGTCGAGGTTGTCCTTTAGTACTCTTTTATTGAGATTATGTAATAAAATTACCTTGATGGTCAGTATGAATAAAGGATTTGGTTTATCTCTACTTTTGCGCGCTCTGTTTATGTGTCGAATACACTTATGCTCTGATTAACATGATCGATATAACTCGTCACGCATACCAGATTCCTTCCGCGCTCGGGGCGTAACAATTTTTGTGGTATCAGAGCCTAGAATATCCAATTCCTAGGAACCCAAGTCCAAGGATAGGTTATACCTTTACCCGGTGAGATTGGGTAGAACCATGGGTTAAGTCAACTTAGGCACTTAGACTCTTGGTTAATCATATACTAATATAGTTATTAAAAATATTGTAGGATCATGGCCATCGAACGTGCTCAGTGGCACGACATGTAGCGAACCGTTCAAGGTCTTACCCAGGCGCTACGACAGGTAGCGTAGGGCGGAGCTAACCGTGGAGCGGGAGATCTCTACCGTAGCTTTCGTAACATGAACCTGCCAAAATTAATTGGTTCGACCGACCCAATGACGCCGATCATTGGATCAGGGAGATCGAACGTATATTCCGCGTCATGCAATGCACGGATGAAGAGAAAGTTTTATTAGCAACGTTCCAACTAGAGAGGGATGCTCATTTTTGGTGGGAATCTATAGAAGCTACCTTGCCCCAGGAACAAGTCACGTGGGGTGAGTTTGTTGACCATTTCAACAATAAGTACTTTTCCGACTGTATCCAAGAGAAGAAGGATGTGGAGTTTACCGCATTGAAGCAGAGGACATTATTTGTGGCCGAGTATGAGGCCCAATTTTCCCGTTTGTCAAGGTATGCACCGCATCTAGTGCATACGGAGAAGATGAAGGCCCGAAAGTTTCTAAATGGACTTAGGCCGCAATATATAACCCAACTGGCGCCGATGGATATTCAAGTCTATTCGGAGATAGTGCGAAGATCCCAACTGTTAGAAGATGCCACGGAGTCATCCGATAGGATCCGTGGAAAGGATAAGAAGCAACAGGTTACAACCTCCGGTACTTTCAAGCCAACCTTCAACAAGAAAAGGACTAGCAGCGGAGGAGATTCCTCCCAGGAGAAGAAGTTTAAGAAGAGCAACGAGCCCTTCTCCATCACTACCGCACCTTCCAAGGAGGTGTGTAAAGATTGCGACAAGGCTGGCCGTAAGGCTGAGGAATGCTGGAGGAGACAAGGAGCTTGTCTCTGATGCGGGAGCCATGATCACTGGATCCCCGATTGTCCCTTACTTAATGATCAAGCCGGAGACGAGAAGAGCCCGGTGAAGAAGCAAGCACGCCTCCAAGCTCTTCAGGAGGTAGAGCAAGATGAAGGCGGACTGGTGGAAGGTACATTAAAGATTTGTTTCAAGTCTACTCGCGTCTTGTTTGATACTGGCGCATCACATTCTTTCATTTCCAAGAAGTTTGCTGATCCATTGCCTATGGAACTGGAATGGATAGATTTATTTATTTCAACTCCTCTCGGAAATGAATCCTAGATCACACATCATTATCTAAACTGTGAAGTTATGGTGAAAGGGAAAAATCTACCTGCCAACTTAATATGCTTAGACATGAAAGATTATGATATCATACTAGGAGCCGATTGGCTATCCACACATAAGATAGTTGTAGATTACCGTAACGGCATGGTAACTTTTAAGGAGTTCCCGGAACTTGTCTACACTAGCCCTAAAGGTCGGAACAAGTCACCTATTATTTCGGCTCTCCGAGCTAGTAAACTCTAACAGAGAGGGTGCGTGGCTTTCCTAGCCTTTGTGATAGGCACGGAAGTTAAGGAGTCCAAGATAGACGACATCCCAGTAGTTCGAGAATTTCTCGATGTATTTCTGGAAGATTTGCCCAGATTACCCCCACAAAGAGTGATGGGGACATCAAAGCAAGACCACTAACTTTTTATTTGCATTTATACCCTTATGTTAATTGGGTTTGCAATTGTATGGCAATTATAAGCCAATGGGTTAGTCATTAGGATTTAGTGGATTTCTTTGCAAAAAGGCTGTGTAGGCCTAGTGGGACCCCCACCCTCTCTCCCATTGAGCCACTTGGCTGCTAGGGCCCATGGGGGTTGGTCCATGGTCCACCTTGGACTTGGACCAAGGAGTGGGAGGAAGAAATTCAAATTTCTCTCCCCCTTTTTCAAAGCCCCCTCCCCTTTATAGGATATTATAATCATGTTGTAATTTTTTATTTATGGCCATTTGACCACATGGGAGAATAATTCTCCTATCCCTTATTTGCCCCTCCCTAACCCTAGATCTGAGGGTAATTAAGTCTTTTGGTCAGAGCTATATAACCCTTGTATTTCCATATTTTGGGAATTAATGCATAAGAAAATCAGAATTTGTCCAAGAAGGCCCAAGGGCACCCCCTCTCTCTCTCATCTCTTCCCCCCCTTGCAGCTAAGAAAGCTCTTCTTCTGAGGTGAGAAGCCTCCCTATATGGTCCCTTCCTGAGTGAGAAGCTCAGCACCACCACCGCCGCCGCCACTGAGCCGCCGTCGCACCGCCACCTCCTCGCCGTCGCAGATCTGTCCCCTGCTAGATAGGAGCTTGAAGCTCGAATTTTCCCTCTCAAACCCCAGATCTAATAAGGCTAAAATTTGGACGGTGAGTTCCCCACGTAATCCCCCATTCCCACAAAAATTCCCATGCCCTGAATCATTCATCTTCCCCCCATTCCATTTTAGTTTTCTCGACCTACACAGATCTGTCCCTGTGTAGATCTGTGTTCCAGCAACCCACCTCTCCACCTCTTCGACCCCCTTTCCAATTTCAGAACGAGCTGAAATTTGGACTGGGGCTTCTGTCCACCAAAACTCCTTTCCAAAAATTTTTCAAGCTTTTTGGAGTTCATTTACCCCACATAAAAACCTCTACAAAAATCGGATTCTGCTTTGTCCTCTGCAGTCCAGATCCGACCCCTTTCCACCATAAAATTCATTCCCCCATGAAAACTATCTCATAAAATTACAAGAAAATTTGTGCACGCCCCTCACAGCCCCCTCTCTCATCCATAAAATCCCCATCACCCAGATCCACTGTCTCGCCACCGGTCAAACCAAGTTCTCAGGCAGAGCCTAGTCTGCCCAGCCAGTTCTGGGACTGGGAGCCAGTCTGTTCAAAAATCCCCTGAGGAAAATCCAGTGTCAGAAAAATTCCTGTCATAGATTGGGTTTGTAGATCTCTGAAAGAGCTTTGCAACGACATCAGTCCCACATCGATCCGACTTCAGATCTGATCACAGCGGGCGATTTCGCCGAGTCGCGCAGGTCTGTCCTGAGACAGGGCAGCAGAAAGAGGAGCCAAAAGTAAATCTGTAAGAAATACGTCGGTGCAGATTCGGCGACTGCCATTCTCAAGAGTCGACCAGGGACCCTCTGCCTTCGTCCCAGTGGATCGCCGCTTTTAGAAACTCTCCATAGGTCGACGTCCCTTTGGGTGTCCTTGTTCATTGTCCTGCCGGCCAGCAAGTCGCAGAACCAGAGCCGCTGCCTGCAACCACCCGGGACCCGTCGCCTTGATGCCCGCCAACCCAAGCTCGGTGCTCCCGGCATTATTGTGTAGCCCTTTACCTCTCTGCGTGGAGTGGGCAGTAAATTCAGTTCTGTAATTATTGTTATTCATTTGTACCGGTAGTACGAGTCTTGGTCGGGGTCGCCTTCCCCACGCTCGGAGCGTGGAGGTATCATTTCCACTCCCCTCACTCGGCATTTTGCTTACCTCTTATATTTCTATATGCCGCTGCTTGCATATGATAGGCTAATCTATATCATTAAATAATTTCAATCACCGCTGCGAGAGAGAGCGAAACCCGTCCCGTGACCCGATCCGGGCACGAAAGAGAGTTGACCTCCCTAGCTCATTGCCGATTTCTCAACCGCGCATATCTGCACGCTTCCCTCGCCAAGGACGAGTCATGAGTTTGCCTAGAGTCTCCAGTTCGCATTCAAATTGGCGTCGAGTCACGTCCCGTCCCGCATCAAATTGGTATTAGATCTGGTTAGAGTCTAGGGTAGTCGGTCCAAAGTTTGCATTTGCATTCCTATACCCGGTATATCAAAAGGTGTCTCCGGAATGATACGTTACGCCTATTGGGAAGGCAACACACTTGTGTGAGTGTGATCTTCGGATCAAACTTCTGCCCCATACCGGATACTAGTTGAGTCTAGGTTTGTAGTCGAGTATGCATTCCAACTTTGCATTATTATTTTAGGGTCGTGTCTAGTCCATTAGGGAGTCAGCTGTCTTGTCCCGAGTGTCTGAATGTCCAACCCACCCAAACTTCCCCCAATTCCCCATGGATACCTAGTACCATCACCCTGACACTATGGGTGAACCCCGAGGTGCCACCCAGGGACGCCGATCCCTGGATGACTTGTTTGCTCTACTCATGGAGCACATGGATAGGTCCGACAAAACTCGTAGGGAGCATACTGATCGCTTGGTGGGCCGTTTCAAGGCCATGGAGAACCGTGACTAGGCTTTCGACAGATCTGTCCAAGGACTGGTTGGAAAGTTAGAGAGTGTGGGAAGAATCCCCCGCCAGGAGCTCCCCGGAGCTGTTCCGGCCCCTCAGGCGCCGGCTGCCCAGCCCGCCCCTCTGGCCACCCATAGTGAGAGTAGCCACTTCCTCAACCAGTGTCCTTCACATTCTCCTACCTTAGAGGACACACATATCGAGGATACCCCACCCGGACGTACTCTAGTGAGTTACGAGGCTAACCAAGAGTTGGCCGAGGAGTACCTCGCTGATGTTTTGGGGCTAGAGAGCGATCCCAAAGGGTGCCTAGTGGGCCAGTGTGAGGCGCCACCCAATGACTCTATCTTGTTAGTCACCTCAACCCCACCGGTCATCCCAAAATTATCTGTCCCACCCACTTTGTCCTCGGTGGATGCCGACCCTATACAGTCAGCCCTCCCGCTTTTTCCCGTCTCTCCTACAGTGGCGCGACCACTAGTCACTATCATACCACTGTCGACACCCTATGTTGACACGGTATGGTCTGATTTCTTCAACACGTTCGAGCGACGACGTCCGGACTTCCTTTTTGTCGTGCTTCACACCAAACGTCCGGATGACTTTCCCATCACCTACCTCCTTGTCCTCACACATTTCTGTACTCGAGGCTGAGTCTTCTCCAACCAGAGACGGTTGACGAGAGTTAAAACTCGCGACCTTAAGTTGTGGGTCAGTCTATCTTTACACTTAGTGTATGTATCCGGTGTCCGTCATCTTTCCCGAGTCTTCCATAGTATGTCCTTTGTGTTTGTGTCTCTTCATCGTCAATCATAGTATTACTATGAGTGTCTAAGTTTTCCTAGGGTCATGTATGGCCTAGGGTCATGTGTGAGTCTTTGTTTCGTACAGTCTGTAAGAGTCTACATACGAGTCGGTCTAATGCAAGCTCGCAAGTATCAGTCCCTTTCGAGTGTGAGACAAGTCGGGTCTAATGCGTACGTTGTAGACTTGCCGGAATTTGGGATCAACTCTACCTCAATGTCTCAGATCTAGTCACCCACAGGGACCCAGCGGTGATTCCTAGTGAGTCTTCGAGCCGCCTCCTCCCTTTGAGAGTGACCGCACCCCGGAGTGTCCACCACTGGCCTCATTCCCACAGCAGCGTGAGCTTATCGAACATATACGGGATGAGCAGGTGACGACTATTAGGAGTGGAGCGTACCCGCATTACCTGGTACGGTGGAGAGCATGGTGACAGATCCGCAGGGGCGATACATGCGCAGCAGCACCCCTTACTCGACGGGGTCGAGTTTCTCCCACCCGGGGAGAATTGATGGAGACATCAAAGCAAGACCACAAACTTTTTATTTACATTTATACCCTTATGTTAATTGGGTTTGCAATTGTATGGCAATTATAAGCCAATGGGTTAGTCATTAGGATTTAGTGGGTTTGTTTGCAAAAAGGCCGCGTAGGCCTGGCGGGACCCCCACCCTCTCTCCCATTAAGCCACTTGGCTGCAAGGGCCCATGGGGGTTGGTCCATGGTCCACCTTGGACTTGGACTAAGGAGAGGGAGGAAGAAATTCAAATTTCTCTCCCCCTTTTTCAAAGGGCCCCCCCTTTATAGGATATTATATTCATGTTGTATTTTTTATTTATAGCCATTTGACCACATGGGAGAATAATTCTCCTATCCCTTATTTGCCCCTCCCTAACCCTAGATCTGAGGGCAATTAAGTCTTTTGGTCAGAGCTATATAACCCTTGTACTTCCATATTTTGGGAATTAATGCATAAGAAAATCAGAATTTGTCCAAGAAGGCCCAAGGGCGCCCCCTCTCTCTCTCCTCTCTTCCCCCCCCCCCTGCAGCTGAGAAAGCTCTTCTTCTGAGGTAAGAAGCCTCCCTATCTGGTCTCTTCCTGAGTGAGAAGCTCTGCACCGCCACTGCCACTGCCACCGAGCTGCCATCGCACCGCCACCGCCGTGCCATCGCAGATTTGTCCCCTGCTGGACAGGAGCTTGAAGCCCGAATTTTCCCTCTCAAACCCCGGATCTGATCAGGCTGAAATTTGGACGGTGAGTTCCCAACGTAATCCCACATTCCCACAAAAATTCCCATGCCCTGAATTATTCATTTTCTCCCCATTCCATTTTAGTTTTCTAGACCTACACAGATTTGTCCCTGTGCAGATCTGTGTTCCAACAACCCACCTCTCCACCTCTTCGACCCCCTTTCCAATTTCAGAACGAGCTGAAATTTGGACTGGGGCTTCTGTCTACCAAAACCCCTTTCCACAATTTTTTTCAAGATTTTTGGAGTTCATTTACCCCACATAAAAACCTCTGCAAAAATCAGATTCTGCTCTGTCCTCTGTAGTCCAGATCTGACCCCTTTCCACCATAAAATCCATTCCCCCATGAAAACCATCTCATAAAATTACAAGAAAATTTGTGCACGTCCCTCACAGCCCCCTCTCTCATCCATAAAATCCCCATCACCCAGATCTACTGTCTCGCCTCCGGTCAAACCAAGTTCTAAGGCAGACCCTAGTCTGCCCAACCGGTTCTGAGACTGAGAGCCAATCTGTTCAAAAATCCCCTGAGGAAAATCCAGCGTCAGAAAAATTCCTGTCACAGACTGGGTTTGTAGATCTCTGAAGGAGCTTTGCAACGGCGTTAGTGCCACGTCGATCCGACTTCATATCTGATCGTAGCAGGAGATTTTGCCGAGTCGCGCAGGTCTGTCCTGAGACAGGCCAGCAGAAAGAGGAGCCAAAAGTAAATCTGTAAGAAATGCGTCGATGCAGATTCAACAACCGCCATTCCCGGGGGTCGACCAGGGACCCTCTTCCTTCGTCCCGGTGGATCGCCTCCTTCAGAAGCTCTCCGGAGGTCGACGTCCCTTTGGGCATCCTTGTCCGTTGTCCTGTCGGCCAGCAAGTCCCAGAATCGGAGCCGTTGCCTGCAACCGCCCGGGACCCGTTGCCTTACTGCCCGCCAACCCAAGCTCGGTGCTCCCGACATTATTGTGTAGCCCTTTTCCTCTCTCCGTGGAGTGGGCAGTAAATTCAATTTTGTAATTATTGTTATTCATTTGTACCGGGAGTACGAGTCTTGGCCGGGGTCCCCTTCCCCACGCCCGGAGCGTGGAGGTATCGTTTCCGCTCCCCTCACTCGGAATTTTGCTTACATCGTATATTTCTATATGCCGTTACTTGCATGTGATAGGTTAATCTGACTCGTTAAATAATTTCAATCACCGCTACGAGAGAGAGCGAAACTCATCCCGTGACCCGATCTGGGCACGAAAGAGAGTTGGCCACCCTAGCTCATTGCCGGTTTCTCAACCGCGCACGTCCGCACCCTTCCCTCGCCAGGGACGAGTCACGAGTTTGCATAGAGTCCCAAGTTCGCATTCAAATTGGCATCGAGTTGTATCCCGCCCCACATCAAAGAGAAGTTGCCTTCACCATCGACCTTGTCCCTGGTGCGGGTCTAATTTCTAAGGAACCTTATAGGATATCCCCTACCAAGCTCAAGGAGTTAAAGGAGCAACTGATGGAGCTTTTGAAGAAAGGATTTATCAGGCCGAGCACTTCCCCGTGAGAAGCGCCCGTGTTATTTGTAAAGAAGAAGGATGGATCAATGAGACTCTACATCGACTATCGCAGTTGAACCATCTTACTATCAAGAACAAGTATCCACTGCCGAGGATTGATGAGTTATTTGATCAGATATCTGGGTCCAAGTATTTCTCAAAGATTGATCTCCGATCAGGATATCACCAATTGAGGATCAAGGATGAGGACATTCATAAGACCGCATTCCGGAGAAGGTATGGGCACTACGAATTTGTTGTTATGCCTTTTGGACTAACAAATGCCCCTACAACCTTTATGCAGTTGATGAATAGCATATTCAAGCCTCATCTGGATCAATTTATAGTGGTCTTCATTAATGACATATTGATTTATTCAAAGACCGAAGAAGATCATAAGGAACACTTGTGGATTGCATTACAAATATTAAGGAGTAACCAACTCTATGCCAAACTCAGCAAGTGCAATTTTTGGCTCCAGGAAGTGTCCTTCCTAGGACATGTGATCTCAAAGGATGGGATTTCTGTTGACCTGTCAAAAGTTGAGGCCGTTAAGAGTTGGGAAAAGGCCGACCAATGCTACCGACATCTGTAGTTTCTTGGGTCTGGCTGGCTATTACATGCGATTCATCAAGGACTTCTCCAAGATCGCCGTTCCTCTTACTAGGCTGAATCGTAAGGAGATTCCCTATAAGTTGGATGAAGAATGCGAGAAGAGTTTTCGATCCATGAAGGATCATCTCACAACTGCCCCGGTATTGGTGTTACCCACTGAAGGGGAGAAATTCGAGGTATATATCGATGCGTCTGGCATTGGCCTCGGATGTGTGTTAATGCAACAAGGGAGAGTCATTGCCTACTCATCCCGACAATTAAAGAAGCATGAAGAAAACTACCCGGTGCACAACTTAGAGTTGGCCGTGGTGGTATTTGCTTTAAAGATCTGGGGATACTATCTCTATGGAGAACAGTTCATCGTGTACTCCGGTCACAAAAGTCTCAAGTACTTATTCTCACAAAAGGAATTAAATATGAGACAAAGGCGTTGTCTAGAGTATCTCAAGGACTTCGACTTCATAATACAATACCATACTGGAAAGGGTAATTTCATAACTGATGCCCTCAGTTGAAAGCTGAGAGCGTTATTAGCCAACTGTATGATCCAAGAGTGGAAGATACTGGAGCAATTCTCTAAACTTGATATAAGTACTAACCAGGAGAAAAGGTGCATTACTCTATCACACATGAGGATACAACCAGATCTGCTCTCCGAGATGAAGGAGCTTCAAGAAAGTGACCCGATATTAGTGGAGATCAAGGATAAGCTAGGAGAACGACCCGACTTCAAGGTAGCATCAGATGGAAGATTATTATTCAGGGAAAGGACTTGTGTACCGGATTGCCCTGAATTGAAAAAGAGAATTTTAGAAGAAGCTCACCGATCAAGGTACACGATTCATCCCGGGTCTACCAAGATGTACCATGACTTGAAACGGACCTTTGGGTGGCCCAGCATGAAAAAGGAGGTAGCGGATTTTGTGTCTCGTTGTCTCACCTGCCAACAAGTCAAGGCGGAACACCAAACGCCTACCGGTAAGCTACATCCTCTAGATATTCCTAAGTGGAAGTGGGAGGATATCGATATGGACTTTGTAATGGGTCTGTCTAAATCTAAAGGAGGACATGATGGACTATGGGTCATCATAGATCGATTGACCAAGTCAGCTTACTTCCTGCCGATAAAGAGTCGATGGTCAGTTGATGTTCTTGTTGCCTTGTACATCAAAGAAGTGGTTAGATTACATGGAGTTCCTGCATCAATCGTGTCTGACTGAGACCCGCATTTTACTTCTCATTTCTGGAAGGGGTATACAACACTCTCTGGGGACGAGACTCAACTTTAGTACTGCCTTTCATCCTCAGACGGATGGTCAGGCCGAGAGGACTAATCAAGTTGTAGAAGACATGCTACGAGCTTGTATCATTAACTTCAGGGGAAGCTGGCATGATCACTTGTCTTTGGTCCAGTTTGCATGTAACAACAGCTACCAGGCAAGTATTCAAATGGCACCTTTTGAAGCACTATACGGAAGGAGTTGCCGATCACCCTTATGTTGAGACGAAGTTGGCGAAAAGTAACTTCTAGACTTAGACATGGTGAGAGACACTACAGAAAAGATTTAGCTAATTAGAGAGAGACTCCAAATGGCTCAATCTAGACAAAATACTTATGCCGATACTAGAAGGAGAGATCTTGAATTCTGAGTCAGAGATCATGTCTTTCTTAAGGTTTCTCCAGGGCGAGGAATTAGAAATTTTGGTGTTAAGGGCAAGCTTACACCAAGATATATCGGTCCCTTCGAAGTGTTAGAAAGAGTTGGCGAGGTTGCCTACCGCATCGCCTTGCCTCCTCAATTGTCCAAGGTCTTAGTATTGGTGTTCTACAGGCCAATTTCGAGTCGAGTAGGCCCGATAGTTGTACGATCTTGTTCATTATTAACGAAGTGATATTTGAGTGTAAATTTGTAATTGTATATTACTCTATGATGTCCCTAGGATATGTGCTTGTAAAGTCAACTCGAGATGGGATCTCGATCATGAGACTGACTTTACATAGACACATACCTTAAACTATTCCTGGTTAGAGGGTAATCACTCGGGAACATTGATTACCTATTAAACCAGTACACATGATGTATGGGTGAGCAGTCTCATGGTCACTGGTGCGAGGCACCGATACATATGTGTAGGTGTACATTCTGGGAGGATGTACAATGAACTGATCCGCTATTGGATCTTCAGATGGTTGATTATACTAAATGTCAACTAAAGATCCAATTGTCTAAGTAGTATCGTTGGTCGTTTGACCTGAGACATTGATCGGATCTTACACGAGGACTGGAATGGTTTAATGAGTTGGCTAAGTGACTTTAACTAGAAGTCATGAATTGCCAAGTCATTAACCATTTCAGGATATGTGTGAAGATCATCAATGGTCAAGAGGGGATCGCTCACTATCGGGTATATATCAGACAATTAATGGGTCATGACACAGACGCTCCACTAATTCCCTGGCCAGGGTCGTATGAGTTTGTTTAGAACGGACGTCATACACTTTAACGAGGTCGTGGTCGAATGGCACGATCATGGGAGTTTGACAGTTACTGTACCCTCGATCGAACCAGACTCATAGAAGGAGAAAGGGATTATAGCGATTCGGTAACTGTAGACATACAGGTACCAAACATGGTGGTTTGAACTCGGTGTCCTCTAGGATCACGCGGATTTGCTTGACCCAACGTGATCAAAAGTTCGGAATAAATTAAATTATTATTTGATTCTAGGAGAAGCGCATAATGAGTTTAATTTACTTGATTACTTCTAATTGAGAATTAGAAGTTAATGGACCTTAAACTAGAGTGACTATGGGCCTAGAGGATCACACACAATGGATTCTCAGGTGACGGGATATTATTGTATAGAGGTATATATTAAAAGCCTTCAATTCTTTTTGGAAAGGAATATCAGAAGGGCTTAATATATATGTATAATAATATGAAAGGATACATATGCAATATTGGTTCTTAGGGGCTCTTTTAGAAAGAGCCCAACCATTATATATATGCATCCTGCGTAGGAAGTTCCTCTTCTTCACTTGTTTAGCCAAGCATTATAAAGAAAGAAGAAAAGCTTCTCTCCTCCCCTCTCCTCCCTCTTGCTCTCTCTCTCTCCCTAGTAGCTCTCCCTCTCTCTCTTAAGGGGGAAAGCTTAGGGAAGAAGAATAATTTTTTGGAGGATCTGCGGCTTGTGTGCACGGGGGAAGGAAGGGAGGATACCGTCACCGCGCGAGGATCCGTGTGGATCAACTCTAGAGGCCATACATCTGTGTGGCTCGGCGTTCGTGAAAATCGGCATCGGGCGTTGCGGACAGCGTCATTCCGCGCAAGGTAAAGATCTACAATCTGTTGTTAGGGGTTGGGGGTTTTATTGCATCGATTAGAGCACGATTCTAAGATTCCACAAAGCCTCGGTTCGGGTTAAAAATTTTATTATCCGCTGCGTTGCCCGAACCGGGCTGATCGAATCCTTACAGTGGTATCAGAGCCAGGTTGCGCTCTGATCGATGCAATTTCACCGCATAGAATGATGTTTAGGGGCAATTTTCATGATCTTCAATTATTAAAATTGGAACGGGGTGATGGGCATCCTTGTTCGTGGCTGTCAAAGGGAAGGGGATGCTGGGCATCCTCTATTCTCCCTAGATCAAAAAAAAAAGATTATGAAGCATGTTAAAAAAAAGGGGCATGCGGCCCCCCGCCCGTCAACGTGGGCGGCGCCGCGTGACGGGCGTCGCCCGCCTGCGCGGGCGGGCGCCCATAAGGCGGGCACCGCACGCGGCCGCGCTGCGTAATTATTTAGGATCTGCGAGCCTCCTTTCAAAAATAACTATTTTCAAAAATAACCCTTGATTGATCTGAAATGTGTGGGTTGGCAAGTGATCATAGACATAGCTAATGTAATTATTTAGGATCTGCGAGCCTCCTTTCTCTCTTTGTTGAAATTCCTATGTACTTCTATCTCCCTTCACAGTCGTACTCGGCCTGAGGGCTTCTAGAATTTTATTAACATGTAATTTAAATTTTACCGGCCTACGTGCCCTGTAAAAGTTGTAATTCATGCGATGTCAGAGTATGAAAGCGTGGAGCACACCCGATGAGGACGATCCAACTGCTTCGGAAGCGAGCCGGATGTCTTAGTAACATTAGGACTAGGGTCCATGATCACTTGTGATTTAATTTGTGCATTGGATGCATTTACTTTGTGCAAACTATTAGTTACGATAAATATATTGGATATATGTATATTACCACCTAGGGTGAGATCAAGATAAAAATAAATTCCCTCGCAATTTAATTTTAGATCTGATAAGCGTGACTCTAGGAGTCGTCGTGGCCCTCCATCATCATGGGGTGAATGAATGTCTTCATCTCATGGATTTGTTGTGCTTTTCACAAGGTCCATGGGTTTGGGGGCAGGATGCAACTCCAAGGTTAGGCCGCAATGGGGTGAGGAATTGAACTTGACCTTGTTGTGCTTTTCACAAGGGTCAGGTCATGAACTCACTGCTATGTAGTAATGGTGGTTAGATCTAACCGACAGTATCCTTTGTTGTGCTTTCCACAAGGGGATGACTTCTCGGGGGCCAAAATCAGATATTTCATTAGATGCATGTAACACCCCAAAATTTTATATAAGATATTTTTAATATTTTTAGAATTAATTCAAGGTAAAAAGGCTAGTAAATGAATTATAGTTAATTTAAATTTGATTATTGAAGCCCAAAATAATAACCAATTAATTTGAACAATTAAATAAGCCCAAAGAACACAAAACTAAGCCCACTAGTCTTGGCCCATCTTCTAGAAGCTAGAAATTTGGGTATTCACGGAATTAAGGGATAATGACTCTTTAGGAAGGATAATACCATGGATAATATTAAAAGAGTTTGAACTAGTGTGAAATTCGACACTCACGAAGGCTAGCGGTCTATCGTGAGACCGCTAGGGGACTGCATGCGGTCCAGTACTAGACCGCTAAATTCTGTCAGGTTCCGTGAGTGGAAGAAAGAGCAAAAAGATTGGGTTTTTGATGTTTTATCTCCTAGAGACCGAGGTAGAAGGATTGGTAAGCATTCTTAGGACTCTCAGAAGTTGGTTTGATGCTAAATAGGGACTCTATAATGGATCTAATCCACGAAACCATTGCCAAACCCTATAAATAGAACCCAGGATTGACCTGTGCAACCCTTACTTTTGGCTCGCGTGGAACTAAGATAAGAAGATATTATTTTGGGTAGGTTCTTTTGAGGTTTTTATTCCTAATATTAAGGGCTAACTTCCCTCAAAATTTCGTGCTAGGAGATCAAGCACACCAGGAGTTAGAGGCGTCCAAAGTTACTAGTTTCATACAAACGACCCAGGAAACTGTGCAACGGTGTGGTGAAGATCAGGAGATTAGGAGCCCAAAACGAGGTATTTAGAACCTGAACCTTTAGAATTTTTTGTTCTCCTTCATATCTTCTTCTTACTCTCCAAATTTCACATATTTAGGTCAAGAGAATAAGGAGTTAGAGCGACGTGAAGTTGCTGATTTAGCACAAGAAGTGCAGAAAACTAGGGTTAACTTCCAGGCTTAAATTCGAAGTCAAAGGCACAGGAGAGAGGTAGGTCATCTCATGAATGGATAAAGCATTATTCTAGGATTAAAAGCCCTCTTGTTGCATTTGATTTCATACATTATAGGCCGAGAATTTCATGTTTTATTTGAGTCTATGGATCTAGTGTAATGTTCATGCATAAATCCTAGCCCTAATGAAATAAAAGATATTCTCTTGTAAATTTCGCAAAACCCATGCATATTGTTGACTTATTCTTTGTTCTTGCATGCTGTAGAGTATATATATGTTGGTTTCCCGGCATGATATGCCTTGGATTAGTCTTTAGTTTCAATTGTTTAGTTTCTGTCAAGCCAAACTGCCTAATAATAGACCGCTTGTAGAGGAATAGCGGCCAATATATAGACCATTTGTGTTCCTACGATTTCACTATTATAAAACCATAAGCGGACCTACGATAGACCGCTTAGCCCTACAAACGGCAGTATATTAGACCATTTATAACTCTGAGTTCTGTATTTTTGGGTAAAACCGAAACCTAATGTAGAATCACCCTATCTCTTATATGATAAACCCAGTTAGTTAAGTTTTATCCCTATTACTGGCATTGTTTATGTATATATAGAGATTTCTAGTAGATTTCATGTTTCTTACACATTTAGAACTTATTTTAAACATAAGTTAATTTCTTGCCAAAATCATATACTTTGTATTAAACGCATGTTTCAAAAGTAAGATGAATGTGGTTCACTGTGGATTTCTTACAGATCCTCTTCTCATCTATAGAGTCATTTTCATAAGTACATGACATATATCCCGGTATATGACCATTAGTTACACATATGCACATTAGGCACATAATCTTGGACTTGATAACCTCTCCTTTGGATATTCCTTCCAACGGAGTAGGAAATCTTATTTCAAGGCCTCCGTAATTCTCCGTGAGCCTGGGATTCCCTCCAGGACGCCGAGTTGGTTGTACCATTAAAGTCTAATTTTCTAGAAGGCACATATACCGATGCTTTATATTTCCGGAATTAGCGGCCTTCTGGTTGACCGCCAGAGCCTACTAGCAGCCCTTCACTAGACCGCTAACGGATCCTAGACGGTTCTTCATTTGACCGCTAAAGATTCTAGATAATCTGTATTAAAATATCGAATAGTCTTGTCATTAATGGTCCAGAATTAGACCGCTTTATTCAAGAAATGATCCAGTAAACGACCGCTATTTTCCTGAGTATAGTTAACCCGAGGTTTGACCCAAGGGTTAATATTCCTATGATCCTAGATAGTCCAATCGATTATCTAGAACCTGTCACACTATTTCAGAAATATTTAAGTAATTTTTGAAAGTTAAGGAATCTACCATTATGCTATCGATTTATTTCCATGGCATAACCTAGTTATTAATGCATTTCTTGAACTCTCATATTCATATTTTGAGCATTCTTTTATTGACATTGTATCTTGAAGACCAATATTGAACTTGTTACTTACATGACCAAACTTTATTATTATATACGTGGAAGTAACTTGATTTATACGTGAAGATGCAGTTAGAGCAAAGTAAGTCCTTTCTCTCTCTAGTTTTTTTGTAGTGTAAGAAACTCCGGATTTTCTCCCGCCTTGTTTTCTTCTTTCCCGGCGCGCCCCTCCCTGCCGGCGTGGCCGAGGCTTTACCTTCCAGTTCGGCGCCACCGGAGATTGGTTCCTCGTCCTCCCAAGCTATCTCCTGCCGGACTTTTACGCATGCTCTTATGGATTCCAAGCAGAGGCCGTTGAGGATCACGATTCTAGTGAAGGATCCGGCGTATACTGATCGGGGTGAGCCTGCGGTGTTCTTCACCAAGGCGGAGGTTCAGGCATCCATTCGCTTTCTGTCCTTCTCCATTGTGGCCAAATGTGCTTATGGACGGCCTTCTTTCTCTGAAATCAAGAGATGTCTGGTGCAGCGATTGGCATTATCCTTTGACTTTGTTATCAGTAAGCTTAATCCGAGGCATCTACTCATCCGTTTTGATAGTGAATCTGATTTCACGAAGCTACTAATATTAAAGAACATCTATATCAAGGGGTTTTTGTTTCGGTTCTTTCGTTGGACACCGGATTTCAATTTTGATGCTGATCCACCGACGGTGCCGGTTTGGAGTGGCTTTCCAACCTTGCCGACAAATTTGTACCATGAGGATTGTCTGCGGTCTATTGCCGGGAACTTTGGGATGGTACTACGCATTCATGAAAAATCACTGGCCATGACAGACACCTCGGAGGCTCTAGTTTGTGTGGACATGGATCTATCAGCTCTGCGTAGGGAGCGACTATGGATCGATTTGGATGGTTTTGGCTATTGGCAATCGGTTAGTTATAACCGTGTTCCTGCTCTCTGCTCATTCTGCCACAAGCTTGGCCATTCTGTTGATGGATGTAAGAAGAAACTGGGTAGAATGGCCCGAAATCAATTGGTTAATAATCAAGATCCTAAGAATTCTAGGCAGGCCTTTAGGCCTAGGCCGGCAGGCTCTCTGGCCGTTCGACACAATGTGGCAACGGATAATAAGTTCGAGATTCTTCACCAGGTTGCTGAGATTATGGAGAAGCAGCAAGCTAACCTAGAATTAAATAATTCTAATGGGGCTCTTCAGGATCTTCAGGGGGAGGAGTTTATTCCAGTTAAACAGCAGATGATTCTTGTGGAGTCTCCGTCTTCTCCTAAGTCATTTCTTGGTGTTTCTGATGGGCAGGAACATGATGTTATGCAGGAATTAGATGGTTGTGTAATACCTAATAGAGAAGGGAAGGCCGTGCATTACCCGTACTCCCTTCCTCTAATGGTCCTGGTGATGGAGTTGATGATGCTAGTCAACAGTTATGTACTGATTCAGTGGTAAAGGCCAAGGGAGATTTGGAAGTCTATGCTGCGGCCCCTGATGTGAAGGTCCCAAATAATGTGGTGATACAATATTTATTAATGGCCAGTAAGCAGGTAGCGGATAAGGCATATCTTGATAATGAGCTGATACAAACCAAGTTGATTGGGAGGGAGGATCAGAATTTGAGCAGGCACCATGATGGTGGGGTAATTACCAGATCCAAAGCTAGATTGATGGAGGACATCATATGGAACCCTCAATGATTCAGCCAATTCTTATATGGAACATTAGAGGAGTTGGGAACTCTAGTTCTCGAAGAAATTTGAAACATACTGTATAGTCTAATAAGACAATTCTGGTTGCCATTACTAAACCAATGCTTAAATTCAATAAAGCCCCCTTATTGGGAAGATATCTCAAGCTTGGGGGATATGCAGGTAACAATTCGTTAGATTCTAAGATTTGGGTTTTTTGACATAGAAGTATCATTTTGGAGGTGATAGTTTCCTCTCCACAATATATTGCTCTTGGACCGAAGATTGACAATTCCTTCTGTACATACTATTCTTTTGTATATGCCTCTTGTGATCCCCATTATAGACAGTCCCTTTTTAATGATCTTGTCCTTTTTGCTGGTTCAATATCTGTTCCCTAGCTGGTGGGGGGAGATTTTAACTGTGTGCTAAGGCCATCTGAAAAGGTGGGCGGTGACACTCCGGCTTTAACATCTATGGAAGATTTCAATAACTTTCTTTGCTCTGCTGGCCTTATAGATGCTGGTTTTCAAGGGTCAATTATGACATGGACTAACAATAGATCAGGTCCTGCCAATATTCGGGCAAGGTTGGATCAGGTATATAGTGCCCCAGAATTTATAGAAATAATTCTTGAATTTTAAAAAAATTTATAAAATTTATAAAGGCTTAAATAAATTAATAAATAGATTATGAGATTAATAAGTCATTATAAGGCCCAATTAGGTTAAATAATTAACCAAGCCTATTTAAATAAAAAACTAAAAGGTTTAAGGACCAAGCCCATTAAGTTTGGCCCATGTTCTAGAAGGTTATTAAGCCTATCCACAAATTTTAAGGATAATTAACACTTAATAGGATAATTAGGTGGATAATGAATAAAGAAGTTTTATTAAAAGTAAAATTCTCAATGTGTTGGACGTAGCGGTCTATCGCGCGACCGCCACAGCCATGTAATGGGTAAACCCTAGACCATTACACCCTGCGAATTCCGTGAATGGAAGAACTCTTGGAAAGATTGAAACTTTGGACTCTTATCTGCAAGAGACCTAATTTGAAAGAAGAGTAAAGTCACTAGGGACTCTTAGAGATCAGATTTTAGCAGAATAAGGACTCTAGAATCGATCTAATCTTCAAACCCTAGCCTAAACCCTATAAATAGGACCTAGTTCTGAACCGAGCGACCCTTACTTTTGGGCCGTAAAGAATCAAGGTAATGAGTCGTAATTTAGGGTAAGTTCTTTAGAAGATTTTGCATACAGTACTTTAGACTAACTACTCTCAAAATTTCACGTCTTTAGGTCAAGAGGTCGAGGAGTTAGAGCCCAAGGAAGTTGCTAAAAAGTCACAGGAAGAGGAGAGCTAGGGCACGTTTTTTTCAACCCTAAATTGGAAGTTTAAAGCCAAGTTAAGAGGTAGGTCATCTCATGAATGGCAAAAACATCTTGATAGGAATAAAAACCCTCTGGTTTGACAGAATTCCATGCATGATAGATCATGAATTTCATATTTTAATAGTTCTATGCATTCATACATCTCTTAGCCTTAAATAGAAATCGAAGATGTTATCTTGTCTATACACTGGAACCCATGCAACTAGATAGCCTATACTTCATTATCATGTCTAAGAATAGTCATAGTATTTGATTTTTAGACATGATGTGAGTTAATCTCTTGGATTCTATATTGTTTTCTGTCAGTAGATGCTCTGACGCACCATAGTAAGACCGTCACATCCATTTAATGGCCCTACGATAAGCCGCCACAGCTCTGTTGTATATTTTATTCACTGTTAACTCTGACGCATCTATGCAGGTGCGTTACATTTATGTAACAGCTGTTCGATAGACCGTCATAGTAACTGTGACGCACCATTGCTATACTGTCAGATACCTGATGTTCTGTCAACCCGAGACAAAATAAGACTTGTCAGATTTACTTAATTATTAAGCCTAGTTATCTAAGTTTAAACCTATTAATGAGATCTTGGAATTATTTAATCGTTCAAGATAGGTATTGCATGATTTTGATATCTTAATGTTATTTTAAGTTATGTTAATTTTATGAGCCCAAAACTCTATAGCTTTGTAATTAAAAACATGATTTTCCAATGTTGTATTGACGGAGTTTATTTTGGTTTCACGTTGTTACATATTCTTTCTCTACCAATAGAGTCGTTTCTATAAGTACATGGCACATATTCTGGTATGTTGTCCATTAGTTCACACTTTGCACTATAGGAACATTATTCTTGGACTTAAGGACCTCTCTATTGGATATTCCTTCCAATGGACTAGGAAATCTTATTTCAAGGCCTCCGTAATTCTCCGCAAGCCTGGGATTCCCACTAGGACGCCGAGTTGGTTGTACCCTTAAAGACCATTAACTAGAATGCACTATCGTTATTTTTTTTTGGTCGAGTAATGTAACGGCCTTACAGTGGACCGTCAGGATGACGTAACGGCTCATGCATGATCGTCACATTACTCTGACCCTATTTTATCCTTCTGGACTTGGATCATTGTAACGGCCTACTACTGGAGCGTCACATGATGTAATGGCCTAGTAGACGACCGTCACATAGCTTGAATATATTAACCCAAGGTTTGACCGAAGGGTTGATTTTCTAAGGTTCTAGATGGACTAATGATAGTCTAGAACTTATCATATTGATCAAGAAATCTAATATAATGCTTGAAAGATAAAGAATGTACCGTTATGCTGCCGATTTATTTCCATAAGCATAGCGTAGTCTAAGTCATTCTTGATTCCTCATGATTCTTATTAAAGCATTCGATTATTGAATTATTGCTATCAAAAGCTTGTTGGAAATTGTATATTCTTGGCCATACCTTATAATTTCATGCATGGAACAAGCTTGATTTATACTTGAAGATGCGATCGAGCACTGATTGTGTTCAAGGGCTCTATGCTAGTCCCCTCGGCTAATTGTCAGAAACATACTATATTTTAAACCATGGGGTATGATGCTATTGGCGTCACATTGCGCTGGGAGTACTTTCTTTATAAATAAGTAAAAATCCACGGCACGACATGACATTCTTGTACATGACTTTCTTGCTTGATATCCCACAGAAATTCACGAAGTACTTGCTCAAAAGCAAAGGATACTAAAGTGATAATTATGTGGCTTGCTAGTACATTCTCGATATATTCTTGTTCATGAAAGGCCAATATCATGTTCTTGTTATATTCCTGCTAGTCTATTCTTGTTCATTATCTTGTTACTTTGGTTTCATCGCATGATTAATCGCATTCGCATGATTTTACCTCAGTTCTTTAGAGCGAAATTGTTAATTACTTTAATAGTGCCTTCATGTTGATGCGAAGATACCTACTGGGTAAGTGTGCTCATTACCTATTTCTAATCTTTTTCAGGAAATGAAAGTGAGTCTGATTCGGATTCGGAATGTTCAAATAGCGGATCCGAGATTGAATAAAGATGAGCGAAGACTTAGGTAGTCTATATTGTTTAGATCGAGTCAATGTAATTTTTTCTTATTTCTTGAGTCTAGTATGATGAAGGATGAATTAGTGGTTGTAATCAATAGTGAATTTAATCATTAATGAAAGTTGAAGTTTGAGTAAATATTGTGCAATTGCATTCATTTTGTGTGATTGTCTCGTGCTCTGATCGTTCTTACTTGCAAGAGGCTTACCATGCCGACTATTCACGTTTCTCGAGCGAGTCTTCCGCTGTAATCGAGGCTCGGGGCGTGACAGTTAAGTTGGTATCAGAGCCTAAGTCTCAGGATTTAGGGAAAAGAGTCATGTCATAGGATAAGTCCGAGGTTTAGGACCCTACCTGTGAACTAAGGAAGAAAGTTTCCATACCCAAGTGATGATTGGGTAGAGCCCGGGATGAGATAGATAATTAACCTTAAAGACTATTTTCTTCCAATTTCACGAGAAATAACAAGTTGTTATATTTCTCTCAGGTACCTTAATCGTTATTATGGCTCATCGCGTAGACTGGAATGGCATGCAACAAACCGTTGCCGGCCTTACTCAGGCGTTGCAGACTATGGCCCAAGCAGGGGCAGGAGCACGGGCTGGCGATTTGCATCATAATTTCCGGAGTCTAAACCCTCCGCGTTTCTATGCTTCCGCTAACCCGGATGAAGCATAAAATTGGATCGATGAGATGAATCAGATATTTGACGTTATTCAATGCACTGATCAGGAGAAGGTGTGTCTAGCAACATTTCAACTAAATAAAGATGCCCGTACATGGTGGAAGTCGGTTCCGGCACCTCCGGCCGATGCACCTCATACGTGGGATGGTTTTCTTATCCTATTCCGTGCCAAGTATTTTTCCGAGCATGTAAAGGAAAGGAAGGCTATGGAGTTCGCCTCCCTTCGGAAAGGGATGATGTCGGAGGCAGAGTATGAGCTTCAGTTCTCGAGACTAGCACCCTATGCACCACATCTAATTAGTACTGAATTGTTAAAGGCTAATCGGTTTATGGACGGGTTACAGCCCGGTTTCATTCAACAGCTCGGAACCCAGAATATCCGCACTTATGCAGAGATGATTCAGCGAGCATACCTATGTGAGAGGACCTTAGAGAAGGTAGAGAAATTGAAGGGGAAAGGTGAAGAGTCCAGCCGACGCTCAGATCGGCCCTGCAAGAAAGAGAAGTTTAGCATCCCGGAGCCTCATAAGAGCCGTAATAATAAAAAGAGATCAAGAAGCGGGAACGGTGGGAGTTCCCAGAAGAATAAAAAGGTTAAGGAAGAGAACGAACAAGTTGCCTCGGTGTGTACTTTTTGTGAAAAATTTAGCCATTCGGCTGAAGAATATTGGAAGCGCCTTGGTGCTTGTTTATGCTGTGGAAGCAGGGAGCATCGCATGCCGGATTGCCCCCTTATGAAAGATCAATCATCTGGTGGAGGACGTAGGAGGCAAGCTCGCCTCAACGCTGTTTTAGAAGAAGAAGCGCCCCCAAATGATGGGCTTATGGAAGGCACTCTTCAAATTTGTTCTCATCCTGCATTCGTGCTATTTGATACTGGTGCTTCTCACTCTTTTATCTCCACAACCTTTGCAAAAATATTACCAATCGCATCAGTTTCCTTACCCACTGACCTTGCTATTACTACACCTTTAGGGTCTGGAACAAAGCTTACCAAGTATTATCCTGACATTGAGGTAGTGGTAGAAGGTCATAATCTCCCCGCAAATTTAGTATGTCTTGACATGAAAGGTTATGATGCCATCTTAGGGGTAGATTGGCTTGTAGATCATGATGCTTACATCAATTACAGAAATAGGATTATATCCTTTCGAAAACCTGGTCTTCCAAAATTTTCTTTCCTTGGCAATAAATACAAGAAACACCCTACTATCATATCCTCACTTCATGCTTGCAAACTTATCTCGCAAGGATGTGAAGTTTTTCTTGCTTCTGTCATTGTCACCGAGTCCAAGGAAATTATCTTAACAGACATTCCAATCGCAAACGAGTTCCCAGATGTGTTTCCCTCCGAACTGCCCAGTTTACCACCCAAGAGGGAAGTCAACTTCACTATTGAGCTCATTCCAAGTGCAGCACCTATTTCTATAGCTCCTTACAGGATGCCCCCCACAGAACTTAAAGAATTGAAAAGGCAGTTGCAGGAACTACTAGACAAGGGTTTTATTAGACCTAGCACATCCCCGTGGGGTGCATCGGTTCTTTTTGTCAAGAAGAATGATGGTTCTCTCAGGCTATGCATAGACTACCGGCGATTGAATCAACTTACAATCAAGAATAAGTATCCATTGACGCGTATCGATGAGCTCTTCGATCAGCTTTCGGGAGCAGAGTATTTCTCTAAGATTGACCTCAGATCAGGTTATCATCGGCTTAGAATCAAAGAAGAGGACATTTATAAATCAGCTTTTCGAAGTTGTTATGGCCACTATGAATTCATGGTGATGCCGTTCGGGTTAACTAATGCCCCAGCAGCATTCATGCAACTTATGAACAATGTCTTCCAGCCATATCTGGACCAGTTCATCATCGTCTTCATTGATGATATCTTAATATATTCCAAGACAAAAGAGGAACATGAACAACATTTGAAAATAGCTTTACAAACACTTAGAGAGCACAAAGTTTATGCCAAACGCAATAAGTGTGAATTATGGCTCAAGGAAGTCTCATTCCTAGGCCACATTATTTCAAAAGAAGGTATTGTTGTGGATCCTTCTAAGGTAGAAGTTGTCAAAAATTGGAGTCGACCAACGACTGTATCTGAAGTAAGAAGCTTTCTGGGTTTAGCAGGTTATTATAGGAGATTCATAAAGGACTTCTCAAAAATTGTAGTCCCTTTAACTAGACTTACTAGAAAAGAAAATCCTTTTGTCTGGTCGAAGGACTGTGAAAAGAGTTTTTAAAATCTTAAGAATCATCTTACTCCAGCTCCTATTTTGTCACTACCAATGGAAGGTGGTGGATTCGAATTGTATACAGATGCGTCTGGCATTGGCTTAGGATGTGTCCTTATGCAGAATGGAAAAGTAATATGCTATTCTTCAAGACAATTGAAACGTCACGAGGAGAATTATCTTGTGCATGATTTAGAATTGGCAGCTGTTATTTTTGCCTTAAAAATTTAGCGTCATTATCTCTATGGAGAAAAGTTTACGGTGTACTCGGACCACAAGAGCTTGAAATACTTATTCTCTCAAAAAGAGCTTAACATGAGGTAGAGGAGGTGGTTGGAATATCTCAAGGACTTTGATTTTTCTATTCAGTATCATCCTGGCAAAGCTAATGTTGTAGCAGATGCACTCAGCAGAAAACCAATGGGTATGTTATCAAGTCTCATGATTAGTGTAACTATCATTATTCCTCAATTTGCTCAGTTGAACTTAGATGTTGACATAAAGGAAGAAGATTGTTTCATAGCTAATATCTGAGCTCAACCTACATTAATAGAGGAACTGGTCAAGTTACAAGATGATGATCCAGTTTTACAGGAAATTAAGCCAATGTTGAACAAAGGCCAGATTTTTCTATTTCCGAAGATGGAAGATTGTTATTTAAGGGCCAAATATGTATACCAGATCATGAGGATACAAAGAAATTGATCTTAGAAGAAGCACATAAATCAAAGTACACCATTCATCTAGGAGGTACGAAGATGTATGAAGATCCCAAAAGAAATTTTTGGTGGCCCAATATGAAGAGGGAAATAGCTGATTTCGTGTCCCGCTGCCTCACCTGCCAACAAGTAAAAGCAGAACATTTTAAACCCGCAGGTAAATTACATCCCTTAGATATTCCCGAATGGAAGTGGGAGAGCATAGGAATGGACTTCATTATGGGGTTACCTAAGACAAGAGGCGGACATGATGGAATATGGGTAATCATAGACCGATTGACTAAATATGCACATTTCATACCAATCAAAGGTCGATGGTCTGTGAATATTCTAGCTGCTTTATACATAAAAGAAATCGTCAAATTACATGGTATTCCAGTTACTATTGTATCTGGTAGAGATCCTCGATTCACATCGCAGTTCTGGAAAGGTTTACAACATTCACTAGGGACTAGATTGAATTTCAGCACAGCCTTTCATCCGCAAACTGATGGTCAGACGGAGAGAACAAATCAAGTGGTAGAAGATATGCTCAGAGACTATGCTATCGACTTTGGAGGAAGTTGGCATGATCACTTGCCTCTAGTGGAATTTGCATATAATGACAGCTATCAGGCTAGCATACAAATGGCACCTTTTGAAGCTCTATATGGAAAAAGTTATCGATCACCAATATGTTGGAATGAAATAGGGGAAAGACAATTCTTAGGCCCCGATATTATCAGAGATTCTACAGAGAAAATCAAGCTCATTCAAGAGAGAATGAAAATGGCACAAGATAGGTAAAAGTCTTATGCCGACAATCGAAGACGTGACTTGGAGTTTCAGGTAGAAGAACATGTATATCTGAAGGTTTCTCCAGGCCGTGGTATTCGAAGATTTGGCATTAAAGGAAAGCTAACTCTAAGATTCATTGGTCTATTTGAAATTCTTAAAAGAGTCGATGAAGTGGCTTATAGATTGGTTTTACCTCCACGATTAGCAGGAGTTCATGACGTATTTCACGTCTCCATGTTGAAGAAGTATGTATATAATCCTGATATGACAATCTGGAGATTCAGAAGGACATGACATACGAGCAAACGCCAATAAAGATTTTGGAGCGTAAAGTGTGACAACTAAGGAGTAAAGTTATTCCTATGGTCAAGATCCAATGGAAGGAAACATGGCCATATGAAGCAACATGGGAAACCGAAGCAGCTATGCGGAAAAGATTTCCAGAATTATTTAATTGTAAGTACACTCTCCATAATCTATGTATTGAATTTGGGGACCAAATTCTTCTAAGTGGGGGAGGGTGTAGTGCCCTAGAATTTATATAAATAATTTTTAAATTTTAAATAATTTTCTAGAATTTATAAAGACCAAAATAAATTAATAAATAGATTATGAGATTAATAAGTCATTATAAGGCCCAATTAGGTTAAATAATTAACCAAGCCTATTTAAATAAAAAACTAAAAGGTATAAGGACCAAGCCCATTAAGTTTGGTCCATGTTCTAGAAGGTTATTAAGCCTATCCATGAATTTTAAGGATAATTACCACTTAATAGGATAATTAGGTGGATAATGAATAAAGAAGTTTTATTAAAAGTAAAATTCTCAATGCGTTGGACGTAGCGGTCTATCGCGCGACCGCCACAGCCATGTAACTCGTAAACCCTAGACCGGTACACCCTGCGAATTCCGTGAATGGAAGAACTCTTGGAAAGATTGAAACTTTGGACTCTTATCTGCAAGAGACCTAATTTGAACGAAGAGTAAAGTCACTAGGGACTCTTAGAGATCAGATTTTAGCAGAATAAGGACTCTAGAATCGATCTAATCTTCAAACCCTAGCTTAAACCCTATAAATAGGACCTAGTTCTGAACCGAGCGACCCTTACTTTTGGGCCATAAAGAATCAAGGTAAGGAGTCTTAATTTTGGGTAAGTTCTTTAGAAGATTTTGTATACAGTACTTTGGACTAACTACTCTCAAAATTTCACGTCTTTAGGTCAAGAGGTTGAGGAGTTAGATCCCAAGGAAGTTGTTAAAAAGTCAAAGGAAGAGGAGAGCTAGGGCACGTTTTTTTCAACCCTAAATTGGAAGTTTAAAGCCAAGTTAAGAGGTAGGACATCTCATGAACGGCAAAAACATCTTGATAGGAATAAAAACCCTTTGGTTTGACTGAATTCCATGCATGATAGATCATGAATTTCATATTTTAATAGTTCTATGCATTCATACATCTCTTAGCCTTAAATAGAAATCGAAGATGTTATCTTGTCTATTCACTGGAACCCATGCATGTAGATAGCCTATACTTCGTTATCATGTCTAAGAATAGTCATAGTATTTGATTTTTAGACATGATGTGAGTTAATCTCTTGGATTTTATATTGATTTCTGTCAGCAGATGCTCTGACGCACTATAGTAAGACCGTCACATCTATTTAATGGCCCTACGATAAGCCACCATAGCTCTGTTGTATATTTTATTCACTGTTAACTCTAACACATCTATGCAAGAGCGTTACATTTATGTAACGGCTGTTCGATAGACCGTCACAATAACTGTGACGCACCATTGCTAGACCGTTAGATACCTGATGTTCTATCAACCCGAGATAAAATAAGACTTGTCAGATTTACTTATTATTAAGCCTAGTTATCTAAGTTTAAACCTGTTAATGAGATCTTGGAATTATTTAATCGTTCATGATAGGTATTGCATGATTTTGATATCTTAATGTTATTTTAAGTTATGTTAATTTTATGAGCCCAAAACTCTATAGCTTTGTAATTAAAAACATGATTTTCCAATGTTGTATTGACGGAGTTTATTTTGGTTTCACGTTGTTACATATTCTTTCTCTACCAATAGAGTCGTTTCTATAAGTACATGGCACATATTCTGGTATATTGTCCATTAGTTCACACTTTGCACTATAGGAACATTATTCTTGGACTTGAGGACCTCTCTATTGGATATTCCTTCCAATGGACTAGGAAATCTTATTTCAAGGCCTCCGTAATTCTCCGCGAGCCTGGGATTCCCACTAGGACGCCGAGTTGGTTGTACCCTTAAAGACCATTAACTAGAATGCACTATTGTTGTTTTTTTGGGTCTAGTAATGTAACAGCCTTACAGTGGACCGTCAGGATGACGTAACGGCCCATGCATGACCGTCACATTACTCTGAGCCTATTTTATCCTTCTGGACTCGGATCATTGTAACGGCCTACTACTGGAGCGTCACATGATGTAACGGCCTAGTAGATGACCGTCACATAGCTTGAATATATTAACCCAAGGTTTGACCAAAGGGTATATTTTCTAAGGTTTTAGATGGACTAATGATAGTCTAGAACTTATCATATTGATCAAGAAATCTAATATAATGTATGAAAGATAAAGAATGTACCGTTATGCTGTCGATTTATTTCCATAAGCATAGCGTAGTCTAAGTCATTCTTGATTCCTCATGATTCTTATTAAAGCATTCGATTATTGAATTATTGCTATCAAAAGCTTGTTGGAAATTGTATATTCTTGGCCATACCTTATAATTTCATGCGTGGAATAAGCTTGATTTATACTTGAAGATGCGATCGAGCACTGATTGTGTTCAAGGGCTCTATGCTAGTCCCCTCGGCTGATTGTCGAAAACATACTATATTTTAAACCATGGGGTATGATGCTACTGGCGTCGCATTGCGCTGGGAGTATTTTCTTTATAAATAAGTGAAAATCCACGGCACGACATGACATTCTTGTACATGACTTTCTTGCTTGATATCCCACAGAAATTCACGAAGTACTTGCTCAAAAGTAAAGGATACTAAAGTGATAATTATGTGGCTTGCTAGTACATTCTCGATATATTCTTGTTCATGAAAGGCCAATATCATGTTCTTGTTATATTCCTGCCAGTCTATTCTTGTTCATTATCTTGTTACTTTGGTTTAATCGCATGATTAATCACATTCGCATGATTTTACCTCAGTTCTTTAGAGCTAAATTGTTAATTACTTTAATAGTGTCTTCATGTTGATGCGAAGATACCTACTGGGCAAGTGTGCTCATTACCTATTTCTAATCTTTTTCAGGAAATGAAAGTGAGTCTAGTTCGGATTCAGAATGTTCAAATAGCGGATCCGAGAGTGAATAAAGATGAGCGAAGACTTAGGAAGTCTATATTGTTTAGATCGTGTCAATGTAATTTTTTCTTATTTCTTGAGTCTAGTATGATGAAGGATGAATTAGTGGTTGTAATCAATAGTGAATTTAATCATTAATGAAAGTTGAAGTTTGAGTAAATATTGTGCAATTGCATTCATTTTGTGTGATTGTCTCGCGCTCTGATCCTTCTTGCTTGCAAGAGGCTTACCATGCCGGCTATTCACGTTTCTCGAGCGAGTCTTCCGCTGTAATCGCAGCTCGGGGCGTGACAGGGTATTAGTGAATAACATCTGCCTTACTGCTTCTTCTCAATTGACTGTTAAGCACCTCCCAAGAGGTCCCTCGGATCATGCTCCCATGCTCATCTCTGAGGACAGTTTCCCATTAAGTCCTGGTCACTTTATTTTCCAAAAAATGTGGTGCACCCATATATCATTCAAGCAGTTGGTCACTGATGTATTGCAGTAAGCTCAGAGTAGTCATCCAAATCCTTTGGTTAGGCTATTCATTCAGTTTAAGGATATCAAGGCTTCCCTTTGCAAATGGAACAAAGAAGTCTCCGGGGATATCTTTGTGAACAAAAATCTTGCTGAAGCTGAAGTTGAATTAAAATAGAACACTTATGATTTAGACCCCTCTCCTGAGAATAAAGAGGGTTTAAATGCTGCTAATGCTAGACTTCGCCAAGCATTGTTCAGAGAGGAGCTATTTTGGAATCAAAAATCCTTGGTAGACTGGATAGAAAGTGGGGATAGAAATACATCATTCTACCATGCTGTTGCTCAGTGTAATAGAAGAAGGAATGTCATCAAAAGACTCAGGGTTGGAGACCCAGTTGATTGGTGCAGTGATCAGAAATCCTTGCAGTCCCATGCAGAAGCATACTTTAAGCAGTTATTTTCTTTTGAGAATCACCTAATAGATCCATCCATGCTTGACTGTATCCCTCAGGTTGTTACTGAGGTCCAGAATTCAGCTCTGTATGCCTTACCTGATGCCTCATAAATTCGCAAAGCTGTTTGGTCTCTTAAGGGCTCTAGCTCTCCTGGTCCTGATGGCTTTTCTGGGGAATTTTTTCCATCTACCAGGGACATTGTTGGACATGACGTAATTGAAGCAGTGTGGGCTTTCTTTAAAGGATTTTCTCTTCCTAGAGGTATTTCCTCCTCTCTCATAACATTAATACCCAAGGTTCAAGAACCTAAGTCTTTCAATGACTTTAGGCCCATAAGTTTGTGCAATTTCTCATATAAAATCATCACTCGAATTATATCTGAAAGGCTGGCACTACTTTTGCCTAGTATAATCTCTATCGAGCAAGGGGCCTTTGTGAAAGGGAGATTCATCCTAGATAATGTTGCTCTTGCCCGGCAGTTAATAATGGATCTCAATAGAAAGGTGAGAGGCCATAATGCTATCTTTAAATTAGATATGGCTAAATCCTATGATAGGATGGAGTGGGATTTCATTTTAGCTTGTTGGGTTCTGTGCGCCCCCTCGTTGTCTTTGACAATAGTTTTGATGATTCCAATATATTGTGTGTTTTATGCTTAATGACATTTTCATGATAAACAAGCTAACACGATGAAATCTTGCTTTACAGGTGGTTCAAATACAATGCTCCTTCATGGATATATCCTTATGTTTGCCCTAAACTTCATTTATAACTCATGTTTATGAACTGATCTTAGCTTGCATGAAGATTTGATTGAGTTGCTCTGGAATGTGCTTGATGTGATTTCAATATGCATTGGACTGTCTAAAGCAGTTTTTCATTCCTCTTGGGATGGGTCGACCCCTGGCTATTTGAGCCTCATGTATATATATCCTTGATGTCCTTGCATCTCCTTAAGATTCTCATGGATTTATACTCCTGGAAACTGCAGGAACAAATTTCCCACATTACTTTTGATTCCATGGAATTTGATGTTTGAATGGACTGTAATTTGTCTTAACTGAATTTTCCTTGTTCTGGATATGAATTTAGTTGAGCTAAACTCTGACCCTTGTTTTCTTGGACATGATGATTTTGAGAACCTTGAATGTGGTTGTTGACTATGACTAAACTTAATTGTCTTGAACTGAACTTGGAAGTCCTTGTGCTGAATTTGATTGTCTTGGTTTGGTCATGAAACATATTGTGTTGCCATGCTTGAAGCTTCTCTTATGCATGTGAGACTATATGCTTTGTCATATGAATGGCCACTGTTAAAGGTTTTTGAACTGAAATTCATATATACTTTCACTTAACTTTGATTCAATCATAAATGAGTTTAGTGTATGAGAACGACACTTGCCTTGTTTGAGATTGAAAGGATGCATTGAGTGGTTTACATGATATGGGTTGATTTGAGAATTCAAATTGCTAACCTTGAGATTGAGATTAATGAGAATTTGTACATGTGCAGGTTCTAGATGGAATTAATCTTCAAATCATGATAATGGTGGTAAGAACAGATGCGTAGCTTGACTTCAAAGTGGATTTAATGCTAGTGGTTCAAAATTGGTAGATATGTTCAAATCTGGAAAAATTAGGTACATTGTGGAGTTTTTCATTCAAATACTCAAGGCCATGGTAAGAATGTTTGATTAATTGGTTTTGAATGTGAATGGATTGATCAATGTTGAAATCAGGTTTTGAATATGTCAATCTGAGTTGTAAGTGCATATTGATTGATCTTGATACCATGTTCCTCGATTTGTGGAGTTCCAAGTGATTTTTAATTGAGCTTTTCCATTGTCAATAAAAGTGTCGACCCATGGGGTCGACACTTTATATTGGGTTATGCTGTTTTAACTAAAACAGAACCCCCGGTAAAAAAGGTCGACCCCATGGGTCGACACTTTTTACCCTGGGTCCTGATTTCGTCTCAGGACAGAACCTCGTGAAAAAAAGGTCGACCCCATGGGTCGACACTTTTGACTAGGTTCTGGATTTTATGCTTTTGGGCAGAAATCGATGATACGAGTGTCAACCCTAGAGATCGACACTTTGTCTGCTATGTTCGGATCGGGTTTGTCGGTTTGGTTTCGAACTGTGGGTTTAAAGGTCCGATTGGCTTTTCCCTTTTACCCCATTACCCCTAGGGTTTCTACCCTTGGTTGGGTGTGGTTTTGAGATGTTTTTACATGGGGTTATTTGTCTCTTGTTGCTAGTTCTCCTTAGCTATATATAACCTGCGATTTCCATTGGATGAATGATTCTTCTTGAGCTAATAGTTCCCTATCTGCTGTAGGTGAAAAAGAACGAGGAAGAGAAGGTGCTGCTCTGCTGGAGAAGAGATCCACGCTGCCAAGGAACGTGTCTCACAACCCCAAGCACGAAGCCGGAGGCGAGCCGCCGCTGCTCTCTCCATCGTTGCTTGCTTGGGCGGATTTCAAAAAGGGGGCTGATTTCTTCTCTTATGCTCTTATCGTTCTAAAGCATACTTCTATTTTGTTTCCGGGTTGTGTGAAGACTTAGGGGATATCTAAATCATTCATTTCAATATTCTTGTTTGAGATTAGCTTAAAGGTTGAGCTTATTGTTCTGTCTGTTCTTGTAGTGAAGAAGAAAAATGAAAAGGAGTTGTGGGACATTAAAGGGGAATATATATATATATATATGTTTCTGATTTCAGTTGTTGTCATGTCCCTTTTAATCAAGATATACTTTCGGAGCATAATGTCTCATCTTTTCTTGATGTGTGCAGGCTCGATTGGAGCTAGGACTTGAACGAACAAACTTGGATCCTCGAGGAGGACGAGTGACTGCTCCAACCAGCTGCGGATAAAATCTTCTCCAACCTAGGCTTCAAGAAAGATCTTCTTATTTCTATTGGAGAACAAAGGAGATATTTCTACATCCTAGGAATGTTTCATAGTAGATTTTCATCTACATACTGCTGCGGGCATATATTGTATATCCTTTGATTTTCTTAAACTCAGAATATCTGTGTGTGTGTACGGAGCTATCTCCGTGTGATTGTTGTGTCCGGGGTATGCTCCCCGAACGTGTGTGTGTGTGCTGCAGTGGCAGCGTGTTGAGGCAAGGCCTCTTGTGTGTATTGCTGTGGAAGCAGCGTGTGTGTGGTTGGGGTTTATCCCCGTGTTGCTACTTCGGTAGCGTGTTAGTGAAGCCTCACCGGGTTTGGTGAGGGGTGGACGTAGGGAGCCCGTCGTGATCCCAAACCACCTAAAAATCCCTATGTTCATTGTGATTGCCTGTGTGACTGTCCATTTCTCCTATCTCCCTTCACAGGTTATCTTATTGATTTTTATTTCACTACACCACTACACTTCGCTAGCTCTGCTATCTGTTATTAGTAATTGTTCATCGCTTGTTGGATTGGTTGTCCGAGTGAGATCGGAAAGATTGAGAGAATATCTTAATCTTACTTGAAGTTTTTGTTAATCAATGTTGTTAATTCTACATCTGTTAAGAAAGTTGTTAAAATCTGTCATCTCAGCAAGGGGACAATTCAACCCCCCTTCTTGTTCGCCATCTCTCTGGGCCAACAATTGGTATCAGAGTCTCGTCTTTGATTTTTTAGTTGACCTTGCGGTCGTAGAGTAAAGATCGTTTTCATGATGGCTAGCTTGAATTCTATTCCTGTTTTCAATGGTTTTGATTATGCTTCATGGCTAGGAAAATTTTGTGTTTGGATTACTCGCTTTGATCCGAAGCTCATGAGATTGATCACTCATGGTCCACATGTCTTGCCCAAGAATGAGATAAAATGGACCGGTGAGCATAAAAGAATGAATTCTGATAATGTCTATGTTTTGAGTGTTCTTAAGGCTGCTGTTTGTATTAAGAAATTTCCGTTTGTTTCTAATTGCAGATCTGCCAAAGAAATTTGGGATGGGCCAAAGGAAGCCCAAGAAGAAAGTCAAAACAATGAGTGCCTCGCAGCAAGCAACAATGATAGGCAAAGCAATGGAAGCTCAAAGGTAAATCCTGACTCCGATTCTGAAGATGATGATGAGTTGAGCTATGATGAATTGTTAAATGCCTATGATGAATTATTTGATAGATATAAGGCATTAAAATCTGAAAACAAAAGGTTGAAAAAGAAACATGACAACTCTTCATGTGAGAAATGTATTGAGCTTGAAAAACTTGTTGAATCTCACATGCTTGTTGAAGAAGAACTCAAATAAATGATTGAAAATATTAGATCTGAAAATAAATCCTTATTGGATAAAAGTTCAGAATTTCAGCACATTGAGAAAAATAATGAGAAGCTGAAAATATTGAACACCTCTCTGTCTGAAAAAGTCCTTCTTCTGGAAAAAGGGAAAGCAAATCTGAATGTTGATAAGTCTAATAAGCTGAAGGAACTTAGAAAGGAAATAGAAAGCTTCAGAAATCTGAATGACAAGTTTGAAAACAATGGGTAGAATGGTTGGTGAAAATGTGAGTTTTCAAATGAAAGAACTTGAACACACTTCTATGAACAAAAATTCATTTGAAAAACTCCAAAATGAAAATAATGCTTTGTTGATTCAAATTTCCTTGCTTGAAAGTAGATTGAAAAGTCTTGAAATTTTTGAAAAAGGAAAATGTGTGACTAATGATGATTGTGACAAGTTGCATATCCTTGAACAGGAAATTGAAAGTCACAATAGTGTAATTCTTTTGTTGAATAAAAAGTCACTTCTTGTGAAAAAGAGATTGATAAACTTGAAATGCATATTGTGTCTTTGCAAAATGAAATCGAAATTTTGAATGAGTCTTTATGTTTGTGTGATAAAGGAAATGAGAAACATAGAAATGACAATGATCAATCTTGTATGCATGAAAAATCCTCAACTGTTAAACATACTCATGCATCAAGAAAAAGAAGAAATGTTTCATGTTATTACTGTGGCAAATTCGGTCATGATATGTATGACTACTTTTTGATGAAGTTTGATGATGATGTGGCATTGAAGTCGCAAATGAAATTTGCTAATGATTCTAAAAATTTTGAAAAAATAATGAATAAAAACTTCAATGTTCATTGCTTTTATTGTGGATTAAATGGACATGTTTTTGAAAATTACTTTGCAAAGAAAAATGATGATGCATGGTCCATCAAGAAAAACCTTTCCTGTCATTACTATGGTGATATTGGACATACGATGAACTATTGTGCCTTAATGGAAAATGATGATAAATGGTCCATGAAAAGAAAATTTTCTTATTGCTTCTATTGTGGCCTGAATAGACACTCAATGGACAATTGTACCACGATGAGGGATGATGATGAATGGTTTACTATGAAACATAGGAATCCATCTGTTCATGTTAGAACTAACCCCTCGGGACCCAAGATGACTTGGGTACCCAAAACTCAAAAATGAGAATCTGTCTTGCAGGGGTGCCTTGAGAAGGAAGAAACCAATGATAAATAATGATCCTTCAAGGAAAGGAAATGATGAGCTGATCTGGTAATGAATTTGGCATACTGTTTGCTTTTGGATTACTTAACCTTGGTAAGAACTTGAATCTTGAGAAAAACTTGGTACCTCCATTTGAATAGGTTATGTTTCACATTTTGTGAATAAATTCAATTTTTGAATGCCTCAGCTTGGACATATATGACTTTTCTTTCATACACACCTCTTACTTCATTTTTGTAAATAACAATTTAGGTTTGAATGCTTTTGCCTGTGCATAGAGTCCTTCACTCCGTTACTTACATCATGCAAATAACAATTCATCTTTGCATACACAGCACATACTTAGATGCATGATACATACTGCACATATCATACACATCTTGGCATACTTGTGGATAGAAATAATTTTTCAATCATCTTTTCAAGTTATATGCATACCCTTGCATATCAGTTTATACTTCTGTACTTGAATGCCATGATTATCCGGTATATCAAATGATGATTGTGGAAGGTTGGATTATGTCCAACTAGAAACTTTCTTCACGCGTGATGGTGGTCTTCGGACCTACGTTCTCCGCCACGTAGCAGTAATCAATTTGCTTGAAAACTTCAGTTCAGTACTTGTTTGAATGTATATACTTTATTCAACCACTTTTTTGACTCCTTCTATGACTCATCCCTTGCTAAATGAAATTGCATTGATTTAGACATGTTTGCTACATGGCATATATTAAGGGGGAGATTTTTTATAACCGTGCATACATTTAGGGGGAGACATTACTGTGAAAAAGCTAATTCATCTTTTACATTCTATACAACCACCCACACAAAATGCACCTTTTTGAGATAATGATTCAATCTAATAAGGATTACTATTTTCTACTCTACACTTTTGAGGACTGTTGATTCTATACATGGAAATCACATATCTCGTGAGGTAATGGTTGTTTACCCCTCCAAAAGGTCGTATAAGTGGAACGTGGATCCGAGTAGCTGAGAATCTCCCCTGAAATAAAGGAGGAAACTCGCGTCGAAAGGAGAAACTAATCCATATGAAAATAAGTGTGATTTGCCACCGAGTAGCCGGGAAGTGCCCCTGAGACAAAGGGTACAACTCGCGTCGAAAAGTGCCTCATCCACATCATAAAAAGTGACGAAACTGAATAACCGAGAATTACCCCTGAAACAAAGGGCATGACTCGTGTCAAAAGGTTAGTCACACCATTTTTAGTGATTAAAAATTGGGGTCGTACGTAGCTACCAATACTCAAGCATTGTGCATGAAAGTGTATGGATGAGAATTTCTTTTTAGTGTTCTTTAGAGAATCTGATTTTCCATATTGATTTGAACTTCATTGCTCAATCTTCACTTATGCACCTTGGGTTTGATTGTTTGAATGTCGCTTATGAATCAGTCATCTTTCATGGTTAATGTAGTACTTTATTTATGTAAGCACGACCTTCTTCATATTGTTCATGCACTTCATGTTCAATGATCAATTGCATTATCCTTACACCCGTCTCAAAGGGACTTGCATGAGTCTATACTTAATTATGCATGTTTGAGTGCCTGAATGCTTAATCTGTTGGTTCACATCGTACTTCATTCCATAGTTTGCATCTATAGGCTATACGTGTAAATAACATGTTAAATAACCCATTGTCAGTTGGTTTTTGTTCTTGACAATTGGGGGAGAATAACGTGCTTTTGAGCATAATGCACTTTGTGCATACTTAGTTTTCAGATTTTGCATATAGTTTCCTTATACTACTTGTGCATATTTAGTTATACATATACCAAAAATTACAAAAAATGAGCAGTTGCACTTATCTCACACATCTACTGATTGTACATCTAATTCCAAACTGTTGCTTGCTTCTTAGTTTATACACCTTCCCTTAATGGGAGGTTAATTGCTGCGTTCGTGTGTACATGTCTCATTCATGTTTGGAATCTACACAGTTGCCTCTTGTCCCCCATTTTTTTTGATAATGCCAAAGGGGGAGAGATATTTGAATTTGAATAGTCATATTATATTGTCATCATCAAAAAGGGGGAGATTGTTGGGTTCTGTGCGCCCCCTCGTTGTCTTTGACAATGGTTTTGATGATTCCAATATATTGTGTGTTTTATGCTTAATGGCATTTTCATGATAAACAAGCTAACATGATGAAATCTTGCTTTGCAGGTGGTTCAAATACAATGCTCCTTCATGGATATATCCTTATGTTTGCCCTGAACTTCATTTATAACTCATGTTTATGAACTGATCTTAGCTTGCATGAAGATTTGATTGAGTTGCTCTGGAATGTGCTTGATGTGATTTCAATATGCATTGGACTGTCTAAAGCAGTTTTTCATTCCTCTTGGGATGGGTCGACCCCTGGCTATTTGAGCCTCATGTATATATATCCTTGATGTCCTTGCATCTCCTTAAGATTCTCATGGATTTATACTCCTGGAAACTGCAGGAACAAATTTCCAACATTACTTTTGATTCCATGGAATTTGATGTTTGAATGGACTGTAATTTGTCTTAACTGAATTTTCCTTGTTCTGGATATGAATTTTGTTGAGCTGAACTCTGACCCTTGTTTTCTTGGACATGATGATTTTGAGAACCTTGAATGTGGTTGTTGACTATGACTGAACTTAATTGTCTTGAACTGAACTTGGATGTCCTTGTGCTGAATTTGATTGTCTTGGTTTGGTCTTGAAACCTATTGTGTGGCCATGCTTGAAGCTTCTCTTATGCATGTGAGACTATATGCTTTGTCATATGAATGGCCACTGTTAAAAGTTTTTGAACTGAAATTCATATATACTTTCACTTAACTTTGATTCAATCATAAATGAGTTTAGTGTATGAGAAGGACACTTGCCTTGTTTGAGATTGAAAGGATGCATTGAGTGGTTTACATGATATGGGTTGATTTGAGAATTCAAATTGCTAACCTTAAGAATGAGATTAATGAGAATTTGTACATGTGCAGGTTCTAGATGGAATTAATCTTCAAATCATGGTAATGATGGTAAGAACAGAAGCATAACTTGACTTCAAAGTGGATTTAATGCTAGTGGTTCAAAACTGGTAGATATGTTCAAATCTGGAAAAATCAAGTACATTGTGGAGTTTTTCATTCAAATACTCAAGGCCATGGTAAGAATGTTTGATTAATTGGTTTTGAATGTGAATGAATTGATCAATGTTGAAATCATGTTTTGAATATATCAATCTGAGTTGTAAGTGCATATTAATTTATCTTGATACCATGTTCCTCGATTTGTGGAGTTCCAAGTGATTTTTAATTGAGCTTTTCCACTATGAGGAAAAGTTGTTGTGTCCCTGTGATTTTGATGATAGCAAACACTATAAGTCATTTGAATGCATACAATTCTGTTTGTGGTGCAGATGAATGTTTCATTGAAAATCTTATCTGAATTATTGCTGCATTTCATGTTTTAGTCTGTACAGTGGTGTATGTCCGAACATCCATGATTCAGTGTGTAATATGCATCTGTGCATTCATTTATCTGGCTGCATAACATATACATCCACATGCTAGCACACACTAAGTCTGTACAGCCCATGTACAAGGTCTCATGCATATTGAATGTAAAGTCTATACATCGTCCAGTGTATTGCTGCATGCCATGAAGTCTGTATAGAGTCTTTGCATCGTGTGCTTCTCATAAAGTCTATACATCGCATTTGGGAATCAAAGTATGTACATTGGCAGCTAAACTGCATCAAGCCTATACACTGCCTTTGGTTTTTAAAGTCTATACATTGCCTTTGTTTCAAAGTCGATACATTGCCTTCGTTTCAAAGTCTAGAAATCACTGTTTTGGCCTTCGAAGCGTTCAAGTCCATACATCGGACTATTTGAGCAAGTATGTACAGCATTTCATTCACACCAGAAGTCTATACATTAGACTGTGGTCTGCTTAGCTGAAGTCTGTACATCACCTTCAGACTTTCAAGTCTATACACTCCATGCTCATTCAAGTCTATACATCCACAGTGTAACTTCAAAGTCTGAACATTGTCTCACTCCGTCAAAGTCCATACATTCTCAGCTGAACCCCATGTCTATACAGTGGCCTCGAGCTTCTCAAGTCTACACACTGTCTTCGGCCTCAAAGTCTGTACAACGTGAGCTTCGGTTCTTAAAGTCTACACATTCTCCCGTTCATATCCTTCAAAGTCTCTACATCAGTTTGATTGAGTAAGTCTGTACAGCATGCTTTGTTGTTCACAGCTTTTAAAGTTTGTACATCGGCTTCGCATCTGCAAGTCTGTACATTGGCTTCATATCATAAAGTCTGCTTCATATCATAAAGTCTGTACATTGGCTTCGCATCTGCAAGTCTGTACATCGGTTTGATATCATCAAGTCTGTACATTGGCTTCGCATCTGCAAGTCTGTACATCGGTTTGATATCATCAAGTCTGTACATTGGCTTCAACTCTTCAAGTCTATACAGCCACATCTCAAAGGATAAGTCTATACATCACTATGGCTGCTCGAAGTGAAGCAGAGTCTATACACTCCTCACCTTTCCCTACGTTTGGCCAAGTCTATACACTCATACCTTTCCCTACGTTTTCTGGCCAAGTCTACACATCGTTTACCTGGCGTTTGCTTCAAAGTCTAAACACTCGTTCTTAAGGCTTCAAGTCTATACATTGGACCGTGGTTCGCCAAGTCTATACATTGCTGAGCCATTCGACAAGTCTGTACATTGGCTTCAATTCCTCAAGACTATACATTGGGTTTCGCTCTGCAAGTCTGTACACTGGTCGAGCATTCAAGTCTGAACATTCACAAAGTCCATACATCGGCACTGTAGCTTGCATAGCTCAAGTCTGCACATTGGGCTTTCACGTGAAGTCTATACATTGGTCTTCACTTGAAGTCTATACATTGGCTAAGGGTCTTCAAGTCCATACAGAGTCGTCTGATGCATATTGATCGAAGTCTATACACTCGTTTCCATTGCTTCAACTTTATACACTCGTTATCACACTGCAAGTCTATACACTGAGCTTCGCATGAAGAACTTCAACACTATACACTCTCTCAGTGTACACACTTGCTCATATGCTGTTCTAATGTCTATACATTCATTTCGAAGTTTAAGTCCATACACTCATTCCCTTGGTATGTTAATGCATTTAACCGAAAGTCCATACATTGTTTGTTGGGCCAAGTCTATACATTGTTCCATTGTGTGCTTGTCTAAGTCTATACATCACCATTCTTTGCACGAGCTGAAAGTCCTTCAAGTCTGCACATTTTGCTGTTGTGTTCATGCATCATATGAGCAAGTCTGTACATTGTTACGCAGAGCCTACACATTCGTTTGGCTTGGCTGAGTCTACACACTCAGTTTGGCTTGGCTGAGCATTCATCGTCAATGTACACACTTCACCATATACATACTGCAGCATGTGCTATTAAGTCCATACACTACTTTTGTGCATCGTTCAGAAAGCAAGTCTGTACATTGGTTCTGACATGCACAGAAACGCTTAAGTCTATACATTGCTATGGCTTGTTCTTGCAACGCTCTTTAAGCAGCAACTCTGTACACCCTTCTAATATTGTCTTCGACTGATTATCTGACAGGATTAATGGACGAGGTTATTAAGACTGGCACGTGATCCTAGAGGCTGAGATGCTGACACGTGGACCGAACCTTCTGGGCGGGAATCGTTGAGAGCTCACGCCCTAGCTGCCTGTTGCTAGAATAAATATGGAGCTTCCTCCATCGGCTGAAGAATGATTGAAGAGCAGTGAGCCATCAAGAAAAACAGAAGTGTAGTGAGTCCCTCCACGATACAGAGAACAGAGAAGAAGAAGAAAAAGAGAAAGAAAGAGAGTGAGAGCAGTTGAAGAAGAAAGAAGAAGAGTGAGCCAGAGAGCAGAAGAGAGATCGAGAGATCCGGCAGAAGAAGAAAAAGAGAAAGAGAGAGGGCTCGTGTAGAAGAAGAAAGAAGCTTCAGTTGAAGATCTGCCTACTGGACTTTGGATCAGATCCAATCCAGTCAGCTCCTACGAGAGCCACATTCCTTGTATTTCATTTACAGCTTTTCAGTCGCTGTGACTCTAATTTCTGTTTACCTTTTCATTTGATATCTAGTCTTTCTGATACTCTGTAGAGAGGTCGGGGTCCCTCATGTTGGTTCAGGAGAAGGGAGATTGTTATCTCCGGTTGCAAGTAGCTGGGTGCTACTTGTGGCTTCCCTCCTGGTTTGGAGGAAGGGAGACTTGTCTCCGGTTCTGGGCTTGTAGGTTTCAAGTCTAGGGGTCCCTCCGGTTGGGAGGAAGAGAGGTCCGAGACCTCTAGTTTTGCAGGTGACTTGGTGTCACTTGTGCTTCCCTCTGGGTTTCAGAGGAAGAGAGACTTGGGTCTCTATGTTCCCCTCCGGTTTGGAGGAAGGGAGGATTGGTCCTCCGATTCTAGTCTTGTGGGTTGCAAGACTAGGTGTTCCCTCTGGTTTGGAGGAAGAGAGACTGTGCGTCTCTGGTTTCCAAGTGGCTGGGAGTCACTTGGGGTGTCCCTCCGGTTGGGAGGAAGAGGGGAGGTTGTTCCCCTGGTCAAGCTGTTTGGCAGCATTTGTTGCAGACTGAGTCTGCTGTGCTAGTGTTACTACTGGAAGCCTCACTCCGGTTGGGAGTGAGGGGTGGATGTAGGTCTTTGGACCGAACCACCTAAAAAGCTTGGTGTTCTTTTGTGGTTTGTTTGCCTTATGTGTTCACTTCTCTGCTGCGCTCACTAGATGTTTGTTTAGGATCGAGTGTGAGTTTATTCTATTGGACTGCTTTGCAATAGCTTCCTAAGTTTTCTCAGTTTATATCTGCATCCGCTTTTAATTCCGCACATCTAAGCGGTAGAACTTAAATTGGGTAAAATTCTTTGAAAGATCCATTCACCCCCCCTCTGGATCTGTGTTTATCTATCGCACCTAGCTAACAATTGGTATCAGAGCGGTTCTCTGATTGATCAGATCCAACGATCTGCAGAGGATCCTGTTGTCCCTTGGTGCTTTTCTTATTTTACTTCTTGCTGCATTAATCTGCTTGCCGATTTATTCAATGGGTTCTCCACCGGTTTTTAATGGCTCTAACTTTAACTCATGGGTTAGCAGTCTACATAACTATGTGAATTTGATGAATCCGGATCTGTGGAAGTTAATCTCACATGGTCCTCACAGACTGCCAAAGGAAAAGTCCAAATGGACTAAAAGTCACAGATCGAGAAATGAAGAGAATCAGAAAGTTTTGAAATTAATGAAAGAAGCCACTGACAAGGCTCTACATTCTTATTTTTATGACTGCAGGTCCGCTAAGGACATTCTGGATGAGCTGAAGCTAGCTCAGAGGGGAGATGAGGACAGCTGCCTGATGGCTGACAAGAGCAACCATGGCAGTGATCAAGATGAATCCGAAGAACAGGATGATGAGGAGGTAAACCCTTTCGAGAATTTTTCTTTAGGTGACTGGGAGGATGCCTATGCCAATCTTACAAGATCCTATAAAAAACTAGGGAAGAAGTATAAAAGTCTGAAAAAGGAGCTAAAAGATCATGAGAATGCTAAATCTCGAGGTGAAAGCCCTGAAATTCTAAAAACTGAAAATGAAATTTTTAGAAGACAACTACAAGATTTTGATTCTATTACTACAGATCTAGATCATTTGAAATCTAAAAAACAAACCCTTATGAAACAAATTGGTTTACACAAAAAGGAGAATCAGGAGCTTGCTTGTGAAATTTCTGAACTAAAGGAGAGGCTTAGTTTAATTGATGATCAGGTTCATCACTATAATGCAGTTCATAATGAAAAATTGGTGAGAGAATTAGAGTGTGTCAACTCTGAACTTGAAAAAATGAAATCTAAAAATGCTTGCAATGCTTGTGTAGCTTTAAGAGACTTGATAAATGAATTTGATTCTGATGATAAACTTCAAAAGGATTTAATCAAATCTCTGAAAGAAGAAAATAAATCATTGCTAGAAAAGAAAACTGAAGCTGAAGATATGAAATCAGAAAATGAAAGACTCAAAAACCAGTCCAAGGAATTTGAACACAAATTGATGAGTCTTGAAAAAGAAAACATATTGATTTCTGAAAAAATGGAGGCTGATAGAATAATGAATCTAGAGCTTCAGAAAAATCTCAACAAACCTCAATCTGAGAAACAACAGGAAAACTTTTATGAATGTGAGTCTTCCTTAGATGATTGGATGTTTGATGATGATCTCCTAGAGAAAAATAGGAAATTGAAAGAGGAAATCAACAAGCTAAATCATCTAAACACCCAACTGTCAGATAGGCTATTGACAATTGAAAAAGGCAAGGGTGTGAGCATAGATAATTCTGATAGGTTGATGAATGCTGAATAAGAAATTGAGAGTCTAAAAACCATCAACCTAATGTTGAGTGAAAATGTCAAATGCTGTGAAGAGAAGGTAGCTAATTATGAGCTCACTATCACATCCCTTCAATAAGAAGTTGATGATCTTTATAAGTCCCTATCTGAAGATGACAATGAAATAAAGCTAAAACAGGAAGTTGAAAAACTCAAAAGTTTGAATGATGCCTTGCATCAACAACTTATTTCCTGTGAAACAGATTTGTCCAAACATGAAGCTAATACTTGTGGCTTAAATTCTGAAATTCAAGACTTGAAAAATTCTTTGTCAAAATTTGTCAAAGGAAAGGACAATCTGAATAAGCTTCTTGGAAATAATGTTAGCTTTTAGAGAGAGGGACTGGGTTACAGTCCGACAAACAAAAGGAGTAATGGGAATAAAACATCTACTGTCTTTGTCAAAGCTTCTAATTAGAACACAACCCCTGCTCCTTCTGTTTTTCAACTCACTGCACAAAAGTCCACTGTGAAACCCAAAACTGTGGAACAAACTCGAAAACTGAAAAAGGGTGAAAATTCACTGAAAAAGGAAAAAGACACTCATGTTATTATAAAGAAGACTGCACACAATTCACATGATCTCTCACACACTCACATTAAAAAGGGTTCATGTTATTATTGTGGGAAAGGAGGTCACATAATGGAGGATTGTGGATTGATGTTAAAGGATGAGCATGCTAGTGGAACTTTACATTCTAGAAATTTTTCTGATAGAAACCATGCTGCTAGGAAGCCTGATGCTTCATGTTATTATTGTGGGAAGCATGGTCATCTCATGAGTGAATGTTTTATCATGAAAGAAGACAATAAACTATATGCCAGATCTTCCATTCATTTTCATGGTCCATATGGATCAAAACACAATTCTAGTCAGCACATTGTGTGCTTCAACTACAATAAGCCCGGGCACAGGGCTGCTGAGTGCTGGTTTAGATCCACTTGGGGTAAAAGTGGTTTCAAAAGTAAGCAAATCATATGCTTCGAATGTGGAAAAAATGGGCATACAGTCAAGAACTGTTGGCATGTTCAGAAGAACCCTGTTAAACCCCATTATGTCAAAATCCCTGCAAAACCTTTTGTGAAAATTTCATGCTATAACTATGGGAAGCAAGGCCATAAATCTGCTGAATGTTGGATGGTTAAGAACAAGCATCAAACTGCTCATGCATATAACAAAAAACCTTATGAACTTGTTTATAAACATCACCCTGCTGTTAATATGCATAATAAGAATCAAACACCAGCCATTTCATGTAGATACTGTGGAAAATTTGGACATTCTATGGATGACTGTTCACTGATGAAATTTGATGATAATGTTGCTATCAAAATATTTAGAAAACCTGTCAGGGCTAACGCAGGACCCAAAGCTGCTTGGGTCCCTGCAGGATCAAGATGATCAAATACTTTGCAGGTGTGCCTTGGACTGAGGAATAAAGAGGGGTAGATTAAACCAAGGCACCCAAGTTGATAAAGCCCCTTTCAGGTAAATTCTCTGCACTTCTTGTTCTTAGAATAACTGAATAGCATGTTAAATCCGTCTTTGCATATTCATTCATCATCTGCATTGTCATATTCAAATTTTCTGAACTCTCCTCATACATGATTTGTTCTTTTTATGTCAGTCTGAATGAGCATAAATTTTAAAATTATGTTTCAGTGCCCTAATTGCATATCATGCACTCTGTAACCGGGAGTTTGACTAATGCTTGCATATCATGATAATCTCATTTGCTGTATGCATACATGTAGTAAGTAGCACTGCATTTCCTTACATTGAAAAATCTAAAAAGAAATGTCTCATTGCATCTAGATAGGGGGAGCATTCCTGTTTCATCTCTTCACCTCTTGAACTCCTTCTGTCTAGCAATCTGATCCAATCTTGGAAAATATGTGGTTCACTTGAATTTTCTGTTGTCTACACTGATATAGCTGATCTGTCTGTATTCCAGACTCAGCCATTGATTCTGTCTACTATGAATTCAATTGGTAGCTTGTTCCTATCATACACATTTCTTCATATCTTGTCAAGACTGGTCAAAGCTAATCTGACTGATTTTTAGTCTTTAATGCTGGCTTCTGAATTGCTCTATTCTCTCAACTATTGGTATCAGAATTGCTCTCTACTAATTTCTCTTGACAATGTCATTGATTCAGCCGAATGAGGAAAGATTTAATCAGTGCACCCTAGGCATAAATCAGGCATTCTGAAAAGAAGAATCTTCTATTATACTGGCTTAAGAATGTTTTGATAAATCAAATTGATTTAAGCCTAATGTATTTTCTAAGTTTTGATGTAAAAAACTTGAAAATATCTGAATCATCATGCTTAATAAGTCTTAACCAATTGCCTCATGAATTTCATGCAAAACTTTCTGAAATCTGAAATTTTAAAAGACAGGCTTTCTTTGGTTAAAATATATGTAGAAAGTATTGTTCTTAATCATTTCAAGTGTACTGAGCTTTGTTTGAAGAATCTGAAAACAGTTAAAATTTAAAGCTAGAGCAATGACTGTGGTCACAGAGAAACTGAGTTTTCTATCAATGAAATAGAGTAAGCCCATGTCATGAAGTGCCATAGTTACCTCTTTTCAATATGTTTGAAAATCTGGCAGAGCAATGGCATGGATGTGTTGAGTAACTGGAGATTCTGGCCTCTGATCAAGGTGTCTCCTCATGTAAAAAGATACTCCATTGCTAACTCTGTTCTTTTTGAGAGGCAATATGGTTGTCACACTGAGTAACTGGGTCACTTCACCTAAGACGTGTTGTGCCTCACGTAAAAAGGTGTTGATTGAACCAAACTTGCTCAAGGAAAAATAAGTGCTGCTCAATTGGTATCAGAAATTTCTAAAATCTAAAGACAAGCTCAGTCTCATTTATTTCTGTTTAATCTCAATATGATCTTGTGTATTTTTCATAGGAGTCACTGAATTTAAATGAGTAAGATGGAAGGAGGTTAAACATGAATATCAAATGAGTTGTTGGTTCACCTTTATTAAAAGGTGTTTCAGATATGAGTATTGAATTTTCTTGATAAACTTTGAATACATCTCTCTTAAATCATGATGGTCAGTTTAAACTCATTCATAATCTATTATGATTGAAGAATCTAAAATTCGTTTACAAAAATTTATGAATTCGGTGTGCTAATGAAAATCTGTCTTCCTCATTTATTCACTGTGAATACAGTTTGTGTTTTGCTGATAGATGCTCATCACTTCACTATATCAATTGGCTTCACTCCATCATCTAATCAGGGGGAGCTTTCCTGTCTTGCTGAGTGTCTTTCTTAAAGGGGGAAATCTAGTCAGCATTCTTGAGTGTCCCTGTGTTTTTGTTGATATTCTCCCTTCATCTCAATTGGTTTCATCCTTCAAAACGTTTCTGATCATATTGCCCTCTATCAATGTATTTTGATTGACATTAGTTCTCTTTTATGTGACGCACAACTCTCAGAATTTTTTTTGGATAACCAGAGTTCATCCTTGTAGATTTCTCTTGCATCATGGATCATAAGGGCAGAACTCTCTGGTCTGTTTGAGTCACTATATGCATAAGGGGACAATGTGCTAGATTGTCTGATCAATTTGTTTGTCTGCAATATCTTCTGCAATGTCAAAGGGGGAGTATTTGTTGCATATGCATGACTGCATAAGTTGTTTGACTAAGGGGGTGAATTGATTTAAATGATTCTGATATTATTTATCAAAGTATTTTTTTTGATGAACTCAAAGGGGGAGAATACTTTGATGAGTCTAGTCTGAATACTCCATTTATTTCATTCATAAGACTCATAGTATTACCATCATCAAAAAGGGGGAGATTGTTGTGTCCCTGTGATTTTGATGATAGCAAACACTATAAGTCATTTGAATGCATACAATTCTGTTTGTGGTGCAGATGAATGTTTCATTGAAAATCTTATCTGAATTATTGCTGCATTTCATGTTTTAGTCTGTACAGTGGTGTATGTCCGAACATCCATGATTCAGTGTGTAATATGCATCTGTGCATTCATTTATCTGGCTGCATAACATATACATCCACATGCTAGCACACACTAAGTCTGTACAGCCCATGTACAAGGTCTCATGCATATTGAATGTAAAGTCTATACATCATCCAGTGTATTGCTGCATGCCATGAAGTCTGTATAGAGTCTTTGCATCGTGTGCTTCTCATAAAGTCTATACATCGCATTTGGGAATCAAAGTATGTACATTGACAGCTAAACTGCATCAAGCCTATACACTGCCTTTGGTTTTTAAAATCTATACATTGCCTTTGTTTCAAAGTCGATACATTGCCTTTGTTTCAAAGTCTAGACATCACTGTTTTGGCCTTCGAAGCGTTCAAGTCCATACATCGGACTGTTTGAGCAAGTATGTACAGCATTTCATTCACACCGAAAGTCTATACATTAGACTGTGGCCTGCTTAGCTGAAGTCTGTACATCACCTTCAGACTTTCAAGTCTATACAGTCCATGCTCATTCAAGTCTATACATCCACAGTGTAACTTTAAAGTCTAAACATTGTCTCACTCCGTCAAAGTCATACATTCTCAGCTGAACCCCATGCCTATATAGTGGCCTCGAGCTTCTCAAGTCTACACACTGTCTTCGGCCTCAAAGTTTGTACAACGTGAGCTTCGGTTCTTAAAGTCTACACATTCTCCCGCTCAAATCCTTCAAAGTCTCTACATCCGTTTGATTGAGTAAGTCTGTACAGCATGCCTTGTTGTTCACAGCTTTGAAAGTCTGTACACCGGCTTCGCATCTGCAAGTCTGTACATGGGCTTCATATCATAAAGTCTGTACATTGGCTTCGCATCTGCAAGTCTGTACATCGGTTTGATATCATCAAGTCTGTGCATTGGCTTCGCATCTGCAAGTTTGTACATCGGTTTGATATCATCAAGTCTGTACATTGGCTTCTACTCTTCAAGTCTGTACAGCCACATCTCAAAGGCTAAGTCTATACATCACTGTGGCTGCTCAAAGTGAAGCATAGTCTATACACTCTTCACCTTTCCCTACGTTTGGCCAAGTCTATACACTCATACCTTTCCCTACGTTTTCTGGCCAAGTCTACACATCGTTTACCTGGCGTTTGCTTCAAAGTCTAAACACTCGTTCTTAAGGCTTCAAGTCTATACATTGGACCGTGGTTCGCCAAGTCTATACATTGCTGAGCCATTCGACAAGTCTGTACATTGGCTTCAATTCCTCAAGACTATACATTGGGTTCGGCTCTGCAAGCCTGTACACTGGTCGAGCATTCAAGTCTGAACATTCATAAAGTCCATACATCGGCACTGTAGCTTGCATAGCTCAAGTCTGCACATTGGGCTTTCACGTGAAGTCTATACATTGGTCTTCACTTGAAGTCTATACATTGGCTAAGGGTCTTCAAGTCCATACAGAGTCGTCTGATGCATATTGATCGAAGTCTATACACTCATTTCCATTGCTTCAACTTTATACACTCGTTATCACACTGCAAGTCTATACACTGAGCTTCGCATGAAGAACTTCAACACTATACACTCTCTCAGTGTACACACTTGCTCATATGTTGTTCTAATGTCTATACATTCATTTCTAAGTTTAAGTCCATACACTCATTCCCTTGGTATGTTAATGCATTTAACCGAAAGTCCATACATTGTTTGTTGGGCCAAGTCTATACATTGTTCCATTGTGTGCTTGTCTAAGTCTATACATCGCCATTCTTTGCACAAGCTGAAAGTCCTTCAAGTCTGCACATTCTGCTGTTGTGTTCATGCATCATATGAGCAAGTCTGTACATTGTTACGCAGAGCCTACACATTCGTTTGGCTTGGCTGAGTCTACACACTCGGTTTGGCTTGGCTGAGCATTCATCGTCAATGTACACACTTCACCATATACATACTGCAGCATGTGCTATTAAGTCCATACACTACTTTTGTGCATCGTTCAGAAAGCAAGTCTGTACATTGGTTCTGACATGCACAGAAACGCTTAAGTATATACATTGCTATGGCTTGTTCTTGCAACGCTCTTTAAGCAGCAACTCTGTACACCCTTCTAATATTGTCTTCGACTGATTATCTGACAGGATTAATGGATGAGGTTATTAAGACTGGCACGTGATCCTAGAGGCTGAGATGCTGACACGTGGACCGAACCTTCTGGGCGGGAATCGTTGAGAGCTCACGCCCTAGCTGCCTGCTGCTAGAATAAATATGGAGCTTCCTCCATCGGCTGAAGAATGATTGAAGAGCAGTGAGCCATCAAGAAAAACAGAAGTGTAGTGAGTCCCTCCACGATACAGAGAATAGAGAAGAAGAAGAAAAAGAGAAAGAAAGAGAGTGAGAGCAGTTGAAGAAGAAAGAAAAAGAGTGAGCCAGAGAGCAGAAGAGAGATCGAGAGATCCAGCAGAAGAAGAAAAAGAGAAAGAGAGAGGGCTCGTGTAGAAGAAGAAAGAAGCTTCAGTTGAAGATCTGCCTACTGGACTTTGGATCAGATCCAATCCAGTCAGCTCCTACGAGAGCCACATTCCTTGTATTTCATTTACAGCTTTTCAGTCGCTGTGACTCTATTTTATGTTTACCTTTTCATTTGCTATCTAGTCTTTCCGATACTCTGTAGAGAGGTTGGGGTCCCTCCTGTTGGTTCAGGAGAAGGGAGATTGTTCTCTCCGGTTGCAAGTAGCTGGGTGCTACTTGTGGGTTCCCTCCTGGTTTGGAGGAAGGGCGATTTGTCTCCAGTTCTGGGCTTGTAGGTTTCAAGTCCAGGGGTCCCTCCGGTTGGGAGGAAGAGAGGTCCGAGACCTCTAGTTTTGCAGGTGACTTGTTGTCACTTGTACTTCCCTCTGGGTTTCAGAGGAAGAGATACTTGGGTCTCTAGGTTCCCCTTCGGTTTGGAGGAAGGGAGGATTGGTCCTCCGGTTCTAGCCTTGTAGGTTGCAAGACTAGGTGTTCCCTCCGGTTTGGAGGAAGAGAGACTGTGCGTCTCTGGTTTCCAAGTGGCTGGGAGTCACTTGGGGTATCCCTCCGGTTGGGAGGAAGAGGGGAGGTTGTTCCCCTGGTCAAGCTGTTTGGCAGCATTTGTTGCAGACTGAGTCTGCAGTGCTAGTGTTACTAGTGGAAGCCTCACTCCGGTTGGGAGTGAGGGGTGGATGTAGGTCTTTGGACCGAACCACCTAAAAAGCCTGGTGTTCTTTTGTGGTTTGTTTGCCTTATGTGTTCACTTCTCTGCTGCGCTCACTAGATGTTTGTTTAGGATCGAGTGTGAGTTTATTCTATTGGACTACTTTGCAATAGCTTCCTAAGTTTTCTCAGTTTATATCTGCATCCGCTTTTAATTCTGCACATCTAAGCGGTAGAACTTAAATTGGGTAAAATTCTTTGAAAGATCCATTCACCCCCCCTCTGGATCTGTGTTTATCTATCGCACCTAGCTAACAAAAGTGTCGACCCATGGGGTCGACACTTTATATTGGGTTATGCTGTTTTAACTAAAACAGAACCCCCGGTAAAAAAGGTCGACCCCATGGGTCGACACTTTTTACCCTGGGTCCTGATTTCGTCTCAGGACAGAACCTCGTGAAAAAAAGGTCGACCCCATGGGTCGACACTTTTGACTAGGTTCTGGGTTTTATGCTTTTGGGCAGAAATCGATGATACGAGTGTCGACCCTAGAGGTCGACACTTTGTCTGCTACGTCCGGATCGGGTTTGTCGGTTTGGTTTCGAACTGTGGGTTTAAAGGTTCGATTGGCTTTGCCCTTTTACCCCATTACCCCTAGGGTTTCTACCCTTGGTCGGCTGTGGTTTTGAGAAGTTTTTACATGGGATTATATGTCTCTTGTTGCTAGTTCTCCTTAGCTATATACAACCTGTGATTTCCATCAGATGAATGATTCCCCTTGAGCTAATAGTTCCCTATCTGCTGCAGGTGAAGAAGAACGAGGAAGAGAAGGTTCTGCTCTGCTGGAGAAGAGATCCACGCCGCCAAGGAACGTGTCTCACAACCCCAAGCACGAAGCCGGAGGCGAGCCGCCGCTGCTCTCTCCATCATTGCTTGCTTGGGCGGATTTCAAAAAGGGGGCTGATTTCTTCTCTTATGCTCTTATCGTTCTAAAGCATTCTTCTATTTTGTTTCCGGGTTGTGTGAAGACTTAGGGGATATCTAAATCATTCGTTTCAATATTCTTGTTTGAGATTAGCTTAAAGGTTAAGCTTATTGTTCTATCTGTTCTTGTAGTGAAGAAGAAGAATGAAAAAGAGTTGTGGGACATTAAAGGGGAATATATATATATATATATATATATATATATATATATATATATATATATATATATATATATATGTTTCTGATTTCAGTTGTTTTCATGTCCCTTTTAACCAAGATATACTTTCAGAGCATAATGTCTCATCTTTTCTTGATGTGTGCAGGCTCGATTGGAGCTAGGACTTGAACGAACAAACTTGGATCCTCGAGGAGGAGACTGACTGCTCCAACCAGCTGCGGATAAAATCTTCTCCAACCTAGGCTTCAAGAAAGATCTTCTTATTTCTATTGGAGAATAAAGGAGATATTTCAACATCCTCTTTATGCATATTTATATGAATGTTTCATAGTAGTATTTTATCTACATACTGCTGGGGGCATATATTGTATTTCCTTTGATTTTCTTAAACTCAGAATATCTGTGTATGTGAACGGAGCTGTGTCTCCGTGTGGTTGTTGTGTCCAGGGTACGTTCCCCGAACATGTGTGTGTGTGCTGCAGTGGCAGCGTGTTGAGGCAAGGCCTCATGTGTGTATTACTGCGGAAGCAGCATGTGTGTGGTTGGGGTTCATCCCCATGCTGCTACTTCGGTAGCGTGTTAGTGAAGCCTCACCGGGTTTGGTGAGGGGTGGACGTAGGGAGCCTGTCGTGGTCCCGAACCACCTAAAAATCCCTATATTCATTGTGATTGCCTGTGTGACTGTCCATTTCTCCTATCTCTCTTCACATGTTATCTTATTGATTTTTATTTCACTACACCACTACACTTCGCTAGCTCTGCTATCTGTTATTAGTAATCGTTCATCGCTTGTTGGATTGGTTGTCCGAGTGAGATCGGAAAGATTGAGAGAATATCTTAATCTCACTTAAAGTTTTTGTTAATCAACGTTGTTAATTCTACATCTGTTAAGAAAGTTGTTAAAATCCGCCATCTCGGCAAGGGGACAATTCAACCCCCCTTCTTGTCCGCCATCTCTCTGGGCCAACATAGCTGTCATGAGAAAATTTGGTTTCAACACTAGGTTTACTTCCTATATTGGTATGCTCCTCTACAATAGCTGGTTTTCAGTTAACTTTAATGATCCGTCTACTAGTTTTTTCAAGTCTAGCAGAGGCATCAGGCAAGGGGACCCTTTAGCTCCTTTTCTGTTCATTATTGCATCAGAAGTCCTCAATAGAGGCCTCACTGCTTCATTTCAATCAAGTAGTTTAAAAGGATACAAAGGGCCAAGGCAATCTATGCAGGTTTCTCATTTACTATATGCTGATGACACCACTATAAGAAAATAAACTTTTAGGGGCATTTTAGAAATGCCCCAAAAAATATAGATAAATGCCCTAAAAACTTTTAGGGGCATTTTGATTAGCTTTAGGGGCAGTTTAAAATGTGCCCCTACTGCCTCGATCACTAAAAGGTTTTGGGGCACTTTTTAAAAAATGCCCCTAATGTTGTCATTAGAGGCATTAAAAAATGCCCCTAAATATTTTAATAGGGGCAATTTTGTTGACCAAATACCTCTAATGAACATGATTTAGGAGCAATTACACCTTCAAACTGTCCCAAATAACCTATTTTAAAAATAATCATGTAATAATCACCCTATAATAATCGCTTGAAAGAACGTGTTTTAAGGGCCTTTTCTTTTACAAATTGTCACAAGAACTAACAACCAATCTATAGCGGCTCTAATTTTTAATTATTACACCAAAATAACCATCATAAAATTTAAAAATTAAAGTTAACATTTCTAAATCCATTGATGTACACAAACACTCACCATTATACAACACATGAGTATATAAATTGTCCACCTTTAACCAAAACATAAATAAGGCATCATACTCATTGACAAAGATAATGTATTAACAAAATTGTATTCTAAAATCAAATCATAAAAATATCACGATTACATGTATAGCATCCATGACTTATAAATACAACTCAGATCATGGAAGTTCAATTTTTCACTTTGTAAAGAAAATATACAAACTCAAAAACTCATTAAAATATATAAAATATTTTTCCATTGGTGCTCTTTAGGCACAAATAGTTTCTTGCTAGTGGACAAGTAGCAAGGGAAGTCAAATGGTTGAATGGCTTGGCATGCGGTCATGGCACTTGTATCCTCCTACCAATGCATTGCAAAGACTTCGTGGGTGATAAATCTATCTATACTGCAACAAAAATAGTAACTCTAAGCACTACCAAAGAGCTAATGAAAAAGTATAAGGTAGAATATGTAAAAGAAGAACAAGGTAGGGTTTCTCACCACATTTTCTGCTACATGAACTACCATTTTCAGTCTGATAGCCAACTTACACATTTGCATGTGCTTCATTTACCTCAATACTTGATGAATCTAGACTGAGCACAAATAGACCAATACAAACAAATTTCACAAAGTCACATATAGAAGAAAAACCCAATTTCTTTGGAACATTTAAACAATCTAAAAACCCAATTTCACAAAGTCACAAATAAAATACATGCTTTTCATCTAGTTGCTAACCATAAGTTATGCCTGAGAAAAGAGCCTCTTGGAAACATCTCTTGGGATATACATACAAGATGTGTGAATCTCAAGATGCCTTGAGCATATGGTTTTCTCGAACCCTGACTTTCAGTGGCGGATGCTGAAATTTGGTCCAAGGAAACCAAGTTACAATTTATATCATGAGGGAGCCAAGTTCAAGAAATTATATACAAAAAATGTTTTCAGTACACATAAAAATACACATGTAACATTTCTAGGGTTCCTCCTCCCTTTTTGCCCCCCTGTAGTTCAGTCCATGTTGATGTTCTGTTGTTGCAATGAAATTCATACCCACCATCTCCGCAGCTCTTCATGCCTACACATTTCCATGACCATCTGCCAATACACACTGAAAACTTGTGAGGATAAAAGTCAAAATGTCTACACTTTCACAATATTGAGATCCACACCAACCATCAGTCCAAGTCTTCATACGCCTTTTCCATAACCACCCATCTATCATGTAACTTTGAGAATCCATGACCCTGGAAGCTCAAAGTGGCAACATTTTCATTTCATTCCTTAACAAAGCTTTAGGGGAAGGAGAAAACCCATTTTAGCATATCCAATATCCTTAATGTAAAAATGTAGTCTTGTACCAACTAGCAACTTGCCAATTGGCCCCTTATTTCATCAAGACAAACTTGAAGATCCTGAAACTCTTCTGTATCTACAAACTCAACACCCTGGAATATGTAATAAGATTAATACCAAATTACCAATACTACAAAAATCAACAAAAGAATAACCCGAGGGCTTAAAAGAATGATCGTTCAGTTGACCACAAGGTGGCTGTCAAAATATCCTATAAATGCTTCTCAACGATATGTTAAAAGCAGATAGAAAAATGAAGAAACCTTGAGAACATTATCTAAAAAGCACTTCAAAGCATTCCTTGAGGAATGAGGATAGGCAGATTAAAAGGTGCATGTGCAATGTAAGCTGGAACCCTGATACAATGCAGATATCCAAGAGTGAAACCCTAGACAGCAAGTGGAAACTCAGGTAGGCACCGTTCATATTTAATACAAAAATGAAACAATTGGCCTTTGTTGTTTTCCAAACTCGGAGGCAAAAGCGAGTAATTCATTTCTACACATTGGCACAGTCAGCAAATCCAAAAGTACTGAAATGGGTGATTATTTTCAGGTATTACCATTAAACAAAGTACAACATGCTTTTGTACATGCCAGACAATGATATTAATGGAATGGTAGAAAGAAAGACATATTTCACTATTTTTGTAAATGCCAGAAAATGATAGCAGCTTAATGCCCACAACTTGCAGAGAAAAGGCAAGACAGTGATAGTTGCTATCCCATTTACAGATACGCATCAATATTTTTACCTATCTTAGCTTGGGCATTTAATTACCATAATGTTCAAGAAGCATGGAAAAGAAGAACTCATGGATTCTCTTTGTCAAAACTTGCTGCGAAAGTGCTCCTGTGCAATAATCTTAGAGAAATGGCACCAATTTTCCCAATGAACTCTTCCTTATGGCGACCATTCGTATCACTGATTTTCAGGGCTTTAATTTCATGATTCAACTCATCCTCCCAATGCTTTGATGACAGAGCCGATGCCAACTTAGACATATCTGTTTGCTGATAGATTATGCCATTTTGCGGTAGAATCTGGTTCCTCTCAGGTTTTACCAAGCCAGGAGTTCCTTTCTCCATAGTTTGAAGCCATGCACTTTCCAACCTTTGTTCATCACTAGCAGATGTTTGTATTCTTTTCATTGACATATCATTTGTCTCTTCTGTGCCACAGAGTGGTGAGCCTGCACCTTGGACACCTGTAATTGGTGCTTGAGAGCTCTCACATATGTTTAGTGTTTTTTGTAGTTTACCTTCGTAGGTGTCAGTGCTCTTCCGAGCAACATAGATGGGTTCTTCATGTGAATCTTTACCCGACCCTAACCCAACATTCGAGCAATCCATTAACCTTCTTTCTTTATCCAGCAAGCTAATAATTGTCTATTCCCCAGTTGAGTCTATGAAATGTGGCGTTCTGCCCTTGCAATTATCTGATGCAGATCGTATTCTCACTTCGACATGGTGTCCTAGGACTACCTCCATTGAATTGGTGATACTGCTTAGGTATCCTTCAGCTCTGGCTTTTATATGCTCATTACTAAAATCTATAGAAACGACGATAACACCTGAAGATAGAGTCAAAAATAGAGTATTAGAGCCAACTAACACCATTAATCTAGCAGTTGTGGACCATTATTATTCACATCATAATATATCAGTAAAACAAAAGATGCACGAACTAATAATATTTGCTGGAAACCTATCATTAAAAGAAATGCTACCCACAACATTGTTGGAACCTCAGAATCAAGCAAACTAAATATGAGCTTCAGAACAACTGAGAGGCTAATTCGTGAACCTACAAAATGTTTAATGATACTAGGTATCGAGGATCAAGTGCAGGAGATCTATAAAGAACTGAATAAGGTGATAAGCAAAATGGAAATGGTTACCAGACAAGAGTCTAATTAGCATATTTGACATAAATTATTCAAGTGATTTATATGGCTCACATGAAAACCACATAAAGCATACAAGTTGCAACTTTCATTCCAAGGAATCAATTTCATACAAGCAATGGGAACTAAGTTCAAATTTTCATTATGTCCACTTATTAAAGAACTTACTATTTATGGAGTTAACATGGGGAGGAGGCACAGCCAGTGTCTCAAGAATTTAACCTCACGTGAACAATAAATAAGTAGCTGAAACAAACATCTGAAAGCAATGTACCTTCAGCCTCAAAAATTGATATTAGCTGTCCATGAGCAGATAGCAATTGCCTCAATGTCTTTGAGTGGCATTTTTCAATGCACCTTTGCCAAACCTCATATAACTTCTCTGGGCTTATCTTTGTGAGGAAACATTCACTGTCTACCTTTTCTCTGCAAGTTGTTTGTGCTACCAAGGTGGCACAGGACAGGCATTCTCCTTATGCGGATCTGAAAGTAGATCCGAAAAAAAGAGGGGCTACCGGGGTGGTAGTGGCTGTTGGGGTGTGGGAGAATACCTTTGTTGTACTTTGTGGTTCCTGTCCCTAGTTCCACCTTAATTCCTTGTTCTGAGAGTATTCTTAGTAACTGCATGTCTACAATCTATTCTCAGTCACTTTTCCTTCCAATATATGGATATGGGTTGGCATAACTTGGAATATATAGCCCACTAGTAGGAAATATGGATTTCAACACAAGGTAGATGGTTAAAGGAAAAAGAAATTTAGCAAGTCCAGCAGCAGCAGCACAACATCATGCAAAGTAGTTCAGCAATTGTATTGAAGTCACCAGACAAAGTCAGCAGACTTGAGCACATCAAGTCAGCTGAATTCTGTAGAAGTCAATAGACTTCATATATAGCAAAATTTCCAGCTCAACAAACTTTAGCCGAGTAAGCTACAAAGTCAACAAACCTTCAGCACTTCAGCAGAGGTCTTCAGAAGATCTCTCAACAGATTTTAGCTGAGAAAGCCAAATTTCAGATGTCTCAACAGATTTTAACAATAATAACAATCCTCTTTTGATTATTTAACAAGGTCAAAATAATAACAATAGAGAGCAGAGCATTTCCCTATACATCAGAAATCTCATGCATTTCTTTCAATTTTAGCAGATGGACAAATCTAAATCACCTGTAAGTGTTGTAATTTGGTCATGCTCCATCCACTTTCTTTAGAATGTAGTGACTGCTCCTTCACACGTTCCTATAGTGTAGAATAAAAAATAAGTGACATGATAATTATAACTACACATTTAAAATCAATAGGCAGTGTCAATCTGTGATTGCCATGCCCGCATGCACTATTCCACTTTGAACATCAAATCATCTTCAACTCTTGAAGTATCAGCTTCACCGGTTACCTTATTCTGCCAGTAGCAAGGCTATTGTTAGAATGATAGAGAAATATCATTTCTTTTACAAATTTTACCAGAATGACTACTTACACGTATTTCCTCAAGATTGTACTGCAAACATGAAAAGAAAGCCATTTTGTCATCCTTATTAACAAATTCATGTAATGCAATATCTTTTTTTTAATAAAGAAGGCTATAGGTTCAACCATGTAATGCAATATCTAGATCATTAACTGGAAGGATGTCCATGTGCTGCAATAGGGCATGGAAAATATTAGCAAACCATACCTCAGCACCTTTTTAAAAATATTTTGAGAACTTCAAAAGACTTTATATGAATATTGCAGTGAACAATAAATATACATGTACCTGTAATATCTATGCAGAAATCTGTGAATCATGGCCAACAGATACTCTTAAGCATCTTGATTCACCAGGCTTATTTCTGTCCAACAACCATGAAGCAAAATATTCAAGTTCATATATATAGGTCCTACAAAGTGACTACCACAGCAGAGGTCAAGCAATAATCAAAATATTCAAGTTTCTAGGTTTATCACAAACCTATGTTCAGATTTACCTTTATACAGCTATAAGGAAAGTTGCATCAGTTTTTATGGGCATAAAATATGGGATGTCATGATGATATTTCCATCTGCATTTTCTTGCTGTAGAAAAAATTTGGTAATCTTTTCATATATGAGGACACTGAGGAAACACTTAAATACTAGATCATTTTAATGAAGGAAGCACTTCAATACTTAAACAAACATGGCAGATTATTTTTGAAAGATTCCTTTGTCATAATGTTCCAATTAGCATATATTACAGGGTGGGAAGGTCATACCAATGATTCTCTTGCAGGGTGTGTACTTGCTGCCTTAAACTTGCTATCTCCCTTTGCCAAATCTGGTGAGTAGAATGCAGAAAGATTTATCTTGCAGAACTAAACTTAGATGGTATAGAAAGGTAAGACTATTGTGTGGACCGAGATATATATATATATATATATATATATGGAGACCATAAACATGGATGATAATTTATTAAGTAATTAGCATGACCCTAATTATATATCTATATATATGTGTTGACTGATTAATTATACCTAATAAAACTCCTTGTGCAGAGTCGAACAATATAGAGACTGCGACCAAAGGAGTCATGGGGGCAAACTCGCTGATGATAGCCGGGCTGTCGCTGAATGACCTTGCCCATATGTTGTGGCCGAACATCAGCAGCAAAATAATTGTGGCCCCAAAGACAATTGAGAGCTTCAATGTCACTGCCACAGCATTCTTAGCCTCCTTGATGTTGCCAGCTCCAAGCTCATTTAACACACGAGTGCTGCGAAGAACATGCATATGTGCATTAATTTAGAGATGTTAATTAGTATCGGGTATATATATATATATATATATATATATATATATATATGTTCGATCACATGCAATAAAAACCCAGCTCTGTTTCGGGGTTAATAATATTGGGTTCCTCTTTGCTTTTAATCGAGAGTTAACTCCTTTTGATTTAGATGGGTGACACAAATTAATTCACTTAACTTGAATCGGGGTTATCTTTAATCCCGAATCAAAGCGGGACAACGAGACTATCATGAGTAGTCACAAATTCACATGGATGGGTGAGATACGTACCTCACAGTTGCACTAAATCCATATGTGACCGTGAATGCAACAACTTCTGTGTTCACACTATAGAAAGGTCTGCACAAAAACTTCTGTGTTCACACTATAGAAGTTCATAGCATCTCGTCTTGCATAAAATGAATATGGCATTGGCCTTTCTTCTACCGGTTCTTTTGGCACATCTTTCAAAATAAAACTGAATATTAGCATTTGAAATTAACTTCGCAATGCATTTCATACATGAATTGGAAGAGACCAGCATAACACTTCTGACAATTACTGCAAGAAAGAACCTTTATTTATTTAAGACATAAAATAATGTATGTATGGATTGCATCTCAGAGTATCATCTAACAAGTCCCAAAAGAGGTTTACATGGTACATATTGTAAACTTAGACTTATATGTAAAGATGTGGCATCTAAAATTGTTGTTAGTAAAATTGCACTATCACGATAGTTATGCACTGAGATATTGCCAAAGCTGACCTCCTTTTAGATTATTGCCCTTGATTATCATTGTTGAAATGTACACAGGTTATATATTTATATATATATATATATATATATATATATATATATATTCTACATTGTTCTGACCTCCTTTTAGATGTCAGGAAATGACCTAGAAATTGAAATTTCAGATATGTTCTAACTAAAATTGATGGAACATTTTACATTAAAAAATGATGTGACATTTTTTGTGACTTGTAAGAAGGTTTTAACCAAATATGATATTTTTAATTTGGAAAATATCTGATGAAGATCTTCTAAACTATGGGGGAAGTTGATAAATGCAATTCGTTTGGTAACTAAAGCATTTCTCTAGGGGATTAGAAAGAATTCATTTTACATGATTTGTTGATTGATGTAAGTGGTAGAGAAATTAATGTGTGATTCATACATAATCTACTTCAAAGCATGAATTATATCATTTATGTTTTGAACATGGTTCACTAATCAAATTTTATTATGTGCACATATACATACATATAGATATGTATATGTTTACATATTTTATTTGTCCTGGTATCCTATATGTGAGAATGAAAACCATGGAAATGTTACTTCTAATTCTTCCAATATCTTAAAATAAAAATTTAAGAATCTTATAACCTCCATTCATATAAAATCACAATAGTCTAAAATAAACCAATAACACCAGGTTAACCTTACTTGAGTGTGGCTTCTGCACTCTTGACAGTCACCTTATCATCAATAGCATCACATGAGGAAGCCCCAGGCCACAGTAGTTTATGTTCAAATCCAGAATGGGAAAAATCAGCTGCAAGATGCACCAAAGTGCAATTCTTTTTTGAGAAATAATAGAGGGCGTCCAGACAAAATAGAAACAAAACATAGTTGTAGAAGAACCAAAAGATCGGATCATGGTTACATGCAGAGGGTGGGCAACTGCAGCGAAGCTGAGGAAGAGCCTGGCGACTATTGCGGCTATTCTCGGCGGCTCCTGTGGCTATTGAGGAGGAGTGAGGCGAGAGAAGGGGCCCACGGAGGAGAGGAAGCATATGGGTGAAGGAGAAGATGGAGGAAGATTCTGCATCGGAGGTGAGGAGGTGGAGAGGTGGAGGACAAGATGGATCAAGGCCAGGGTCGTCTTGTAGCTTCACAGCCGCTAGCTGAGTAGGATTCGGTGCTTGCAGGTTATGAGTTGATGTAGGTGCAGGGGCGACGACGAGCAACATGGTGGTGTCGCAGCAGAGGAAGAGCGGCGCAGGAATGGTCAGGGAGCGTCGCCCGACGCCGGTTGTGGCTAGGACCCAAGGTCGGTGCTGAGTAAGGCCGGATGGCTCCTGCGGCTGCTGAGGAACATTCCACACCGGTGGTTGAAGATAAGGGGGCCAGTGGGGTGATGAGGCAGAGGTGCCGAGGATTAGATGGATCCACAATGGAGGCGGAGGGAGAAGATGACGAGGAAGAGTCCGTGCGTGGCTCGCGGGAGGGTGCCAGGAGGAGAGGAGGTGGATTGGTGGAGAAGATGGGATAAGGTGGATTCCGTGCGGGGAAGGATCGAAAGTCGATCACGGAGGGTAGTTAACTTTGCGCGGGACTTGTGGCGCGCAGGCAAAAAATATTTGGGGCATTTAACTTGATTTGTTCTCTCCCGTGTAAATATTTGGAGGCAGTTTTAAAACTCCCCTATAAAGAATTTTAAGTAAAGAATATAGTTAAATTATTTTAGAGGCAATATTAAATATAAAATACCTCTATTTATCATAATTTTGAGGCAGTTTTACTAAATGTCACTAAATAAACTGCCCTCATATCTCTATTTTTTTGTAGTGCACCCTGGTTTTCTTGAATGCTAGCAGACACAATATAGAAGCTTTCCAACATTTCATTAGTAGCTATGAGCAATGTTCAGGGTAGAAAGTTAATGCAACCAAGAGCTGCTTTATCCTTTCAACTAAAGCCCCTCTCTCTCTTAGACTGTCCATCCGCACCCTTACTGGCTACAAGTATCAGACTGTATGCCTTAGCTCTCTTGGAATCCCTGTCAAGAAGGGCAGATATATTTGTTCTGACTTCAAGTTCTTAATTGAAAGGATTCAAGTCAAATTGGAAGGTTGGCAGTCCAAGCTTTTGTCTCCAGCAGGCAGAACAGTCCTTATTGATTCAGTTTTACATAGCATGCCAATTTATCTTGCTTCAGCATGTTTTATCCCGAAGAAGGTATTAAAATTCATTGAAAGCCAATGTGCAAATTTCTTTTGGCATGGTGACAAAGGCACCAATCGTAGACACTAGGTTGCTTGGTCAATTATACAGAAGCCCCGTTTAGAGGGAGGACTGGGTATAAGGGCTCTAGAGTGGGTTCAGAAATCTCTGGCTGTTAAAATTTTGTGGAACATTCTTCATGGGACATCTCTCTTGTCCCTGTATGCCCGGCGCCGCTTCATCAAATACTATTTTGCTAATTGCATCAAGCCCTTTCCTGCTGGAATGCCTTTGGCAGTATTCAGGCAGGCAAGAGAAATTTTACTTTCTAACAGCATGTGGTTTATTGAGAGAGGGGCGGATACTGATTTTCTAAGGGACAATTGGACATGGAATGGTCCAATTGTCAATATGGCTCAGGACTATGGTAGCAATAGGGATACTTGTCCTTCCTTGGCCTCGGTCAGAGAAGTGTTCCAGGATCCACAGCATGAGGCTAGGGGTATTCTCAGCAATAATTTTCAATTCCCTCATATTCAATTTACCAGTGAAGCTGATATTTGTGTATGGATAGGTACTCTAAAAGGTAATTTTTCAGTTAAGTCAGTGTGCAATTTGATCCGGACTAAAGGCTTGCGGAGGCCAGCTTGGGCTAAGTTGTGGCATTCTGCCATTGCTCCGAGGGCTGCTTTGTTTGCTTGGAAGCTCCTCCACCGAGCTGTGCCAGTTGATGGTAGGATTGCCGATTGTGGTATCCCATTGACTTCCAGGTGCAATTGTTGTTCTTCTCCTTGTCAAGAAGACCTAAACCATGTTTTTATCTCTAGTGAGTTGGCTGTAGAGCTGTGAGCTTGGCTGAATCCTTTGATCAGCAACAGGGTCTGGCTAAATGAGCAGATTACTAATCGGTTATGGAATTTGTTATCAGTCTCAAATTTGCATTCAGATTTTGACTTCATTGGGATGTATGCGGTAGTAAAGATGTTGTGGGAAATCTGGAAGCTCAGGTGTGCTGCCAGATTTGAAGGTGTGACCCTGAGAAGTGCTATTATTAAGAGGAAAATTCTCTCCTCCATTGTAGTGACTCTGGACAGGCTCAATTTTCACAAGCAAATATCCCTTGCTAAGTCCAGATGTCTGGCTTCCTTCCAACTGTTTCCTCGGGTCACAATTAAACTGCCCCTCATGGTTTACTACAGATTGGCCCCACAGGAGCATACTTTGCATGTGGATGGGGCTTCGAAGGGTAACCCAGGAAGGAGTGGAGGTGGTGGTTGTATAAGGGATGCCGCTGGAAGATTGATTATAGGCTTTGCATTTTATTATGGCTATGGCAATAGCCTGCTGGTTAAGACAAGGGCCTTGCACAATGGTTTAGCAATTGCACAGTGGTGTGGAATAAGTTTGGTTGCTGCCTTCTCGGACTGTGCTCACCTAGTTGAGGCTGTTGGGAAGGGAGAGTCCCCTAGTTGGATGGCTCTACCGTGGTGGAAGAAAACTCTGGTTTTACTTCAAGATAGCGGCTGTCTGCTCCAGCATATCTTTAGGGAGGGGAATCAAGTGGCCGACTCTTTAGCATCATATGCTTGCAATGCTTCTGGAAATGCTATTTTTGTCCATGAAAGGGATCTGCCAAGGTTGGCCAGGGGGGGCCTCAGGATGGATAAGGTTGGTTTGCCAGCCATCCGATCCTTTTAGTACCTTCTATATTTCTTTTTAGCCTTCTTCAGCTTGTAGCATCTTAAAGGCCTTTCTTGTTCGGCCTTCTGTTTTCCTCAGGGGTGAACCCTTTGTCTCTGTAATTTTCTCATCCAATAGTAATAAAATCTAGGGCCACGGGTACAGCCTGGGGGAGTGAGAACATTCTCCCTCTATGAGGGAGGGTGCACTCAACCAGTATCTGCCCGGTTTGGTTGGTCTTTGGTTAAAAAATAAAACGTGAATATGCAGTTCGAGCACTGATTATGTTCAAGGGCTCTATGCTAGTCCCCTCGGCGGATTGTCAGAAACATACTGTAAACCATGGAGTATGATACTATTGGCGTCGTATTGCGATGTGAGTACTTTCTTTATAAATAAGTGAAATCCACGGAAATTCCTGTAAGATTTTTTCTTGATTTAATTGCTACATGCTTGTTACATGACATTCTAGTGCATAACCTCTATGGTTATGAAAGGTGAAAAGTGAAAGTGGGTTCTTGATACAAGCAAGCATATTCTTGTTCGTGAAAGGCCAAGATACATTCTTGTTATGTTGATGGGGCATCAAAGGCTAATGAGTTATATTTGTGTGTAATGGCTTGTAATAGTGTGTCTTATGGATATATGGGCTTGTATTAGTGTGTTTATTTGGGTTTTTTTCATTTGGGCCCCTTTGTAAGGCTTTTAACAAGCCAATGGGCCACTATCTATGTTGAGTCCATCAATGGGTTTCATTTAGTAGAGTCCATTAAGGGGGTTGTGTCATATTGGACCCTTATTGGGTTGTACTATTATAATAAGGCTAATGGGCCTATGGTCTTGTAATGGGCTAGAATAGTGATCTAGAGTTATTGGGCTTTTAAATGGGCCAAGCCCATGGCCTAGTGTGAAAGGGGCTTGGTGGCTTGTAGGCTTCTAGAAGGGGGAGCCCCCTTTCTTGGTCCAAGGTAGGCAACCTACCAAATTTGGACTTCCTTCCTTTGAATTTTCAAAGGAAGGAAGCTTCCTTGGCCCCCCCTTGATCCCCATACCTCTCCCACTTGGCTCCCACGAAATTCCCAGCCCCTCCCCTTGCCATTCTCTATTTAAGAGTGTGTATAGTGTCATTTGTAAATTTAATGAAGAATTATTGAATGAATTTTGAGAAAAAGTACCCAAGAGGCCATTTGCCCCCCTCCTTCCTCTCTCCCTGGTGTTCATCTCCTCCAACCTCTAGTTCTAGAGTGATTTCTATCTTCTATCCCCTCCCCTCTATCTCCGGTGATCATCTGTGCCGCCGCCGCCGCCGTTCGTGCCGCCTTCGAGCCGCCGTGAAACCGTCTTCGGTATTCTGTCCTGCTGGATAGAGGTCTCTTCCCGAAATTCCTTCTATCCGTCACGGCCTCTTCGTAGTCTACAATTTTTATGGTGTGTTCTTCCCTTGTATCCCAAGCTCCACCTAAATTTTCACGCCCAAATTCCATCGTTTAGTATTTTCCCATTTTCGTGCATCTTTCATTCCTAGTTCTATTTTGTCTCTATCTACAGTGACAGCAGCCTTGTGTTTCCCACCTCCGGCTATCTTTTTGATTTGTCCAAACCCTCCAAATTTTACTGGGAGTTCTGTCCATCACCCCCTACATCCACAAATTTTCTTAATGTTTTATCAGCCTTCTATATATTTTTAGAAATTCGTGTTCTTCCTTAGCTACAGTGTTGTCAGCCAGATCCCAGATCCGACCACCCTCCACGTCCAAAATCAGAACAAATCACCACCACCTTCAAATCTAGATCCAAAAATAGTCTTGGTTTCCTTACTTGATTTCCTACAACTTTCATGAACAAATCGAAGTCTGAATCTGAGATCTTCATATCGGTCAAAGGCAATCCATAGGAAAGTTCTCTTCTGACCTGAGATTTTAGGAACTGTACAACAGAAACCTTCAAAATTCACCAATTAGAAGTACAGGCTTGATTATTTTTCTGTAATCTCCCTGAGTTGAAGCCCTTCGAAGCATCTTTCCAACGGCACCGGTTTCGTCGCATTCTGACGTCGGGCTGATCGCAGCGTCCGTTCTCGTTGGAGCGCGCGCCGGAAAAACAGAACCGGCAGGTCCGTGGCCGGTTATTCCGACCGGTGCCGATTAGAGCTACCTGGCCTCCGGCAGGCGAACCAGCGTGCTGCCAGCCCGAGGAATGCTTCCCTAAGTGTCCCCACTACAGCGGTGTCACCGGATCCCACTCGACCCCTCCGGACAGCACGTGGGCCCCACCATCACTAGTTCGGGTGCTGCCAAAGAGACGCGAGAAGCCGCCCGTCAACCCGAATTCGGTCCTCCCGGGCCCGTTTGTGTAGCCCTTTACCTCCCTGCGTGGAGTGGGTAGTAATTCATTTGCTGTAATATGGTGTATTAATTGTCCCGGGAGTACGAGTTTCGGCCGGGTCCGTCGTCCCCACGCCGAGCGCGTGGAGGTATCGTTTTCGCTCCCTTCTCGGCATTTTGCTTACTTCATATATATTTATTTATGCCGCTGCTAGAGAGCATGTGTAGGGATATCTAGCTCACTTTATCTATTCATTACCGCTGCTGCGAGAGAGTGCGAGACCGTCCCGTGACCCGATCCGGGCACAAAAGAGAGCCGATCACCCTAGCTCATTGTCGGTTTCTCAACCGGGCACATCCGACGCTTCCCTCGTTAAGGGGCAATCACGAGCTTGTCGTGTCCGTGGTCTCGTCCCGCATCAATTTGGTATCAGAGCCAGTTTGAGTCTAGGGTGTCAAAAAAAAAGTGTCATTCATTAGTCATTTACGTCTAAGTCGTGTTTAAGGTCATCATTGTTTTAAAACAAACAAAAAAAGTGTCTTTTGCATTGCATCCCAATAACCTGGTATATCAAAAGGTGTTGTCCGAACGTTAGGCTATGCCTATCGGGAAGGCCGCACACTTATGCGAGTGATCTTCGGATCAGTTATCTCCGCCACGTACCGAGTCTTGGTCGTCATGTCTAGAGTTGTAGTCCCTTGTCTAGTTGGTTTATCTACTAGTGTCGACATGTCCACCCACTAGTCCCCAATCACCCATGGACTCCCAAACGCCCGGATGGTGGCGATACTATCTCAAATGGAAGGACCACCCGAACCACCCCACGAGGCCCGAGACCCGGGACTTCTACGGGTCCGATGACCCGAGTGTCTATCTAGAATGGGAAGCCATCATGGACGATTACTTCGAGGTGTACATCATGTATGGGCCCATGCAAGTCGATGTTGCCAAAAGGTGACTTTTTGGTGAAGCCGCCGCAACTTGGAGGAACATCAAATATTGGAGGGAGGATAGGAATCTAAGGCCCATCGAGTCATGGTGGGAAATGAAGAGAGTGCTTAGGAGGGCCTACGTTCCCCGCCCACCTACCTCCAACCACGGAGGTCATACCACTCACCAACCCCACCAACTCACCCACAATCAAGTGGGCTGTTGGCACCTAAAATATGATCGTCGGCGACCAAGCCATAAAGACGAATGACCCGGTCCACCGAAGCACGGAAGCCAATAAAGATCAACATATTGAAGACTTCTCAAGCTGCCAGAGCCTCGAGTCACTCCGTATGGATACGGGGACTTCACCACAGGAGAGCCGAGACGAATCCACAACCAACCGGCAGTGCGACCAAGCCTGCCCAATGAACCGGCATCGACTTTGTCGTGCTGCATCCACTACACCCATTGTCCGACCAAGGACGACGATCTACCCGGTGGATACCCACCTCATGAAAGGCTCTTCTGAAGATGAAGGAGCCCCCCCTGGCTCTCCGAGACGAAGGACCAAAAGCTCTGTCGACAGAAGACCCCGATCACCCGGCACGGGTACGACTTCCCGCCAAGATGGGCCCGTCAGTGGCCGAATGATCACCCAGCGTAGGCGAAATTATCCCTAGTGTCAGCCAACCCCCTAAGGAGCTTGAGTACAATCCAGACCAAGCCAGCAGCACGAATCACAAAGCCGCAGGCCGTGTTAGCGGGAAACCCGCGTAATTAAGCCAAAGCTATCTGGAGTCTCGGGAACGGCCGCACGTCAGCCGAGGGGCTTCACAAAAAACCTCGTCAAGGTTTCAATGGGCATTGGCGAGATAAATGTTCACGATGACCTCCGGGATCATCCCCGGATTCATCGGCTAACCTGCAATGCGCGGGAAATGCTAATACGGCGCGCCCTTATACGGCGCGCCCGTTAAACCGACGCCCTCCAAGACCGGCGTGCTAATTTGCTGAGGCCTCTTCCCGGCGCGCAAATCTCCACGCCGAATTAAGATTCAAACCTACCCCCTATATAGGTGGCTGCTCTTCGACAAAAGAAAAGGAGGACGGCAAAAAAAGAAAAAAAAAGAGAAGAGAGGGGGGACAGAAGGAAAAAGAAGAGAGTCTTTCGACAGAGGCCTTCGGGGGGGAGAGAGAGCTTTCTTGGAAAAGGGAGTTCTATCTGAGTGTCCTTCGGCGGCCGCCTTCCCCTGTTCCGATTGAAGTCTTCCGGAGCCGGAGAAGAAGGAGGGGGTCGATACTCTATTTTTGAAAGCAGGTGGGCGCCAGTGCCTGTCTTCCTCTGTCTTCCGTAGATTCTTCTCTCTTGCGGGTTTCCGTCCACCAATTGTAAGCAAGAGAGGGGAGGGATGGCAATGATATGAGCCGACCCCTCCCCTCCTCTGCGATTTCTTCTCTATTACTGTGTATTCCCCTGTGAATGATGAACGGCGACCAAGCAATGATGCCGGCGCCGGATTCTTAACGTATAAATGAGAGGCCATTCTCGTTTCTAGGATGGCAATATGTATATGAACGTCTGGACCGCGAGGTCGAATGAATGCTCAGAACTTCTATCCTCTTCTCTATCTATGTCGATGTGGTTCTGAGTTCTTTCGTGCATGTCCTTTGATTCCGGTTTCCTCGAAGTACCGACCATGCCCCAAAGCACCGAGGGCTACAGAAACGACCCCTCCCCGAGTCCTTCTAATCGACTGTTTTCGGCTTTGATTTATCGACCTCTGTGTCCCCCTTCATGGACAGAGCTGTGCTTATGCGCATGCTTCTTCCCGCTGTGGTATCGAAAGTCTCCCCCCCCCATTAATTCCTCCCTTTGTGCTATTGACTATTCGCAAGGTGGGAGTTACCGTCGGGATGGTCGGATGCATCCCCCTGAATGCTGCGTCCCACCTGTTTGGGTCTATGCTTCTACGGTCGACCCGTTTCACCCGGGCATTTACTCCTTCTCTGAATCATGGTCATTCGAACCAGTCCAAGATTCTTTCATCCTGTTTTAACTACCCGGGGAGGGGGATATTCCCCCGTGGCTTCACGGAATTGCTGGGCAACTGAGAACTCTACCTCTCAGTGGTAGATGTTTCCCAATCCCACAGCAGATAGCAACAGGGGGTCCTAGCTCAACGAGCTCAGCCCCGACAATCTAAGACCCAATCGAGGTTAAGGGATGTACGCTCCTCGTAGGCTAGCCCTCGGAGCTCCACTCTCCTAACGGTCGGTCCCTTCAGCGGTTGTGCCATAATCTGTGGGTTGCCCACCCCTCGCAGGCTAGCCCTTGGGGTGATGCTCCCGTCATCAATGGCCTCGTCCTTCTATTCTCACCCATGGAGTATTGGTGCCCCTTGTAGGCTAGTCCTCGGGGTATCCTATCTGATGGGATTTTGCTGGCTGCCACTGTGCAGACCGGCGGTTTAGGGGCTTGTTCCATAGGTGAGCATGACCCCGCTTCTCCCCTGCAACTCTTCAGGTTCAGGGGAGATGCTGTCCAATTTTGGACAGATTAAGATTGAGTAATCTATAATGAAACGCTCGTTCTGGGCCCAATTATCCCGGTGCTCGAGTAGGAACCTCGCACTGGCTTAATCACACCGCCCTTCGGGGTTCTGGACTTCAATTCGATAAGCAATTGGCCCAAAATAACTGCAGAATCCTCACCCAAAACTTAACAAACTCAATAGTTGCAAAATTCATCGAAAGGGTGGGTTGAACGGCGCGGCCCTAGCCGGCGCGCCCTAATCCGGCGCGGTACCCCCCCCCCCCCCGCGCCGAATTAACATTAGACTCATATCCCTTTTTTTTTCCTTTGCGACTTTCCGGCGCGCCCTAAACCGGCGCGCCCCACCCCTTTTGCGCGCCGTCTTAACCGGTTGTATGACCGCGCCGTATTAACTACTACACCTACGCGTGACCGCGCCGTGTAAGCGTTCTTATACACTTGTGGTCACCCCGGTTTTGAAGCGTCATGCCACTCTAGTGATTCATTCACCCCTGGGTAAGTCTCATCTTTTGGGGCGATGTCAATAAGCCGTAATTGGTGAATAAAAAGGATGGCCAAGCGAGCCCGAATCATATTATCATCATACTCACCATCATAATCCGTTAGCATTTCACTTTCGCTAGCATATTTGTGTTGCTCTTCCTCTTCTCGACGAGGGGTATTAAATGCGGCTGATCGCCACCGTTTCATAACACTATCTTCATGTGTAATCTAGGTGTGGATGTCTTGTGTGCATGCATGCATAGATCCTCGGGTATATCAAATGGCATCGACAGAAGACCGGGTTACGCCCGGCCAGAAGTCTTCGTCATGCGCGATGGTGGTCTTCGGACCTACATCCTCCGCCACGTACCGAGGGTCCATAATTTCATGAACTATACATCTGCTATACGATAAATATTTGCACCCTGCCTGTCATTGCTATAATCATCATGTAGTTCTTTTTAATCCGGCTTCGACGGCCCGCTATCTCGGCAATTAATCAAAGGTGTTCCCTCCTCGTGGGGGATGTAATTAACGCCATAACCTTTATGGTATGGCGGACTGCTGGTCCCGACCGAACCTCACATTCGCCCTATATGGGTCAGAGTGAGCGCACAATAAAATTGTCACTCATGTGACTGGCACGCCCGCGTCGTCAATCAGTCAGTTGACTACCAGTTAGCCAAATGGTTGATCGATACGCGAATGAAAAGGCGGAAAGAAGAAAACGCTGAAACAAGTCTGGCACGCCCGGTGGGACCAGTGTCACCTTTCATCTCTTTGCCGAGATACTCGGGCTTCGAAGCCCTCTCAAAGACTACTGATTATCGCCTTGTTTGATATTTCAGTGAAAACAATGACGACTCACGGGATAACCGGCGTCGGCTTCAGTCCTGCGATCATCGCCAGACACGCGCAAGGGTACCTGGCAGTGCCCATGGAATTTGGTAGCTTTCCTCCTGCTGTGGGCTTCCCCAACTTCTTGGGGTTGGCCTTTGTCGACATGCTGGAAGTCAAAGCCACGGAACCTGTCGAGGAAATCGTGAAGGAAGTGGAGCCTCTGAAGGCTCCCCGCTGCGATGGTTCGCTCAAGAATCCGGCCCCGGCCGCTAGCTGCCTGGTGCACCACGTTGTACGTGGGACGCACCCCACTGTCATCAACAGACGCTCTGGAGGACGTCAGCATCGCCAGGATCGCAAGAATACTGCTGTGATCACCGGAACTGTCTCTCAGTCCGGGAAGTCAATGCTGGTAGGAGGCATGCACGTCTTCCTCGATGGACGCACGGCACGGGTGACCCCAGACCGAGTCATCCCCAACATCCCTGTCCACAACACCTATCAAGCCCTCGCTGGAAGGAGGGCAGAAAGAGAAGAAGCCGGCCCCTGTGGCCAAGGAAGTTCGGCACTCAAGCTGAAAAAGTTCAAACAGGTGTGGGTTCCCAAGCGGACCCGACCTGCCTACCATCTGACACCCATCCGCCGCCGTCCTATGAACGACGAGGCGGGAGCGAGAAGAGAAAGGGGCTTGTCCCCGACGAATGAAGAAGAAGTGGTTGCGGATCCCCCGCCCCGCAGAAGTTTCCGGGCTGCTGCCCGCCAAGCCAACGTCCCAGTCACGGGACGAAGATTCCAACATCCGGCCGACAGAGCTCGGCTGGCCTATATCCCTCCTACTGGAGGTCGACAACTATCCCCCGTACTCTATCAAGGGCGGGGTCAAGAGGAGGTAACCTGTCTGATCAGGAACTACTTTCGAGGGCTGGGCAACCCCTCGCTGGGTCAGCAGCGACTGATGCAGACAGTCGCCACTGACGAAGACTACTTCCCATCAGTGGCGGATGAAGAAGATATGGAAGATAGAATGATGGTGTCGTCGGTCGACGACAATGGATACGATGACGGCTTTGGGATCGAAGCCGATGAAGCCTTCCCCGAGCAGGAAGAAAGAAGAAGAATTTCTGTGTTCGAGAGACTGACCTTTCCGCAACAATCAAGGCGGAGGGTCCATCGACAAAGAAGAAGGATTCAGGTTTTCACTTGCAACATGGCTGGCGTGTCCAGCCGATATGGGGAGCTCCCTGAAGACCCCCAAGAACTGGCTCAATTGGACGTACGGCCGGGGCCAACTACCCGCAGGACAGAAGCAGAAAGAGGGCTTCTGACAATGATGAAAGAGAAACAGCCCCAGGTCCACCTCCACTGGGATGATAAAGCCCCCGTCTTGACCGCTAATGTGGTGACGACGGAAGAAGAAGATGACGTACTCCTCGATATCCTGCCTGAGGGTACGTCCGGGGAGACAACAGAAGGTGTCCCCACCACTATAGATCCATCAGTCTTGATGCTGCTGCAAAAATATCAACGGGAAATAGATTCCCTGAAGAAATAGCTGATGGAGAAAACTGAACACTCATCGGCCTCTAAACCACCCGAAGTCCAGGGTGAATCATCCCGGGGAGCGGCTCGTTGAGACGACCCTCCACCGCTCTATACACTACCACAGCCGTCAGAACCAACTGTGACGACAGCACAACAGTGGCCGCCACAGCCTCAGCCGCTGCTACCTCCGGTGCTTCCTCAGGTGCACCCAACACCCCCGCTGTTGCATCCTCCACAGGCGACCACCCTGGTCACCCCATCCCTGCAGCCAGCACACTTCTATCCAGAACCGGTTGACCCCACGGTCGTGAACCGGATGATGGTGGAAAGGATGATCGAGCTGAAGCTCGCAGAGAAAAACGAAGGCGACTACGTCGCATTCGATGCCTATCGGGTGCCCTAACCGCAACACCATGCGGCTAAGCGACTTCCCCCGGGAGTCAACAAGCCGCCCAAATTTGACAAATTCAACGGGAAAGGTTCCCCAAAAGATCATATTGCATATTATATGACCGTTATGGGTGATCTGGCCACCGACGAGTCATACCTGCTGAAATTCTTTGGGTCCTTGCTGACGGGGCTCGCTTTCGAATGGTATTCCAGTCTCTCGGCCAGGTCAATTAATGACTGGTCAGATATGCAAAGGAAGTTCAGAGAAAGATTCCATGTCACAGAGAGGGAGGTCACAGTGGCCGAGCTCTATTCAACAAAGCAAAGGGCAGATGAGACAGCCCTTGACTACATCAAGAGGTGGAGGAACCTCGGAATGAGATGTAAGCGGCCCCCGCATCAGGAGGACGCTGTGCAAATATGTAAGCAAAATCTCAGGAGGGAGGTCCTGGAAAAGATGATTGGTATGGAAATACGGTCGTTCGACCGGCTGAATAATGTCGTGGCTGAGGTGGAAGCTTTTCTAGCCAAGCCTGTCCCGACGTCAACTGCCAGCATAGCCCAGAAAGGCAAGGCGGCAGAACGGCGCCCCACACCTAAAGAAGCAAATGCGCTTGATATCAAGGCGTTCGAGCAAGAGAAGGAGAAAGGCAAGAAAGCGGCTCCCCCGTAACCTGCAAAAGCTCCAGATGACAAAGAAGGTCCTTCGTTGAGGGACAAAATGAAGAAGGCTTATTCCTTTCCTAAGGATAAGACCCGGATCCTGTTTGACTGGGTAACAGAATACAGTATGGTCACTCTGCCTGAGCCGAGAAGACTAGAAGACCTCAAAAGAAGAGACAGTCCAAGATTCTGCCCCTACCACCAGATGTTGGGACATTCAATCGAAGACTGTTATGTTTTCAAAGACATCATTGAAGGAATGGTGAAGAAGAATGAAATAGAGCTGGGAGAGTACAAAGTAGACCCTCCTCAGCCACATGAAGCTCCTCCCAGAAGAGCAGCAGTCAACATGGTCTCCCTCTACCAGGCATTACCTGAGGAGATCTCTGAAGCAAGCACACGGAGCACCTACGAAATCCATTTCCTGGAGCCCGTGAAGGAGCAGCAGGGGTGGCAGCAAATCCCTGTGAAGCACAAGAAGAAGAGGGCACCCCGCCCAAAAGAGGGGGCACATATCCGTGGCATTACACCCCGGCCTGCTCCGCCAGTGGTAGCACCCGTATGGGTCACTCCACCTACAGCTGTCAGGATACATACGCCTAACAGGAGGAGACAAACTCCGCTGCCAGTAATCAAGGAAACCAATCCTGGGGTCCTTCGACTGCAACACTTAATTGAAGGGCTAGATGAATATGTACAGCCCGAACTGAAACCTCTGCTGGTACGGGACCACGTCCCATGGCAGGAGCTGGAGCAACTCTCACTTAGGCAAGGGGAGGAAGCTGGAGCAGCACCACCTCAGGAGAGCAACCTGTTCTGGGGGCAAGCACCTGCAGAAACCAAAAAGAAGAAAAAGCAAAAGAAAAAGAAAAGAAAGGCCGCTGGGGCCCGTAAAACACAGGTCGTCTCCGGCAATACCCTGTCAGCACTCTTCAACCTGCCCGGAGAAGAGGAAGAGGAAGAAATTTGCTTCACACCCCATGCTGGGGGAGGCAAGGCCGAGGCCACAACTGCTGCACATGCCACTCGGTCAGGCCGGAAATGGGGGCGCCAGCCGCCACCCAATCACAACATTGTGTTCAGAGGGGAGCAACCCTACAAGACACCTCCGCCGGAAGTTAAGGGAGTTCAAATCCCTCCTCCGTCAAGTCTATACAGCAAGACTGGGGGCAAGACAGTCCCTTCATTCCTTAAGTTCATGAAGATGTCAAAGGGGAAGCAGCCTTGTCAGGAGGCTAACCCTACGCCCGGGGTCATTCACCCGCAGCCAGTGCAATCTACTGAGGATGCAAATGCAGATGGGGCTTTCCCTACAACAGCTAATAAAGAAGACCCGACAGCCGATGCCAGTCAAGAGGGTGCCGAGTCTGAGGAAGGCGAAGCAGGTCCGTCAGGGCCCGCGAATCAAAGCCTTTCCAAGCCCAGATGGGCTGAAGAGATGAAGCTCTCCAATGTTCGGGCTGGAAGCCGAATAATGAAGTTGCTCAAGAAGCTCCCTGCTCGATTTACGATCTGGGAAATTCTCTCTTTGAGTGAAGAGACTCGACAGGCGATCATCACTGCTCTGCAGACGCCTGCTCATTTTGAAGCCTGCATAGCTGAGGCTATACCAGAAGCCAGTATGACCTTCTCTCCAGAAGACATGCTACTACCTACTGCCAGTCACAACAGGCCGCTATATATGAAAGGGCACCTGAACGGAAGAGAACTGAACCGGATTCTGGTTGATCCTGGTGCAGCAGTCAACATCCTGCCATATAGAATATACGAGAGGTACCACTTTAATGTGCATCTCGAGAAAGTCGGGGATATGCGTATCGCTGGCTTCAACCAAAAGTGTGAAGTATCTATGGGAGTGGCAGAGTTCACACTGACCCTGGCAGATTTCACTACAACGGTGCAGTTTCACGTCATTGACTCTCGCACCTCCTACAAAGCGCTACTCGGCCGCCCATGGCTGCATGAAAATATGGTGGTGCCCTCCACGCTCCACCAATGTATCAAATACAGCCTCCAGGGGAAGGAGGAGAGGATATTTGCTGACATCTACCCATTCGAGGTGTTTGAATGTCACTTGGCGGATGCCAACCTATATACGGGGTCTCCCCGGAAGGTTTCTGAAGATGGAGCCCCCGTAGGGGCATCGAAGAACAAATCGGGTGACGGTTGGTATCCACCACCGCCGCGCGGATATGTCAAGCCGAAGGTGGTTTCCCACATCACGGCTTCTGGAAATGTCGGTAGGGTGACACCCCCAGCATTATACCCCAAAGCTAAGGAAGTGCATGTTGATCAACAGCACGACCGCATCGGAGTCCCGACCGGCCTCACCAAGCCAGTCTCCGGCCTCAATGATCCCACTGTCGAACCTTTCAAAGCCTGGGAGGTGACACAAGAAGATGGGCCCAGCAGCTTGTTCTATACAGCTGAGGAGCATCCCACTCAGGAGGACACAGACTGCAGCCTCCCTGAGGATCTAGCCAACCCGCGGGTTCCTGTTCAGGGCCTGGCATTTACCACTGATCGGACGGCCAGGATGTTTCAAAAGCAACACATCCCTCCCGATCAACCTCAAAAACGTAAGGAAGTTTTCCAGAAGATGTGGTATCCTGTAAATCTGGATAAAGAAATGAGACGTGTCTCTCAACATCCGGGTCTGGGCTTCACCCTGGAAGACTACTATTACAGTGGGCGGTACGAGGTGGATACCATCTCCACCTTCTATCCAACTGAAGATAGCCCTCTGGGGGCAACCTTTGATGAATATCCGGCGGAAGCAGAGCATGCTGAATCGGCTCTACCCGAGAATCAACAAATGGAGACCTTGATCTCCTACCGATGTTGGGAGCAGGTCCCTCCTGAAGAAGCGGCCTTTCAAGCCGAATTTGATACGGCTAGCAGCAGCGAAGCCGAAGATACTCAAGAAGCAGAAGTCTCTCCCTCCGCAAGGGTCATACTAATGATGACTTGAACATCCTTTCTGCCAGTCAACGAAGCCTCGGTTTACTCCAATCAAGGGGAGCCGGCTACCAGAGAAGAAAAAGCCACTTCTGCGGAAGATACAACTGTCCCAGAAGGCGAGACTCCTTCAACTTTCGCTACAAATCCAATATGCTGTCTGAGTCCGGCGGCAAACAACTACTGGCCTGTCATGGCTGCAACCTCATCTACAAGCACTGAAGCTGTTCTCTCACCCTCGGGAGCTGCAACGGCAACGGATGTGTCCATAGATCCATCCACACAGTCGCTAGCGCAAGCAGCAAGAGGACCCCATGAAGCTCTGGCAGTGTCTGACGAGGAAGTCGAAGTACTCGACCCTCAAGATGGTATTCCAGACTTCGTTGACCTCCAGCCGGCACCTCCGGAGATAGAAGACGGAGGCCAAGCCACAGTCGATGAACTAATAGAAGTCAACTTGGGAGATGAGGAGGACCCTAGGCCCACCTTCCTCAGTGCCCAACTATCCCCAGAAGAACGGGAGCTGTACATCCAGCTGCTGCTAGAATACCGGGATTGCTTCGCCTGGACTTATAAAGAGATGCTAGGTCTAAACCCTGCTGTCTCACAACATGAGCTGGCAATCAACCCTGAAGCCGAGCCGGTGAAGCAACCGCCGCGGCGTATGAGGCCAGAGCTCATCACCCGAATCTGTGCTGAAGTTGACAAGCTCATTGATGTGGGATTTGTTGAAGAAAATCAGTACACCACATGGCTGGCGAACATCGTCCCTGTGAAAAAGAAGAATTGACAGATCCGGATTTGTGTTGAGTTCCGAGATCTAAATGAAGCCTGCCCTAAAGATGATTTTCCGGTACCAATAACCGAGGTCATGATTGATGCTACAACCGGCCATGAAGCCCTGTCGTTCATGGATGGGTCTTCCGGCTACAATCAGATTTGGATTGCGGAGCATGACCGGGTCCATACTACTTTCCGAACTCCTAAAGGCATTTATCATTACAAGAGAATGCCATTCGGACTGAAGAATGCCGGCGCAACCTATCAGCGCGCAATGACCAAATTTTTTTATGAATTGCTCTACCACAAGGTCGAGTGCTACATAGATGACCTGGTGGTCAAAACCAGAAGAAAAGAAGATCACCTGCAAGACCTCCGGATTGTTTTTCAGAGGCTGAGGTAGTGATGTGACACTAAATGCAGCAAGATGAAATGAGACCCTTGGACCTAATTCGCAAGAACACACACGTAAGAGATCAAGCACAAAACGCTGAACACCGCGTGCACCCGATTCCCTAGGTGACTCGGTGATGCCGAGTAAGATAGTGGGTCTAGCCCCTAGCTGGTTAGAGGACCAGCACTTGCTAAGTCGTCCCTCCCAAAGGTTGAAGGCCCACAATCACGGGCGGCCGGGGTGCCTTGGGGCACTAGGACACTCACTCACTAACCACGGCGACCACACGGCAAAGGTGGATCCGGGATCGAGCTCTCCTCCTCACCGACCAGCGGACTAATGAAACGGATATGAAATGAACAGAAATGACGGAGCAAAGTTTGAGAGGCTTACCTAGCCGGCTTGAGGAAGCCGACTTCGCTCGGAGACGAGGGCGAGCGGGGAAGTGTGTTCCCCGCACACTGCGCCGGTGTAGCTTCACGCCTGCGAGAATATCATTACAACACTACTCCTCACGCAGGAGGGGTGGCCTCGGGGTGGGGAATTAATAGCTTTACACCCAAACACTACCACCTCACAGGGTGGGGCTTTCAGCCAGCCAAGCGGGGAGGGGAGGATGGGCCGAAACGGGTAGAAGAGAACTAAGGAAGTTGATGCAGCCGGCTGGAATTCTGGACGGGAAGCCGCTGTTGCCGCCGTCCCGAGCTAGTCCGAACTCCGATTTCGAAGATTCCACCTCCTGGAGTTTCCTGACTTGATGCTGGTGATGTCTGAATTTTTGGACGGCCTCTGGAGTCGGAGACTGGTGACACCGGCGACTGAACCGAGGCAGCAAATGTGGTCTCTGGCCGGACCTATTTTGTAGCAGTAGGTTGCAGACACTGTGGTGAACTCTCCCGAACTCCGAATGGCACGAAACCAGCGGCGTTGTCTTCGTGGTTGAAGTAGCTAACAGCAGGAAGTGGTGGGGCGACGATCCCAGGTCGGTGGTGACTTGGGTCCTGGGAAGAGTGAACTCTGGTCGATGCAGCCTGAGAAAACTGACCTGGATAGTACGAGGGAGAAAATTCGTAACTCTGTCCCACAGTGTCCAAATGGTGATCCGTTTCCTGACCCTGAAAGGGGACAGAGAGGAGCAGAACTTTGATGAAGAAACCCGAGCCTGGTTCAGCCTTGGTTGATCGTGGCACCCTGTTCTTGTCGGTTCTGGTGTTGGATGGAGTCCTCTCTGCGCGATTGTGGGAGAATCGCCCTAGCCAGCAGCTCCGATCTCAGAATGAGGTGAAACCACCTCGCCTTCAAAGCTGACGTGGAGCTATTTCCAGGGATGTAGGATACGCCCTCAGCAGCACAAGGATGGAGCTGTGGCCGTTGCTGCAACTGGAGGTTGATCTGCAGGTTGGCCTGCACACGAAGCTGAAACTAGGATGACGGGGAAGAAGGCTTCTTGGGTGAGTGAAGGTGGGTGTGGTGCGGCCAAGTGGAGTTGTGGGGCTCTTGTGTGGTGTGTAGGGGAATGAGGAGGGGAGGAATGGTCGAAGTCTGCAGAGGGAGGGGGTGGTGGAGAGGGTGGACACAGCAATGGGGAAGGAAGGTGGGGGTTCGGCCTTAGCAAGAGGGGAGGAGGAATGGGGTGGCTAGGGGCGAACTTGGGAGGAGGGGGGGTGGTATGGTCGACCTAGGGAGATGAAGAGACTCCTTGGGGAGGGGAAAGGGCCCTTGGGAGGTGGAAGGTTGCTTGGGGAAGGGGGAAGGAAGCCTTGGGAAGGGGAAAGGGTGCTTGGGGAGATGGAGTGATTAATGGTGTGAAGTAATGGGGTCTTGGGAGGTGAAGAGACTTGCCTAGGTGGCAAGTGATGTGGCAAGGGGTGAGGAGAGAGAGGAAATTTCGAACTAGAGAGAGAGAATTAGAGTGAGAGAGAGAATTAGACTCAAGTGGATGCAAGCTTTCAATAATTCTTCATTAACCACAAGAGGAGGGGTTGGGGCCCTATTTATAGGGAAATCCCTTTTACAAATAGGTCCTCGACACTTCACATACTAACACAAAAGCCAAGGGGAAGGGAGGTGCGCCCATGGGCCTAGCCCAGTGGCAAAGGCCCATTAACAAGCACAAAGACTCATGTGACTCAACTAAGGACAATTAATTAAAAACCTAGGTACAAGACTCAAATAAAAGACAAAAGTACATGATAATGATAGGGAAAAATCACACAGTGACCTAGGGAAAGATAGTGAGATCCACTCCGGAACAGGGACGGCCTCCTAGCTGCTCCCGGGTGGGAGGGAAGTGCCAAGCCATAGGGAATCGCGAGTGATGTCCTCATCAATTTCCCCGGGCTGGGAAAAGCTCGACTCTGTCGAGTAGAGGCCCTCCCTGCTGCGGTACCGCTCCAACAGGTCAGGATCTAGCTGCTGGAGATCTTCCCTGCTCACCCAGGCGTCGTCCGAGGGTGGTCGTCCCTTCCACCGGACTAGATAGCGCTCATAAGCCTTGCTCCTTGTGTTGGTGACCTGTTCATCTAATATCCGCTCCACTTTATCACGCTGGTTCCTCAAGTTGGGTGGAGCTCTCTGTGGTGTGGGGGTACTCTCAAAGGATGGGTCTGGCCGGATATCCTCACTAGGTGTCACCGCGGGGCCCCTGTAGGGCACCAGGTCCGCCACATTGAATGTGGGGCTTACTCCATATTCTTCGGGAAGGTCCAATACATAAGCATTGGTGCCAAGTCGTCTCAGCTCCTGGAAGGGGCCAGCCCCACGTGGTCTCAACTTTGAGGCATTCCCAGGGAACAACCTCTCCGTTCTCACCATCACAAAATCACCTATCTGGAACTCCTGGTGGCGACGGTGGGAATCAGCTGATCTTTTGTAGATCTCATTACTCTTGTTGATGTTCTTGCGAATTTCCTCATGCAACTCTCTAAGGTGTTGGGCAAATGACTCAGCAGTGATAGACACCCTAGCATGAGGGGGTAGGGGAATGAGATCAGTAGGCTTCCTAGGCTTGTAACCATGCATAGCTTCAAAGGGACTCATGCCTATGGACCTACTGGTGGAATTATTGTATGCAAACTCGGCTTGGGGCAGAATGAGATCCCAATTTCCAGGACGGTCCTCAACAAGACATCTAAGAAGATTCCCCAGACTCCGATTGACGACCTCCGTTTGGCCATCAGTTTGGGGGTGATAGGCTGTGGAAAATTTAAGCAAGGTCCCCATTAGGTGCCAAAGGGTTTTCCAGAAATAACTAGTGAATTTGACGTCCCTGTCAGAGATGATGGTCTTGGGTAGGCCATGGAGACGAACCACCTCATCAAAGAATAGACGGGCCACGTGGGAAGCATCAGAGGTTTTTGAACAGGGGATGAAATGGGCCATTTTTGAGAATCTGTCCACGACCACAAAGATGGAGTCATGCTTCCTCTGGGTTCGGGGTAGCCCTAACACGAAGTCCATACTTAGGTCCTGCCATGGCCGATCGGGAATGGGTAGAGGGGTGTATAAGCCAGTGTTTTGTTTGACTTGCTTGGCAGTCGCACATGTGCGGCATTTCCCCACAATCTTGGCCACATCCCTCTTGAGGCTGGGCCAATAGAACTGCCCCTCAACCAGGCCAATAGTCTTGTGTACCCCAAAATGTCCAGCTAGGCCCCCAGCATGTAACTCCCAAACCAATAAATCCCTTAGCGAAGTCCTAGGGATGCAAAGCCGATGCCCTTTGAAAAGGAACCCATCCTCTATGATAAAGCCATGGTGTTCTTGGGAGGAGTGGGTGGTTAGGTGGGTGTGGATGGGCCCAAATTCGGGACAAGTCGGGTATTCTTCCCTCATCCGATCGAAGCCTATGACTTCCACTCGGACGGTGGCTAATAGGGAGACCCTCCTGCTAAGGGCATCCGCAGCGCGGTTCTCACTCCCGGCCTTATGTTTGATCACAAATGTGCAGGCCTGGATGTACTCAACCCATCTAGCATGCCGAGCATTCAATTTCTGTTGAGAGTTGAGGTATTTTAGAGCCTCATGGTCGGAGAATATGACAAATTCTTTGGGTAGGAGGTAGTGCCTCCAATGGCGGAGGGATTGCACCACCGCATAGAATTCTTTGTCATAGGTTGTATATTTGAGCCTGGCATCACACAACTTCTCGCTAAAGTAAGCCACGGGATGTCCCTCTTGGCTGAGGATCCCACCAATTCCTACCCCAGAAGCATCACAAGTTACTTCAAAGACTTTGGAGAAGTCCGGGAGGCATAAAATCGGGGCTTGGGTCATTCTATCCTTGAGTTCCTGGAAGGCCTTAGTAGCTGACTTAGTCCACACAAAGGTTCCCTTTTTGAGGCAATCTGTGTTTGGGGCTGTGATGGTGCTAAACCCACGGATGAACCTTCGGTAGAAAGTGGCTAAGCCATGGAAGCTCCGGACTTCATGGAGAGTGCGGGGCTCCGGCGAGTCAATGATGGCTTGGACCTTTTCGGGGTCCATAGATACACCTTTGGTGGAGACAACATACCCAAGGAAGGTAATGGAATCTGTCATGAAATGACATTTTCCTAGATTGGCAAAGAGGCTTTCCTTCCTAAGGGTGGTGCAGACCTGTCTGATGTGGTTGAGGTGGTCTTCCTTGGACTGGCTGTAGATGAGGATGTCATCGAAATAGACTACAAGGAAAACCCCAATGTAGGGCCTGAGGGCCTCGGTCATGAGGCGCATAAATGTGCTTGGGGCATTGGAAAGCCCAAAAGGCATCACCAGCCATTCATAGAGTCCATCTTTGGTCTTAAAGGTTGTTTTCCATTCATCCCCGGGCCTTATCCTCACTTGGTGGTAGCCACTTTTGAGATCTATCTTGGAAAAAATGGTGGCTCCCGCAAGCATGTCAAGCATATCGTCAAGTCTAGGTATAGGGAACCTATATTTGACGGTGATCTTGTTGATGGCCCTACTATCGACACACATTCGCCATGTCCCATCTTTCTTTGGTGTGAGAAGAGCGGGGACGGCGCAGGGGCTTTTGCTAAGCCTGAGAAAGCCTTTTCTAACAAGCTCTTCTACTTGCCTCCGTAACTCAGCATGTTCGGTGGGGTTGAGGCGATAGTGTGGTAGATTTGGAAGGGAGGCTCCCGGGACAAAATCTATGGCATGTTGAACATCCCTCATGGGAGGTAGTTGGTCCGGTAGTTCATCGGGAAACACATCCTTGAACTCTTCAAGGAGTGGGTATACTTCCACGGGATGGGGGTTGGAGGGTGTTGACTCTCCTAGACAAAGGACAACAGCGCACACGGGGGTTCCTTGGGCAACTTCCTCTTCTAACTCCTTTCTAGTGATGAGGTGGAGGCCTTTGATTTGCCCGGTGGGAACTTCGGGGATGGGGTTTTGGGAGGTTGATTGTGTGGGTGAAGGCGGGCCCTTGGAGCTTGGTGAGGGAATGGGAGGAATCCCCTTAGTGGGTGGTTCCTTTCGGGGTGGGGATGGGTTGAGGCGGATGACCTTCCCCTCGTGCACAAAGGTGCATGTGTTCGTCTTCCCATAGATAGTAGCATCTACATCGTATATCCAAGGTCTCCCAAGTAGGATGCTTCCTACGGCCATAGGTATGATATCACACCAAATTTGCCCTTGGTAGGATGAGAAGGTGATGGGGATAAGACAACATGTGCTTACGGGGAGGGAGTGGTTGTTGATCCATGACACACGGTAGGGTTTGGGGTGGGGTGTTGGGGTAAGCCCAAGGAGTTTGACGGTGTCCGGGGACACAGCATTTACACAACTCCCATTGTCTAAGATGATCTTCCTAACATGATTCCCAATTTTGATGAAAGTATGGAAGATGGAGGTCCTACGCCAATCCTCCTCTTGGGGTTGGGTAAGAGTGCATCTTATCACCCCAAGGTGGGCTGATTGGTGGTCATCTTCTACACCCTCTTCAATGAATTGCTCCTCGTACTCATCTTCCCACCCTATGGCAGCCTCGTACTCCTCCACATTCTCATGAGATTCTTGGGAGGTGGTGGGTACGCTCTCCATGACAAGATTGGACATCCCCTTGGAGGGGCATTGGGTGGCTATATGGCCATAACCATGACACCGGAAACACTTAATCGAACTATTCTCTGGGGCCTTCCCTTTGGAGATTTCCTCTCTTCGGGGATAGGGATTGGGTGGAGTGGTTTTGGTAGGAGGAGGGTTGGTTGACTGTGGGTAGGTCCGGGTGGGGGTACCCCCACTAGGAGTAGGGGTTTTCAACAAGGGCGGAAGGTTGGGTCGTGGACCCATGTTCCTAGGCTCAACCGGACGGGCAGGGGTGACCCTTGAATTCCTAAAGAACCTCTCCGTATCCCGAGCTATTTGATAAGCCATTTCAAGGGAATCCACATCCTTCATAATTAACTCCCTTTTGATGTATGGATGGAGACCATTCCTAAATCGTGATAGGGTGACGGCTAACTCCTCATGTACTCCACATTTTAGAAGATAGGAGTCAAACAATTCTATGTACTCTACCACGGATTTTCCCTCTTGGGTGAGGCATTGCCATTCATCTAAGAGTGTTTGGGTGTAGGAGTGGGGAAGGTATTTGAACCTTAATTGGGCTTTCATGCCTTCCCATGTTTGAATGGGTTCTTCCCTCCTAATTCTCTTCCTAGTTTCAACACTCATCCAATAGGTCTTGGCCAATTTAGTAAGGTGCATTTTGGCTAGCCTAACCTTCCTCTCTTCGGTCATTGGGTACCAATCGAAGTATTGGTCCATAGCACTCTCCCATTCTAGGTACACATGTGGGTTATGTGACCCATCAAAGTTAGGAGCGTCAACTTTGATCATCCTAAGTAGGTAGTCATCCGGGTCATCCCTTGGTCGCCTCTCCAAAGCTCTATGTGGGCGGGGCCTCTCATTCTCGGGGTAATAGTCATTCTCTAAGTCCTCCCTTTCATGCTCAACCCGGAGTGGTGGGGCCCTCTGGGGAGTGTTCCTAAGGGGGGTCCTAGCTTCCTCAATCCTATCCAATCGAGTGACCACACCATTCATTCGCTCCGTGAGGGCTAGAATGGCAGCCTCTATCCGTTCTATAGGAGTTGGGGGAGTTCCCCTAGGGTCGTTTTGGTTGCCTTGGAAATTGGGATCCATGGGTGGATCGGAGGTAGTGGGATCGGGTCGGTATGGGGTGCCCCTACGGGTGGACATGCACAAGGTATTGATGAGGAAAATGCAATTGTCCTAGGACCTAGGCTTGTAGAGACAAGTCTAAAACTTGCTCTGATACCACTTGATGTGACACTAAATGCAGCAAGATGAAATGAGACCCTTGGACCTAATTCGCAAGAACACACACGTAAGAGATCAAGCACAAAACGCCGAACACCGCGTGCACCCGATTCCCTAGGTGACTCGGTGATGCCGAGTAAGATAGTGGGTCTAGCCCCTAGCTGGTTAGAGGACCAGCACTTGCTAAGTCGTCCCTCCCAAAGGTTGAAGGCCCACAATCACGGGCGGCCGGGGTGCCTTGGGGCACTAGGACACTCACTCACTAACCACGGCGACCACACGGCAAAGGTGGATCCGGGATCGAGCTCTCCTCCTCACCGACCAGCGGACTAATGAAACGGATATGAAATGAACAGAAATGACGGAGCAAAGTTTGAGAGGCTTACCTAGCCGGCTTGAGGAAGCCGACTTCGCTCGGAGACGAGGGCGAGCGGGGAAGTGTGTTCCCCGCACACTGCGCCGGTGTAGCTTCACGCCTGCGAGAATATCATTACAACACTACTCCTCACGCACGAGGGGTGGCCTCGGGGTGGGGAATTAATAGCTTTACACCCAAACACTACCACCTCACAGGGTGGGGCTTTCAGCCAGCCAAGCGGGGAGGGGAGGATGGGCCGAAACGGGTAGAAGAGAACTAAGGAAGTTGATGCAGCCGGCTGGAATTCTGGATGGGAAGCCGCTGTTGCCACCGTCCCGAGCTAGTCCAAACTCCGATTTTGAAGATTCCACCTCCTGGAGTTTCCTGACTTGATGCTGGTGATGTCTGAATTTTTGGACGGCCTCTGGAGTCGGAGACTGGTGACACCGGCGACTGAACCGAGGCAGCAAATGTGGTCTCTGGCCGGACCTGTTTTGTAGCAGTAGGTTGCAGACACTGTGGTGAACTCTCCCGAACTCCGAATGGCACGAAACCAGCGGCGTTGTCTTCGTGGTTGAAGTAGCTAACAGCAGGAAGTGGTGGGGCGACGATCCCAGGTCGGTGGTGACTTGGGTCCTGGGAAGAGTGAACTCTGGTCGATGCAGCCTGAGAAAACTGACCTGGATAGTGCGAGGGAGAAAATTCGTAACTCTGTCCCACAGTGTCCAAATGGTGATCCGTTTCCTGACCCTGAAAGGGGACAGAGAGGATCAGAACTTTGATGAAGAAACCCGAGCCTGGTTCAGCCTTGGTTGATCGTGGCACCCTGTTCTTGTCGGTTCTGGTGTTGGATGGAGTCCTCTCTGCGCGATTGTGGGAGAATCGCCCTAGCCAGCAGCTCCGATCTCAGAATGAGGTGAAACCACCTCGCCTTCAAAGCTGACGTGGAGCTCTTTCCAGGGATGTAGGATACGCCCTCAGCAGCACAAGGATGGAGCTGTGGCCGTTGCTGCAACTGGAGGTTGATCTGCAGGTTGGCCTGCACACGAAGCTGAAACTAGGATGACGGGGAAGAAGGCTTCTTGGGTGAGTGAAGGTGGGTGTGGTGCGGCCAAGTGGAGTTGTGGGGCTTTTGTGTGGTGTGTAGGGGAATGAGGAGGGGAGGAATGGTCGAAGTCTGCAGAGGGAGGGGGTGGTGGAGAGGGTGGACGCAGCAATGGGGAAGGAAGGTGGGGGTTCGGCCTTAGCAAGAGGGGAGGAGGAATGGGGTGGCTAGGGGCGAACTTGGGAGGAGGGGGGGTGGTATGGTCGACCTAGGGAGATGAAGAGACTCCTTGGGGAGGGGAAAGGGCCCTTGGGAGGTGGAAGGTTGCTTGGGGAAGGGGGAAGGAAGCCTTGGGAAGGGGAAAGGGTGCTTGGGGAGATGGAGTGATTAATGGTGTGAAGTAATGGGGTCTTGGGAGGTGAAGAGACTTGCCTAGGTGGCAAGTGATGTGGCAAGGGGTGAGGAGAGAGAGGAAATTTCGAACTAGAGAGAGAGAATTAGACTCAAGTGGATGCAAGCTTTCAATAATTCTTCATTAACCACAAGAGGAGGGGTTGGGGCCCTATTTATAGGGAAATCCCTTTTACAAATAGGTCCTCGACACTTCACATACTAACACAAAAGCCAAGGGGAAGGGGGGTGCGCCCATGGGCCTAGCCCAGTGGCAAAGGCCCATTAACAAGCACAAAGACTCATGTGACTCAACTAAGGACAATTAATTAAAAACCTAGGTACAAGACTCAAATAAAAGACAAAAGTACATGATAATGATAGGGAAAAATCACACAGTGACCTAGGGAAAGATAGTGAGATCCACTCCGGAACAGGGACGGCCTCCTAGCTGCTCCCGGGTGGGAGGGAAGTGCCAAGCCATAGGGAATCGCGAGTGATGTCCTCATCAGGCAGCATGAGCTAAAAATGAATCCTATGAAATGTGCGTTCGGAGTGTCGAGCGGAAAATTCTTGGGCTTCATCGTCCGATATCGGGGAATCGAGATAGACCCCGCAAAGATCAAGGCGATTCAGGAGTTACCTCCACCTAGGAACATCTCCGAGCTGAGGTCACTACAGGGCCGCCTGGCTTACATCCGGCGGTTCATTTCTAATTTGTCAGGGTGATGCCAGCCTTTTCACAAGCTGATGATGAAAGATGTTCCCTTTTATTGGGATGAAGATTGCCAGACAGCCTTTGACAAGCTAAAAGACTATCTGAAGACTCCTCCAGTATTGGGTGCACCGGTGAAAGGACGGCCGTTGATACTGTATATAGCAGCTACACACAATTCTCTGGGGGCAATGCTGGCCCAGAACAATGAAGAAGGGAAAGAACAAGCCCTCTATTACCTCAGTCGGAGACTGGTCAGAACTGAAGAGAAATATACTTATATTGAGAAAATCTGCCTGGCACTAGTCTTCGCAGTCAAAAAACTCCGGCATTGTATGTTGTCGCATGAAATCAGCTTGGTGTCCAAGGAGGATCCCCTGAAATATATTATGTCCCAGCCGGCACTCAAAGGCCGCCTAGGCAAGTGGGCGGTAATCCTTATGGAGTTTGATGTCTCCTACGTACCGCGCAAGGCCATCAAAGGTCAAGCTATTGCAGACTTCTTTGCTGAACATCCGATACCCGAGGAAAGCCCGTGGGAACCGGAACTTCCCGAGGATGAAACCCTAGAAGCCGCCCAAGTACAGCCTTCCTCATGGCAGCTATACTTTGATGGCGCTTCCAGAATTGACACCTCTGCTACCGGGTCATCCAGGGTCAGAGCAGGGGCAGGTATAGTCCTGAAATCTCCGGAAGGAGAAGTGGTGCACACTTCCTGCTCCATAAACAAACAATGCACAAACAATGAGGCAGAATATGAAGCCCTGATAATCGGGTTGCAGATTGCTCTGTCCATGGGAATTCAGATGCTAGAAGCATTCGGAGACTCCATGCTAGTTATAAAACAGCTGGAAGGAGAGTTCGAGGTGCGAAAGCAAGAGCTCCTCCCCTATCACCAGTTGGCAACTCGCCTGATGTCAAGATTTTACTTCATCAGCATCAAGCATATCAATCGAGGTCGAAATGCTCAGGCAGACGCCCTCGCTAAGCTGGCCAGTTCATTGGCGGTCCCGCCAGACACAAGCCTGAATATAACAGTGATCAACCGCCGACAGGTCCCCAGCGTAACAGAGGTTCTGGCCGACAAACAAGAGATGGAAGTAGCAGTCATCGAAGGGGTTCAGCAGCCCGACTGGCGAGAGCATCTCCTACGCTGGTTTCAACACCAGCAACTTCCAAAAGAAAAGGAACAGAGAATGAAGCTCCTGAGGATCAAGGATTCTTACGAGATGAGAAGCGGGACCTTGTTCCGAATTATGGCAGATGCCCGAAGGAAAGTCCTACTCCGTTGCTTGTCTTCAGCAGAGGCGGGATAGGTGATGCAAGAAGTTCATGCAGGATCAGCTGGAGCACACCAGGCTGGCCCGAAAATGAAAATTGAGATAAAGAAGCTGGGTTATTATTGGCCCACTAATTTTAATGATTGTTGCAAATTTGCCAAGGCTTGTCAGAAATGTCAAGAACACGTGAATGTGGCGAGGAGACCTCCAGTGCCACTGCATCCCACTCTACCAAGTTGGCCGTTTGCTCAATGGGGCACGGACGTGGTAGGACCGTTACCAGCATCTTCATCAGGATGCAAATACATCTTAGCAGCCACAGATTACTTCTCCAGATGGGCAGAAGCAATAGCACTAAGAGATGTGACGGGAGAACTAGTTGCAAGATTCTTCCGGCAGAATGTAATATTCCGGTTCGGGATCCCCAGCCGAATCATCTCTGACAATGGCAGCCATTTCAGAAACCAGAAGGTTTATCGGCTAGCCGACAAATACAAAATTGACTGGAGGACATCGTCCCCCTACAACCCTCAAGCCAACGGACTCGCAGAAGCCTTTAACAAGACACTGTGCACGTTACTGGCAAAGACTGTCAAGTCTAACAAAAAGGATTGGGAAGAAAGGATGTACGAAGCACTTTGGGCTTATCGTACTGTCTACAAGACCCCAACCGGCTGTTCACCTTTCTCCCTTGTCTATGGGTCAGAAGCTGTAGTGCCGATTGAACTTGAAGTTCCTTCATTGCGAGTTGCCATCCAGCACGGATTAGTCAGTGGTGAGCAGACCAATGCAGAAAGAAGATTGGAAGAGCTCACTGAGCTCGAAGGAAAACGCCTCCGGGCGCAACAAAACATCCAACTCTACCAAGCTCGCATGGCCCGCGCTTTTGATAAGTTAGTCAAGGGTCGAGAGTTCAAGAAAGGAGACCTGGTGATGGTCAAAAGAAGAGAAGTGATGGCCTCTAACCCCAAAGGGAAGCTGGTCGAAAACTGGGTCGGACCGTATATCGTCCGCCGAGTATATGAAGGGGGTGCCTACGTCCTTGTAGACCACAAAGGAGTCATCCAGTTCTCTCCCCTCAACGGAAAACACATTAAGCTGTATCATGCGGCGCAGCCGACACACCCCGAGTGATCGGTCGGAACACCTTTTCCTTGGCTAGCGGCACTCCGCCCTAACCGAGCTACCTTTCCCTTGGTATAGTGGCACTCCGCCCTAACCGAACTACCCTTTCCTTGGTTAGCGGCATTCCGCCCTAATCAAGCTACCCTTTCCTTGGTCTAGTGGCACTCCGCCCTAACCAAGCTACCCTTTCCTTGGTTAGCGGCATTCCGCCCTAATCGAGCTACCTTTTCCTTGGCTAGTGGCACTCTGCCCTAACCGAGCTACCTTCCCCTTGGTTAGCGGCACTCCGCCCTAACCGAGCTACCTTTTCCTTGGTCTAGTGGCACTCCGCCCTAACCAAGCTACCCTTTCCTTGGTTAGCGGCATTCCGCCCTAATCGAGCTACCCTTTCCTTGGTTAGCGGCACTCCGCCCTGACCAAGCTACCCTTTCCTTGGTCTAGTGGCACTCCACCCTAACCAAGCTACCCTTTCCTTGGTTAGCAGCATTCCGCCCTAATCGAGCTACCCTTTCCTTGGTCTAGTGGCACTCCGCCCTAACCGAGCTACCTTCCCCTTGGTTAGCGGCATTTCGCCCTAACCAAGCTACCCTTTCCTTGGTCTAGTGGCACTCCGCCCTAACCAAGCTACCTTTTCCTTGGTTAGCAGCATTCCGCCCTAATCGAGCTACTTTTCCTTGATTAGCGACATTCCCACCTAATCGAGCTGCTTTTCGTTGGTTCAGTGGCACTCCGCCCTAACCGAGCTACCTTCTCCTTGGTTTAATGGCACTCTGCCTTAACCGAACTACCTTCTCCTTGATTAGCAGCATTCTGCCCTAATCAAGCTACTTTTCCTTGGTTAGCGGCACTCCGCCCTAATCGAGCTACTTTTCCTCGGTTAGCGGCATTCCGCCCTAATCAAGCTACTTTTCCTTGGTTAGCGGCACTCCGCCCTGATCAAACTACTTTTCATCGGTCAGTGGCACTCTACCCTGATCGAGCTACCCTCTCCTTGGCTAGCGGCTCTCCGCCCTAATCAAGCTACCTTTCCTTGGTTAGCGGCATTTCGCCTGATCAAGCTACCCTCTCTCGGCTCGCATTCCGAATAAAAAAAAGGAAGAAAAGAAAGAAGTCAAAATAAGAATGGGGTTAAAAATAGAGATACCCCGCCGGACTTGCTCCCATATCGGGACAAGTGCAAAAATGGTCGTAACCCAGCTGTGGCGAAAACCCGAAAGGGCGTCGCAGGCAAAATCGGGTACCCCGCCATGTGAAAACCGGAAAGGGCGCGTGGGCAAAAGTAAGAGGGGGCTGGCTTCGGCGAAAACCAACCCGAAAGGGCGCCTGAGTCGGTAAAGTGGTAATTTTCCAAATGCCTCTCCTATTCTCCACCCAATAAAGCTCTGAAAGGGACAGTCATCAATGTCCCGCCGGAAATCCTTTAACAAATCCTTTTCGACCCTCGTCATCATCGGCGAGATCGGTCAATCTCTACCCTCAACTTGGACCCTACGTCCCTGTTGACAAACCCCATCCTTGTTTCGGCAGTGATATATGCCGACGAACAAATCCTTTTCGACCCCCGTCATCCTCGACGAGATCGGTCGATCTCTACCCTCAACTTGGACCTTACGTCCTTGTTGACAAACCCATCCTTGTTTCGGCAATAGCATGCGCAGACGAATAAACCCTTTTCGACTCTCACCATCATCGGCGAGAACGGTCGGTCTCTACTCTTGAACTTGGATCCTACATCCTTGTTAATAAGCCACGTCCTTGCTTCGACATTTAACCAGCGTCGATGAGATAAACCAAAGACCAACCCTTGTCCTCATCGACAAGGACGGTCAGCGTTCCCGCGGTCCAGTTCTTCTGAATCTCGAATTCAAAAACAAAAAAAAAGAAAAAAAATAAGGAAAAGAAAAATGGGGTTAAAAATAGAGATACCCCGCCAGACTTGCTCCTATATCAGGTCAAGTGCAAAAATGGCTATAACCCAGTTGTGGCGAAAACCCGAAAGGGCGTCGCAGGCAAAATCGGGTACCCCGCCGCGTGAAAACCCAAAAGGGCGCGCGGGAAAAAGTAAGAGGGGGCTGGCTTCGGCGAAAACCCGAAAGGGCGCTTAGGTCAGTAATGTGAATAAAAATGAATGGTGAATAGTGATGAACCATCCGTCATCCAAAGGCCATTTCCGAGGTCGGGGCGAGGGTCTTCATCCGATATCCCACTTATACACGTCTAGTGTCTATACCCCTTTCGACCCTTGTCACCATCGGCAAGATCGGTCGCTACCTATCTGGTTCTTGTCACCATCGGCAAGACCGTCTACCCCTTTCGACCCTTGTCACCATCGGCAAGATCGGTCGCTACCTATCCGATTCTTGTCACCATCGGCAAAACCGTCAACCCCTTTCGACCCTTGTCACCATCGGCAAGATCGGTCGCTACCTATCCAGTTCTTGTCACCATCGGCAAGACCGTCTACCTCTTTCGACCCTTGTCACCATCGGCAAGATCGGTCGCTACCTATCCGGTTTTCGTCACCATCGGCAAGATCGTCTACCCCTTTCGACCCTTGTCACCATCGGCAAGATCGGTCGCTAACCTTCCGGTTCTTGTCACCATCGGCAAGACCGTCTACCTCTTTCGACCCTTGTCACCATCGGCAAGATCGGTCGCTACCCATCCGGTTTTTGTCACCATCGGCAAGACCGTCGACCCCTTTCGACCCTTGTCACCATCGGCAAGATCGGTCGCTACCTATCCGGTTTTTGTCACCATCGGCAAGACCGTCTACCCCTTTCGACCCTTGTCACCATCGGCAAGATCAGTCGCTACCTATCCGGTTCTTGTCACCATCGGCAAGACCGTCTACCCCTTTTCGACCCTTGTTACCATCGGCAAGATCGGTCGCTACCCTTCCGATTTTTGTCACCATCGGCAAGACCGTCTACCCCCTTCGACCCTTGTCACCATCGGCAAGATCGGTCGCTACCCTTCCAGTTTTTGTCATCATCGGCAATACCATCTACCCCTTTCGACCCTTGTCACCATCGGCAAGATCGGTCGCTACCCTTCCAGTTTTTGTCACCATCGGCAAGACCGTCTACCCCTTTCGATCCTTGTCACCATCGGCAAGATCGGTCGCTACCTATCCGGTTTTTGTCACCATCGGCAAGACCATCTACCCCTTTCGACCCTTGTCACCATCGGCAAGATCGGTCGCTACCTATCCGGTTCTTGTCACTATCGGCAAGACCATCTACCCCTTTTCGACCCTTGTTACCATCGGCAAGATCGGTCGCTACCCTTCCGGTTTTTGTCACCATCGGCAAGACCGTCTACCCCCTTCGACCCTTGTCACCATCGGCAAGATCGGTCGCTACCCTTCCGATTTTTGTCATCATCGGTAATACCATCTACCCCTTTCGACCCTTGTCACCATCGGCAAGATCAGTCGCTACCTATTCGGTTCGTGTCACCATCGGCAAGACCGTCTACCCCTTTCGACCCTTGTCACCATCGGCAAGATCGGTCGCTACCTATCCGGTTCTTGTCACCATCGGCAAGACCGTCTACCCCTTTCGACCCTTGTCACCATCGGCAAGATCAGTCGCTACCTATCCGGTTTTTGTCACCATCGGCAAGACTGTCTACCCCTTTCGACCCTTGTCACCATCGGCAAGACCGGTCGCTACCCGTTCTCGGTTCTGGCCGTTCTCGGCAGGACCGTGTATCCATCAGTTTCACTATGCCCTCCTGAGTCCCCCGAACTCTCGGCCGGCATAGGCCGTTTCTAGTCTCGAGAAAAGTCGCGGCGCGGTGGAGTGAACACCTCACCCCTTCCCTGAAGGCGTGAGCGCTCTCCTGCCCTAGTGACCCATACACTCGGACTAGAATCAACGGGCAAATGAAAAGAAAAATGACAAGATGGAGTCTTCATTCAAAATCGGGATGGAGATTTTTCATTACTATAAAGTAAAGGCACATGATTACATGGGCCATGCCCTGGAATACATAAGGTGCATTAAAAGGGAGCACCTAAAGAAAAGAGACTACGGCAAAGGGCGTCGGAAGATGTCCTCCAGCACAGGAATACCCAGGGAGGGATGACGGATCAGTTCTTGCAATCTGAACTCGGTGGCCTCCAGCTCGGATAGCTTCATCTCCAGGGAAGCAGCTTGTCCTTCAGCCATCTCAGCATCCTCAACCTTTTGGACCCCCAGGCGATCTACTTCTTCGAGTTCAGCCTCTATCCTGGAAAGTTCGGCCCGCAATGCCGTCATCCGGGCCGTCAGGGAGCTCCGGCGTTGTAAAGAGGCATTGGCTTCGTCCCTCGCCCTCGCCGCGATCTCTTGCAGAGAAATAAGGGCCGTCTTGTTTTCAGCCCGCTCCAATGATATGGCCGCCAGCTGGTCAGCTACCTCCCGGCCCAAGAACTCCCTCCGGTTCACATACTTCAGGAGCAGGATCACCCGCGGAGTCCAGTCATCCATGGGACAACCGAGGGCCAGCAGTGAGCGGGACAGATGCTCTATCAAGCCCCTCAGCTGAACATAAGTTAAATCCCTACTGGCTGTTACGGACTGCTGGAGGGTCCCCAGAACTGCCACACGACATCACTCAAGGACTGAAGACCAAGGGGCGACGTCTCGGGCAGTTCGAACTCTACTCTGCTATCCACGGCAGCCCATATATCATCGGCCGTCCCGGAGGATGATGATGGCATAAGCTGCAGCCCACTACCACTGGGAACAACCGCACCGGCAGATGCGGTGGCCGGAGCCTCAACAACAACAATCTCCTTGCCGGCCCCCTGGGATGGGAGTCCGACAAGAACCTCGAGCACCGAGGACGTCCATCCCTCAATAATCTCCCCGGTTTCTATCTCAGCAGAGCCACCCTTCTCCAGAACTGACTGCTGTGCAGCCTCCCTTGGCGGAGAATCTCCGGCTATCGCCGAACTATCAACTTCCACGAGCGCTCCGGGACCAACTGGAACCATCGCTGCTGCATGATCCTTTGGGTACCGTAATGCGATGGGCCGCAGGACGGACGGGAAAGTCGCCTGGCCTGTTCCCAGGGCCGGGAGTGGTATCTGCACCGTCATAGTTGGCAGCGCCACCTCAGTCTGTATCGGAGATATATACACTTAAAACTTGGCTAGAAGGAGGAGAAAAGAAGCATGGTAAGCATCGACCCTAGATAGGTCCTTACCTCGGCCGGGACTAAGCTCAAGTCTTTAAAAGCAGCTTCCCCAGCGCCAGCCTCCTCACTCGTAAGCGATAATGACGGCATAGGACCGCCCCATGATAACCGGGTTGGGCTGAAAGTCGGATAGTCACTCTCATAGGCCGAGGACACCCCAGCATCGTCAGTCTCAAAATCAAGCAGTGATGGCTCCTCGTCACTGGAGCCGCCACCATAATCTACATGCTCAGAGGAGGAAGACCCCTCTGCTCTCTCAGGACGCTCCGCCGTCGAAGTAGGAGCCTCGCCAGCAGGAGCATCACCCTCGGCGGGAGCTTTCCCGGTGCTCTCCACACCAAGGGCAGCAATAGATGATACCTCAGGGGCGGGTTCTCCCTGCCCCGAGGGGATCACCTCCTCTGCGCTCTCCGAGCCCGGAAACAATGGTGGTTGTATATCGACTACAATTCATAGCAAAAAGGGGTCAAGACGGCTGAAGATATGAAGATTTGCGTTGCTATCGCAACTAAACTATAGATTACCTTCCATCTCCCGCCAGGGTGTTGGAGAGGGCAGATCCCTTTCCACGGGAGCAGTGGGGACTTCCTCTGCCCCGTCCCTAGCCGCTACATCTGCCGTCGCCTCCTGTCCGACGACCGCGGCAACTGTATCGGCAACTGTCAGCATGGGCCACCCCAAGTGGTCGAAACAAGCTAATGCACTCTGAAGAAAAGAAGAGCCTACCTTCGGCCTCTAGCCCTTGGGCGCGAGAAGCCTCAAACTCTTCGAAAGATACAATAGGAGGAAGGACGGTTGCCGATTCCTTCTCTGCGGCTTTCTTCCGGCACGCCCGTGTCACTCGGGTCACCGCCGCTTTCGCCTTCCCGACGGCCTCTCGCAGTTGGGACCTAGTCCTCTTCCTCGAATCTCCAGGAGGTAGTGGCGTCGTGGTCGGGGCCGGCTCAGGAACTTCAAAATATGCCCGCTTTTTGGCCTTTATGATCAGCTCCTTGAAGTGCCGGGTCTCCTCCGAAGTCGGTCGGACTGTTACGCACAAGGGTGAGAATGACACAACCACAATGAAAGGAAAAAGCTGGCCGAAGGGTCTGAAGGAAAAGATAGAACTTACTTGCCGGTCCCGTGTAAAAGGGGAAGAGAGGCCAATAAAATAGCGATGGCGTCTTGTCCGTCGAAGCCGCCTCGCGAATGAGCCAGCATAGATCCCCTATCTTTTCGCTCGGCTCAGCTAGCAACGCCAGGTCCTCGTGTGCACGGGAGGACAGTAGATAATACAGGCTCAGATGGTCCAGCCCCCACCTATCTGCATATTTGAAGGAGATCTGAAGAGGATGGTCCAGTATGGCTTCACTAGGGCTACCCACCGAGAGGCCGTGAGACCGAAGGAGTGCGAATAACCAGGGGGTGTTGGCATATAAGTCAGCCCGCCTGTCCTCTTTGCGAATGAAAGCCCGGTAGGGATACAACCTGTCCACCTCGAGACGCCAGTCGGCCACGGCCGCGATGGGCTCCTCTACTGGCAAAGGGAGTTGCTGGAGAATCACCCTCTCACTGCTTACCCGGCATAAACCCCGAAGGGTCTTCACATAATCATCCTTGTTGATCGGGGGCAACTTCAGCTCAACTTTCATCTTGCGGCCTTTTACGAGCTTGCGGGCCTCTAGATAGGCCTTCACGTCCGTATTAGTCCAAGATTTCAACTTCTTCAAATAAGAAGCATCAATATCAAGAATTGGCTCCGGCTGGGAAGCTAAGAACCTGTGCTCCGCCACGGCCCAGCACTCTCTCCGGGAGGTCCTGTAAAATCCCGTCCGCGCAATCCACCACTTGACGTATTCAGGCGTGTCGCGAGGGAACCATGCGGGGGCGGGCACCCGAAAAGAAACGTCTTCGCGACGATGGAAAAAGTCCCACCATATCCGGGCGTCGTCATTGGACGTTTGCCCGGCCCTGTGCCTGTTGGGCAATGCAAATTGCGAAGAGGAATGTGGAATCTGCTGGTCGTAGCCAAAGTTCCGACTGAAATGGAACGGGTAATACGGCTCCAGCCACAGAATGTCGCTCTTGTGAAATACGAGGACACTAGGCCTGATGGCCAGTGCCCAATCAACCAACTCCGGCTCCAGAATAGGCCTGGTATAATTGGCCTGGGAAATCAGATGGATGTACTCCTCAGTTTCAAAGAGCTTGCATTGCCTCGTCCTGTTCGTCAACGGGCTCGAGTGAGCAGCTAAGCTCCAGAAATGAAGAACCCCGGGCGAGTCCACGGGAAGACGGGTCAATTTACCCCGAATGGCATAGAGTTGCTCCGCTAGCGATGATGGCTCGGCACTTGCAAACTCTATCATGCGCGGGACCAGAGGAACTGCTTGTACCGCCCGAGGAGCTGCCTCCGGGAACAGGGTGCAGACCCAAGCATTAAAGAAATGTAACGGACCAACAGTCCGAAGGCTTCTGGGGAGGCGCGTCTTATGCAAGTCTCCCAACATCTTGTAAATGAGGCACAGGGCCACTGGGCAAAGAGACAGCTTGGTACCCCAAGCCATAAGACAGGCTGGATATATGGCTTCCGCCCTGATCACGCTCTCGTCACCTTGAGGGAGAGCAAAGGAACAAAGCCAATAAACCAAATATGCAGCACAATGAGTCACTACATCAACACCAGTAGGGTTTGGGTTTTCCCCCTGCCCTCCTCTCGAAGAGGATGACGAAGCGGCCTGGCGTCGTACCCTCTTCTTCCGCTTCTGGGCCACCGGTGCTATCGGAGGAAAATCTTCATACTTGTTCTTCCCCTGGAAGAAATATTGAAGCCAAGTGCCCATCCGCACTCTTCGCTTCTCGCCCGATTTTCGAGCTTCTCTCGTGTCGTGCGACGAATGGAAGAGGGTGCGATACGCCTTCATTAGATATCGATAGGCGTAGCCCGCCAAATACCGGCCGTCACCGCCGGTCTAGTCCTTCAACCAGTCAGGCCAACAAACTTCTTCATACGGCTCTCCATTAATGGGCAGGCCGCTGAGCTGAGATAGACTCCGCAAGTCTAAGGAGGTCTCCCCCTCTGAAGTATAGAAGGTGTTGTATTCAGGGCAAAACACCTCGATCATGCCACAGCACAAGCCTCGGGAAATCGGGTACCGATATCTTGAAGCGTACACGCTGTGATATACACCAGCTCTGGTCAAAAGAGGAGCATAATGATGCAGCACATAGTCTGTGAATTCCACTGCTCCGGGCCTGAATGCGTGGGCGTCTGTAACTTTCAACTCGGCAAACCACCCCACGGAGATCTGGTGCTTGAAGCGAATCGCCAAGCAATCCAGCAAGAATGACTCATCTCTATATCCCCATCTCAACGGGGCAAGGAATAGACCAAAGATCGGCTTCTCCCGATCTACTCTGCCCGCGGAGTCATTCCACCGAGTAGGTACAAATTCGGGAGCTCTGGTCAACAGTCCGTCTGCCGGAGTCAGGTCTTGCAGCCCCAGCACAGCGCTCCACTTCCTGACCTCTCCGGGGAGATAGATGGGTCTTCCCCGCATCACACATTCGGCCAGGCTGTCTCTCTCCACCAGCAGGGCCTGCTCGACCTTCCGGACGGTGAATACATCCCGCTTCCCCTGCAGGTTGAAGCGCTGAAGAAGGGACATCAGGTGCTTGTCCTTGGGATAATCTTTCCTGGTCACGCCCTCTCTATCATAATGAAAAGAGTCGCCCCCGAGAATAAGGAGACGACCGGTATCTACAGTGTCCGTCTCTCAATCCGAAGACTCTGCAACTATGGCCACCTGGCCGTGCCCCCAGTCGAGGGAATTGACGTTCTCCCATGTCACTGCGGCACGAGAAGAAGAACTGGATGCCATGATAGCTGCAAAAAGACGCATACCAAATTAAAACAAAGTCAGAAAATGGCTAATCAAAGGCAAATTTCTGACAAAATTTCGGCAGAGTCTCCCCAGCACAGGGAATTGCCGAAGAAAAGCGGGAACGCGTTCACTGAGGAACGATCCCTAAAAAGCAGCCATCGGCATTACACCGAGGCCAGAGGAACACCCGGGGAAACAGCTCCGAGGGCAAGCCCTGCTAGAAGCCTCCCGGGGCCCAAAGAAAGGGTTTTGAAACCCAAATTGACGGCACCCCCACTCACCCGAAGGACCGCCGCCGCTCTCACCCTCACTCCACTCGGTGCCGCAGGGAGAGAAGAAAGGGAGGAGAGAGAAGGGAAGCTTGCAAATGAGGAGTGATGAAGAAAAAAATGAAGGAGGAGGAAATATATAGGGGAAGTCTCCCCCTTGTTAAACCGGCGCACTATTTAGCGCGCCGTATTAAAAGACCCGTAAGCAAAAGGCGCGCCGGGATTGGCCGCGCCGAAGTCATGCGTCAATGGAAAAGGGGCGCCGGATTAACATGCAAACACCTAGGGCCGCGCCGTATTAAAAGCCCAAAGGGCCAAGAGCGCACCGAAGCAACCTCGCGCCGTATTAAAATGCAAACGGCGCCGGATTACCGTGCCGAATTAAGGGCCATCCCAGGCACCCGCCAATCAAGGAAGGGGTCAGTCCGGGTGAAATACATCCGTCGGCCCTGCTACGCTCGTGCCTTGCTCGCAACACCCACGCCTGGGGGGCATTTGTTGGCACCTAAAATATGATCATCGGCGACCAAGCCATAAAGACGAATGACCCAGTCCACCGAAGCACGGAAGCCGATAAAGATCAACATATTGAAGACTTCTCAAGCTGCCAGAGCCTCGAGTCACTCCGTATGGATACGGGGACTTCACCTCAGGAGAGCCGAGACGAATCCACAACCAACCGGCAGTGCGACCAAGCCTACCCAATGAACCGGCATCGACTTTGTCGTGCTGCATCCACTACACCCATTGTCCGACCAAGGACGACGATCTACCCGGTGGATACCCACCTCATGAAAGGCTCTCCTGAAGATGAAGGAGTCCCCCCTAGCTCTCCGAGACGAAGGACCAAAAGCTCTGTCGGCAGAAGACCCCGATCACCCGGCACGGGTACGGCTTCCCGCCAAGATGGGCCCGTTAGTGGCCGAATGATCGCCCAGCGCAGGCAGAATTATCCCTGGTGTCAGCCAACCCCCTAAGGAGCTTGAGTACAAGCCAGACCAAGCCAGCAGCACGAATCACAAAGCCGCAGGCCGTGTTAACGGGAAACCCGCGTAATTAAGCCAAAGCTATCTGGAGTCTCGGGAACGGCCGCACGTCAGTCGAGGGGCTTCACAAAAAACCTCGTCAAGGTTTCAATGGGCATTGGCGAGATAAATGTTCACGATGACCTCCGGGATCGTCCCCGGATTCATCGGCTAACCTGCAATGCGTGGGAAATGCTAATACGGCGCGCCCGTTAAACCGGCGCCCTCCAAGACCGGCGCGCTAATTTGCTGAGGCCTCTTCCCGGGGCGCAAATCTCCACGCCGGATTAAGATTCAAACATGCCCCCTATATAGGTGGCTGCTCTTCGACAAAAGAAAAGGAGGACGGCAAAAAAAGAAAAAAAAGAGAAGAGAGGGGGGACAGAAGGAAAAAGAAGAGAGTCTTTCGACAGAGGCCTTCGGGGGGGGAGAGAGCTTTCTTGGAAAAGGGAGTTCTATCTGAGTGTCCTTCGGCGGCCGCCTTCCCCTGTTCCGATTGAAGTCTTCCGGAGCCGGAGAAGAAGGAGGGGGTCGATACTCTGTTTTTGAAAGCAGGTGGGTGCCAGTGCCTGTCTTCCTCTATCTTCCGTAGATTCTTCTCTCTTGCGGGTTTCCGTCCACCAATTGTAAGCAAGAGAGGGGAGGGATGGCAATGATATGAGCCGACCCCTCCCCTCCTCTGTGATTTCTTCTCTATTACTGTGTATTCCCCTGTGAATGATGAACGGTGACCAAGCAATGATGCCGGCGCCGGATTCTTAACGTATAAATGAGAGGCCATTCCCGTTTCTAGGACGGCAATATGTATATGAACGTCTGGACCGCGAGGTCGAATGAATGCTCAGAACTTCTATCCTCTTCTCTATCTATGTCGATGTGGTTCTGAGTTCTTTCGTGCATGTCCTTTGATTCCGATTTCCTCGAAGTATCGACCATGCCCCAAAGCATCGAGGGCTACAGAAACGACCCCTCCCCGGGTCCTTCTAATCGACCATTTTCGGCTTTGATTTATAGACCTCTGTGTCCCCCTTCATGGACAGAGCTGTGCTTATGCGCATGCTTCTTCCCGCTGTGGTATCAAAAGTCTCCCCCCCCCATTAATTCCTCCCTTTGTGCTATTGACTATTCGCAAGGTGGGAGTTACCGTCGGGATGGCCGGATGCATCCCCCTGAATGCTGCGTCCCACCTGTTTGAGTCTATGCTTCTACGGTCGACCCGTTTCACCCGGGCATTTACTCCTTCTCTGAATCATGGTCATTCAAACCAGTCCGAGATTCTTTCATCCTGTTTTAACTACCCGGGGAGGGGGATATTCCCCCGTGGCTTCACGGAATTGCTGGGCAACTGAGAACTCTACCTCTCGGTGGTAGATGTTTCCCAAGCCCACAGCAGATAGCAACAGGGGGTCCTAGCTCAACGAGCTCAGCCCCGACAATCTAAGACCCAATCGAGGTTAAGGGATGTACGCTCCTCGTAGGCTAGCCCTCGGAGCTCCACTCTCCTAACGGTCGGTCCCTTCAGCGGTTGTGCCATAATCTGTGGGTTGCCCACCCCTCGCATGCTAGCCCTTGGGGTGATGCTCCCGTCATCAATGGCCTCGTCCTTCTATTCTCACCCACGAGTATTGGTGCCCCTTGTAGGCTAGTCCTCGGGGTATCCTATCTGATGGGATTTTGCTGGCTGCCACTGTGCAGACCGGCGGTTTAGGGGCTTGTTCCATAGGTGAGCATGACCCCGCTTCTCCCCTGTAACTCTTCATGTTCAGGGGAGATGCTGTCCAATTTTGGACAGATTAAGATTGAGTAATCTATAATGAAACGCTCGTTCTGGGCCCAATTATCCCGGTGCTCGAGTAGGAACCTCGCACTGGCTTAATCACACCGCCCTTCGGGGTTCTGGACTTCAATTCGATAAGCAATTGGCCCAAAATAACTGCAGAATCCTCACCCAAAACTTAACAAACTCAATAGTTGCAAAATTCATAGAAAGGGTGGGTTGAACGACGCGGCCCTAGCCGGCGCGCCCTAATCTGGCGCGGTACCCCCCCGCGCCGGATTAACATTAGACTCATATCCCTTTTTTTTTCCTTTGCGACTTTTCGGCGCGCCCTAAACCGGCGCGCCCCACCCCTTTTGCGCGCCGTCTTAACCGGTTGTATGACCGCGCCGTATTAACTACTACACCTATGCGTGACCGCGCCGTGTAAGCGTTCTTATACACTTGTAGTCACCCCGGTTTTGAAGCGTCATGCCACTCTAGTGATTCATTCACCCCTGGGTAAGTCTCGTCTTTCGGGGCGATGTCAATAAGCCGTAATTGGTGAATAAAAAGGATGGCCAAGCGAGCCCGAATCATATTATCATCATACTCACCATCATAATCCGTTAGCATTTCGCTTTCGCTAGCATATTTGTGTTGCTCTTCCTCTTCTCGACGAGGGGTATTAAATGCGGCTGATCGCCACCATTTCATAACACTATCTTCATGTGTAATCTAGGTGTGGATGTCTTGTGTGCATGCATGCATAGATCCTCGGGTATATCAAATGGCATCGACAGAAGACCGGGTTACGCCTGGCCAGAAGTCTTCGTCATGCGCGATGGTGGTCTTCGGACCTACATCCTCTGCCACGTACCGAGGGTCCATAATTTCATGAACTATACATCTGCTATACGATAAATATTTGCACCCTGCCTGTCATTGCTATAATCATCATGTAGTTCTTTTTAATCCGACTTCGACGGCCCGCTATCTTGGCAATTAATCAAAGGTGTTCCCTCCTCGTGGGGGATGTAATTAACGCCATAACCTTTATGGTATATCAAATGGTTGATCGATACGCGAATGAAAAGGCGGAAAGAAGAAAACGCTGAAACATGGGCTACACCTCTACCCAATCCCACCCCTTCACCGCCATCCAAGCCCACCAAGGCGACCCCAATCTAGTGGCCCGCCCAGTCACCTCCAACCAGCCTCCCCTTGGCACCCCCATCCCAACCCACTCAAGTACCTCCAACCGAGTGGAAGCCCCGCTTATAGCCGAGCCTAGGACCACACCTAGGCCGAGGGATGAGGAGCGAGTCCACCCCAAGGTCCCTACTCCAACCCGTTCCTTTGAGAAATGCAAGAAAATGATTTCGGATTTGTTGGAAAGGATAAGTGCTTCTTCACCTCTCGTAGGTGCTCCCTCACCACCCGATCCTTCCGAGCTCTATTCGGAACCTTCTTCTTTGGAGCTACCAAAGCCCGAGCCACCCGTGTTTCTTACGTGAACACTTTACATAGCCGAGCCACTTCTTAGTTGGCTCAAGGATGGCTTGGTCCCACATCCCTTCCCGTCCATGGACCCCACCTTACCTTTAGTGCCAATCAACTCATTCCATACCACCTTTCGATCTCGTCACCATGTTGACACATTGGACGATCTTGTCATGGGATTGGATTCACAATGGGAGTTGACGCATCTTTTGACGCGAGGCTTTGACCAACCCGCTAGTCTTAGCTTCACCCATCCGGCCTTCGGGTCCATTACCTCCGAGTGCACCATGGGTTGTGTCACCACGGAGGTCCTCTTACTCCTCCCCTTACCGGACGAGCCCGAATTCATACCCTTTTGTCCGAGGGAGGAATCATACTTCTTGCCTATGATCCCTGTCCCACCCGTCACAATTCAAGAAGGTGACTATCCACACCTTCAAAACTTCTACACGTGGAACCGTGACTTGTGGGAACCCACCACAAGGGGTCATACCTTCTTTGATCCCTTCGACCCACTCCTTAGTGGATCCTTAAACCCTCCATATATAGTTCACCTCTTCAAGGAAGCCCACTTTTATGCCCCTTCCCCACGGGATGGGCCACCTACATCCACCAATCCCGATCCACCTACGCCCGGCCCTTCTAAACCACCCGAGTCACCCACATTCAAAAGACCATCCCCGCATAACCACACCCGACGTATAGGTGTTCCCCATGCCATCCATTCCCAGTTGCATAACATGCATGCATGGCACATATTCGGGTGTCCTGGTCCACCGCCACCCATGTACGAGTCGGACTAGCAGTAGGTTTGTCTCGAGTCATGCATGAGTCCGTATTGTCTCTTCTTTGTGTGGTTTGCTTGCATGGTTTACGTGTCATTTGTTTGTCTGCATGTGTCTTGTGCAAGCTCGTCGATGTCAGTCCCTTATGAGTGTGAAGCGAGTCGCATCACTCGATGAGTATGGGATCGGTTCTACCTCTATACCCGGATCAGTCACCTACTGGGACACAGCGGTGATTCCTAGTGAGTCTTCGAGCCGCTTCCTTCTCTTTTGAGAGTGCCCCACCCGGAGTGTCCACCTCTAGCTCACAGCAGTTTGTGCATATCGAGTATATATGGAATGAGCAGGTGATGATCACTTGGAGTGGAGCATACTCGCGCTACTTGGCACGGTGACGGATCCGCCGGAGTAATCGAGCATCCATACCCCTACTCGACGGGGTCGAGTTCCTCCCACCCGGGGAGAATTGATGGGGCATCAAAGGCTAATGAGTTATATTTGTGTGTAATGGCTTGTAGTAGTGTGTCTTATGGATATATGGGCTTGTATTAGTGTGTTTATTTGAGTTTTTTTCATTTGGGCCCCTTTGTAAGGCTTTTAACAAGCCAATGGGCCACTATCTATGTTGAGTCCATCAATGGGTTTCATTTAGTAGAGTCCATTAAGGGGGTTGTGTCATATTGGACCCTTATTGGGTTGTACTATTATAATAAGGCTAATGGGCCTATGGTCTTGTAATGGGCTAGAATAGTGATCTAAAGTTATTGGGCTTTTAAATGGGCCAAGCCCATGGGCTAGTGTGAAAGGGGCTTGGTGGCTTGTAGGCTTCTAGAAGGGGGAGCCCCCTTTCTTGGTCCAAGGTAGGCAACCTACCAAATTTGGACTTCCTTCCTTTGAATTTTCAAAGGAAGGAAGCTTCCTTGGCCCCCCCTTGATCCCCATACCTCTCCCACTTGGCTCCCACGAAATTCCCAGCCCCTCCCCTTGCCATTCTCTATTTAAGAGTGTGTATAGTGTCATTTGTAAATTTAATGAAGAATTATTGAATGAATTTTGAGAAAAAGTACCCAAGAGGCCATTTGCCCCCCTCCTTCCTCTCTCCCTGGTGTTCATCTCCTCCAACCTCCAGTTCTAGAGTGATTTCTATCTTCTATCCCCTCCCCTCTATCTCCGGTGATCATCTGTGCCGCCGCCGCCGCCGTTCGTGCCGCCTTCGAGCCGCCGCGAAACCGTCTTCGGTATTCTGTCCTGCTAGATAGAGGTCTCTTCCAGAAATTCCTGCTATCTGCCACGGCCTCTTTGTGGTCTGCAATTTTTATGGTGTGTTCTTCCCTTGTATCCCAAGCTCCACCTAACTTTTCACACCCAAATTTCATCGTTTAGTATTTTCCCATTTTCGTGCATCTTTTATTCCTAGTTCTGTTTTGTCTCTGTCTATAGTGACAGCAGCCCTGTGTTTCCCAAATCCAGCCATCTTTTGGATTTATCCAAACCCTCCCAATTTTACTGGGAGTTCTGTCCATCACCCCCTACATCCATAAATTTTCTTAATTTTTTATCAGCCTTCTATATATTTTTAGAAATTCGTGTTCTTCCTCAGCTATAGTGTTGTCAGCCAGATCCCAGATCCGACCACCTTCCACGTCCAAACTCAGAACAAATCCCCACCACCTTCAAATCCAGATCCAAAAATAGTCCTGGTTTCCTTACTTGATTTCCTACAACTTTTGTGAACAAGTGGAAGTCTGAATCCGAGATCTGCATATCGGTCAAAGACAATCCATAGGAAAGTTCTCTGCTGACCTGAGATTTCAGGAACTGTACAACAGAAACCTTCAAAATTCGCCAATCAGAAGTACAGGCTTGATTATTTTTCTGTAATCACCCTGAGTTGAAGCCCTTCGAAGCATCTTTCCAACGGTACCAGTTTCGTCGCATTCTGACATCGGGGCTGATCGCAGCGTACGTTCTCGCCGGAGCGCGCGCTGAAAAACAGAACCGGCAGGTCCGTGGCCCCACCATCACTAGTTCGGGTGCTGCCGAAGAGACGCGAGAAGCCGCCCGTCAACCCGAATTCGGTCCTCCCGGGCCCGTTTATGTAGCCCTTTACCTCCCTGCGTGGAGTGGGCAATAATTCATTTGCTGTAATATGGTGTATTAATTGTCCCGGGAGTACGAGTTTCGGCCGGGTCCGTCGTCCCCACGCCGAGCGCGGGGAGGTATCGTTTTCGCTCCCTTCTCGGCATTTTGCTTACTTCATATATATTTGTTTATGCCGCTGCTAGAGAGCATGTGTAGGGATATCTAGCTCGCTTTATCTATTCATTATCGCTGCTGCGAGAGAGTGCGAGACCGTCCCGTGACCCGATCCGGGCACAAAAGAGAGCCGATCACCCTAGCTCATTGCCAGTTTCTCAATCGCGCACATCCGACGCTTTCCTCGTTAAGGGGCAATCACGAGCTTGTCGTGTCCGTGGTCTCGTCCCGCATCATATGTTCAACTTAATCTTGTTCATATATCATCACTCATCATATATCATAACCTTATCATGCTATTGTGTTACTTATTTTATCCGCGTGTTTTGTTGCGTTTGCATGATTTATCTTATAATCTAGAGATAAATTGTTAATTACTTTAACATTGCCTTCATGTTGATGCAAAGATACCTACTGGGGAAGTGTGCCGATTACCCTACTTTTCCAATCTTTTTCAAGAAATTCTAGTGGGACGGATTCAGATTGCTCAAGTGATGGATCCGAGAGTGATTGATGGTTCGACAAAAGCCGTAGTTGGTCTAGTAAAGAGTCAATTATGTAATTTTCTATTTTATTGAGTCCAGTTAGTTATAAGTCAAGATCATGTACTAGATTGTTATTATTAATAAAAGTCAGATTTTTGATCAATTCTGCCCATTCATCTTCTATGTGAATGATTTGCGCTCTTATTTATATTGTCACTTGAGACTTCTCTTGCCGGCTGTTCACGTTCCCGAAATTTCTTCCGCTGTAATAAAAGCTCGGGGTGTGACAGTTAAAGTGGTATCAGAGCATAGGTCTTAGGATTTACTTATTCCTAGGGGAAAAGTCATGTCATAGGTTAAGCCCAAGGTTTAAGGACCCACGCCTTTGAAACTAGGAAAGAATTCCAAACCCATGTGAGAATTGGGTAGAACCCGGGGATGAGATAGTTATATAGAAATTATCTTAGCGTAAATCTTCCCGATTCTAAATAACTAAAATGTCCATGTTCTCAGGTACCTTGAACTCTCGATGGCTCATCGTGTGAACTGGGATGAAATGCAGTAGACTATCATGGGTCTTATCCAAGCTTTGCAAACGATGGCCCAAGCTGGTACAAGGGTTGGCGTGAGTAACTTACATGGCAATTTTCAGAGTTTAAATCCTCCACGATTCTCTAGATCCTCTAACCCTGACGAGGCGGAGAGTTGGATCGATGAAATGAATAGAATATTCGATGTCATGCAATGCACAGACCAAGAGAAAGTTCATCTCACTACATTCCAACTTAATAAGGATGCACGTACGTGGTGGAAGTCTGTTCCAGTACCACTAGCTGAAGCACCTCATACGTGGGAAGGTTTTCTTACGCTCTTCCGAGCCAAGTACTTTTCCGAGCATGTCAAGGAGCGGAATGCTATGGAGTTTGCTTCTCTAAGACAAGGCGTGATGACTGTGGTAGAATATGAGCTCCAATTCTCTCGACTAGCACCTTATGCTCCCTACCTAGTAAGCACATATTTATTAAAGGCCAATCGATTTATGGATGATTTATGGCCTAGTTTTATTTAGCAACTTGGGTCTTAAAACATCCGTACTTATACAAAAATGGTTCAAAGGGCCCATTTATGTGAAAGAACCATGGAGAAGGTGGAAAAGCTCCGAGGGAAGGAAGAAAGGTCGAACCGAAAACATGATAGGCGAGAAGAAAAAGAGGAGGATGAGAATGAACCTCGTCACAATAAGAGGTCCCGTAATGAAAACGATAATAGAAAAGGGAAAGGTAATGGCAATGGAAGGAATAAAGGAGTTAAGGAAGAAGAAACGCAGGTCGCTACAGCTTGCACTTTTTGTGAAAAGTTTGGGCATACGGCCGAAGAATGCTGGAAGCGTCTCGGTGCTCGTCTCAAGTGAGGAAGTCGGGAACATCGCTTACCTATATGTCCTCTCATAAAGGAACAATCTTCAAAGGATAATAATGGACGCGGGCGACGAGGTCGACTAAATGCCATCTTGGACGGGGAAGGTAAGGCGAGTAAAGGTAGCAACTTGACTTATTTATATATTAGCAGTAATTGATAGTGCAATTAATTAATAAATTAATAGAAATGCACTCTTCCTTAAAAATCATGTATTGAATTTGGGGATCAAATTCTTTTAAGTGGGGGAGGGTGTAACACCCCAAAATTTTATATGAGATATTTTGAAATTTTCTAGAATTAATTCAAGGCAAAAAAGTGTGTACATGAATTATCATTAATTTAAATTCGATTATTGATGCCCAAAATAATAACCAGTTAATTTGGACAACTAAATAAGCCCAAAGGACCCAAAACTAAGCCCACTCGTCTTGGTCCATCTTCTAGAAGCTAGAAATTTGGGTATTCACGGAATTAAGGGATAATGACTCTTTAGGAAGGATAATACCATGGATAATATTAAAAGAGTTTGAACTAGTGTGAAATTCGACGCTCACGAAGGCTAGTAGTCTATCGTGAGACCGCTAGGGGACTGTATGCGGTCCAGTCCTAGACCGCTAAATTTTGTCAGGTTCCGTGAGTGGAAGAAAGAGCAAAAATATTAGGTTTTGATGTTTTATCTCCTAGAGACCAAGGTAGAAGGACTGGTAAGCATTCTTAGGACTCTCAGAAGTTGGTTTGATGCTAAATAGGGACTATAGAAGACCATAGCCAAATCCTATAAATAGAACCCATGATTGACTTGTGTGACCCTTACTTTTGGCTCGAGTGGAACTAAGGTAAGGAGATATTATTTTTGGTAGGTTCTTTTGAGGTTTTTATTCCTAATATTAAGGGCTAACTTCCCTCAAAATTTCGTGCTAGGAGATCAAGCACACCAGGAGTTAGAGGCGTCCAAAGTTGCTGGTTTCATACAAACGACCAAGGAAACTATGCAACGGTGTGGTGAAGATCAGGAGATTAGTAGCCCAAAACGAGGTATTTAGAACCTGAACCTTTAGAACTTTTTGTTCTCCTTCATATCTTCTTCTTACCCTCCAAATTTCAAGTGTTTAGGTCAAGAGAATAAGGAGTTAGAGTGACGTGAAGTTGCTGATTTAGCACAAGAAGTGCAGGAAACTAGAGTTAACTTCCAGGCTTAAATTCGAAGTCAAAGGCCCAGGACAAAGGTAGGTCATCTCATAAACGGTTAAAACATTATTATAAGATTAAAAGCCCTCTTGTTGCATTTGATTTCATGCATTATATACTGAGAATTTCATGTTTTATTTAAGTCTATGCATCTAGTGTAATGTTAATGCATAAATCCTAGCCCTAATGAAATAAAAGAAATTCTCTTGTAAATTTTGCAGAACCCATGCATATTGTTGACTTATTCTTTGTTCTTGCATGCTATAGAGTATATATATGTTGGTTTCCAGGCATGATATTGTTGATTTATTTGCTTCCTTCTTTTTGTGGTTATGATGAGATGATAAAGATGATAAGCAAAAATCAATGGTCTCAATCAACCCAAGGACATGTAAACCATGAACCTAGGCAATCAGAACAAGCTCTAGCATGGACAATGCTATCTCAACCAAACTATACTAAAGAAATTAAAGAAAAACACATGCCGGAGCGTGGAGCAAGGAATAAATAAAAACACACCATGTGGGTGGAACAAGCAAAGGAAATAAGAGATATGAGAGAGAAATCAATGCCCAATACTAAGGAAAGAACGTGATCGCCACCAAAGTAAACATAAGTCAAGGACTTGAAAATACCTTGGAAATAGGTGGATGAAGCAACCGCCCACGGGAGAGAGAAACCAGTGAAGTCTGCAGATCAGCTGAATGTAGCGGCCCAGACCCTATGCGTCACAGGATTGTGACGGTCGCACGATGAACCGTTATATGAACCTGACGCGTCTTCTCAAGACCGTCAGACAACCTACAAAAATAGCTTATGAATTCTTTTGAACTCCGAATCTTCCAGCCGGCCAGAAGACTTGGGCCTCGTCTAATGATCCCTATAAACCTGCCAAGGAACGTGAAACACAAGAAAACAAACCCAGATCAGCCCTTTAAACAAGCGTAGTATCAATTCTTAAGGAAATTAAGATCATTCAAAAGGAAAGGGAAGTACCGAGAAGTTTTGGTTTTCTAACCCCTCTGGGCATTTTAAAATGTGGGAGGGATGTTTAGATGATGAAAATAGATGAAGAACGTGGAAGAAAGAAGTGGGGCAATGCTTTGAGGAAAAGGAGGAAGAAGAACACAAGTATGACAACGATGGAAACTCAAACACAATGAAATGAATACTCCCTTCACCGTGAAGCAGATGGACGTGAGGAACAGTTCTCCTTGGTTGGATGTGGCTCTAGGATGCAGCAGCACTTCGACGCGAATTCCAAATCTTCCTCTCCCGGGCCATGAAGTTAAGGGTGCTATTTATAGGCCCTCAAAATCTCTGGTCGACCAGAGGATAATCCAGCAACAAAAGAGGATAACTCTTAGCAAACTCTTAAAGATAATATCACCAAGAGTCTATAGAAATAAACAGAAGGTTCTGAGGATCAGATTTGGAAGAGAAATCACAAGATCAAACTCTTATCTCGACTACGGAGTAGCAGAGAAAAGACCAGAACTGCCAGGACTCTCTGTTTGATGTAACGGCTGCTCGACAGACCGTCACAGGCAAATAACGCGTTAGAGGGATACCGTCACATTCAACCTTATCTTAAAAGAGATAAGATCAACGGAGGAACGCTCAAACAGTAGGACTCTTGAATGAAAGTAACGGCCAAGGATGGATGCATTAGAGGGAAGTAACGGCTGCACAACAGACCGTTAGACTCAATGGACAGGCCAAAGGATAAGGATTGAAACAAGGCCTTAAGTCGTAGGACTCTTCAAGATGTAACGGTCCAGGGCCAATGCATTAGAGGGATGTAACGCCCCTGGTATGGACCGTTAGAGACAATGAGGATCAAAACGATAAGAGCTTGCTAAGCTTCATCCAAGGCGAGACATCACGAAACCATACCCAACCAAGGAGCTAAGACCCATGAAATAAACTTCAGACTGATGAAGGAGACTCAAGGAATGAATGAATAACTTGGATCATCATATAGAATGAATAAGGAGATGACCCGACTTATCGGTCATAAAACGGGTGTCAACAGATGCCCCTCCTTAACGTCCTCTTTGCAGGGGAACGA